>CM055122.1:46330412-46930412 GCA_029206835.1 Rana muscosa | reverse complement strand
AACTGATCTTTCACTGCTTGGCAGACTCCAATCGCTGCTACCGCAGGTTGTGTCACCATGCTTGCTGTAGAGAAAGCAGATTTTAGTAAAGACTCCAATTTTTTATCTATTGGGTCTTTGAACATTGGAACATTATCTACTGGACATGTCAGTGATTTGTTAACAGAAGAGATGGCTGCGTCCACTGTAGGGACCCTCCATTTTTTTATGAACTTATCCTCCATGGGATAGATCACCGGAAATCTCTTGGGGGGAGCAAATATTTTATCAGGATGCTCCCAATCCTGGTAAATAAGCCCTTCTAATAAAGGGTGGATTGGGAAGGAACAGACAGCCTGGGGAGCTTTTAGCGACCCCAGCGAGGAAACCGTAGTGGATGGTGGTTCCGCCAGAGGCATTTTAAATGCTGATCGGACCATGTTAGTCAGAGACTGAACCCATAATCTTTCAGCCTGAGATGCTGAGAAAGGTTCTTCCACTGTTGATTCCTCCATAACTGAATCAACCTCATCCTGATCCCCTTCAGGTAGGTCGATCTCTGTGTGGGACTGTTCCTCCACTAACAGGCACTCTGAAGGAGGAGACGGAGATCGGACGCGCTTTCCCTGTGACAGGGAAGCAGCGATCAATGCTGTTAATCTCTCTTCCAATCCTCCCAGAGTTGAGGATAAAACCTCCTCTGTTATATATACAGGAGCAGGTGGACTGGGGACAGCCGCAGCACCAGGCACTCCTGCGGGGTTTCTACGGCTACTGACCTCTGAATTCTCAGGGGAGATTGGTGCAGTACAAGCATGCCCAATATCCTCAGAGCCCGATGGAGACCCCTTTGGCTTCCTGGAAGACCTATTTCCGGAGCGTCTGGACGACATATCCTTTAAGCACAAAGCTGAGGTATTCCCGTCGTCATACACCAATTTTTGCTGGTAATAGTCTAACATAGTTGCTGCTATATACCAGCTGGTGTCCACTAAAGTGCCTTTCTATGGGGATGCCTGCATCAACCGCCTCTGTGTGCCACTGTTTGTTGCTAGCTCTGTTTGCATCCAGCTGACACTTGTACTGTGTCTTTATACAAGCTGGGATGCCTGCACATGCGCCGTGGCGCGCATCGAGCGTCATCCACCCGCCCCGCCCCTTTTTTTTCATAGTGGCGCGTGCACGCGCCCGCGCGCGCGCCCGTGCGCCATTGGCGCCCTTTTCGAAATCAAACAGGGACTAGGAGCCAGGGCCCTTTTTACCGGAGGGCCTGTGCGGTGGATGAGCGCAGCAACAGGGCAGAGGAAGTGGATTCCCACAGAGAAACTTACCAACTGCCTGGATCTTTTGACTTGAGAAAACCAAAGATCCACATGACAAGAAAAATGGACTACAGCGGCCTCTAGTGGTTTAACACAGGTACCGCGGTCCCTTTTTTTTTTTTCTTGACTACTATTAAAATTTTACATTTTCAGTAGTTACAGGCATACACAGATATTAGCGGGAATACCGTTAGGTAACAGACAGAAAGACAAATTAGGCTTGGGGGTCCCCCAATAGAACCAAGTTCCTGGGGGCCCCCACTTACCTGATCCCCGCCGCAGGACTTTGTTTGGTCCACAGAAGCCCAAACTTCACCTATCACGGCAGGCATTGTAATTAAACCTTCAGGGACCGGGTTCCCAAGGATTCCACTCCCCTGGACCTGTATAGCACCCTGCACAGACAACATCTTGGTCGTGGGTATGACCAGAGCTCTGGATCCCAGGGTCCAGCCCTCCTAAGAGAGGCATTACAGGCAAAACCTTGCTCTTCTGCTGCAAGGCCCGGGTACCGACCGTTTAGCTATGAAGCTTTTTTGGTGGGATCCGGAACAGCTTACTAAGGCCCAAAAGAACCTGTACGCAAGCCCAGTGAAAACACATGTTACTCTTTGGCTAACACCTTAGACACTGGCAAAAAACTGAGGTGCTCCCGGATGGGAGGGGCTTATATAGGGGAGGGTACTTCCGGTTTGGAATTGGCCAGTGCCAGCACCTGAAGGTAATCTATATAACCTATTAGTAATGACTAAGTCGCTCTGTGTCCCGTGATGTACGAAAAAGAAAACTTCATTATTCTAGCATTATAATGAACAAAAGAATGCGCTGCATTAAAAGATCCCAGAATTTGCAGCGTGACGAATGTGCTATCTCCATTACGAAAAATTGAACGAGGGATGCCCCTGGGATAGTGTGGATTATGGATTGCCACCAAGTATATATAGAAAAATATAAATAATTTTATTTGTACATATTTGACATATAGATCAAAATTGTTTAAAAACAACGAGAGAAAAGACATACACAATCATTGAAACCAATTTGCATGAGGGCACCTACAAGTCATATAACTAGTGGTGACAAAACCGACATGTTTCGGATACTAGAGCTATATCTGTGATAGCTTCCATTATTTCCTTCTTCAAGGTTCATACAATGGTTAAAAAGCAGATTGGTCTCTATAGAAGAGAGAAAAACAACATTATGTATAATGGTTATATAGTACAATATCGAGCATTAACATAGTTCCAATATTTTGAATTTCTCCCATATGTGGGCAGCTAAAGGATAAATAGTGCTGCAGAGAAACAAAAAAAAAAAAAAAAAAGGAGGGGAGAACAAAGAAAAGATAAGAGAAAAATGTATATGAGGGTTCATTGGAGATGCATAGATGCGCATATACAGTGCATAATTATATATTACGTTTGTCAGAACTCTGTGTGAATATCAGCAGCAAAATAACTTCATTATTCTAGCATTATAAAGAACAAAAGAATGCGCTGCATTAAAAGATCCCAGAATTTGCAGCGTGACGAATGTGCTATCTCCATTACGAACACTAGTTTTACCAGACCGAGTGCTTCCGTGTCGTACTTGATTCTGGGCATGCGTGTTTTTTTCCGCGTCGGAATTGCATACAGACTTTTTCGATAGGAATTTTTTCCGTCGGAAAAATAAAGAACCTGCTCTCAAACTTTTGCTGGCGGAAATTCCGCCAGCAAAAGTCCGATGGAGCATACACACGGTCGGAATTTCAGCCGAAAATCTCACATCTGACTTTTGCTGGCGGAAAATCCGACCGTGTGTACGTGGCATTACTGTCAGTCAAATTATCACAGCACTGAAAAGTGGACTGAAAAGTGGAATTCAAGGCACCACCTAACTAATCTTAAAAATGTTCCTTTCACTCTGCTCACACCTAGGGATGGGCCGAACAACCCCCTGTTCGGTTTGCCCAAGAACTTTCGAACATTGGGAACGTTCGGACCCAAATAACGAACCCCATTGAAGTCTATGGGATCCGAACGTGAAAAATCAAAAGTGCTCATTTTGAAGTCATTGGGCATACAATGGTTATGGGGGTCAGGGTATTGCCCTGGGGGACAAGTATCAATGAAAAAAAAGTTTGTAAAAAATTTCATTTTTAAATGAGCAGTGATTTATTGATGCTTAATCCCCGTACACACGATCGGTTTGACTGATGAAAACCGTCCGATGGATGGTTTTCATCAGACCAACCGATCGTGTATGGTACCCATCGGTCTTTTTTCCATCGGTTGGAAAAAATACAACTTGTTTTAAAATTTTCCGATGGATAAAAAACCGATGGTAATTTCTGATCGTCTATGGGCAAGTCCATCGGTTAAAATACCCACGCATGCTCAGACAGAATTAGGAGACGGGAGCGCTCGTTCTGGTAAAACTAGCGTTCCTAATGGAAAGAGCACATTCATCATTCTGCAAGTTATTGCTTCGTTTAATTCAGCGCATGTTTTGTTGCTTTAGAACGGTCTTTAAAACGTCATTTTGGCAGCAGATCTTTCTCATGAGTTCTGACAAACGTATGTCTTTCTTCTTTCTTGTGATCTTAGGAATAATTTGTTTAATTCTTCAAGGCCGACCTCACAAATTCCACCTTTTATTTTTGTTTTGTCTTTAAATTTGTTGTGCATTTTTTGGTGTGTCAATTTCTCAGAACAACATTTTTTTTTTTTCCTTTCCTCATGGAGGTTGGTGTCCCTTGTTATTAATTACACATTGTATTTCTGAAATGTTATTGCTACTTAAAAAAAAAACACATCAGGCATGTATGTTGGCTGAAATCAAATTTCCCTTTATTTTGGAAAAAAAGCAAACAAAAACCGAAGGGCAACTATTCAGAAATTAGCAGAGAATATCAAGTCCTTAGATCCCAAATGCAGACCTGACTATGATCAATAATAAAATCAACAACAGCATGAAATCAGGAGCAGCAGCCAAAGACATACATCATCCCAAGCTGTGGTACTCCATCAACCTTCAACTTCTGTATGAGCAGCTCGAGGCCAGAGAATCACCTCCTGCTCTTCCCTGTAGCCTTCCTTCCACGCCTCTCTGCAGCGTTCTCTCCACGGCCCCGTCCACGCACCCTTGCAGGCTGGGCCACTGTGGGTGGTGATGTGGCAGGAGGAGGAGAAGGAGGAGAGGGATTGGCCTGCTGCGAGATATGGGTGGCCTCAGTCAGCAGCCCCCTCGCCCCCATGTGTACGGCCATATATATGAGGTGCTCACAAAGGGCCCATTGTCCCGCCTCCATTCTGAGCAACTTATCCGCCAGATAGGTGCTAAACCCCTCCGTAGGGTTGAGGGGGGCCCTCATGATGGCAGCAGCCTCCTGAATCATCTTTAGTGACTCCTCCTCCACTTGTGTCATCCACCGTTTTGGCGGTCTGATGTGGAGGGGAGCCACTTGGGAGACGGTGCTGCCACTAGGCCTGGGGACCTGCTGAGTCCCACTTGGCCCTGCCTCCTCCTGCCTGCCACATTCCTGACCCTCTTCCTCCTGGCTTGCCTCATCCTGTTTATAAAATAAAATGAAAAATTGTATTATTTGGGGAATCTATCACCCACAATTTGGATATCATTACTGGTGCATATTTTTTTTTGGGGGGGGGATGATATCATTTTTGGCTAATCCAAACAGTTCAACACAATATTACTTAGTGGACAATAATTATGATCAAAAATACTATACCTGGCTGAAGATGCGAAGATCTGGCTCTTCTAGCTCGGGAGGCTCCTCCTCCGCCTCTGCAGGGGTGGAGGGAAGGGTGGAAGGAACGCTGGAGGGAAGGGTGGAAGGAAGGGTTGAGGGAAGGCTGGAAATAGATTCCCTGGCCTTGATCTGGTCATCAAGAAATTGAAGATGTCTGTAGTACCACAGCTTGGGCTTTACTACATCGTCGGCTGCTGCTCCTGATCTCTTTGACTGGCACACTTCCTTGTATTTTTTTTATACGAATTACGCAGGTTGTTGATTTTATTATTGATCATAGTGTAGTCTGCATCTGGGATCCATGGCTTCATATCCTCTGCTAATTTGCAAATAGTTGCCCGACGTACATCACTCTTGTGGTACGCAGGGTGTTTCAGTTCCCACAGGTTGCGCTGTTCCTTATATTTTTCAATAAAAGTCAGCATCACCTCCGGCTCACGTAGTTTATGCATCTTTTTGGGTCAGCAAGTAAAAAATAAAAAAAAAAAGGATCAGATTTGATTCTCCTCAACTTATCACAATATTGCCCTTTACAATCATGAACCATTATAGGCCACTGCAGGGCCCGAGTTCCCTTCTTACCTTAGTTCACTTCGTTGGTTCACTTCCGGTCATCCTTACTCTGCGCATCCCTAATAACTTCTTTCCCCTTTTTATACCCTGCGCATGCGTGTAACTCCGCCCTCGTTGCCCGCCCATGACGGACTTTTTCTGCATTTCCCCGCCCCTTAACGATTGGCGCACAGTGTGAGACGGCGACATGTTGCAGACACAGGTGGCTTCTTTAGTTGAAATTACCGACGAGGAAAGCCCGGAGGCGGAAACGTCCCGATCCTGTAAAAAAAGACACAAGGCGACTAATATGTCTTTTTCAGAGATGGCGGAGATGGTGGACATTCTGCGGAGGAAGGATTACGACGGCAAGCATGGGCCATACGACACCCCTAATCTCCGGAAGTCACAAATTATGGACAAAGTGGCGAAGACTCTCTATAAAAAATATGGGGTCAGGAGATCCAAGGAACAACTCCGTAAAAGGTGGTCTGACCTAAAGCTGAGGGAGCCGGAGCAGTATAGGAAGCTTATAAAAAGCATTGAAAAAAGTAAGTTTATTTTACTGTGTTCTTTCACATTGTAATATGTATTCTTCCATGTTTTGCAACATGTGCTTGGCTTGACTGGTTTCACATTTTAAAATGTCAACTTTTATGTTAAGTGGAGAGTCCACTTATTTTGTAAAGGTGTGGTAAAAAAAACGTGCTGTTCTTCCCCAAACATGTTTGGCACATATCCACGTAAACTACATGTGGGCATGCCTCATTTTAATTAAACAATGTTTATCTACACATTGTTGGCTAGATGATGTGTTGTAAGTAAAACTAGAATGTGAAGGAAAGGCTAAACTGTATTCTGGGTAAAGGAGATGACACTCCAGCAGTTGTGTACTCAGCTTTTTTTTATGGATCAAGATACTATAGTCTGGGCCACATGACCAAATTTAGAAACGGTGTCACACACAGGTGGTCCAGTGGATACCTTGGTGGTTATCCAAGTGTATTTGTGAGTGGCCTCAAAAATAACATGTTGCTTTGTTGATTTTGCAAGATCTCATATGTTCATCTTGAAACTCAGGGCCAAATATCAATTGGACCCCACTTTAAAACATTGAGAATACATTTTCAGCCCGAAAAAGTCTGTGTGCTAAAGGATACATTATTTTTAAAATTCCCATAGGGGAGAGGAGACTGGGAGCACACCATGCTCAGGAGACGAGGAAGCCAACACCACAGAAACTCCCCGAAGATCCCAAAGCAGACCAAGATCAGCAGGTTCAGGAAGCGGAGGGGGAGAAAGCGGAGGTGGAGGAAGGGGAGGTGGAGGAAGGAGAGGTGGAGCTTATCAGCACAACAGGTCAGTGTCTGTCACCACAACTTCAAGGTAAATACAGATGTAGGCCTGCATAGTTTAAAAAAAATTCTTTCTTTTTAGGGACTGAACGTGAGGGTGTGTCAGGAAGTCCAAATCCTCCATTCTCGAGTGCCAGCACAAAAATAATCATTCAGGAAATCATGGAATGCAGTAGCGAAATGGACATTATGAGAAAGAGAATGATTGTGATTGAGCAAAAATATAAAAACATGATAGATATTTTGGGGAGAATAGTGTGAACCCCCCCCCTTTTTGTGTGTTTTGTTATGCGTCAGAAATTTCCTATGGGATTGCCACCAGCCCAAATGTGAAGATGCACACACTGACTCAACATGGGCTATCTGCCGTCACAGGATATCTATGTCCCTGTTTTGGGGGTGCAACCTCTTCCTCCCTCCTCAAGTAGGTGAGAGGAAGGGTTTTCACCCCCAAAGCATGTCCATTGATCCCCCATGATGGCAGATAGCACATGTTTACCTTAGCCATGGGATCATGTTGAAGATACCCATTTGAGCCCCAAAAAGAAAGTGTGGTTCTTAACATTTGGGATGGATCAGGGGTAACATCACCCCATCTCCTGTTTGTATTTTTCACTGTGTTGTTTTTTTACTTTTTCAGAAAAAAAAATTTGGCTTTTGACCCATGCATGTTTCTGCAAAAAAAGCCGCACCAAAAAAAAAAGGCTAGTATTTCGAAAACCAACCAAAAATGTGGTGCAATCAATAAAAACATTTGGAAAGTAAAAAAAAGGTGTGCCTTGTTCTTTCTATGCTCAAGAGCAGTTCTGAAGATGCAAAAACAGTGTTTTTACCTCAGAGATTTGAGGCTATTTACGAAGGACAAATACACTTGGCACTACTAGAACCTGGGAGACACATAAACCACAAATACAAGAATGACAACACAAGTTTGTAGTAATTAAAATTTTTATTTTTATTTTAAAAAGGTAAAATCAAAGGTCAGATGTGGTCTGGCATTGCGATGGCCCCCCTACCCGTGAAGTACTCTACGTATTTCTGACGTACTTCACGGGCACTTTGGGGGGCCAAGCCAGTACGGGCAGTGCTGAGGCCGGTCAGATTTATCAGTTCAGATGGACCGGCCTCAGGCCCAACTGATAACACATAATTTGTCGAAAATTTGCGCAAAAAATTGTGCAACAAGCAGCAGCAGTAGACAATGTTGTTCAGTTTATAATCCGCCAAATTGATAGCTGTCTGGAACAGGCGGAACCGGCTGGCCATTATCCCGAAGGCATTCTCCACAACTCTCTGGGCTCTGGCCAGCCGGTAATTAAAAACCCCCCTCTCCGGGGTGAGGGTGCGTTGGGGAAACGGCCGCATGAGGTGTGGTCCTAGTCCAAAAGCTTCATCCGCGATGAAAATGAACGGTAGCCCTTCCACGTTCTCTGCATCTGGAGGCAGTGCAAGACCCCCAGCCTGCAGACGGTGAGCGAACTCCGTCTCTGCGAATGCTCCGCCATCGGACATCCGGCCGTTCTTCCCCACGTCCACATACAGGAACTCGTACCGTGCCGACACCACCGCCATTAACACAATACTATTGAAACGTTTATAGTTAAAATAGTATGACCCCGAACGGGGTGGCGGCACTATGTGGACGTGCTTCCCATCAATTGCCCCTCCGCAGTTGGGGAAATCCCACCGCTGGGCAAATTGGGAGGCCACAGTCAGCCATTCCTGTGGTGTGCTAGGGAACTGTGGAGTCAAACAAAAAGAATACATTAGTACGGTTTATGTTTACAGTGCAAGCAGATTACACACAAAAACATTGTTGAACCACATCATTCTAACATTATTATTTAAGGGAGTTTTTCCTACCAATAAACAAAGGCCCACTTAGCAGATGCATCACCCCCGCTGAGTGAACATTCTAAAATAATCTAAGGGGGGGGGCCTAAGGTGATTGTGGGGAATCCAAAAAAAGGCTCTACCACTCTGCTGAGCTTGATTGAGAACTTAATTTTTTTTACATCTTTAGGGGGGGGGGGAGGGTTGTCAAACTACGAGGGCAATGACCCCAAAAATAAGAAAAGGAAAATAGAAGGCTAGCTGGGTTTGCGCCCACGATAGCATGCTGGAGAGGTTAGTGAAGGGAAATAGGCATGTAGGGCACAAAGAGGGCTTTACAGGTAAAAACATGCATGGGGAAAATGGGGACATTACCAGGATATTACAAACAGGCAAATTTGGGTTAGGAGGGGAAAAAAAGAGAAGATTCTAAAACAATAAAAACATATAATGTGAGGTTAAAGGAGCAAAATTACCTTCATATAGTCCGTCTGCAGGACCTGAATGATGGCCGAACACGTCTCAGGGATAATGATCCCGAGAGCCTGGGGGGAGATGCCTGTTGAGAACTTGAGGTCCTGCAAGCTTCTCCCAGTCGCCAGGTATCTCAACGTGGCAATAAGCCTCTGCTCGGCAGTGATGGCCTGGCGCATCACAGTGTCCTGCCTCGTGATATAGGGGGACAGCAAATCCAAAAGACGGTGAAATACGGGGTCCGTCATCCTGAGATAATTCCTAAAATCATCAGGGTTATTCTCATGGATTTCCCGCAGCAGAGGCATATGAGAGAATTGGTCCCGCTGGAGCAACCAATTCTTAGTCCATGAACTCCTCCTCACCCTGTTCACAGACTGAACTCGGGTTACAGTGTTAACTGCAACACCAAGTTCAAAGCCAGCATGAGCTCGAGAACGAGAACGCACTTCAAACATGGTTTTAAACCGGTCGGCTGGTCAGAACGCACTCAAACAGAACGCACCGTGGAACAGCAAGGCCTGAGAAGAACGACCTAAAAAACAGTAAACGAACGGCCAAGAAGGCACTGCAAGGCAGTAACGACCTGACTGCACGCACTGAATCACAAATACGAACCCACAAGCACAAACTGAACACCAGGAAACGATCTGCAAAGCACGGAGACTGAAAAGCGCGAATCGGCTCTCACCAAACTTTTACTAACACGCGGTAACACAAAATCAGCAAAAGCAGCCCAAGGGGTGGCGCCATTAGATTTGTTCGGCCCTTTTATAGCGCGTCATACGTTTTGTACGTGCCGTCTTTTTCTTGCCGTCGGTTTTTTGACTGATGGTGTGTGGCCAAGACTGATGAAAAACAGTTTCATCGGATTTCCGATGGACAAATCCATCGGACGAAAATCCATAGGTTATCCGATCGTGTGTACAGGGCTTTAAAGTGAAAGTATAAAAATGAAAAATTACTTTCAATATAGTACCTGGGGAGTGACCTTAATCAACCTGTAAATTGGCATATCTGTACTGTGTATAGAAGCTGCTGCAGCAATAATTGCATTTATAAAGACCAAAAAATTTCATTTTCCCTGCAAGCTTTCTTTATTTTGTAAGCAACGGCTTGGGGAGCCAGTCTGTATGATGAGGCCACAATGTAGTGCATGGGGAACAATATTAGAGATTTTTGGGATAAATTCTGGTGTCTCTACCACAGACTTTGGATTTCTACTTCTGTAACAGGTGTGGAAAAATTGTTCTTTGGGTGTCGGTGGCACCTTCACACCGTAACCCTATATAGGTACTCTTGATGAAAGCAAAAATTGGCCTTTTGGTCAAAAATTGTAATGATATGCACCTGTCAAACAGGTGTGGAAAAATTGGTCTTTGGGTGTTAATTGTGCCCATGAAACCTACACAAAAAACATTCTTCCAGATGAAATCAACACCCACAACACTAGGCAGCCTAGAAGTCTTGCAGAGATTCCACATCCCAGAAACACTTAATCGGCAACATCAGCATAAGGGGCTTTATAGCTGCTGGTAATCCAGGACTGATTAATTTTGATAAAAGTCAGACGGTCCACGGAGTCTGTGGACAGACGCGTTCTATGATCAGTAACAAAACCTCCAGCAGCACTGAATGCCTCTTCGGAAAGCACGCTGGATGCAGGGCAGTCTAGCAGCTCAATACCATACTTGGCAAGCTCTGGCCACTGGTCTATTCTCATGACCCAGTAAGCCAGTGGATAGTCGACTGGAAAGCTCTCCATCTCTGTTTTCACCCCTTGATCATTCACCATGTGATGCGGACTCTGCAGATGGGATGTGGAAGCTGACAGCCATGGGCGGCGAGGACTAAAAAAATTGAGAAATGCATCACTTAGACAGCCGCTTTCTACAACGCTCCTGTCTTGACCAACAGAAGCCTTAAAACTACGTTTTCCATGACACTGTAATCTACCATAGTCGGGAAAAGCGTTTGATAAACTTCTCTTTATGGTGTCCTCAAGAGATTTCATCTTCTGCGCTCTCTGTGGGGACAGGAGGAGTTCTGAGACTTTCCCCTTATAAAGGTGGTCCAGGAGGGTTGCCAACCAATAGTGATCCTTGTCCTTTACGCCACATATTCTTGGGTCTTTTCTCAGGCTTGCAGCAACGCAGTGAAATATATGGCGTTACACTTGCAGTAACGCACAGAACGATATGGTGTTAAACTTGCAGTAACGCACAGAACTATATGGCGTTAAAATTGCAGTAACAAAATGAAATATATGGCGTTAAACTTGCAGTAATGCACAGAACTATATGGCATTGAACTTGCAGTAACGCAATCAAATATACAGCATTAAACCTGCAGTAACGCATAGAACTATATGGCGTTAAACTTGCACTAACGCACAGAACAATATGGCAATAAAAACTTTCAGTAACGCACAGAAAAAAACCTGTGTTAAACGATCACTACACTGACACTTACTGAACTTTCCCTACATTCACACTAATGTAAAGATGAATGGTGGTCGCACTACACTCACAATGACTGAACTATCCCTACATTGAAACTAATGTAAAGATGAATGGTCGCACTACACTCACAATGACTGAACTATCTCTACATTTACACTAATGTAAAGATGAATGGTGGCACTACACTATCCATAGATGCACACTAAACTGATATTCTACCCTGACAATAGAATCAGAATAGCACACTATAGCACACTAACTGTTTAATAGCACTGAACAGAGCCCTGTTCTATTTCTCCCCACGACGCTATCACACTACAAATGGCCTGCTTTAGAAAGAATACTTTTATAGTATGGGACGGGATTAAGAGCAATGAGTCCTGATTGGATACAGTCATCATGACAGCTTTAAAATATGGCTCTTACAGTGCTCTGTGCCCTGATTGGGCGAAGCTTTATTGCATCAGCCAATCAGGGCTTTCAATGCACTGTGCGGCGGCGCAGTGCATTGTTGCCGTCCTGCGGGCCGAACAAACAGTCGAACAACCCTATAATTTGGTTGTTCTGAGAATTTCCGAACAGCCAATGTTAGGCCTGAATTCATGCTCAGGCCGAACCCTTCGCCCATCCTTACTCACACCTATTCTGACTATCCTGTATAAGAAAGAGCTTTATACAGTACTCAGCTATTTCAGGCTGTTCCAGTCTGGGTCAGGAAATCAACCCTGTGTCAGCTAGTGCAAGCTGCATAGAAGATGACCCATAGGCTTTAATAGTTAGTGATTAGTTAGGTGGGGCTTGTATTTCCATTTTAACCACTTTCACCCCCTTCCTGTCCAGACTATTTTTCAACTTTCAGCACTGTCATACTTTGAATGACAATTACTCAGTCATGCAACACTGTACCCAAATTAACAGAGCTTTCTTTTGGTAGTATTTAATCACCACTGGGTTTTTTATTTTTTGCTATATAAATAAAAAAATACTGAAAATTTAGAAGAAGTTTTTTTTTTATTATTATTTTCTGTTTTAACATTTTGCACATAAGTACTCTTTTCTTCATAAATGTAGGTCAAAATATATTCTGCCACATTTCTGTTGCTAAAATAGTCATCACAAGATGTCCTCTTTACACAGCAAATGTCCATATAAAGATATCCCTTCCAACAGGGTTATTTAAATACATACAATATAATACCAATACAACAACATATTCAACAACATGATGGCTAAAGTCTTATGGGCGTGTCCGGGCAGGGAAAGCGTGTATGCTCCCAGCAAATGAAGCTGTATTGCTTTAAAAACATGGACGCTTTCCCTGACTCTGAAAACGCTTGCAAGCTCTCATATTACCGCTGATAGGAATCCTTATTCTACGCTATTCCATTGAATAACGCATATTCAGATTATACTATTATTGCTTGTGGGAGGCTGCAGGCGCTCTACGAATCCGGACCAATGCTGATCAACACACCGCCAAAACAAGAGTGCGCATCTGCCTATAACCAATGACGTCGTTGCAGAGCGAGCATATCCCCTCCTCAACGATCGTAGGTGCTAACGCACAGATGGTCCCTAGTCGGCGAGCATATCCGCACGCTGCAAACATCACACTCCAACCTCAAGACGTTTTCCCCTACCAGACGGGATTCAACCAGCCTCAGACTGCCCCAGTCAGCTCTTTAGAGCGGGTTGCGGAAGTACTAACACTGGGTGACATTATGACAATACATATTAAATACATCTTCATAAAATTCTCCACAACAGCTGCTACTCTGAATCATGCTCTCCCTGCCGGGCCTGTCAGTTTAAGTGGACGGCCATGTCTTGATAGGTTTGGAGTTGTGCCATACTCCTTTCATTTTTGGTTGATGGATTGAACAGTGCTCTGTGAAATTTTCAAAGCTTGGGATATTTTTTTTGAGATTTGGTGTTTGCAAGTGTAAAGCCCTGTACACACGATCGGATATCCTATGGATTCTAGTCTGATGTTTTTTTCCATCGGAAATCCGATGAAACTGTCTTCCATCAGTCTTGCCCACACACCATCAGTCAAAAAACCGACAGTTTCAAACGCGGTGACGTAAGACACTCCGATGAGCTGAGAAAAATGATTCTAAGCATGCGTCGACTTGATTCTGAGCATGCGTGGGTTTTTTTATCCGATGGAGTTCCCCACAGACGATATTAATTTGCTATCGGTTTTTTATCCATCGGAAAAATTTAAAACATGTTCTATTTTTTGACACTGATGGAAAAAAGACCGATGGGGCCCATACACGATCGGTTTGTCCGATGAAAAAAATCCATCGGACTGTTTTCGTCGGTAAAACCGATCGTGTGTATGCGGCTTAACACACACATCCCTAACTCCGCTGCTTACCTCCGCCAGCAGATGGGACACACCATGCCACATGCCCAGTATCCTCCATCTTGTAGAGGGTGAGCGGTGTTAATAGTTTTGGGTCCTGCAGCAAGTTACCTCTTTCCATTGGTTCCCGTCCCTAGAGTGTAGGGAAAAGTCAATTTTCTCTCTCTTTGAAGAAGGCCATTGTCCAGACAGTATTAAACCCAATAAAAGAGTTTATTTTACTTGCTTGCAACTTGACAGAAAAGGTTGGAGATAGAGAAAGTTGAACAGGGAGGCAGGTTCAGGCACGCGGCACTTAATTACCCTCGTCGCCACTCAAGCCTGAGTGGGTTTTGCTCACCCGGATAGTCCCCTTTCACGGTCCTAGCAGACGGTGTGGAGCACGAACATTCACTTTAAGTTCTTTTCCTAAGGATATAATCAAGATATGAACCTCTTAGCCCCGAACTTCCCAGCGCTTGTAACACTTGAGAACTTTTATGCCAATAGGGCACGTTACAAGGCTTTTGGCGGATAATGGAATCCTTCCCTCTGACAGGTAACCAGGCCTCTCCAGAGACAGTGACTTCCTTCGCCGATCCCCTGGATAGGTCCTCCCCTGGTTCCCTTTCCTTCAGAGCGGGTCACCCTCCCACGGGTACCCTGGGACTCCGCTTTCTGGCGTAGGCCTCAGCTAAAGGTGCCGGGCCTACCTGAAACGATGCAGCCTCGGGCTAAAGGTGCCCGGGACCGAATACACACACACGTACCCCTGGCCATGAGGTCCAATGAAGGTGGGGTACGTGCTGAAGAGCCCCGCGCCAATGGTGTCCGCTCCTTAAGTACCCTCTCCCTGCATGCACAGCGGGCAGACCACGCCCCCTGCATGGCCGCCGAGCGAGGACACCCAATAGTGTTGCAATGTCACCTGTGGTTCAACCCGAGACCTGGGCGACAGCGCCACCCAGAGGCCACAGGGAACTGCACTGTCAGACAACATCACCTCAGAGCAGAAACCAATTTAAAGAATTCCAACAGTCTGAGCCCAACTATTTGCTCAGGCTACCTCCTAAATTTAGGCAGAATGACCCCCCATTTTGGGGGTTCCACTACACAAGTTAAACATTTTTTTTTGCTAGAAAATTACTTAGAACCCCCAAAAGAATAAAATGGCGGTCGTTGCAATTCTTTTTGTCACACCGTATTTGCGCAGCGGTCTAAAAAGCACACTTTTTTGGGGGGAAAAACACTTTTTTGAATAAAAAAAAATAAGACAACAGTAAAGTTAGCCCAATTTTTTTTTTAAATGTGAAAGATAATGTTACGCCTGAGTTAATTGATACCAAACATGTCACGCTTCGTTGCGCCCGCTTGTGGAATGGCGACAAATTTTTAACCCATAAAAATCTCCATAAACAACGTTTTAAAAATTCTACAGGTTGCATGTTTTGATGCACTCGCTCTAACGATCGCGGTGATACCTCACATGTGTGGTTTGAACACCGTTTTCATATGCGGGCGCTGCTCACATATGCTTCTGCGCGCAATCTCGTCAGGATTCTTATTTATTTTACTTTATTTTGACACTGTCTTAAAAAAAAAAAAAAAATGGGGTCACTTTTATTTCTATTACAAGGAATGTAAACATCCCTTGTAATATAAAAAAGCATGACATATCTAGACTAAAATGCAATAAAAAAAAAAAAATTATGTCATTCTAATAAGAAAATAATAATAAAAAAAATGGCCCTTTAAGAGTAATGGGCGGAAGTGACGTTTTTACGTCGCTTCCGCCCTGTAGTGACATGGAGACGGGTGGGGGCCATCTTCCCCTAACTCGTCTTCATACTCAGCAAGGGGACAGAGATCGCTTCTGCCACTGCCGACGGCTTCGGTAAGGGCACCGGAGAGCGGCGGGAGGGGGAAGGGCCCCTCTCTTGCCACGATAAAAGTGATCTTGTGGCATATCCGCTGCAGACACCACTTTTATCTTGTAGCGGACCGCCCGCTGAAGAAGAGGATACCGGGGGTTATGGTAGCTAGCTGCTACCATAACAACAGTATTCCTCTTCAAACAGCCAATGTATTCCTGCTGCGGGCGATCCGTAAGTGGTAAAATTCTCCAGAACTTTATCCCTGACTTGTCTGGTGTGTTCCTTGGCCTTCATGATGCTGTTTGTTCACTAAGGTTCTCTAACAAACCTTGGAGGCCTTCACAGAACAGCTGTATTTATGCTGAGATTAAATTACACACAGGTATTTACTAATTAGGTGACTTCTGACGGCAATTGGTTCCACTAGATTTTAGTTAGTGGTATCAGTGTAAAGGGGGCTAAATACAAATGAATTCCACACTTTTCATATTTGTAAAAAAATATGAAAACCATTTATCATTTTCATTCCACTTCACAATTATGTGCCACTTTGTATTGGTTAAAAAGTGTTTATAAAGGCGCTCTGAGTAGCAGGACTGAACAGATTGGTGTCTTCATACACTTAGGGCAGCACTCGAAGAGGAGAGCAATCTCTAGTAATAAAATAAACAGAAAGAAGGTGCCTCTAAGTGCAGAAATAAAAACATTTAATATCACAAAAGGATTCAAAACATAAAATGATTTGATGACCTCACTTACAGTTTGCGGTCCACGCTAGTTGTTACTCCCCTCCCACCGACGTCACATCCAGGATTCGCGTTACACGCTGATGCTGACACGCAGCTGCTCCACCAGTACTTCTAGAGCTGCGGCTTCCACCTGCTGGCTCCTCTGGGACTTCCTGCTGCTGAACAGTGACACCTCTGGGAATTTATCATACATACTGGGACCATCCTGATGCCGGATCACCTTCCCTACGTCACACATGATGCGCTCCTTTCATCAACTATTTTGTAAGTGTTTTTAATCATTTTGGGATATTAAAAGTTTTTATTTATGCACTTAGAGGCCACTTTGTGTTGGCCTATCAAATAAAATCCCAATAAAATCCATTTATGTTTTTGGTTGTAACATGACAAAATGTGGAAAATTTCAAGGGGTATGAATACTTTTTCAAGGCACTGTACCTGACATTGTATCTTGTGTTATAGTCACCTCTAAAAGATTGATCAGGGAATATAACTTAGTGTAGCATCACCTATAGCAGTCCTAATTCCCATAAGCAAAGCAAGCCTAGCCTACTGGTATGTGGCTGCCTCCAGGAATGCCATGTTCCCTGGCCAGGAAGTTCAGGACTGGTGTGGTGGTGATCAGGGACACTTTAGCCACTTATGAACGAGTGGTTCTATTAGGCCTTATATGTGTTAAATGGTTCTACCAGGGACATCGCTGCAGCTGCAGTCATGAAGCTGGTATATTTTTTTTTCAGCAGGTGATGCAAGTGATCCGAGCAGCTAAATAGCCGCTGGTTTGCTTTTACAAGGTGGTAGTCAGTGTTGTTCATCCCTTGTAATAGCAATACAGTTGATTTAAAAAAAAATGAAAGAAATACATTTAAATTAAATGAATAATATATATTTTTTAAATTAAAGCGCCTCCATAGCTCCGTGCTTACGTGCAAATGTGAACGTGTACTTCAGTCCTACACACATATGTAAACAGTGATCGCACCAGACATGTGAGGTATTGTCGTGAACATCAGAGTGGGAGAAATAATTCTAGCACACTTCTTATATACCGGTACATGTAAAAATCTATTGCTTAGAACTCCAAACATTATATATTTTTATGTCCCACAATATTTGCACAGTGGCTTTTCAAATGCAATTTTATTTTGAAAAAATACACCAAAACTCCATAGGCGACACTTTAAAAGCCTTTACACTGTAAAGGCTTTTAACCACTACAGCCCCGAAAGATTTGGCTGCTCAATGACCAGGCCACTTTTTGTGATTCGGCACTGCAGCACTTTAACTGACAATTGTGCGGTCGTGCGACGCTGTACCCAAACACAATTGACGTCCTTTTTTTCCCACAAATAGAGCTTTCTTTTGGTGGTATTTGATCACCCCTGCGGCTTTTACTTTTTGCGCTATGAACAAAAGGAGAGCGATCATTTTGGAAAAAAAAAACACAATATCTTTTACTTTTTGCTACAATACATATCCCAAATTAAAAACTAAGAAAAAAACATTTCCCTCAGTTTAGGCTGATATGAATTTTTGTTAAAAAAAATAAATAAATCGCAATAAGCGTATTGATTGGTTTGCGCAAAAGTTATAGCATCTACAAAATAGGGGATATATTTTTGGCATTTTTATTATTATTATTTTTTTTACTATTAATGGCGGTGATCAGCGATTTTTATCGGGACTGCAAAATTGCGGCGGACCGATCAGACACTTTTGACACATTTTTGGGACCACTGACAATTATACAGGGATTAGTGCTATAAAAATGCACTGATTACTGTATAAATGTCACTGGCAGGGAAGGGGTTAACACTAGGGGCCGATAAAGGGGTTAAATGTGTTCCCTAAGTGTGTTCTATCTGTGGGGGGGATGGGACTTGCTAGAAAGAGAGTGATCGGTGTTCATACATTGTATGAACACACGATAAGTCTCCTCTCCCCTGAGAGAACCGGGATCTGTGTGTTTACATACACAGATCCCGGTTCTCACTCTGTCACTAGCGATTGCGGGTGCCCGGCAGTCATCGTGTCCGATGGCGAGCCGCGGGTGCATGCCCCCTAGTGTCTGGTCCACAATCGGTTAAAGTGTCGCCTATGGAGTTTTGTGTATTTTTTCAAAATGAAATTGTATTTGAAAAACCACTGCTCAAATATTGTGGGACATAAAAAATATATAATATTTGGGGTGTTTTTTTCTTTTTTACCCTGTAATTGCTTTTACAGCCATATTAGCAGTAAAAGCAATCATTTGCCACTCTCTCCAGCTGCATTCATGCAGTCTTTGAGAAATAGTGTGTTAGGTGTGATTAGCCACAGCTATCACATGGCAAAGGGCTGCTGTGAGTAACCCTATACTATGTGCTCTCTGTAGGAAAGAACAACATTTGGAACTTTGAATTGAAGCGTGCAGCCAGGAAAATAGCATTGCATGGTACTATGATACTGTCTGGTGATAGAGCCATCTAAAGTGCCATATAGTAAATGCATAGACATGTAGTAACCATCATAGTAAAGTAAAAAACTTTTATTCCATGACATTATACATAGTAATAAATAACAGAATAGCATGATGACACATTGATAGCATGTTGGCCTAGAGCCACAGTATTAACATATTGAAAACACACAAGACTAGTTGCAACGTATTCCCACAGTAAGTTATATATAGGTATATTCCAGTAAACCGTAATAATGGTAGCTTGGATAAAAATTATAGCAGGGAAGGCATCTATTAGCTTGACACTTTTCATACCTGTAGCGCTACTCTTCAGGAGCAGATGCAGAGAAATTATCTATAGATATTGAAGATAGATATAATAATGAATGATCATGTAAAAACGTAGTAGAGACTATAGAAAAATAAATAAAATAAAAATGGTCACTCATACTTGCAAGTCAAATCGGAGTCTGGACATGGCTCTATCACCAGACAGTATCATAGTACCATGCAATGCTATTTTCCTGGCTGCACGATTCAATTCAAAGTCCCAAATTTTGTTCTTTCCTATCAACCTATCGGGGATGTAGGTACATCTAGTTGGCCTCACCTAAAAGTCCCAATTTCTTAGTTCTAATTTATCATGTGCTCTCTGTAACCAATCACTAGACATGTGCACAACATAAAAATTTGTTTAGTTTGGTTTCGTTTCTGTGCGTTTGATTCGTAACGATTCGTAATTTCGTAAGACGTGGGTTATCGTATTCTGACTCTTTTGTATTTCCGTAAGGGTTATTTTTCTGTTGATTCGTTTTTCCGTTAGTCTAATTTTCGTTGATTCGAAATCCGTATTTACGTTATATTTTATATTCGGCCGCGTTCGTATTTTCATAAGAACTATATTTTCGTTGACTTGCAATGATTCGTATTTTCATGTCTAACTTCCGTTGATTGGAAAATCGTACTTTTGTAGATTTAATTACATTCGTACTTTCGTTAGAATACATTTTCCGTTTATTCAAAACACTACTCGTCGTAATTTTGTAATTCGTACTTTCGTGAGATTGACTGGCTCATTTATTCGTATTTTCGTAACATTGTTTTCGTAGATTAGTAATCGGGGCATAATTCGTAATTTTACATAATGTGTCAGAATAGGAGAAAAAAAATATGTCTGAGATATTACAAATACAAATATAGAAATTAGAATCTAGACAGAGTATGCTTAAGAAACAAAGAATTTCTCTCTCACAAGTCACAACTTTACTTACAAATCCAACAGAACAGTGCAACCTACCCAACCACAACCTATCTGGACTGTGGATGGAATAACACAGAAAAACACACAAGGGAATAAGAAACAAGCTCATTGGTGGAAGAGACAACCTCTTCAGGGGAAGGGACAAGCTTATTGGCCATTGGCCAACGTCCAGAACTAATTCAGAACTAACGAAATATAATTTAAGTTTTTTCACATTTTCATTGTTTTGATTTCCGTTTTCCGAAGATTCGTAATTTTTTTTTCGTTCATTTTGATTTTCGTTAATATGGATCTTTGTGCGTTATTTTCGTTGTTTTGTTTTACGAATATTTGTAATTTCGCGTTTTCGTTCATTTTGATTTTCGTTATTTTTTGATCTTTGTTCTGTATTTTCGTTGTTTTTATGTTTTACTTTTTTACTTTTTCGTATTTTGGCTGTTTCAAATTTACTAAATTCGTATTTTCGTTGTTTTCCATATTCGTTCTTTTCGATAATTCGTTGTTCGTTTATAATTTTAATCAAACCGTTCATTTATTCGTATGTTTACGAATCAACGAATATAACGAATTTTGACGAATAACGAATTTGTAACTAAACGAATTGCACATGTCTACCAATCACAAAGATCACACAGTAGTAACCAATGATGCAAGGAAATGACATATTGCTTACTACTGTCCATGTGATCGCTGATTGACTAGAGCAATTACATGGTTCCAGAGTTGCCCACAGCAGCCCGGTACAGTGATCACTGAACACAGCGGGCACAAATTACACGGCTGTACTCTCCCGGGGAGTGCACACAAGTGGCAAATGCTGGGGGACATACCCCCATACACCCGCATCTGCGCTCTTCCTGTGCGGCTGTTTATGTACTATGGCCAGACGGGAAGCAGTTAAAAATGATCAGGACAGAATGCGGGCATAATATCGTGGTGCTAAAGTGCTTAAAGTGGACCTGAACTGGAAGAGAAAACTGATATGGTTCACTACAGAGGCAAGTAGGATAGTGAAAGAGAAAAAAAGCAGCATATAAGAGATGAAAGGAAAGAAGAAGTGTAGCTGATAGAGACATCGATAAATACAAAGAGAGGCCAAACATAGAAAGACCTGGATGCAGCAAACCAGGGCGTGTTCACACTTGTGGCATTTTTCTGCACGAGAAAAATTTAAGTCTCACACTATCAAAGCACAATGGTTAAAGTGGGAACCAGGCTCTAAAAAAAAAAATTCTGTTCAGTGTTCTCATAAGACTGACAAAGAAGATTGACACTAATGTCTTGTACACACGACCGGATATTCCGATGGAAAAAGTCAGACGGGCTCTTTTCATCGGATATTCCGTCCGTGTGTATGCCAGGGCTGGGCGATTTTCCCCCCAAAAAAAAGCTGCGATTTTTTTATAAAAAACTCGATTTACGATTCGATTCGATTTTTTTTTAAATTATATTAAAGTGCATTAACAAACAAAATTGCAAAGGCAAACCCTTTCTCTAACTGCAAAGTCAGTGTGCAGTGTGCAACAAAGATTGTTAAACATCCAAATTATTAATACTGTATTTGGATTTAGCTAATAAAACAACAAAAAATCCTGAGGTTACTCTTAGTTGAATTGAACTGTGCCCATGCCGAACTGTGCCCATGCCGAACTGTGCCCATGCCGATCTGTGCCCATGCCGATCTGTGCCCATTCTTCACTGTGCCCGTGTCTCACTGTGTCCAATGCCTCGCTGTGCCCGTGCTTCACTGTGCCCATGCATCAATCACTGTGCCCGTACCTGATGCAGATTTTCATTGGGTACAGATTTTACTGCTACACCGGCGGCCATTCCAGTATTCAAAAGCCGTGCCTCCTCCTCGTCTGTGATAGGCGGAACACTCAATTTCCCAGCATTCAGTGTTCCGCCTATCATGGACATCCGCTCATCCTCATAACACAGACGAGAATGAGAGGATGTCTGTGATAGGCTGAACACTGCCTGCTGTGAAATTGAGTGTTCCGCCTATCACAGACGACGAGGACTCGGGAGGCGCGGCTTTTGAACACTGCAATGTCCGCCGTCTGTCTGCATGACACGCTGATCAGGCAGGCAGACGGCGGCTTGCGGTTAGTTAGTGTTACATTACATCTACTCACGGCGGCTGCGGCGAGTAGATGTAATTGGGGTAACGCCGTCCAGTGCCATTCCAGATACGCCCCCTGCAGCCCTGCTACAGAAACTTTGAAGGAAAAAAAAAAATCTAAAAAAATCGATTTTCTTCAAATCTGAATCGATTTGAACTCAAAACTCGATTCAAGATTAAAATCGATTTTTTTCCCAGCCCTAGTGTATGCCCCATCAGACTTTTTCCTTCTGAAATTCCGACAGACTTAGATAGAGAACTTGTTCTCTTTTTTTACGACGGACAAAAATTTCGATGGGAAACTCCGTTCGTCTGTATGCAATTCCGACGGACTAAAAACCACCCATTCTCAGAATCAAGCAGAGGAGCCAAACTGCCTATTGAACTTCATTAATCTCGGCTCGTCGTACGTGTTGTACGTCACCGCGTTTTTGACGGTCGGACTTTTGTGTGACCGTGTGTATGCAAGATAGCTTAGCGGAATTCCGTCGGAACTCCATCAGACAATCTGTCGGACTTTATTCTGACAGACAGTCTGGTCGTGTGTACATAAGCATAAGAAAAACATGGTGGAGGACCAATAATTATTTGCACACGTAAAAAACGTAATTTTGGCCATAAAATTTATTAAAACCCCAGAACATTATATATTTTCTAAAAGCAGAGATCGTGTAGAATAACAAAACAAAAATAGTTCTAATTTTTTATGTTGCATGGCATTTGCACAACTTTTTAACAAACTACATTTTTTCAGAAAAAATACAATAAAATGATACCAAACATGTCAACTCTTAACTTTTGGTTTTACTAAATGTAGCGGCCTCCTCTCTCCCCTCTCTTCTATCAGCTCGTCTGTCTCTTGTCTAGGGGTACTTTAGGAGGAGAGAGAGCGGGGTCACCACGCCAAGCCCTCACCGCAGATGTTTGTGTGGTGGAAGCAAAGTTCTTGTTTTACCTTCGGGTCAGTGTTCTGCACCTAGAACCTCCAATGAGAGTTACCTTGAACAATGTCTGCCAGAAAATGAGCCCCACACCATTAAAGTCCAACACTCCTTTATTCTTCTTGAATGAACACAATCAGTTAGACTCCCTTGTAGAACAGAACAGAAAAGGAGGTGTGGATGCGAGTAGGCCCAGACACAGTGAACTCTCCACTTTCCTCCCTGAAAGTGGGTTGCGGTCTCCAAGCGAGGGGGGGATTTCCTTCCAGGCGGTCTCCGATGGGAGGCTCACCTGTCACTGGCAATATGCTGCACCGGGTCTTCAAGTAAGTATCTCCCACCGGTCCATTACGCCTTCCAGATTCGGGTACCCACTCCCGGGGTTCCCTAGGACCTCCTTCCCTTGCGGTACTCAGTGTTGGGCACTGAGCTCCAGACCTCCTCTCGAGTACCTCACCCCAAACGTCCTCTAGGCCTAGACCCGCCTAGGGGACCGACACGAACCACCGCCCTCAGGCTGAAGGTGCCGTGCTCGATTACCTCCACCAAAAAATGTCCGCCCCCTTTATACCCCTTCCCAGCAAGCACGGCGGGTTCCCCGCCCCTCCATACAACCGCTGAGAGAGACCAAAAGAGGTACGCCACTGCAACGATGACTCAACCCCGGGCCCAAAGCGACAGTGCCACCTGGTGGGCCCCAGGGAACTATACATCACAGTTTTCCCCACCGGATTCAAAAAATAGAAAGCATATACCCGCTACATAAATTTTTCACATTATCCACATACTGCACCCAAAGAGGCTTTCTGGTATTTCCCCACATATGGGCAAGGCATTATGACAGAATTAATTATTTAGAACCTTAAAGGGCACCGCACACCCCCTATTATTGGAACCTTCAGGAAGCTCAAACGGGGAGCCCCTAGAGAGGTATGGAGGAGGAAGAAGAGGTGTTCACTATCTCAATCCTCAATCTGGTTTTCCCCACCAGATTCAAAAAATAGAAAGCATATACCCGCTACACTCTCCCCCTGGTGATTTGACACTGGTCCCCAGTGTCTGGAGCAAACTATGCCCTCAGCAGCTGACATAGTCCAGTCCAGAAACCAACTATAAATTGTACAAATAATATTCACATTATGCTTTTTCCCCACCCATCCTGACTAAGACCCACCCCATACTCAGTGGTCTTGATGGGATGCTCTCCTGCAGAGGGAAAAAAGAAAATTATCACACATAAACCCTGACACATATATTTGTGTAAGAGGAAAGAAACTTCTTCGTAAAGAAATCCCTTTTCTCCAAAGAGTGAGTGTGTGAAAAGTGTTAACGTTGCGCAACACTGCCACCTGGTGACAGCGTCGCGGTTACTGCACTCGTGGAACTTTTCTTCTTCTCTTGAGCCCTATCTACCCCAGAGTCCATGATCTCTTGCTGGAAAAGTGAAGAACAACAGGAACAGTCCTTCATCCCTCTGGGCAACAAGGACAACAGGCCCCAGAAAGTTCAGCAGCATACAAACAAGAACGGAATCTTTTTCCTCCTACAAATAGAAACGGCGATGCGGTAGAACAAGTGGCTTCAAGTGCTGATCCATGGTCTCCAGATGATACTCAACATCTTCCCCTTCCTTGCGCCGGATCAGCACCTTGTCCGCATGGATGTGCTGTCCCAACATCCACTCTGCCTTGCAGTCCTTAAAACGCTGAGAGGCCTTGGGAGAACACGCCAGGTACCTGCGGGCGTGTGGAATCTGAAGGTGAGTCCACACAAAGTCATTGTACCAGCGCTCCCGGCAAACTTCCACCTCGTACAACAACTCCTTGGACAAGTATGGGTACTCCCATCCATACTCTGCAGCAACCTTCTGACCAAATAGGCATTGTAGTTTCGTCAGAGGAGGCATAGTGGCTATGTCCCCTTCGCCAGGTAAAACTATTGAGTCCGGGTGGTGAGGGACCTTGGTGACATCTGATCTGGGCATAGGTGCCCGCAACAACAGTCTCTTTTCCCCGGTCCTGGGTGTAGGTGACACCGGGGATGTAAGGGCAGGTTGGGAACGGGACCCCTCTTCAGGCGCTGGTGCCTCCACCCGGGGTGTACTATCCCCTGTAGACATGGGTGGATCCTGGTTCTGCGGGATGAGGCAAGAGGTACTTTGTCCCAGCCCTTTTCTGCAAACAGTTCGTCAATAGCAACATCGTCTCCCATATCCGAGGGCGACTCCAGGTCAGAGGTGTCACACTCCTCTGCGGGCAGGTAACCTGTAGTGGAGACTGAGTTTTCACCTCTTCCCACACACCAAATCTCTCCCCCTTGCTTACCTCGGCCTTTACTTGAAGAGGGACGTCCGGAACTCTTATCGACAGATCCATCCGGGCCGGGTGTAAGCGGGCGAGACGTTCCACCACAACCGCTGGTCGGGGCTACCATACCGGTCTTTCTCTTCGGTGGTGGACGCTGCGAGACAGTGGTGACCGAGTCAGCATCCTCGGATTTCTCCCGTTGAGTACTCACGACCTCCTCCGCGGTCGTTGCAGTGTGCGCAGGGATGGCTATAAAAGCAGTGATTCCTCCTCTCTGAGTGGTGTTGCCTGCAGCCCGGCCGGGGTAAATGGTTCTCGGCTTCTCAACCGCTGGATCCACTTCAAAAAGGAACTCCCCACAGGCCTCGCATCGCCCAAACAGCTTCAGTTGGCACACCAGTCCCGAACAACCGGGACAAATCACACCCAGGGCCTCAACGTCCATGCACGAATACAGGGCGAATCGACCCCTTGGCTTTAGCCGGATCCCCGTATCTGTTACCGGAGCAGCAGCAGTCAGTGTCGTGGTAGAAGGGTGAACCGGAATCCACAATGTATGTCCGAACATGGTGACCTGTTGCTGATCCATCGCACACTGCCAGGGTTTTGCGCCAACGTCCCACGTGTAGTCCTTCACACGTATTGGACTCCTCCCCTTTGCTCCAGTTCGCGGGCTTTTCTTCTTTTCTGTTTCTGAGTCACGCCCACGAACTAATCGGTGGGGGTGTGTCTGGTGGCGCAGTACAATAGAAGCCCCCACGTGTACTACTTCACATGGCTGAGCTTCCCCCTTTTTCCACTCTTCTGCGCGGGCCTTTCCCTTCATTGGGTCATGTCCACGACTTCGAGCAGGGATGCACTTCGGCTAATGAAGGCCTGCCTACTCGTAACTCCTCCGGGCAGACACGTTCAATTCCGTGGTACACAAACACTATACCGGACCCGAGCTCCCACGTGTAGTGGCCTCCTCTCTCCCCTCTCTTCTATCAGCTCGTCTGTCTCTTGTCTAGGGGTACTTTAGAAGAGAGAGAGCGGGGTCACCACGCCAAGCCCTCACCGCAGATGTTTGTGTGGTGGAAGCAAAGTTCTTGTTTTACCTTCGGGTCAGTGTTCTGCACCTAGAACCTCCAATGAGAGTTACCTTGAACAATGTCTGCCAGAAAATGAGCCCCACACCATTAAAGTCCAACACTCCTTTATTCTTCTTGAATGAACACAATCAGTTAGACTCCCTTGTAGAACAGAACAGAAAAGCAGGTGTGGATGCGAGTAGGCCCAGACACAATGAACTCTCCACTTTCCTCCCTGAAAGTGGGTTGCGGTCTCCGAGCGAGGGGGGGATTTCCTTCCAGGCGGTCTCCGATGGGAGGCTCACCTGTCACTGGCAATATGCTGCACCGGGTCTTCAAGTAAGTATCTCCCACCGGTCCATTACGCCTTCCAGATTCGGGTACCCACTCCCGGGGTTCCCTAGGACCTCCTTCCCTTGCGGAACTCAGTGTTGGGCACTGAGCTCCAGACCTCCTCTCGAGTACCTCACCCCGAACGTCCTCTAGGCCTAGACCCGCCTAGGGGACCGACACGAACCACCGCCCTCAGGCTGAAGGTGCCGTGCTCGATTACCTCCACCAAAAAATGTCCGCCCCCTTTATACCCCCTCCCAGCAAGCACGGCGGGTTCCCCGCCCCACCATACAACCGCTGAGAGAGACCAAAAGAGGTACGCCACTGCAACGATGACTCAACCCCGGGCCCAAAGCGACAGTGCCACCTGGTGGGCCCCAGGGAACCATACATCACAGTTTTCCCCACCAGATTCAAAAAATAGAAAGCATATACCCGCTACATAAATTTTTCACATTATCCACATACTGCACCCAAAGAGGCTTTCTGGTATTTCCCCACATATGGGCAAGGCATTATGACAGAATTAATTATTTAGAACCTTAAAAGGCACCGCACACCCCCTATTATTGGAACCTTCAGGAAGCTCAAACGGGGAGCCCCTAGAGAGGTATGGAGGAGGAAGAAAAAGTGTTCACTATCTCAATCCTGGGAGGATTATTATATACAGGCTATATGACATCAACCTGGAGGTGAGAGTCCTGAGAGCACAGAGCACTGAGGTGGCACATATTGTGTGGAGTTCAAAAGCACAGAGGTTTTGGGATATTGGGTATTGGCTACTTTATGGAACAAGATTTGCAATACCAGTAATGCGTTTGATAACACACATTTTGAACTGCACAAACGTATGACTTTAGTTCTTATTGAATTTTTATATGTTGCATGATATTGTATACTCTGATGCCTTATTTCAATGAACTGTGGATATTAAGGCAGACGGGGGTCAATTCACTAAAAGTCCAATTCACAAAAAACGATTATGCGGTACCGTATATACTCGAGTATAAGCCGATTTTTTATGCACATTTTTTGTGCTGAAAATGCCCCCCTCGGCTTATACTCGGGTCACCTTTTTGCACCTGAGCTCTCGAATTTTGGGGACCCGGTACCAGCCTGCTGTAGGTCCACTGGACCCCAAACCTGGCACACATGTAGCCCCACTCTTCCTCTATAAGTGTGCAAATATTGTTGTCCAGGGGACCTACGGCCGAGGAGCAACGATTTTTCAAAGCCGGGCACCCCTCCCCTAGACTCCCATGTTAAATGGTAATCTCTCTGGTGATTTTGGGGACCTGGTACCGGCCGGTCGTAGGTCCCCTGGACCCAAAACTTTGCCTACCTGTAGCCCCATTTCTCCTCTACAAGTGTGCAAATTTTTTAGTCTGGGGGACCTATGGCCGGGGAGCACCGATTTTTCAAAGCTGGGCACCCCTTCCATAGACTCCCATGTTAAACGTCAGTCTAGTCATGGACACAGTAAGGCATGGGCACAGTGAGGCATGGACACGGTGAGGCAAAGTGAGGCATGCAGATGGACACCCTAGCCTTATACTCGAGACAATACGTTTTCCCAGTTTTTTGTGGTAAAATTAGGTGCCTCGGCTTATATTCGGGTTGGCTTATACTCGAGTATATACAGTATTTAGAAAAAATTGGGGGAAAATCGCGCTGACCCGTGACCAAACACTATGACAGTGATGAAATGAAATGACCAAAAGAACATAAGATCTACTAAATAAACAATAAAATCAAATGTATACAAAAGAGATTAAATGATGTGCTGTGATCTATATCAAATAAGTATAATCCATATAGTATAAATTAGTCCATCACAAAGATCCTTAAATAGATCCTTATAAGTGACACCAGTGCTCCGTGAAAATTCATATAAGTTATTGTGTCCGCATACATCTGTGACTTTCCACCACCAAATAGCAGGATTTCTCCTTACCAGCTGTATATGCCCCCCCTGACAGAGGGTCAATTTAGGCAGAAATCAAAATGTATCTCCCACGAATCACCGCAGCACACAACACATAGGATTCCTAGGATGGCGTCCTCCGATTTCCATCAATGGACACGTGAATATAAAAAGAATGGAACACACTCCACATAGTGCGTTAAACTTTCTAAAATTTATTCCATTAAAATAAAGATACACTTACAATTGTGCAGTTCAAAAATTCGCCTGTATTACGTCTGGTGTGCCGGCCGTAGCACATTCAACAGACACCCGTCCTTGTCGGAAGTGATAGAGGTGACATCAGTGCGTCGCTCCGCCCTACGTCCGTTTCGTAAAACCTTACTTCTTCCAGGGGCATGGGCGGCGCACTGCGTCACCTCCATTTATACTGCAGAGCAACCAAGCCTCGTCTTGGATCCGCACCATCCACCGGACATGCGCAGCCTCTCTAAGCGTCACTAAATGTGAACGCTGGCCGCATACATTATCCTAATTAGCTAGGCTACTGGGGAGTGCATGACACATCCAGAGTCTCCACCTTCATACAAAGGCATCCCCAGCGCTATTGTGGATCGAATCCCATATTGGGTTATGTGTGTGATCTAATGCGCACATAAACTCGTATGAGAGCTTGGCATATATTTATACAATCTGTCCATACTGCTTAATCTGGTCCGGCCCAGTGGTCAGTTGGACCGGAAATCCGATCAAATAAAAGAATAGGGGCCACTCAGCATCACAACTAGAGTGACACCTAGTGGACCCTTATCAGAATGTTCCCAAGAGACAGAGACGAACTTGCTAAAAGTGTCGGTCCATGACCCAAATATGTACAAGTTCATGTGTTGCTGACCCGCTCTAACTGCTTCGCCAGCAATTCAGGGATAAATTGCCTGGCTTACAGAGAGAGCACGAAGATACATCTCAAAACATATATTAAAAATATATTAAAAAGTTACACTTGACCACAGTGATCAAAACAACCCAGGCCCAATAGTTGGACCGGAAGTCCAGTCAATGTGGATATAGGTGACACTCTCCAGCCGCCACAAGAGTGACCCCTAGTGGACAATATGCAAATAGATCTCCTCATGAATGGATGGGCACTAAAAAGTGCCAGTCCAGATTCACGGAAAACCAAAAATTGCATATTTTCGACGGAGTCCTATGTCTCCTACATATAGCTTATCAAAGATTAAAAATATTTAAACTGAAACCCAAAGATAAATGTCTCAAATATTCGATGGGAATCAATAATTCTAAACCCTAATTTAAGAATTCCATAAAGAGCATGTGTTCCATTAATAAATTAACAAAGCACCAAAAAGGAGCAAAAAAAAGAGGGCCAGAGCTTTATAAACCCAATCCCAGCGTTAATGCTGAGAGGGGGAAATAAGGACATCAGTTACATCTATGCTGTCATGATAGACCACATAGTAACGTATAGACACCTACTTTAAACAAAAAAATTTGTGATATGAAATGGGAACTAACCCATTCTATAAGAAACCTAATTGCTAAAATTAATTAAAAGGTGCCCAATAATACTATAACTAAATTGTTCCTAAGTGATGACATTAACTAATAGTCCGTGGATGTGTGAAAAACCCACAAACGAGGCATGATTAGTGCACCGCAACACCAAGTGGTGTATCGTATGAAAATTACATAACGCACACATGATTGTGATAATACCATATTTAAAAACCTAAATCATACTATAAACATAAACCAAAAACGAATGTAATACAAATAATAAAATAACTTAATATGTGATCATGGTTCAACTAGTGAATCAATGTCTATACATTCAAGAGTTGTTAATAAATGCGTTGACGTCTATGTCAACGTTTAACCCAAAGGGGACGTATGTCTTTAGTTTATGTATCCAAGACATTTCTTGTTTGGAGATCTCCCGCACTAGTGAGCTCCCCCTCCAATGGGGTTTGTACTTATCTATTCCCATATAAAGAGTATTAGATGGATCTCTCTGATGTACTTCATCGTAATGTCGAGAGACCGAATGTTTGGGAAACCCTGCTTTAATATTACTAATGTGCTCATTCAGTCTTACTTTTAGAGCCCTTTTAGTCCTCCCCACGTATTGTAACCCACATGGGCATTGAATAAGGTAGACCACTCCCTCTGTGGCACAGGTAATAAACGGTTCTACTACAAACGCCCTAGAAGTGCTAGTAGACATAAAGTTACAGATCTTTCTGTCTTTGCACCTATTCATAGAGCAAACTCGACAGGTCTTACAGCGATAGTACCCCATAAGGTTTTGAAAGAAAACTCTATTAGATTTCGGGGGATCCGAGACACTGGGGGCAATCTTATTGCCGAGCGAAGAGACCCCCTTAAAAATGATTTGGGGTTTCGCCGGCAGTATATCTTTCAGAACTTGATCGCTTTCTAAAATGTGCCAGTGTTTCTGTATCAGTTGTTTCACCTGTCGATGCTGTAAAGAGTACGTTGTGATAAAAGGCATGGAAATCTTTTTGGTCCCCGCTTGGGGTGGTTTATCCACCAAAAGTAGAGACCTATCCATCTCTCTGATTTCCTTTACCGTCTGGGCCAATACTCGAGAGTCATAACCCTTTTCAACAAATCTGGCTGACATCATAGACGCCTGCGTGTCAAAAGTGTCAACCCTAGTGCAGTTGCGTCTAAGGCGTGTGAACTGCCCCCGAGGGACAGCCTTCAGCCAAGGTTCGTGATGGCAACTGCCAAAGGCAATGTATGAGTTACGATCCGTTGCCTTGAAATAAGTTGATGTCATGAATCTGCCATCTTCCACCCTGATTGTTAAATCCAGAAAGTTAATCTGCTCCGTACTGGCTTCAAAATTAAATTTAATACCCCTTTCGTTATCATTGAGGGATGCCATAAAGCTCAACAGGTCCAACTCTGTGCCATACCATAGGAGGAGGACGTCATCAATGTAGCGAGCCCACAGGGCCAGTTCCGGCCTCCTGGGGGCATCGATGACGTCCTCCTCCCACTTGGCAATGAACAGATTGGCCAGACTCGGGGCGTATTTAGCCCCCATCGCCACGCCTCTATCCTGACGGTAGAATTGTTGGTCAAGCAGGAAATAGTTATGTGTGGCGGCATAACTCAATAATTCCATGATGAAATCGGTCTGAGTTGTTGGTAATCCAGAGTCCCTTGTTAGATATAATTTCACTGCCTCCAACCCCAACCTATGGGGAATGATGGTGTATAGCGAAGTTACATCTGCTGTTACCATCCAAAGACCATTTTTTGGTGTGAGTCCTGTTAGCAAATTGATCACCTGTTTGGTGTCCTTGATGTAGGAGGGGATCTTCCTCACCAACGGTTGGAGATAGTGATCAATATATTTGCCCACCCGGGACGTGATTGAGTCTATCCCACTCGCAATGGGACGTCCCGGGGGGCAAATAAGACTCTTATGGATTTTGGGGAGGTAGTAGATAATTGGGATGCGGGGAGCAGCAGGCACCAAGAACAATTTCTCCTTCTTAGTAAGGATACCTATACGGGAACCTTTGTCCACGATAGTCTCTAGTTCTTTCTTGTACCTGATAGTGGGGTCCCTGTTTAGGGGAGTGTAGGTCTCACTATCCCCGACAATCCGATTTAATTCTGACATGTAGTCACAGCGATCTAAAACCACTATACCACCCCCCTTATCAGCTGGTCTAATGACCAGTGATTTGTTTTGACACAGGGAATCTAAACCCAATTCCAATTCCCGTGACATCTTAGTTTTTTTGACTTTGATGTCTTCGAGATCCCTCAGTACCACGTCCTTAAAAACCCTAATGGAAGGGGCAAGAGAACCTGGGGGGTTGAAAAGTGAGGCATTCGATAAGCCGGAATGTTGAAATTCGGTCCTAATCGATGTACCCTCCATGATTGGATTAAGGGTTATGTACCGCTGGATATTAAGCTTACGTACATATTTATGCACATCCATAAAGGTCTGGAACCCGCTCATACTTCTCGGTGGAGCGAATTTCAGGCCCCTATCTAGAAGCTTTTTCTCGGGCTCCGTTAATACCTGTTTACTGAGGTTAAATATTCCAGTCCCTAGACTCTTTTTCTTTTTTGCTGACTGGGCCTGCCTCCCCCCTCTAGTTCCTCTCTTGACTCTATAGGCCTTCTTGGGCCTTGGCTGTTCCTGGGAAAATCCCAATTATTGCTCCTCTGCCCGCCAAAGGGTTCGTCATAATAACCAAACCCTTGTTGGGCATGGCCTTGGTCGTATCCACCCTGATAGTAGCTACCCTGATCCCGGTATCGTCTCGGTGAGTCATAAAACCCTCTTTCATTATATCTAACAGGGGTTCCCATGTCAGACAAAGGAAAAAAAACGGTTACGCATAGGAACATTGGAAGCCTGATTTCCATCCTCCCTATTTTGACCTGGGGGACCATCCCAATATTGACCCTGAGAGTACTGAGGTGCTCTCCTTTGGCCCATATCCCAAGATTGCGATGGGGCTAACCGAGAGTTTTGGGTTTGATGATCCCATTTATGACTGTTCTTACTCTTTTTCCCCACTGGAGGTGGCGCTGAGCTTTTTTTAGATGGTCTTGCTTGGTCTTGATTACTCATGGCTCTATTGTTATTTTTGTTAGGGGTATCTCTTTTTAGTAAAGAGGAAGCCTCACTCTTAAGTTGAGTAAGGATAGGATTGGCACTTGCCTCATTGGATGTTATCCCTGGGGGAAAGGTATCCATTGCATTACCCCCCTCATTCTGTGATGCCAACTTTCTTTGCCAAGCAAAAATAAGGCCGGACTGATAGTCCTCCTTATCCCTAATGTATTTTTTCTTTTTAAAAATTTTTTGATCTCTATCCTCTTTTTCAAGAGTTTTTAAGAGAATCTTTGAGCACTCTTTGTACTCCTCCCCCGTATTGAAAGGTGCTAATTTTTCTTTCACAAGTTTGACCTCAATGTCAAGACGTGTGAGTTTCTCCCACTTCCTTTCTGTGAGGAAACGGAGAAAATTCACACCGGAGTCATTAAAGTATTTGAACCAGCTTGTGAGATCTGATTCACCTATTTGGGGACTCACCTCCCATCTCAAGCTCCTAGGGACCATACAAGCTTTTATGTAAGTCTCCAGGAATACAATGTCCCATTGTGTGTGTATTTCTGATGTCGTGAGGTTTTTTAATCGCATAAATAAACCATTCACATCTGATTCTGAGGAAATAGGGTTTGTGTCAAACACACCCTCTGTGTCAAAAATCCTAGATGCTCTAAAATCAAAGATGTCCATAGTAAACTGGACAACAATGTGTAAAGCTGCAGTGAATAAGTAGATAAGTAAATGAGAAAAAGGAATAAAACTGCGCTAAACAAGCTAATTTGAGAGAAAAGCCCCAGATGCTCAATCTAATAGCTTAGTGTATATTGGGAGCTGCGATTTAAATTGTGAACTACCATACAAGGTGAAATTAGAAAAAATTGGGGGAAAATCGCGCTGACCCGTGACCAAACACTATGACAGTGATGAAATGAAATGACCAAAAGAACATAAGATCTACTAAATAAACAATAAAATCAAATGTATACAAAAGAGATTAAATGATGTGCTGTGATTTATATCAAATAAGTATAATCCATATAGTATAAATTAGTCCATCACAAAGATCCTTAAATAAATCCTTATAAGTGACACCAGTGCTCCGTGAAAATTCATATAAGTTATTGTGTCCGCATACATCTGTGACTTTCCACCACCAAATAGCAGGATTTCTCCTTACCAGCTGTATATGCCCCCCCTGACAGAGGGTCAATTTAGGCAGAAATCAAAATGTATCTCCCACGAATCACCGCAGCACACAACACATAGGATTCCTAGGATGGCGTCCTCCGATTTCCATCAATGGACACGTGAATATAAAAAGAATGGAACACACTCCACATAGTGCGTTAAACTTTCTAAAATTTATTCCATTAAAATAAAGATACACTTACAATTGTGCAGTTCAAAAATTCGCCTGTATTACGTCTGGTGTGCCGGCCGTAGCACATTCAACAGACACCCGTCCTTGTCGGAAGTGATACAGGTGACGTCAGTGCGTCGCTCCGCCCTACGTCCGTTTCGTAAAACCTTACTTCTTCCAGGGGCACGGGCGGCGCACTGCGTCACCTCCATTTATACTGCAGAGCAACCAAGCCTCGTCTTGGATCCGCACCATCCACCGGACATGCGCAGCCTCTCTAAGCGTCACTAAATGTGAACGCTGGCCGCATACATTATCCTAATTAGCTAGGCTACTGGGGAGTGCATGACACATCCAGAGTCTCCACCTTCATACAAAGGCATCCCCAGCGCTATTGTGGATCGAATCCCATATTGGGTTATGTGTGTGATCTAATGCGCACATAAACTCGTATGAGAGCTTGGCATATAGACAGAGACAAACTTGCTAAAAGTGTCGGTCCATGACCCAAATATGTACAAGTTCATGTGTTGCTGACCCGCTCTAACTGCTTCGCCAGCAATTCAGGGATAAATTGCCAGGCTTACAGAGAGAGTACGAAGATACATCTCAAAACATATATTAAAAATATATTAAAAAGTTACACTTGACCACAGTGATCAAAACAACCCAGGCCCAATAGTTGGACCGGAAGTCCGGTCAATGTGGATATAGTTGACACTCTCCAGCCGCCACAAGAGTGACCCCTAGTGGACAATATGCAAATAGATCTCCTCATGAATGGATGGGCACTAAAAAGTGCCAGTCCAGATTCACGGAAAACCAAAAATTGCATATTTTCCTTTGTCTGACATGGGAACCCCTGTTAGATTTAATGAAAGAGGGTTTTATGACTCACCGAGACGATACCGGGATCAGGGTAGCTACTATCAGGGTGGATACGACCAAGGCCATGCCCAACAAGGGTTTGGTTATTATGACGAACCCTTTGGCGGGCAGAGGAGCCATAATTGGGATTTTCCCAGGAACAGCCAAGGCCCAAGAAGGCCTATAGAGTCAAGAGAGGAACTAGAGGGGGGAGGCAGGCCCAGTCAGCAAAAAAGAAAAAGAGTCTAGAGACTGGAATATTTAACCTCAGTAAACAGGTATTAACGGAGCCCGAGAAAAAGCTTCTAGATAGGGGCCTGAAATTCGCTCCACCGAGAAGTATGAGCTGGTTCCAGACCTTTATGGATGTGCATAAATATGTACGTAAGCTTAATATCCAGCGGTACATAACCCTTAATCCAATCATGGAGGGTACATCGATTATGACCGAATTTCAACATTCCGGCTTATCGAATGCCTCACTTTTCAACCCCCCAGGTTCTCTTGCCCCTTCCATTAGGGTGTTTAAGGACGTGGTACTGAGGGATCTCGAAGACATCAAAGTCAAAAAAACTAAGATGTCACGGGAATTGGAATTGGGTTTAGATTCCCTGTGTCAAAACAAATCACTGGTCATTAGACCAGCTGATAAGGGGGGTGGAATAGTGGTTTTAGATCGCTGTGACTACATGTCAGAATTAAATCGGATTGTCGGGGATAGTGAGACCTACACTCCCCTAAACAGGGACCCCACTATCAGGTACAAGAAAGAACTAGAGACTATCGTGGACAAAGGTTCCCGTATAGGTATCCTTACTAAGAAGGAGAAATTGTTCTTGGTGCCTGCTGCTCCCCGCATCCCAATTATCTACTACCTCCCCAAAATCCATAAGAGTCTTATTTGCCCCCCGGGACGTCCCATTGTGAGTGGGATAGACTCGATCACGTCCCGGGTGGGCAAATATATTGATCACTATCTCCAACCGTTGGTGAGGAAGATCCCCTCCTACATCAAGGACACCAAACAGGTGATCAATTTGCTAACAGGACTCACACCAAAAAATGGTCTTTGGATGGTAACAGCGGATGTAACTTCGCTATACACCATCATTCCCCATAGGTTGGGGTTAGAGGCAGTGAAATTATATCTAACAAGGGACTCTGGATTACCAACAACTCAGACCGATTTCATCATGGAATTATTGAGTTATGCCGCCACACATAACTATTTCCTGCTTGACCAACAATTCTACCGTCAGGATAGAGGCGTGGCGATGGGGGCTAAATACGCCCCGAGTCTGGCCAATCTGTTCATGGCCAAGTGGGAGGAGGACGTCATCGATGCCCCCAGGAGGCCGGAACTGGCCCTGTGGGCTCGCTACATAATGACGCCCTCCTCCTATGGTATGGCACGGAGTTGGACCTGTTGAGCTTTATGGCATCCCTCAATGATAACGAAAGGGGTATTAAATTTAATTTTGAAGCCAGTACGGAGCAGATTAACTTTCTGGATTTAACAATCAGGGTGGAAGATGGCAGATTCATGACATCAACTTATTTCAAGGCAACGGATCGTAACTCATACATTGCCTTGGACAGTTGCCATCACGAACCTTGGCTGAAGGCTGTCCCTCGGGGGCAGTTCACACGCCTTAGACGCAACTGCACTAGGGTTGACACTTTTGACACGCAGGCATCTATGATGTCAGCCAGATTTGTTGAAAAGGGTTATGACTCTCGAGTATTGGCCCAGACGGTAAAGGAAATCAGAGAGATGGATAGGTCTCTACTTTTGGTGGATAAACCACCCCAAGCGGGGACCAAAAAGATTTCCATGCCTTTTATCACAACGTACTCTTTACAGCATCGACAGGTGAAACAACTGATACAGAAACACTGGCACATTTTAGAAAGCGATCAAGTTCTGAAAGATATACTGCCGGCGAAACCCCAAATCATTTTTAAGGGGGTCTCTTCGCTCGGCAATAAGATTGCCCCCAGTGTCTCGGATCCCCCCAAATCTAATAGAGTTTTCTTTCAAAACCTTATGGGGTACTATCGCTGTAAGACCTGTCGAGTTTGCTCTATGAATAGGTGCAAAGACAGAAAGATCTGTAACTTTATGTCTACTAGCACTTCTAGGGCGTTTGTAGTAGAACCGTTTATTACCTGTGCCACAGAGGGAGTGGTCTACCTTATTCAATGCCCATGTGGGTTACAATACGTGGGGAGGACTAAAAGGGCTCTAAAAGTAAGACTGAATGAGCACATTAGTAATATTAAAGCAGGGTTTCCCAAACATTCGGTCTCTCGACATTACGATGAAGTACATCAGAGAGATCCGTCTAATACTCTTTATATGGGAATAGATAAGTACAAACCCCATTGGAGGGGGAGCTCACTAGTGCGGGAGATCTCCAAACAAGAAATGTCTTGGATACATAAACTAAAGACATACGTCCCCTTTGGGTTAAACGTTGACACAGACGTCAACGCATTTATTAACAACTCTTGAATGTATAGACATTGATTCACTAGTTGAACCATGATCACATATTAAGTTATGTTATTATTTGTATTACATTCGTTTTCGGTTTATGTTTATAGTATGATTTAGGTTTTTAAATATGGTATTATCACAATCATGTGTGCGTTATGTAATTTTCATACGATACACCACTTGGTGTTGCGGTGCACTAATCATGCCTCGTTTGTGGGTTTTTCACACATCCACGGACTATTAGTTAATGTCATCACTTAGGAACAATATAGTTATAGTATTATTGGGCACCTTTTACTTAATTTTAGCAATTAGGTTTCTTATAGAATGGGTTAGTTCCCATTTCATATCACAAATTGTTTTGTTTAAAGTAGGTGTCTATACGTTACTATGTGGTCTATCATGACAGCATAGATGTAACTGATGTCCTTATTTCCCCCTCTCAGCATTAACGCTGGGATTGGGTTTATAAAGCTCTGGCCCTCTTTTTTTCGCTCCTTTTTGGTGCTTTGTTAATTTATTAATGGAACACATGCTCTTTATGGAATTCTTAAATTAGGGTTTAGAATTATTGATTCCCATCGAATATTTGAGACATTTATCTTTGGGTTTCAGTTTAAATATTTTTAATCTTTGATAAGCTATATGTAGGAGACATAGGACTCAGTCGAAAATATGCAATTTTTGGTTTTCCGTGAATCTGGACTGGCACTTTTTAGTGCCCATTCATTCATGAGGAGATCTATTTGCATATTGTCCACTAGGGGTCACTCTTGTGGCGGCTGGAGAGTGTCACCTATATCCACATTGACCGGACTTCCGGTCCAACTATTGGGCCTGGGTTGTTTTGATCACTGTGGTCAAGTGTAACTTTTTAATATATTTTTAATATATGTTTTGAGATGTATCTTTGTGCTCTCTCTGTAAGCCAGGCAATTTATCCCTGAATTGCTGGCGAAGCAGTTAGAGCGAGTCAGCAACACATGAACTTGTACATATTTGGGTCATGGACCGACACTTTTAGCAAGTTCGTCTCTGTCTCTTGGGAACGTTCTGATAAGGGTCCACTAGGTGTCACTCTAGTTGTGATGCTGAGTGGCCCCTATTCTTTTATTTGATCGGATTTCCGGTCCAACTGACCACTGGGCCGGACCAGATTAAGCAGTATGGACAGATTGTATAAATATATGCCAAGCTCTCATACGAGTTTATGTGCGCATTAGATCACACACATAACCCAATATGGGATTCGATCCACAATAGCGCTGGGGATGCCTTTGTATGAAGGTGGAGACTCTGGATGTGTCATGCACTCCCCAGTAGCCTAGCTAATTAGGATAATGTATGCAGCCAGCGTTCACATTTAGTGACGCTTAGAGAGGCTGCGCATGTCCGGTGGATGGTGCGGATCCAAGACGAGGCTTGGTTGCTCTGCAGTATAAATGGAGGTGACGCAGTGCGCCGCCCGTGCCCCTGGAAGAAGTAAGGTTTTACGAAACGGACGTAGGGCGGAGCGACGCACTGATGTCACCTCTATCACTTCCGACAAGGACGGGTGTCTGTTGAATGTGCTACGGCCGGCACACCAGACGTAATACAGGCGAATTTTTGAACTGCACAATTGTAAGTGTATCTTTATTTTAATGGAATAAATTTTAGAAAGTTTAACGCACTATGTGGAGTGTGTTCCATTCTTTTTATATTCACGTGTCCATTGATGGAAATCGGAGGACGCCATCCTAGGAATCCTATGTGTTGTGTGCTGCGGTGATTCGTGGGAGATACATTTTGATTTCTGCCTAAATTGACCCTCTGTCAGGGGGGGCATATACAGCTGGTAAGGAGAAATCCTGCTATTTGGTGGTGGAAAGTCACAGATGTATGCGGACACAATAACTTATATGAATTTTCACGGAGCACTGGTGTCACTTATAAGGATTTATTTAAGGATCTTTGTGATGGACTAATTTATACTATATGGATTATACTTATTTGATATAGATCACAGCACATCATTTAATCTATTTTGTATACATTTGATTTTATTGTTTATTTAGTAGATCTTATATTCTTTTGGTCATTTCATTTCATCACTGTCATAGTGTTTGGTCACGGGTCAGCGCGATTTTCCCCCAATTTTTTCTAATTTCACCTTGTATGGTAGTTCACAATTTAAATCGCAGCTCCCAATATACACTAAGCTATTAGATTGAGCATCTGGGGCTTTTCTCTCAAATTAGCTTGTTTAGCGCAGTTTTATTCCTTTTTCTCATTTACTTATCTACTTATTCACTGCAGCTTTACACATTGTTGTCCAGTTTACTATGGACATCTTTGATTTTAGAGCATCTAGGATTGTTGACACAGAGGGTGTGTTTGACACAAACCCTATTTCCTCAGAATCAGATGTGAATGGTTTATTTATGCGATTAAAAAACCTCACGACATCAGAAATACACACACAATGGGACATTGTATTCCTGGAGACTTACATAAAAGCTTGTATGGTCCCTAGGAGCTTGAGATGGGAGGGGAGTCCCCAAATAGGTGAATCAGATCTCACAAGCTGGTTCAAATACTTTAATGACTCCGGTGTGAATTTTCTCTGTTTCCTCACAGAAAGGAAGCGGGAGAAACTCACACGTCTTGACATTGAGGTCAAAGTTGTGAAAGAAAAATTAGCACCTTTCAATACGGGGGAGGAGTACAAAGAGTGCTCAAAGATTCTCTTAAAAACTCTTGAAAAAGAGGATAGAGATCAAAAAATTAAAAAAAAGAAAAAATACATTAGGGATAAGGAGGACTATCAGTCCGGCCTTATTTTTGCTTGCCAAAGAAAGTTGGCATCACAGAATGAGGGGGGTAATGCAATGGATACCTTTCCCCCAGGGATAACATCCAATGAGGCAAGTGCCAATCCTATCCTTACTCAACTTAAGAGTGAGGCTTCCTCTTTACTAAAAAGAGATACCCCTAACAAAAATAACAATAGAGCCATGAGTAATCAAGACCAAGCAAGACCATCTAAAAAAAGCTCAGCGCCACCCCCAGTGGGGAAAAAGAGTAAGAACAGTCATAAATGGGATCATCAAACCCAAAACTCTCGGTTAGCCCCATCGCAATCTTGGGATATGGGCCAAAGGAGAGCACCTCAGTACTCTCAGGGTCAATATTGGGATGGTCCCCCAGGTCAAAATAGGGAGGATGGAAATCAGGCTTCCAATGTTCCTATGCGTAACCGTTTTTTTCCTTTGTCTGACATGGGAACCCCTGTTAGATATAATGAAAGAGGGTTTTATGACTCACCGAGACGATACCGGGATCAGGGTAGCTACTATCAGGGTGGATACGACCAAGGCCATGCCCAACAAGGGTTTGGTTATTATGACGAACCCTTTGGCGGGCAGAGGAGCCATAATTGGGATTTTCCCAGGAACAGCCAAGGCCCAAGAAGGCCTATAGAGTCAAGAGAGGAACTAGAGGGGGGAGGCAGGCCCAGTCAGCAAAAAAGAAAAAGAGTCTAGGGACTGGAATATTTAACCTCAGTAAACAGGTATTAACGGAGCCCGAGAAAAAGCTTCTAGATAGGGGCCTGAAATTCGCTCCACCGAGAAGTATGAGCGGGTTCCAGACCTTTATGGATGTGCATAAATATGTACGTAAGCTTAATATCCAGCGGTACATAACCCTTAATCCAATCATGGAGGATACATCGATTAGGACCGAATTTCAACATTCCGGCTTATCGAATGCCTCACTTTTCAACCCCCCAGGTTCTCTTGCCCCTTCCATTAGGGTGTTTAAGGACGTGGTACTGAGGGATCTCGAAGACATCAAAGTCAAAAAAACTAAGATGTCACGGGAATTGGATTTGGGTTTAGATTCCCTGTATCAAAACAAATCACTGGTCATTAGACCAGCTGATAAGGGGGGTGGTATAGTGGTTTTAGATCGCTGTGACTACATGTCAGAATTAAATCGGATTGTCAGGGATAGTGAGACCTACACTCCCCTAAACAGGGACCCCACTATTAGGGATGAGCTTCGTGTTCGAATCGAACGATTTGGGCCGTTCGCGCCAAATTCGAGTGACGCGAACGGCCCACAATGCACTACGCCATCGCAGTGTCATCCAGGCGCTGTGATTGGCCAAGCATGCACTGTGACCCCGCATGCTTGGCCAATCACAGCGCCGGCAGCGAGGAGAGCAATGATTGGCCACAGGCAGGATGCCTGTGGCCAATTATTGCTGAGGGTGTTTAGTACACGCCCCACACTATAAAAGGCCGCCAGCACGGCGGCCTAGTGTAGTGTGTTCCGGAGCAGGGAAAGAGCAGCATAAGCAGGGACAGTGACTTTTATTTCTTTCTTGCTTAACCTGGATTCCTTTAGTTTAGGGAAAGAGAAGGATAGGTAGGGAGAGTGTCAGTGTGTTTTGTGCTTGTGCTATAGTGTGCTTTAAAAAAACATTTTTTCTAGGGACAGAAAACTCTAGGTAGGGAGAGTGTCAGTTTCTTTCACTGTGCAAGTCCTTGTTTCCAGGGACAGGGAAGGACAGTGAGTGAATTCTCCTTGTGCTATAGTGTGCTTAAAAAAAACATTTTTTCTAGGGACAGAAAACTCTAGGTAGGGAGAGTGTCAGTTTCTTTCACTGTGCAAGTCCTTGTTTCCAGGGACAGGGAAGGACAGTGAGTGAATTCTCCTTGTGCTCTAGTGTGCTTAAAAAAAACATTTTTTCTAGGGACAGAAAACTCTAGGTAGGGAGAGTGTCAGTTTCTTTCACTGTGCAAGTCCTTGTTTCCAGGGACAGGGAAGGACAGTGAGTGAATTCTCCTTGTGCTCTAGTGTGCTTAAAAAAAACATTTTTTCTAGGGACAGAAAACTCTAGGTAGGGAGAGTGTCAGTTTCTTTCACTGTGCAAGTCCTTGTTTCCAGGGACAGGGAAGGACAGTGAGTGAATTCTCCTTGTGCTCTAGTGTGCTTAAAAAAAACATTTTTTCTAGGGACAGAAAACTCTAGGTAGGGAGAGTGTCAGTTTCTTTCACTGTGCAAGTCCTTGTTTCCAGGGACAGGGAAGGACAGTGAGTGAATTCTCCTTGTGCTATAGTGTGCTTAAAAAAAAACATTTTTTCTAGGGACAGAAAACTCTAGGTAGGGAGAGTGTCAGTTTCTTTCACTGTGCAAGTCCTTGTTTCCAGGGACAGGGAAGGACAGTGAGTGAATTCTCCTTGTGCTCTAGTGTGCTTAAAAAAAACATTTTTTCTAGGGACAGAAAACTCTAGGTAGGGAAAGTGTCAGTTTATTTCACTGTGCAAGTCCTTGTTTCCAGGGACAGGGAAGGACAGTGAGTGAATTCTCCTTGTGCTCTAGTGTGCTTAAAAAAAACATTTTTTCTAGGGACAGAAAACTCTAGGTAGGGAGAGTGTCAGTTTCTTTCACTGTGCAAGTCATTGTTTCCAGGGACAGGGAAGGACAGTGAGTGAATTCTCCTTGTGCTCTAGTGTGCTTAAAAAAAACATTTTTTCTAGGGACAGAAAACTCTAGGTAGGGAGAGTGTCAGTTTCTTTCACTGTGCAAGTCCTTGTTTCCAGGGACAGGGAAGGACAGTGAGTGAATTCTCCTTGTGCTCTAGTGTGCTTGAAAAAAACATTTTTTCTAGGGACAGAAAACTCTAGGTAGGGAGAGTGTCAGTTTCTTTCACTGTGCAAGTCCTTGTTTCCAGGGACAGGGAAGGACAGTGAGTGAATTCTCCTTGTGCTATAGTGTGCTTAAAAAAAACATTTTTTCTAGGGACAGAAAACTCTAGGTAGGGAGAGTGTCAGTTTCTTTCACTGTGCAAGTCCTTGTTTCCAGGGACAGGGAAGGACAGTGAGTGAATTCTCCTTGTGCTATAGTGTGCTTAAAAAAAACATTTTTTCTAGGGACAGAAAACTCTAGGTAGGGAGAGTGTCAGTTTCTTTCACTGTGCAAGTCCTTGTTTCCAGGGACAGGGAAGGACAGTGAGTGAATTCTCCTTGTGCTCTAGTGTGCTTAAAAAAAACATTTTTTCTAGGGACAGAAAACTCTAGGTAGGGAGAGTGTCAGTTTCTTTCACTGTGCAAGTCCTTGTTTCCAGGGACAGGGAAGGACAGTGAGTGAATTCTCCTTGTGCTATAGTGTGCTTAAAAAAAACATTTTTTCTAGGGACAGAAAACTCTAGGTAGGGAGAGTGTCAGTTTCTTTCACTGTGCAAGTCCTTGTTTCCAGGGACAGGGAAGGACAGTGAGTGAATTCTCCTTGTGCTATAGTGTGCTTAAAAAAAACATTTTTTCTAGGGACAGAAAACTCTAGGTAGGGAGAGTGTCAGTTTCTTTCACTGTGCAAGTCCTTGTTTCCAGGGACAGGGAAGGACAGTGAGTGAATTCTCCTTGTGCTATAGTGTGCTTAAAAAAAACATTTTTTCTAGGGACAGAAAACTCTAGGTAGGGAGAGTGTCAGTTTCTTTCACTGTGCAAGTCCTTGTTTCCAGGGACAGGGAAGGACAGTGAGTGAATTCTCCTTGTGCTCTAGTGTGCTTAAAAAAAACATTTTTTCTAGGGACAGAAAACTCTAGGTAGGGAGAGTGTCAGTTTCTTTCACTGTGCAAGTCCTTGTTTCCAGGGACAGGGAAGGACAGTGAGTGAATTCTCCTTGTGCTATAGTGTGCTTAAAAAAAACATTTTTTCTAGGGACAGAAAACTCTAGGTAGGGAGAGTGTCAGTTTCTTTCACTGTGCAAGTCCTTGTTTCCAGGGACAGGGAAGGACAGTGAGTGAATTCTCCTTGTGCTATAGTGTGCTTAAAAAAAACATTTTTTCTAGGGACAGAAAACTCTAGGTAGGGAGAGTGTCAGTTTCTTTCACTGTGCAAGTCCTTGTTTCCAGGGACAGGGAAGGACAGTGAGTGAATTCTCCTTGTGCTATAGTGTGCTTAAAAAAAACATTTTTTCTAGGGACAGAAAACTCTAGGTAGGGAGAGTGTCAGTTTCTTTCACTGTGCAAGTCCTTGTTTCCAGGGACAGGGAAGGACAGTGAGTGAATTCTCCTTGTGCTCTAGTGTGCTTAAAAAAAACATTTTTTCTAGGGACAGAAAACTCTAGGTAGGGAGAGTGTCAGTTTCTTTCACTGTGCAAGTCCTTGTTTCCAGGGACAGGGAAGGACAGTGAGTGAATTCTCCTTGTGCTATAGTGTGCTTAAAAAAAACATTTTTTCTAGGGACAGAACACTCTAGGTAGGGAGAGTGTCAGTTTCTTTCACTGTGCAAGTCCTTGTTTCCAGGGACAGGGAAGGACAGTGAGTGAATTCTCCTTGTGCTATAGTGTGCTTAAAAAAAACATTTTTTCTAGGGACAGAAAACTCTAGGTAGGGAGAGTGTCAGTTTCTTTCACTGTGCAAGTCCTTGTTTCCAGGGACAGGGAAGGACAGTGAGTGAATTCTCCTTGTGCTATAGTGTGCTTAAAAAAAACATTTTTTCTAGGGACAGAAAACTCTAGGTAGGGAGAGTGTCAGTTTCTTTCACTGTGCAAGTCCTTGTTTCCAGGGACAGGGAAGGACAGTGAGTGAATTCTCCTTGTGCTATAGTGTGCTTAAAAAAAACATTTTTTCTAGGGACAGAAAACTCTAGGTAGGGAGAGTGTCAGTTTCTTTCACTGTGCAAGTCCTTGTTTCCAGGGACAGGGAAGGACAGTGAGTGAATTCTCCTTGTGCTCTAGTGTGCTTAAAAAAAACATTTTTTCTAGGGACAGAAAACTCTAGGTAGGGAGAGTGTCAGTTTCTTTCACTGTGCAAGTCCTTGTTTCCAGGGACAGGGAAGGACAGTGAGTGAATTCTCCTTGTGCTCTAGTGTGCTTAAAAAAAACATTTTTTCTAGGGACAGAAAACTCTAGGTAGGGAGAGTGTCAGTTTCTTTCACTGTGCAAGTCCTTGTTTCCAGGGACAGGGAAGGACAGTGAGTGAATTCTCCTTGTGCTCTAGTGTGCTTAAAAAAAACATTTTTTCTAGGGACAGAAAACTCTAGGTAGGGAGAGTGTCAGTTTCTTTCACTGTGCAAGTCCTTGTTTCCAGGGACAGGGAAGGACAGTGAGTGAATTCTCCTTGTGCTCTAGTGTGCTTAAAAAAAACATTTTTTCTAGGGACAGAAAACTCTAGGTAGGGAGAGTGTCAGTTTCTTTCACTGTGCAAGTCCTTGTTTCCAGGGACAGGGAAGGACAGTGAGTGAATTCTCCTTGTGCTATAGTGTGCTTAAAAAAAACATTTTTTCTAGGGACAGAAAACTCTAGGTAGGGAGAGTGTCAGTTTCTTTCACTGTGCAAGTCCTTGTTTCCAGGGACAGGGAAGGACAGTGAGTGAATTCTCCTTGTGCTCTAGTGTGCTTAAAAAAAACATTTTTTCTAGGGACAGAAAACTCTAGGTAGGGAGAGTGTCAGTTTCTTTCACTGTGCAAGTCCTTGTTTCCAGGGACAGGGAAGGACAGTGAGTGAATTCTCCTTGTGCTCTAGTGTGCTTAAAAAAAACATTTTTTCTAGGGACAGAAAACTCTAGGTAGGGAGATTGTCAGTTTCTTTCACTGTGCAAGTCCTTGTTTCCAGGGACAGGGAAGGACAGTGAGTGAATTCTCCTTGTGCTCTAGTGTGCTTAAAAAAAACATTTTTTCTAGGGACAGAAAACTCTAGGTAGGGAGAGTGTCAGTTTCTTTCACTGTGCAAGTCCTTGTTTCCAGGGACAGGGAAGGACAGTGAGTGAATTCTCCTTGTGCTCTAGTGTGCTTAAAAAAAACATTTTTTTCTAGGGACAGAAAACTCTAGGTAGGGAGAGTGTCAGTTTCTTTCACTGTGCAAGTCCTTGTTTCCAGGGACAGGGAAGGACAGTGAGTGAATTCTCCTTGTGCTCTAGTGTGCTTAAAAAAAACATTTTTTCTAGGGACAGAAAACTCTAGGTAGGGAGAGTGTCAGTTTCTTTCACTGTGCAAGTCCTTGTTTCCAGGGACAGGGAAGGACAGTGAGTGAATTCTCCTTGTGCTATAGTGTGCTTAAAAAAAACATTTTTTCTAGGGACAGAAAACTCTAGGTAGGGAGAGTGTCAGTTTCTTTCACTGTGCAAGTCCTTGTTTCCAGGGACAGGGAAGGACAGTGAGTGAATTCTCCTTGTGCTATAGTGTGCTTAAAAAAAACATTTTTTCTAGGGACAGAAAACTCTAGGTAGGGAGAGTGTCAGTTTCTTTCACTGTGCAAGTCCTTGTTTCCAGGGACAGGGAAGGACAGTGAGTGAATTCTCCTTGTGCTCTAGTGTGCTTAAAAAAAACATTTTTTCTAGGGACAGAAAACTCTAGGTAGGGAGAGTGTCAGTTTCTTTCACTGTGCAAGTCCTTGTTTCCAGGGACAGGGAAGGACAGTGAGTGAATTCTCCTTGTGCTCTAGTGTGCTTAAAAAAAACATTTTTTCTAGGGACAGAAAACTCTAGGTAGGGAGAGTGTCAGTTTCTTTCACTGTGCAAGTCCTTGTTTCCAGGGACAGGGAAGGACAGTGAGTGAATTCTCCTTGTGCTCTAGTGTGCTTAAAAAAAACATTTTTTCTAGGGACAGAAAACTCTAGGTAGGGAGAGTGTCAGTTTCTTTCACTGTGCAAGTCCTTGTTTCCAGGGACAGGGAAGGACAGTGAGTGAATTCTCCTTGTGCTCTAGTGTGCTTAAAAAAAACATTTTTTCTAGGGACAGAAAACTCTAGGTAGGGAGAGTGTCAGTTTCTTTCACTGTGCAAGTCCTTGTTTACAGGGACAGGGAAGGACAGTGAGTGAATTCTCCTTGTGCTCTAGTGTGCTTAAAAAAAACATTTTTTCTAGGGACAGAAAACTCTAGGTAGGGAGAGTGTCAGTTTCTTTCACTGTGCGAGTCCTTGTTTCTAGGGACAAAGAAGGAAAGTGAGGGGAATTCTCCTTGTGCTATAGTGTGCTAAAGCATTCCTCATCAACCATCTTTGAAATCCTTGATCTTTGGACAGTCAGGGAAATTGTCGTTGTGCTATTCTGTGCAAAAGCAATCATCCTCAACCATATTTAGAAATCCTTAAGTAAAGGGACAGAGAAGGACACCTGAAGGTAGCCCTTATTGCTTTTTTCCCATCTCCCTGCAGGCCATCTATTAGAATGTCTGGAAGGCAAACAAGGAGAGGCAGACAGTCAGGAGGCAATAAAAGAGGGCAAGCAGGCTCTGTGTCTGGGGGGAAAAGTGCTGGTCGTGGACGCGGTGCATTGTCATCAGCACATGGCCATGGGACACGCTTGTCCTTCTTTTCGGCAGCTGGACATGTTGAGCCACATCATGCCGAAGACTTGGTAGAGTGGATGACCAAGCCCTCCTCCTCCTCCTCATCCTCTCTCACCCAGGCTCAGGGTACTGGCAAAGCAGCTGCCAAAGCGTCCTCTTCCCTGTTATCAATGTCAGACTCATCATCAGTCACTCCTTCCCTAGACCCACCATGTCCTCCTCCTGAGGAGTCCCCCGAACTGTTTGAGCACAGTGTTGGGTACATGCTCCAGGAGGATGCCCAGCGTTTCGAAGGGTCTGATGATGAAACCCAGCTACAGGAAGGTAGTAGGGTGAGAGCAGACAGAGGGGATGCTCAAGAAGGACACCAATCTGGCAGTCATGTTCCAGCAGCTGCAGCATACTGCCAGATTGGCTCCAGTGATGAGGAGGGAGGGGATGATGAGGTCACTGACTCCACGTGGGTGCCTAATAGGAGAGAGGAGGAGGAGGATGAGGAGGAGGCACATCTCCAACGAGGCAGGATGCCCTTTGGTGGCCAGCGTAAGGGCAGTACACCGACGGAATCACACCGCAGAGCTCCGCCTGTGCAGGGCGCTGCCTCTGCCCGTCATTCAAAAAGTTCCTTGGTGTGGGCCTTTTTTGAGGCTAGTGCATCAGATCGCACAGCTGCTGTTTGCAACATATGTCTCAAGCGTATATCGCGTGGCCAAAACATCAGCCGCTTGGGTACCACATGCCTGACCAGACATATGTTGACCTGCCATGCAGCTCGTTGGCAAGCCTACCTCAAAGACCCACACCAAAGAACAAAGCGGACCTCTCCTTGCACCGCATCAGCTGGGATCTCCAACCCCACTATAACTTCAGTCCTCTCTGAAACATGCACTGAGAGGAATGAAGGTGTAGAATTAGGTGTGTCACAGCCAAGTACTTGCGGCCACTCTGCTAGCAGTACACCGACGTCCGATTCTAGCAGGCAAATTTCCCTGCCCCAGCTGCTGGACCGTCGAAAGAAGTTCACTCCCAGCCATCCACATGCCCAGCGGTTGAATGCTAGCTTGGCTAAATTGCTAGCGCTTCAACTGCTGCCTTTTCAGTTGGTAGACTCGGCCCCCTTCCGTGAGTTTGTGCAATGTGCGGTTCCTCAGTGGCAGGTTCCCAAACGCCACTTTTTCTCACGGAAGGCTATTCCGGCTCTCTACCGGCATGTGGAAGGCAATGTCTTGGCCTCGCTGGACAGGGCGGTCAGCGGTAAGGTGCATATTACCGCTGACTCATGGTCCAGCAGGCATGGACAGGGACGTTACCTTTCTTTCACGGCCCATTGGGTCACTCTTTTGGCAGCTGGGAAGGATGCAGGACAAGGTGCAGTAGTGTTGGAGGTTGTCCCACCGCCACGCCTCCAAAATGCTACTACTGGTTGTGACACACCTCTCTCCTCCACCCCCTCCTCTTCTTCTTCCTCCATGGCCTCTTCCTGTGGTTTGTCCTATGAACCAGCGGTGCTCCGTAGCCGTTCACGGGGCTACGCAAGTACGCAGGCAAAAAGATGCCATGCCGTGCTTGCGCTGGTGTGTTTGGGGGACAGAAGCCACACTGGGGCAGAGGTCCTGTCTGCTCTGCAGGGCCAGGCCGAGAGGTGGTTGACGCCACGCCAGCTTAAGCCAGGAATGGTGGTTTGCGACAATGGCACCAACCTCCTCTCCGCCCTTCGACAGGGACAACTGACCCATGTGCCCTGTGTGGCTCACGTCCTTAACCTGGTGGTGCAGCGGTTCTTGGGCAGGTACCCGGGCTTACAGGATGTCCTGAGGCAGGCCAGGAAAGTCTGTGTGCATTTCCGCAGATCTTATAATGCCAGTGCTCGCCTGGCTGAGCTGCAAAAGGAGTTGAACCTGCCCAAGAACCGCCTTATATGTGACATGCCCACCAGGTGGAACTCAACGTTGGCCATGCTGCAGCGGCTGCACACGCAGCAGAGGGCCATCAATGAGTACCTGTGCGACTACGGCACCAGGACAGGGTCAGGGGAGCTTGGTTTTTTTTCTCCACGCCAGTGGGGCATGATCAGGGATGCATGCACTGTCCTGGCACCATTTGAGGAGGCCACGAGGATGGTGAGCAGTGACAGTGCATACATCAGTGACACTGTACCTCTTGTCCACCTGTTGGAGCACACGCTGCGTGGAATAATGGACAGGGCACTTGAGGCAGAACAGAGGCAGGAAGAGGAGGACTTCCTTGCCTCTCAAGGCCCCCTTTACCCAGACAGTGTTCCTTCTGTCCCACCCATCGCACAGGAAGAGGAAGAGGAGGAGGAGGAGGAGGAGGATTGTGTCAGCATGGAGGTGGAGGCTGGCACTCAGCATCATCAGCAGCAGTCTTTTAGGGATGATTTACAGTCCCAAGAAACCAGTGGACTTGTACGTGGCTGGGAGGAGGTGACTGCGGATCATGTCGTCCTTAGTGACCCAGAGGACTCCGGAGCGAATGCCTCAGCAAACCTACGCTGCATGGCCTCCCTGATCCTGCAAAGTCTGCGGAAGGATCCTCGTATTCTTCGGATCAAGGAGAGGGACCATTACTGGCTGGCCACTCTCCTTGATCCACGGTACAAGGGTAAGGTTGCGGACCTTATGTTACCGTCGCAGAGGGAGCAGAGGATGAGACAACTCCGGGAGGCCTTGCAGAAAGGTCTGTGCAACGCGTTCCCAGAGACTGGGAGGTTACAAACTCCTGGTCCTGGACAACGAGTTGCTGAGGCTTCGGCCAGTCAAAGAAGGAGCGGTGGGGAAGGTGGCCGTCTGACCGATGCGTTCAGACAATTCTTTAGTCCGCAGCCCCAAAGTATGATCGGTTCCAGCAACCATCGCCAGCGTCTGATAAACATGGTGCAGGAATATCTAGGGGCAAGGTCAGACTTGGACACCTTCCCCACCGAAAATCCTCTGGCTTACTGGGTCTTGAGGATGGATCACTGGCCAGAGCTTGCACAGTATGCAATTGAGCTACTGGCCTGTCCTGCATCCAGCGTTCTTTCGGAACGCACATTCAGTGCTGCTGGAGGATTTGTCACGGATCACAGGGTGCGCCTGTCCACCGACTCGGTTGATCGACTGACTTTCATCAAGATGAACCAGTCTTGGATCACCACCAGCTACCACACACCTGATGCTGATATAACAGACTAATTGATTTTAACATGTCACATCCCTTCAAGACTGATGCTGATGCTGAGTGCCTGTGCTGTTATGTTGACTGGCTATCCTCCTCCTCCGAGTCCTCAATGATACGATTGATGATGATAGCTTGGAACATCATTTTTGTTTATGGGTGCCGCCACCAGTGGCTAAGGCCCAATTTTTCAGCCCCTGTTTTACAGGGGCGTGTACTTACAATTTTTTTAGCAATAATTTGCCATAGGGCTCATTGCTGTGCTCCAAGTACAGTATCTGTGAGGGGTTGGAGTGTTGTGGCACCAGTGCCTAAGGCCCAATTTTTCAGCCCCTGTTTAACAGGGGCGTGTCATTACAATTTTTGAAGCAATACTTTGCAACAGGGCTCATTGCTGTGCTCCAAGTACAGTATCTGTGAGGGGTTGTAGTGTTGTGCCACCAGTGCCTAAGGCCCAATTTTTCAGCCCCTGTTTAACAGGGGCGTGTCATTACAATTTTTGAAGCAATACTTTGCAACAGGGCTCATTGCTGTGCTTCAAGTACAGTATCTGTGAGGGGTTGTAGTGTTGTGCCACCAGTGCCTAAGGCCCAATTTTTCAGCCCCTGTTCAACAGGGGCATGCAATTACAATTCTTGATGTAATAATTCACAGCAGGGCCCATTCCTGCACCCACCAAGAGTAAGTCTGAGGGCTTACAGTGTTGTGGCAACGCCACCACCACCACGAAAGGCCCAATTTTTCAGCCCCTGTTCAAAAGGGGCATGTAATTACAATTCTTGATCTAATAATTCACAGCAGGGCCCATTCCTGCACCCACCAAGAGTAAGTCTGAGGGCTTACAGTGTTGTGGCAACGCCACCACCACCACGAAAGGCCCAATTTTTCAGCCCCTGTTCAAAAGGGGCATGTAATTACAATTCTTGATCTAATAATTCACAGCAGGGCCCATTGCTGCACCCACCAAGAGTAACTGTCAGGGCTTACAGTGTTGTGGCACCAGCACCACCATCAAAGCCCCAATTTTTACTACCACTGTTCAACAATTATATGTAATTAAAATTCCTGATATAATAGTTGACAGCAGGGCGTTCCAGCACCAACCAAGAGTAACTGTGAGTGCTTACAGTGTTGTGCCAACACCAACAACTAAGGGGCCTATTTCTGCAGAGTATATACGGCAGGTCCCTACTTTCAAACATCCAACTTACAAACGACTCCTACTTGCAAACACAAGAAGACAACAGGAAGTGAGAGGAAATATACCCCTAGGAAGGAAAATTCTCTCCTGTAAGAATAAATATGGGAGAAAGGTGTCTCCTCTGTACTGATGCTTTATCAGCAATCCTTGTTTCAAGAAAAACACCACATTTCAAAAACAGTTGTCATTGGGACGGAAAGTGAGGTGAAATGTTCTGAACAGGGGCACAGACAGCAAAACAAATGTTACAGGGGTGATAACCCTTACCTATGTTTTCCAAAAAGTTTAAAAATAGATTTTTGGGCTGGAGCTACACTTCAACAATGTACCTGTTCAAAATTACAAACACATTCTACATAAGAACAAACCTACAGTCCCTGTCTTGTATGCACCGCCTGTATACGGCTGTTCAGAGTATATAGGGCCTTTTTTATTTTATGTGCGGGGTTCCCCTTAATATCCATACAAGACCCAAAGGGGCTGGTAATGGGCTGGGGTAGGGGGGGGGGGTCATGGGGTAGCTATGCCATTTTTCTTAAAGATTTTCATCCATATTACCGGGACCAGACATTACATTAAAGCCGCAAGCAGTTTTAAATGGCTTTTTTTTTCCTTTAGAAGTGTCATTTTGTGCAGGGACAGTTCTAAACACAGGAAACACGTGGCACTTCACAGGCATACTTTAGACACCCCCCAGGTACGATATTTAAAGGAATATTTGACTTTTTTTTTTCACTTTATGCATCATTAAAATGACTGCTCCCGAAAAACGACCGTTTTTAAAACTTCTTTTTGCATTGATACATGTCCCCTGGTGCAGAACCCGGGTTCCCAAACCCTTTTTAGGACAATAACATGCATAATAGTTGTTATAATTAGCACTTTAGAATTCGAACGTTCGCATCCATTGTATTTAATAGGGTTCTAATGTTCGTACGAACTTTCGGTCCGTTCGCGGGTTCTGGTGCGAACCGAACCCGGGGGTGTTCGGCTCATCACTACCCACTATCAGGTACAAGAAAGAACTAGAGACTATCGTGGACAAAGGTTCCCGTATAGGTATCCTTACTAAGAAGGAGAAATTGTTCTTGGTGCCTGCTGCTCCCCGCATCCCAATTATCTACTACCACCCCAAAATCCATAAGAGTCTTATTTGCCCCCCGGGACGTCCCATTGTGAGTGGGATAGACTCGATCACGTCCCGGGTGGGCAAATATATTGATCACTATCTCCAACCGTTGGTGAGGAAGATCCCCTCCTACATCAAGGACACCAAACAGGTGATCAATTTGCTAACAGGACTCACACCAAAAAATGGTCTTTGGATGGTAACAGCGGATGTAACTTCGCTATACACTATCATTCCCCATAGGTTGGGGTTGGAGGCAGTGAAATTATATCTAACAAGGGACTCTGGATTACCAACAACTCAGACCGATTTCATCATGGAATTATTGAGTTATGCCGCCACACATAACTATTTCCTGCTTGACCAACAATTCTACCGTCAGGATAGAGGCGTGGCGATGGGGGCTAAATACGCCCCGAGTCTGGCCAATCTGTTCATGGCCAAGTGGGAGGAGGACATCATCGATGCCCCCAGGAGGCCGGAACTGGCCCTGTGGGCTCGCTACATTGATGACGTCCTCCTCCTATGGTATGGCACAGAGTTGGACCTGTTGAGCTTTATGGCATCCCTCAATGATAACGAAAGGGGTATTAAATTTAATTTTGAAGCCAGTACGGAGCAGATTAACTTTCTGGATTTAACAATCAGGGTGGAAGATGGCAGATTTGTGACATCAACTTATTTCAAGGCAACGGATCGTAACTCATACATTGCCTTGGACAGTTGCCATCACGAACCTTGGCTGAAGGCTGTCCCTCGGGGGCAGTTCACACGCCTTAGATGCAACTGCACTAGGGTTGACACTTTTGACACGCAGGCGTCTATGATGTCAGCCAGATTTGTTGAAAAGGGTTATGACTCTCGAGTATTGGCCCAGACGGTAAAGGAAATCAGAGAGATGGATAGGTCTCTACTTTTGGTGGATAAACCACCCCAAGCGGGGACCAAAAAGATTTCCATGCCTTTTATCACAACGTACTCTTTACAGCATCGACAGGTGAAACAACTGATACAGAAACACTGGCACATTTTAGAAAGCGATCAAGTTCTGAAAGATATACTGCCGGCGAAACCCCAAATCATTTTTAAGGGGGTCTCTTCGCTCGGCAATAAGATTGCCCCCAGTGTCTCGGATCCCCCGAAATCTAATAGAGTTTTCTTTCAAAACCTTACGGGGTACTATCGCTGTAAGACCTGTCGAGTTTGCTCTATGAATAGGTGCAAAGACAGAAAGATCTGTAACTTTATGTCTACTAGCACTTCTAGGGCGTTTGTAGTAGAACCGTTTATTACCTGTGCCACAGAGGGAGTGGTCTACCTTATTCAATGCCCATGTGGGTTACAATACGTGGGGAGGACTAAAAGGGCTCTAAAAGTAAGACTGAATGAGCACATTAGTAATATTAAAGCAGGGTTTCCCAAACATTCGGTCTCTCGACATTACGATGAAGTACATCAGAGAGATCCGTCTAATACTCTTTATATGGGAATAGATAAGTACAAACCCCATTGGAGGGGGAGCTCACTAGTGCGGGAGATCTCCAAACAAGAAATGTCTTGGATACATAAACTAAAGACATACGTCCCCTTTGGGTTAAACGTTGACACAGACGTCAACGCATTTATTAACAACTCTTGAATGTATAGACATTGATTCACTAGTTGAACCATGATCACATATTAAGTTATTTTATTATTTGTATTACATTCGTTTTCGGTTTATGTTTATAGTATGATTTAGGTTTTTAAATATGGTATTATCACAATCATGTGTGCGTTATGTAATTTTCATACGATACACCACTTAGTGTTGCGGTGCACTAATCATGCCTCGTTTGTGGGTTTTTCACACATCCACGGACTATTAGTTAATGTCATCACTTAGGAACAATTTAGTTATAGTATTATTGGGCACCTTTTAATTAATTTTAGCAATTAGGTTTCTTATAGAATGGGTTAGTTCCCATTTCATATCACAAATTTGTTTGTTTAAAGTAGGTGTCTATACGTTACTATGTGGTCTATCATGACAGCATAGATGTAACTGATGTCCTTATTTCCCCCTCTCAGCATTAACGCTGGGATTGGGTTTATAAAGCTCTGGCCCTCTTTTTTTCGCTCCTTTTTGGTGCTTTGTTAATTTATTAATGGAACACATGCTCTTTATGGAATTCTTAAATTAGGGTTTAGAATTATTGATTCCCATCGAATATTTGAGACATTTATCTTTGGGTTTCAGTTTAAATATTTTTAATCTTTGATAAGCTATATGTAGGAGACATAGGACTCCGTCGAAAATATGCAATTTTTGGTTTTCTGTGAATCTGAACTGGCACTTTTTAGTGCCCATCCATTCATGAGGAGATCTATTTGCATATTGTCCACTAGGGGTCACTCTTGTGGCGGCTGGAGAGTGTCACCTATATCCACATTGACCGGACTTCCGTTCCAACTATTGGGCCTGGGTTGTTTTGATCACTGTGGTCAAGTGTAACTTTTTAATATATTTTTAATATATGTTTTGAGATGTATCTTCGTGCTCTCTCTGTAAGCCAGGCAATTTATCCCTGAATTGCTGGCGAAGCAGTTAGAGCGGGTCAGCAACACATGAACTTGTACATATTTGGGTCATGGACCGACACTTTTAGCAAGTTCGTCTCTGTCTCTTGGGAACGTTCTGATAAGGGTCCACTAGCTGTCACTCTAGTTGTGATGCTGAGTGGCCCCTATTCTTTTATTTGATCGGATTTCCTGTCCAACTGACCACTGGGCCGGACCAGATTAAGCAGTATGGACAGATTGTATAAATATATGCCAAGCTCTCATACGAGTTTATGTGCGCATTAGATCACACACATAACCCAATATGGGATTCGATCCACAATAGCGCTGGGGATGCCTTTGTATGAAGGTGGAGACTCTGGATGTGTCATGCACTCCCCAGTAGCCTAGCTAATTAGGATAATGTATGCGGCCAGCGTTCACATTTAGTGACGCTTAGAGAGGCTGCGCATGTCCGGTGGATGGTGCGGATCCAAGACGAGGCTTGGTTGCTCTGCAGTATAAATGGAGGTGACGCAGTGCACCGCCCGTGCCCCTGGAAGAAGTAAGGTTTTACGAAACGGACGTAGGGCGGAGCGACGCACTGACGTCACCTCTATCACTTCCGACAAGGACGGGTGTCTGTTGAATGTGCTACGGCCGGCACACCAGACGTAATACAGGCGAATTTTTGAACTGCACAATTGTAAGTGTATCTTTATTTTAATGGAATAAATTTTAGAAAGTTTAACGCACTATGTGGAATGTGTTCCATTCTTTTTATATTCACGTGTCCATTGATGGAAATCGGAGGACGCCATCCTAGGAATCCTATGTGTTGTGTGCTGCGGTGATTCGTGGGAGATACATTTTGATTTCTGCCTAAATTGACCCTCTGTCAGGGGGGGCATATACAGCTGGTAAGGAGAAATCCTGCTATTTGGTGGTGGAAAGTCACAGATGTATGCGGACACAATAACTTATATGAATTTTCACGGAGCACTGGTGTCACTTATAAGGATTTATATAAGGATCTTTGTGATGGACTAATTTATACTATATGGATTATACTTATTTGATATAGATCACAGCACATCATTTAATCTCTTTTGTATACATTTGATTTTATTGTTTATTTAGTAGATCTTATGTTCTTTTGGTCATTTCATTTCATCACTGTCATAGTGTTTGGTCACGGGTCAGCGCGATTTTCCCCCAATTTTTTCTAATTTCACCTTGTATGGTAGTTCACAATTTAAATCGCAGCTCCCAATATACACTAAGCTATTAGATTGAGTATCTGGGGCTTTTCTCTCAAATTAGCTTGTTTAGCGCAGTTTTATTCCTTTTTCTCATATACAGTATTTAACCACTTCAGCCCCGGACCATTTGGCTGGCCAAAGACCAGAGCACTTTTTGCGATTCGGCACTGCGTCGCTTTAACTGACAATTGCGTGGTCGTGCGACGTGGCTCCCAAACAAAATTGACGTCCTTTTTTTCCCACAAATAGAGATTTTGGTGGTATTTGATCACCTCTGCAGTTTTTATTTTTTTGCACTATAAACAAAAAAAGAGTGAAAATGTTGAAAAAAAAATGCAATATTATTTACTTTTTGCTATAATAAATATCCCCAAAAAATATATAAAAAATATATTTTTTCCTCAGTTTAGGCCGATACGTATTCTTCTACATATTTTTTTGTAAAAAAAATAGCAATAAGCGTTTATTGATTGGTTTGCGCAAAAGTTATAGCGTCTACTAAATAGGGGATAGTTTTATGGCATTTTTATTAATAATTTTTACTAGTAATGGCGGCGATCAGCGTTTTTTATCGTGACTGCTACATTATGGCGGACGCATCGGACACTTTTGGCGCTATTTTGGGACCATTCACATTTAGACAGCGATCAGTGCTTTAAAAATGCATTGATTACTGTATAAATGTGACTGGGAGTGAAGGGGTTAACCAGGAGGGGGCGCTGAAGGGGTTAAATGTGTTCTAGGGATGTGTTCTAACTGTAGGGGGGATGGGCTACGTGTGTCATGACACTGATCACCACTCCCGATTACAGGGAGCTGTGATCACTGTCCTGTCACTAGGAAGAATGGGGAAATGCTTGTTTACTGTGAGAGAGGTTCCCATGTTGGACACACTGTTGGTCGCCCTGGTGCGCGCCTGCGCGTTCCTGTGCGTGTTGGTGCGCGCGTGCCTGTGCGTGCTGGTGTGCGTGCCAGTGTGGTGTGGGCGCGCGCGGTGCTCTACGCCAATCTGCTTATTTAAACTGTCAGAGTGCTTTGGATCAGTGCTGCCTTCTGCCTGCACCTGACCTTGGCTTGCCTTGACCTTGGACCTGCCTCTTGCCGACCCTGCCTGTGACCCGACCATCCTGCTCTGCTCCTGCTCAGCATTATCTGCCTGTGTTCCTGTTGCCTGTTGCTTGTCCAGCTGAACACCATATCCTCTGCACCTGGATCCTGAGCCGCATCCCCTGCAACTACCCGCCAGGCTCTCATACCACTCTGCACTCCCGTGCCTCCTGTCCATACTACCAGGGGCCGTGAGTCGGACACGTAAGGGAGACCTTCCTCTGCTCCATTGGGCTCTCCAGTCTGGTACGTACAAGTCATCCTCCCTAGACATACTTGCTCCTCTTTCTACACGCAGAACCAGGCCCCATCTGCCACAACCCTGGCAAACAGACGACACCAGACGTCTCAAGAGACGCAGCCGTGCTCTTGAGCGAGCATGGCGTGAATCTAAATCCCTGCAAGACTTTACCCTCTACAAATCTGCCTTTCTCAAATACAACTCCTGCCTCCACACTGCTAAACAAACGTATTACAACACTCTTATCAAAACCCTCTCATCCAAACCTTGTCAACTCTTTTCTACCCTTAATTCCTTACTTCACCCCCCACTGCCCCCACCCACCAACTTGCTTACCGCTCAACAGATTGCCAACTATTTCAAAGGCAAAATAGACACAATTCGCAAGGAGATATCCAGCATTCAAATTCCTCCCCTACCCAGTGTTGTCAACCCCCTGAAGTGAAATTTACTGGCAAAGAAGCCAAAATTTCCGAACGGCACCAATTTTTTACTGGCAAAAATCCTGAAAATTGCTTGCAGAGCCGCATTTTTTACTGACGCTGCAAAAAAGTACCTAAAATTACTGTTTTCAGTGCTAAACAGTGCAAGTATAAATATTTGAACTATAAACACATAGCTAGTGCTATTAGCAATGTGTTTAAGTTAAACAAAAGTCAAAAAACATATTTCTCCATTGACATGAAGGTCAGGTTACTATAACCCAGCCAGCACTGGGTTCCCCCCTTACCTCAGAGTCTGCAGGGATCCCCCTTACAGTGAAAGGGAACTCTTATGTAAAGGGAAATGCTGCAGATCATGATCTAAGGGGGAACTCTGATGTAAGGGGAGGCTCTGGTGACCAGAGACCACCTTATATCAGAGCAGCGGCGTTGCTAGCCAGGTGCGGGGGGGGCGGGCCGCACTTGGGTGACACCCACCAGAGGGGTGACACCCGTGGGTAGCGGCACGCCGGCACCACACTAACACCGCCCGCCCGCTGCCTGTGCCTCGTGCCACGGCTGTGTCCCTCAGCGGAGCGGAAGGAAGCCGCCGCTCCCTCCTGCCTACTCTGTTTACATCCACAGAGGAGGAGGAGCCCGCGCTCGAGGGACACACCGCTGTGTCTATCTGCTGCTCTGTAAGGTAAGGGGGGGCGTCTATACTGATGGGGGAGGGGGTGTCTGTGCTGTTGGGGTCTTCACTAGGGGAGGTTTGCACCAAGGGGGGGCTGTAACTGAGGGGTGTCTGTACTGAGGTGGGTGTGGTACTGGGGGGGGTGTCTGTAACTGAGGGGGGGTGTCTGTAACTGAGGGGGGGTGTCTGTAACTGAGGGGGGTCTGGTACTGGGGGGGTCTGGTACTGGGGGGGTGTCTGTACTGGGGGGGTCTGATACTGGGGGGGTCTGGTACTGAGGGGGGGTCTGGTACTGGGGTTGGGTCTGGTACTGGGGGGCCTGTAACTGGGGGGGGTCTGTAACTGGGGGGGTCTGTAACTGAGAGGGTCTGTAACTGAGGGGGGTCTGTAACTGAGGGGGGTCTGGTACTGTGGGGGTCTGTAACTGAGGGGGTGTCTGTACTGGGGGGTCTGGTACTGGGGGGGTCTGGTACTGGGGGTGTCTGTAACTGAGGGGGGTGTCTGTACTATGGGGGGGTCTGGTACTGGGAGGTCTGGTACTGGGGGGGGGTCTGTAACTGAGGGGGGTCTGGTACTTGGGGGTGTCTGTAACTGAGAGGGTCTGTAACTGAGGGGGGTGTCTGTAACTGAGGGGGGGTCTGTAACTGAGGGGGGGTCTGTAACTGAGGGGGGGTCTTCACTGAGGGGGGAGGTTTATACTGAGGGAGGGGGTCTATATTGATGGAGGGGGGTCTGTACCTAGTGGGGGGCTCTGTACTGAGAGGGGACTATAGTTGGTGGGGGGGTGACACCATTTTTTTTTCGCACCGGGTGACACCAACCCTAGTGACGCCACTGCATTCCCTTTACATCAGAGTTACCACTTACATCAGGGTCTGCAGCATTACCCTTTCACTGTAAGGGGCAATCCTGCAGACTCGGATGTGAAGGGGAATGCCAGGAACTCTGATGTGGGGGGCACTCTGGTGTCTAGAGACCACCTTCCGCAGAGTGAATACACTAAGGTAAGGGGAGTTACTATTATAGGGGGGAACCTTTATATCAGTGCCCCTTACATTATTGTATTCACTCCCCCTTACCTCAGCAACCCCCCCCCCCCCCAGACTGGCCTGGCGGCACTGTCACTGGCCTCCTCTCAGGTGCATTGTGCAGGGCTCAGTCAGATGGCTCCAGCATGGCGGCTCTGATTTTCCTATGGTCTCCTCTCCACAGTCCACACACGTCCAACTTCTCCCGTGACCACCATGATCCCAGCGGTGCTCCCACTCATGACTCTTCTCCGACTCCCCTCAGAGACTGCAGACATGATGTAGGAAATGGTCAGAGGCTGCGGGCAGGATACAGGAACAGGAGATGGTCAGAGGCTGCGGGCAGGAGATGGTCAGAGGCTGCGGGCAGGACTCAGGAGATGGTCAGAGGCTGCGGGCAGGACTCAGGAGATGGTCAGAGGCTGCGGGCAGGACTCAGGAGATGGTCAGAGGCTGCGGGCAGGAGTCGGGAGATGGTCAGAGGCTCAGGGCAGGACTCAGGAGATGGTCAGAGGCTCAGGGCAGGACTCAGGAGATGGTCAGAGGCTCAGGGCAGGACTCAGGAGATAATCAGAGGCTCAGGGCAGGACTCAGGAGATGGTCAGAGGCTCAGGGCAGGATTCAAGAGATGGTCAGAGGCTCAGGGCAGGAGATGGTCAGAAGCTCAGGGCAGGAGATGGTCAGAAGCTCAGGGCAGGAGATGGTCAGAAGCTCAGGGCAGGAGATGGTCAGAAGCTCAGGGCAGGAGATGGTCAGAGGCTCAGGGCAGGAGATGGTCAGAGGCTCCGGGCAGGACTCAGGAGATGGTCAGGGGCTCAGGGCAGGAGATGGTCAGAGGCTCAGGGCAGGAGATGGTCAGAGGCTCAGGGCAGGAGATGGTCAGAGGCTCAGGGCAGGAGATGGTCAGAAGCTCAGGGCAGGAGATGGTCAGAAGCTCAGGGCAGGAGATGGTCAGAGGCTCAGGGCAGGAGATGGTCTGAGGCTCAGGGCAGGACTCAGGAGATGGTCAGGGGCTCAGGGCAGGACTCAGGAGATAATCAGAGGCTCAGGGCAGGACCCAGGAGATGGTCAGAGGCTCAGGGCAGGATTCAAGAGATGGTCAGAGGCTCAGGGCAGGAGATGGTCAGAAGCTCAGGGCAGGAGATGGTCAGAATCTCAGGGCAGGAGATGGTCAGAAGCTCAGGGCAGGAGATGGTCAGAAGCTCAGGGCAGGAGATGGTCAGAAGCTCAGGGCAGGAGATGGTCAGAGGCTCAGGGCAGGAGATGGTCAGAGGCTCCGGGCAGGACTCAGGAGATGGTCAGGGGCTCAGGGCAGGAGATGGTCAGAGGCTCAGGGCAGGAGATGGTCAGAGGCTCAGGGCAGGAGATGGTCAGAGGCTCAGGGCAGGAGATGGTCAGAAGCTCAGGGCAGGAGATGGTCAGAAGCTCAGGGCAGGAGATGGTCAGAGGCTCAGGGCAGGAGATGGTCTGAGGCTCAGGGCAGGACTCAGGAGATGGTCAGGGGCTCAGGGCAGGAGATGGTCAGAGGCTCAGGGCAGGAGATGGTCAGAAGCTCAGGGCAGGAGATGGTCAGAGGCTGCGGATAGGAGAGGGTCAGAAGCTCAGGGCAGGAGATGGTCAGAGGCTGCGGGCAGGAGATGGTCAGAAGCTCAGGGCAGGAGATGGTCAGAAGCTCAGGGCAGGAGATGGTCAGAGGCTGCGGGCAGGAGATGGTCAGAGGCTGCGGGCAGGAGATGGTCAGAGGCTGCGGGCAGGAGATGGTCAGAGGCTGCGGGCAGGAGATGGTCAGAGGCTCAGGGCAGGACTCAGGAGATGGTCAGAGGCTCAGGGCAGGATTCAAGAGATGGTCAGAGGCTCAGGGCAGGAGATGGTCAGAAGCTCAGGGCAGGAGATGGTCAGAAGCTCAGGGCAGGAGATGGTCAGAAGCTCAGGGCAGGAGATGGTCAGAAGCTCAGGGCAGGAGATGGTCAGAGGCTCAGGGCAGGAGATGGTCAGAGGCTCCGGGCAGGACTCAGGAGATGGTCAGGGGCTCAGGGCAGGAGATGGTCAGAGGCTCAGGGCAGGAGATGGTCAGAGGCTCAGGGCAGGAGATGGTCAGAGGCTCAGGGCAGGAGATGGTCAGAAGCTCAGGGCAGGAGATGGTCAGAAGCTCAGGGCAGGAGATGGTCAGAGGCTCAGGGCAGGAGATGGTCTGAGGCTCAGGGCAGGACTCAGGAGATGGTCAGGGGCTCAGGGCAGGACTCAGGAGATAATCAGAGGCTCAGGGCAGGACCCAGGAGATGGTCAGAGGCTCAGGGCAGGATTCAAGAGATGGTCAGAGGCTCAGGGCAGGAGATGGTCAGAGGCTCAGGGCAGGATTCAAGAGATGGTCAGAGGCTCAGGGCAGGAGATGGTCAGAAGCTCAGGGCAGGAGATGGTCAGAAGCTCAGGGCAGGAGATGGTCAGAAGCTCAGGGCAGGAGATGGTCAGAAGCTCAGGGCAGGAGATGGTCAGAAGCTCAGGGCAGGAGATGGTCAGAGGCTCAGGGCAGGAGATGGTCAGAGGCTCCGGGCAGGACTCAGGAGATGGTCAGGGGCTCAGGGCAGGAGATGGTCAGAGGCTCAGGGCAGGAGATGGTCAGAGGCTCAGGGCAGGAGATGGTCAGAGGCTCAGGGCAGGAGATGGTCAGAAGCTCAGGGCAGGAGATGGTCAGAAGCTCAGGGCAGGAGATGGTCAGAGGCTCAGGGCAGGAGATGGTCTGAGGCTCAGGGCAGGACTCAGGAGATGGTCAGGGGCTCAGGGCAGGAGATGGTCAGAGGCTCAGGGCAGGAGATGGTCAGAAGCTCAGGGCAGGAGATGGTCAGAGGCTGCGGATAGGAGATGGTCAGAAGCTCAGGGCAGGAGATGGTCAGAGGCTGCGGGCAGGAGATGGTCAGAAGCTCAGGGCAGGAGATGGTCAGAAGCTCAGGGCAGGAGATGGTCAGAGGCTGCGGGCAGGAGATGGTCAGAGGCTGCGGGCAGGAGATGGTCAGAGGCTGCGGGCAGGAGATGGTCAGAGGCTGCGGGCAGGAGATGGTCAGAGGCTGCGGGCAGGAGATGGTCAGAGGCTCAGGGCAAGAGATGGTCAGAGGCTCAGGGCAGGAGATGGTCAGAGGCTCAGGGCAGGAGATGGTCAGAGGCTCAGGGCAGGAGATGATCAGAGGCTCAGGGCAGGAGATGGTCAGAGGCTCAGGGCAGGAGATGGTCAGAGGCTCAGGGCAGGAGATGGTCAGAAGCTCAGGGCAGGAGATGGTCAGAAGCTCAGGGCAGGAGATGGTCAGAGGCTGCGGGCAGGAGATGGTCAGAAGCTCAGGGCAGGAGATGGTCAGAGGCTCAGGGCAGGAAATGGTCAGAGGCTCAGGGCAGGAGATGGTCAGAGGCTCAGGGCAGGAGATGGTCAGAGGCTCCGGGCAGGACTCAGGAGATGGTCAGGGGCTCAGGGCAGGAGATGGTCAGAGGCTCAGGGCAGGAGATGGTCTGAGGCTCAGGGCAGGAGATGGTCAGAGGCTCAGGGCAGGAGATGGTCAGAAGCTCAGGGCAGGAGATGGTCAGAAGCTCAGGGCAGGAGATGGTCAGAGGCTCAGGGCAGGAGATGGTCTGAGGCTCAGGGCAGGACTCAGGAGATGGTCAGGGGCTCAGGGCAGGAGATGGTCAGAGGCTCAGGGCAGGAGATGGTCAGAAGCTCAGGGCAGGAGATGGTCAGAGGCTCAGGGCAGGAGATGGTCAGAAGCTCAGGGCAGGAGATGGTCAGAAGCTCAGGGCAGGAGATGGTCAGAGGCTCAGGGCAGGAGATGGTCAGAGGCTCCGGGCAGGACTCAGGAGATGGTCAGGGGCTCAGGGCAGGAGATGGTCAGAGGCTCAGGGCAGGAGATGGTCAGAGGCTCAGGGCAGGAGATGGTCAGAGGCTCAGGGCAGGAGATGGTCAGAAGCTCAGGGCAGGAGATGGTCAGAAGCTCAGGGCAGGAGATGGTCAGAAGCTCAGGGCAGGAGATGGTCAGAAGCTCAGGGCAGGAGATGGTCAGAAGCTCAGGGCAGGAGATGGTCAGAAGCTCAGGGCAGGAGATGGTCAGAAGCTCAGGGCAGGAGATGGTCAGAGGCTCAGGGCAGGAGATGGTCAGAGGCTCCGGGCAGGACTCAGGAGATGGTCAGGGGCTCAGGGCAGGAGATGGTCAGAGGCTCAGGGCAGGAGATGGTCAGAGGCTCAGGGCAGGAGATGGTCAGAGGCTCAGGGCAGGAGATGGTCAGAAGCTCAGGGCAGGAGATGGTCAGAAGCTCAGGGCAGGAGATGGTCAGAGGCTCAGGGCAGGAGATGGTCTGAGGCTCAGGGCAGGACTCAGGAGATGGTCAGGGGCTCAGGGCAGGAGATGGTCAGAGGCTCAGGGCAGGAGATGGTCAGAAGCTCAGGGCAGGAGATGGTCAGAGGCTGCGGATAGGAGATGGTCAGAAGCTCAGGGCAGGAGATGGTCAGAGGCTGCGGGCAGGAGATGGTCAGAAGCTCAGGGCAGGAGATGGTCAGAAGCTCAGGGCAGGAGATGGTCAGAGGCTGCGGGCAGGAGATGGTCAGAGGCTGCGGGCAGGAGATGGTCAGAGGCTGCGGGCAGGAGATGGTCAGAGGCTGCGGGCAGGAGATGGTCAGAGGCTGCGGGCAGGAGATGGTCAGAGGCTCAGGGCAGGAGATGGTCAGAGGCTCAGGGCAGGAGATGGTCAGAGGCTCAGGGCAGGAGATGATCAGAGGCTCAGGGCAGGAGATGGTCAGAGGCTCAGGGTAGGAGATGGTCAGAGGCTCAGGGCAGGAGATGGTCAGAAGCTCAGGGCAGGAGATGGTCAGAAGCTCAGGGCAGGAGATGGTCAGAGGCTGCGGGCAGGAGATGGTCAGAAGCTCAGGGCAGGAGATGGTCAGAGGCTCAGGGCAGGAGATGGTCAGAGGCTCAGGGCAGGAGATGGTCAGAGGCTCAGGGCAGGAGATGGTCAGAGGCTCAGGGCAGGAGATGGTCAGAGGCTCAGGGCAGGACTCAGGAGATGGTCAGAGGCTGCGGGCAGGAGATGGCCTCCTCTACAATGTCCTCCTCACCCCCCCAGTAATGTCCTCCTTTGGCCCGTCACTCACGATGCTCCTCTCTGCACTGTTGTGATGCGCTCCCCCCGTGAAACCGGCGCGCCGAGAACTTAGAATGAGTGCCGTTTAAAAATGGCGCCAGGCGGCGACATCACGTTACTGCGTATGCGCTGCCCAGCCGAGATTCTACGATCTTGCCCGAGTCCTGCAGGCTTCAGAACGGCGCAAGCGCAGTTGCATGGCCGGCCCGCAGCCATCTTTCTTACTGGCACCGGCTGTCCGTAACGGACATTCACGGACACCCCGAAAATGGGGTGAAAATACCGTACTGTCCATAAATTAACGGACGGTTGGCAACACTGCCCCTACCCAACACATCGGATCCAACACCACACTCAATACTCTCCTCCTTTTGCCCAGTTACCACAGATGAAGTTGATAAACTCCTCTCCATGGCCCACCTCACTATCTGTCCCCTGGACCCGGTCCCCTCTCAATTACTGCGACCACCTTCCAGCTCTATCCTTAACTCCCTAACCCACATCTTCAACCTCTCCCTCTCCTCTGGCACCTTTCCTTCCCCACTCAAACATGCACTGGTTACCTCTTCCCTGGGCCAGTTGATAACCTCCCATGGCTTCCAATACCACCTCTATGCCGACGACACCCAGATCTATCTCTCCACTCCTCAACTCACCCCCTCGATCTCCTCACGGATATCAAACTTACTGAATGACATATCGTTATGGATGTCACACCACTTCCTCAAGCTCAATCTTTCTAAAACTGGGCTTGTTATATTTCCTCCTTCACAGTACCCCCCGTGTGACTTTACCATTAATATAAACACAACCATTGGTCTCTCCACACATGCCAAGGTCCTGGGTGTAATCCTTGACTCAGACCTCTCCTTCAGCCCCCATATTCAATCACTGGATAAATCCTGCTGCCTTAACCTCCGCAACATCTCCAGAATTCAACCCTTCCTGACTAATGACACCACAAAGCAACGTATTCACTCCTTGATTATTTCCCGCCTTGACTACTGCAACTCTCTCCTTAAAGGGGTTGTAAAGGTATATGTTTTTTCACCTTAATGCATCCTATGCATTAAGGTTAAAAAACATCCGACAATACCACCCCCGAGCCCCCGTTTTACTTACCTGACCCCTCAAAAGTCTGGTTCAGCCTGGCCGTTGATTGGCTACAGTGGATGGATTGAAAGCAGCGCAGCCATTGGCTGGCGCTGCTGTCAATCACATCCAATGACGCGGCGCGCCAGGGGGCGGGGCCGAGTGATACAGTGAGCAGCAATAGCCACTGGCTGTATCACTGGAGCGTGCCCGCAATCACTCACCACCAGGCGAGCTCGCGGGGAGGAGCCGAGACAACCTCCGAGGGACCCCAGAAGTAGTGGATCGGGCCACTCTGTGCAAAACGAGCTGCAGACTGGAGGTAAGTATAACATGTTTGTTATTTAAAAAATAAAATAAAAATTTCTTTACAATCCCTTTAACCAGTTCAATACCGCCCATAGTCATATGACGTTCACAGATGGGATCTCCCATCCTGGGTGCACGTCATATGACGTCCCGGGCTTTGTGGGGGGATATCTGAATGATGCCTGCAGCTAGAGGCATCATTCAGATATCCTTCTCTTCTGCCGGCGATTCTGTGCACAATAAGAATGATCATAGCGGCAGTTCCGCCACTTGATCGTTCTTATAGGCGGCGGGAGGGGACATGCCCCCCCCTCCCGCCGCCATCCGGTGCTTCTCCGGGCTCTCCCGTGCCATCGGGGGCCCGGAGAAAGAATCGTCCGGCGCAGGTGTCTGGTCACATGACGAGCATAGAGATGACTGGTGACCAGATGGTCACCAGTCATCTCTATGACCATCGGAGGCCCGGGCGCGATGTGATGACGTCACGCCCGGGTTTCCAAAAGTAAACAAAGCCGCAATTGCTTGAGATCGGTGATTTATTTTTCCCAATCTCATGCTTTCCAGCCTGGAGGAGAGATATGGGGTCTTATTGACCCCGCATCTCTCCATAAAGAGGACCTGTCACACACCATTCCTATTACAAGGGATGTTTACATTCCTTGTAATAGGAATAAAAGTGATTAAAAAAAATGTAAATAAAAGTGTAAAAATAAAAAAAAATTAAGTAAAATAAAAAAAGAAGAAATAATAATTTTTTTTTTTTTTAAAAACGCCCCTGTCCCCGGTAGCTCGCAATCAGAAGCGAACGCACACGCAAGTCCTACCCACATATGTAAACGCCGTTCAAACCACATATGTGAGGTATCGCCGCATGCGTTAGAGCGTGTGCAACAATTCTAGCACTAGACCTCCTCTGTAACTCTAAACTGGTAACCTGTAAAAATTATCAAAGCGTCGCCTATGCAGATTTTTAAGTACCGAAGTTTGGCGCCATTCCATGAGTGTGCGCAATTTTAAAGCGTGACATGTCAGGTATCTATTTACTCGGCGTAACATCTTTCATATTTTACAAAAAAATTGGGCTAACTTTACTGTTTTGTTATTTTTTAATTCATGAAACCATTTTTTTCCCTAAAAAAAAGACTTTTGAAAAATTATTACGCAAATACCGTGCAAGAAAATGCAATGGCCGTAATTTTGTTCCCTAGGGTGTCTGCTAAAAAAACATATATAATGTTTGGGGGTTCTGAGTAATTTTCTAGCAAAAGAATGAGGATTTGTACATGTAGGAGAGAAGTGCCAGAATAGGCCCGGTATTGAGGTGGTATAAAAGGCCTGTATTGAAGTGGTTAATGGCCTACCCTTAACCACTTAACGACCGCCCCATGTACATATACGTTAGCAGAATGGCATGGACAGGCACAATCACGTACCTGTACGTGCCTGCCTTCGTGCGGGTGGGACCCCCTCCCGGGACATGGGGCAGTCGGTATCGCTTGAGGAGCGATCCGTGATGAGGGGGCGGCCATTGGTTTCTGGCCACCCCCTCGCGATCGCTCCCGGCGAATGAGATGCTTGCCCTGCCTGTGTAATGTATACACAGGCAGGAGGAAGTGATGTCATCTCTCCATGCGGCGCTCTATTCGTCCAGAGCGCCGAGGAGAGAAGACATCAGGTTAGTGCACCAACAGCCCACTGACACCAGGACACATAGGTACACTTTCCACCCCCCCAGTCACCCACAGGGCAGTTAGTGTTAGGTCCAGGGTAGCCCCCTAACCCCCCCTAATAAAGGTTTAACCCCTTGATCGCCCCCCAGGTAACCCTTTCACCCCCTATCGCCAGTGTCACTAAGCGATCGTTTTTCTGATCGCTGAATTAGTGTCGCTGGTGCCGCTAGGTAGCCAGTTATTTTTTTAGGTTCGCCGCCAGGTTTTTATAGCGTCGGGTACCCCCATATATTATATAATAAAGGTATTAACCCCTGATTGCCCCTAGAGTTAACCCTTTCACCAGTGATCACCGTATAAGTGTCACTGGTGACTCTGGTTAGCCAGTTAGTTATTTTGTTATTTAGGTTCCCCGTCAGGTTTTTATATAGCGCCAGGTACCCCCATATATTACCTAATAAAGGTTTAACCCCTTGATCGCCCCCCAGCCTTTCACCCCTTATCACCAGTGTCACTAAGCGATCGTTTTTCTGATCGCTGTATTAGTGTTGCTGGTGCCGCTAGGTAGCCAGTTATTTTTTTTAGGTTCGCCGCCAGGTTTTTATAGCATCAGGTACCCCCATATACAATCTAATAAAGGTTTTAACCTCCTGTTAACCCTTTCACCAGTGATCACGTATAAGTGTCACTGGTGACACTGGTTAGCCAGTTAGTTATTTTGTTGTTTAGGTTTCCCGTCAGATTTTTATAGTGTCAGGTACCCTCATATATTACCTAATAAAGGTTTTAACCCCCTGATTGCCCCTAGTTAACCCTTTCACCAGTGATCACCGTATAAGTGTTATAGGTGACGCTGGTTAGTTAGTTTTTTATAGCATCAGGGCACGCGCCGTATATAACCCAATAAAGGTTTAACCCCCTGATCACCCGGCAGGTGATATCAATTAGGTCTTAGCATCAGTTAGGGTCTGCGTTGCCCCAGGCAGCGTCAGGTTAGTGCCAGTAACGCTAACACCCACGCGCAAAGCATACACCTCCCTTAGTGGTATAGTATCTGAACAGATCAATATCTGATCAGATCTATACTAGCGTCCCCAGCAGTTTAGGGTTCCCAAAAACGCAGTGCTAGCGGGATCAGCCCAGATACCTGCTAGCACCTGCATTTTGCCCCTCCGTCCAGCCCAGCCCACCCAAGTGCAGTATCGATCTATCACTGTCACTTACAAAACACAACACACATAACTGCAGCATTCAGGGAGACAGGCCTGATCCCTGCGACTCCAGTGCTGTAGGAGGTGATTTCACCACCACAGTTAAAAAAAAAAGAGCATATATGCCGAAGCATGGGGGCAGCAGGGGTGGAGGAGCGATTTTGCTCCTAATGCCGCGTAAATACGGTCGAAATTCCGACGGAGGCTTGCCTGTGGAAAAGTCTGATCGTGTGTACGCGGCATACCTTTTGCGGGAGGATGCCCCCATGCTTCGGCATATATAAATGGTGCATGCATGCCCATCATTAGAAGTTGGTGGATGAAGGGAGGTATTCTAGTGGTGGGCATACCCACCGATCAATCTCTTTTTTCGTTCAGCCAACAGGCTGCATGAAAAAAAAAGATTACAATACATGTCCAACAAGGACCAGCAACGCACTGGTATGTTGCTGGACTTTGAATGGTTATACCAGAATGATGCCTGCGGGTTTAGGTATCATCTTGGTATCATTCTTTTCAGCCAGTGGCCGGCTTTCATGTAAAAGCAATCCTAGCGTCTAATTAGCCTCTGGACTGCTTTTACAAGCAGTGGGATGGAATGTCTCCCCCCCGGATATAAAAAGTGCCATTGGGAAATTGGGAAAGCATTTTATCACACTGATTTTGGTGTGGTCAGATGCTTTGAGGGCAGAGGAAAGATCTAGGGTCTAATAGACCCCAATTTTTTCAAAAAAGAGTACCGGTCACCACCTATTGCTATCATAGGGGATATTTACATTCCCTGAGGTAATAAAAATGATTTAAAAAAAAAAAAATGGAAGGAACGGTTTAAAAAAAAAAAGCAAAAAAAAGTAAAAATAAAAAACACCCCTGTCCCGCCCTGCTCTTGCGCAAAGGCGAACGCAAGCATCGGTCTGGCGTCATATGTAAACAGCAATTGCACCATGCATATGAGGTATCACTGCGAAGGTCAGATCAAGGGCAGTAATTTTAGCAGTAGACCTCCTCTGTAAATCGAATGTGTTAACCTGTAAAGGCTTTTAAAAATGTATGTAGTTTGTCGCCACTGCGCGTCTGTGCAAAATTTTAAAGCATTTCGTGTTGGGTATCCATGTACTCGGCCTAAGATCATCTTTTTTATTTCATCAAACATTTGGGCAATATAGTGTGTTTTAGTGCATTAAAATAAAAAAAAAGTGTATATTTTTCCCAAAAAATGCGTTTGAAAAATCGCTGCGCAAATACTGTGTGGAAAAAAAAATGCAATACCCACCATTTTAATCTGTAGGGCTTTGCTGTAAAAAAATATATAATGTTTGGGGGTTCAACGTAATTTTCTTGCAAAAAAAAAAAGTTTTCATGTAAACAAAAAGTGTCAGAAAGGGCTTTGTCTTCAAGTGGTTAGAAGAGTGGGTGATGTGTGACATAAGCTTCCTAATGTTGTGCATAAAATGCCAGGACAGTTCAAAACCCCCCCAAATGACCCCATTTTGTTGAGTCCATGGAATATTTTATAGTTGCGGGAAAAAGACAATTTTTTATTTATTTTTTGCACAAAGTTGTCACTAAATTATATATTGCTCAAGCATGCCATGGGCATATGTGGAATTACACCCCAAAATACATTTTGTTGCTTCTCCTGAGTACGGGGATACCACATGTGTGAGACTTTTTGGGAGCCGACCCGCGTACGGGACCCCAAAACCTAAGGGTGTAAATTTTTGATTTCACTCCTCACTGCCTATCACAGTTTCGGAGGCCATGGAATGCCCAGATGGCACAAACCCCCCCCCCCCAAATGACCCCATTTTGGAAAGTAGACACCCCAAGCTATTTGCTGAGAGGCATGGTGCGTATTTTGCAGATCTCGCTTTTTGTCACAAGGGTTTTGAAAATTGAAAAAGGAAAAAAGAAAAAAAAAATTCTCTTTTCTTTCTTCATTTTCAAAAACAAATGAGAGCTGTAAAATACTCACCATGCCTCTCAGAAAATAGCTTGGGGTGTCTACTTTCCAAAATGGGGTCATTTTGGGGGGTTTTGTGATATCTTGGCAGTTTATGGCCTTCAAAACTGTGATGGGTAGCGAGGAGTGAAATCAAAAATTTGCGCCCTTAGAAATCCTGAAGGCGGTGCTTGGTTTTCGGGGGCCCGTACGCGGCTAGGCTCCCAAAAAGTCCCACACATGTGGTATCCCCGTACTCAGGAGAAGCAGCAAAATGTATTTTGGGGTGTAATTCGACATATGCCCATGGCATGTGTGAGCAATATATCATTTAGTGACAACTTTTTGTAAATGTATTTATTTTTTGTCATTATTCAATCACTTGGGACAAAAAACAAAAAAATATTCAATGGGCTCAACATGCCTCTTAGCAATTTCCTTGGGGTGTCTACTTTCCAAAATAGGGTCATTTGGGGGGGTTTTGTACTGCCCTGACATTTTAGCATCTCAAGAAATTATATAGGCAGTCATAAATTAAAAGCTGTGTAAATTCCAGAAAATGTACCCTAGTTTGTAGACGCTATAACTTTTGCGCAAAATAAATATACGCTTATTGCCATTTTTATTACTAAAGACATGTGGCATACATTTTGGCCTAAATGTATGACTAAAATTGAGTTTATTCGATTTTTCTTATAACAAAAAGTAGAAAATATAATTTTTTTTTCAAAATTTTCAGTCTTTTTCCGTTTATATCGCAAAAAATAAAAATAGCAGAGACAAATCAAATACCATTAAAAGAAAGCTCTATTTGTGGGAAGAAAAGGACGCAAATTTTGTTTGGGTACAACATTGCATGACCGCGCAATTACCAGTTAAAGCAGCGCAGTGCCAAATTGTAAAAACATCTCTGGTCTTTATGCTGTGTATTGGTCCGGGGCTTAAGTGGTTAAGCAGGCTATCCCCTCTTCAGTCTATTATGAATTCTGATGTTAGACTAATACACCTCACTAACCGATCCGTGACTGCTACTCCTCTCTGCCAATCCCGTCACTGGCTTCCCCTACCCCATCGTATAAAATTCAAAATGCTAACCATCACATACAAAGCCATTCACAACATCACCCCCATCTACATCACCAACCTCATCTGCAGATATCGCCCAAATCATCCCCTCCGCTCCTCCCAGGACCTCCTGCTCTCTAGCTTAAGGTGACCAGATTTTTAAAATGAAATCCGGGGACATATATTTTTTTTTTTTACTAGAAATGGCGGCAATCAGCGACTCTCTGCCCGTCGCCGCCGCCCGCCTCACAGTCTGTCAAGTTTATTTTCCGGGCCCCGGCTACTACTGGGTGGGGAGCGGAGGAAGATCACTCCACCAGGGAAGGCAAGGAGATAGACAGGCAGGAGGCTGGCCGGGACTTGAGCCATGGCAGAAGAACATGCGAGCTGAGCGGAATGGGCATGCGCCCCGAAAATGAAGAAATATTCCCTCCGCTCCGACCAGCACATGATCATCAGAAAGGGGCACAGATAATGGAAAAAATACACCCCCTAAGCTAGGAGAGGCGGAGTGTGTAATTCAGAATTATTATATAATTTTTTTTTAATTCTGCACTGACTGTCTTTGAAATTGCCCCAGCCCCTGTTCAAATCCAATCTGGGGACAAAACCGGGGACAGACTTGGCCCCTGGACAGGGTCTTCAATCCGGGGACTGTCCCTGGAAACCGGGGATGTCTGGTCACCCTACTCTAGCTCCCTTGCTACCTCCTCCCATGCTCGCCTTCAGGACTTCTCCAGAGCCTCTCCCATCCTCTGGAACTCCCTGCCCCAGTATGTCCGATCAGCCCTTACCCTGTCCACTAGGGATGAGCCGAACACCCCCGGGTTCGGTTCGCACCAGAACCCGCGAACGGACCGAAAGTTCGCACGAACGTAAGAACCCTATTAAATACAATGGATGAGAACGTTCGAAATCTAAAGTGCTAATTATAGCGACTATTATGCATGTTATTGTCCTAAAAAGGGTTTGGGAACCCGGGTTCTTCACCAGGGGACATGTATCAATGCAAAAATAAGTTTTAAAAACGGCCGTTTTTCGGGAGCAGTCATTTTAATGATGCATAAAGTGAAAAAAAAAAAAGTCAAATATTCCTTTAAATATCGTACCTGAGGGGTGTCTAAAGTATGCCTGTGAAGTGCCACGTGTTTCCCGTGTTTAGAACTGTCCCTGCACAAAATGACATTTCTAAAGGAAAAAAAAGCCATTTAAAACTGCTTGCGGCTTTAATGTCATGTCTGGTCCCGGTAATATGGATGAAAATCTTTGAGAAAAAATGGCATAGCTACCCCATCACCCAGACCCCCCCCCCCCCACCCCAGCCCATTACCAGCCCCTTTGGGTCTTGTATGGATATTAAGGGGAACCCCGCACACAAAATAAAAAAAGGCCCTATATACTCTGAACAGCCGTATACAGGCGGTGCATACAAGACAGGGACTGTAGGTTTGTTCTTATGTAGAATCTGTTTGTAATTTTGAACAGGTACATTGTTTAAGTGTAGCTCCAGCCAAAAAATCTATTTTTAAGCTTTTTGGAAAACATAGGGAAGGGTTATCACCCCTGTAACATTTGTTTTGCTGTCTGTGCCCCTGTTGAAAACATTTCACCTCACTTTCCGTCCCAATGACAAATGTTTTTGAAAAGTGGGGTTTTTATTGAAACAGGGATTGGTGATAAAGCATCAGTAGAGAGGAGACACCTTTTTCCCATATTAACTCTTACAGGAGAGAATTTCCCTTCCTAGGGGTAGATTTCCTCTCACTTCCTGTTGTCTCCTTCCGTTTGCAAGTAGGAGTCGTTTGTAAGTTGGATGTTTGAAAGTAGGGGCCTGCCCTACATACTCTGCTGAAATTTGCCCCTTACATGTTGGTGTTGCTACAACACTGTAAGCCCTCACAGTTACTCTTGGTGGGCGCATGAATGGGCCCTGCTGTGAATTATGAGATCAAGAATTGTAATTGCATGCCCCTGTTGAACAGGGGCTGAAAAATTGGGCCTTTGGTGGTGGTGGTGTTGACACAACACTGTAAGCCCTCACAGTTACTCTTGGTGGGCGCATGAATGGGCCCTGTTGTGAATTATTAGATAAAGAACTGTAATTGCATGCCCCTGTTGAACAGGGGCTGAAAAATTGGGCCTTTGGTGGTGATGGTGGTGGTGTTGACACAACACTGTAAGCCCTCACAGTTACTCTTGGTGGGCGCAGGAATGGGCCCTGCTGTGAATTATTAGATCATGAATTGTAATTACATGCCCCTGTTAAACAGGGGCAGAAAAATTGGGCCTTAGGCACTGGTGCCACAACACTGCAACCCCTCACAGATACTGTACTTGGAGCACAGCAATGAGCCCTGTTGCAAAGTATTGCATCAAAAATTTTAATTACACGCCCCTGTTAAACAGGGGCTGAAAAATTGGGCCTTAGGCACTGGTGCTGGTCCCACGACACTGCAACCTCTCCCAGATACTCTAGTTGGAGTGCAGGAATGAGCCCTGCTGCAAAGCATTGCATAAAAAATTGTAATTACATACCCCTGTTAAACAGGGGCTGAAAAATTGGGCCTTAGGCACTGGTGGCGGCACCCAGAAATAAAAATGTTCTTACAAGCTATCATCATCAATCGGATCATTGAGGAGGAGGAGGATAGTCAGTCAACATAACAGGACAGTCACTCAGCATCAGCATCAGTCTTGAAGGGATGTGACATTTGAAAATAAATTAGTCTGTTATTTCAGCTTCAGGTGTTTGGTAGCTGGTGGTGATCCAAGACTGGTTCATCTTTATGAAGGTCAGTCGATCAACCGAGTCGGTGGACAGGCGCACCCTGTGATCCGTGACAAATCCTCCAGCAGCACTGAATGTGCGTTCTGAAAGAACGCTGGATGCAGGACAGGCCAGTAGCTCAATTGCATACTGTGCAAGCTCTGGCCAGTGATCCATCCTCAAGACCCAGTAAGCCAGAGGATTTTCGGTGGGGAAGGTGTCCATGTCTGACCTTGCCCCTAGGTATTCCTGCACCATGTATATCAGACGCTGGCGATGGTTGCTGGAACCGATCATACCTTGGAGCTGCGGACTAAAGAATTGTCTGAACGCATCGGTCAGACGGCCACCTTCCCCACCGCTCCTTCTTTGACTGACCGAAGCCTCAGCAACTCGTTGTCCAGGACCAGGAGTTTGTAACCTCCCAGTCTCTGGGAACGCGTTGCACAGACCTTTCTGCAAGGCCTCCCGGAGTTGTCTCATGCTCTGCTCCCTCTGCGATGGTAAGATCAGGTCCGCAACCTTACTCTTGTACCGTGGATCAAGGAGAGTGGCCAGCCAGTAATGGTCCCTCTCCTTGATCCGAAGAATACGAGGATCCTTCCGGAGACTTTGCAGGATAAGGGAGGCCATGCAGCGTAGGTTAGCTGAGGCATTTGGTCCGGAGTCTTCTGGGTCACTAAGGACTAGACATGTGCATTCGTTTTCGTCCAAATGCATTTTCGTCCGAATTTCAGCTATTTTCGTTATCGTTTTAACAAACGAAAACGAAAGCACAGAATCCGAAAACCGAAAGATCCGACATAAACAAATGCTTTATTTTTTGTTTTCGTTGTGACAACAGTTCGATATAGATAGGAGAATTGACGTGATGCTGACAATAACAATCTGTGTCTATCGAACCTGTGGTCGAATGTGCCTAACCCTCTATTAGTCCAAGATTATTCTACATAGAGAGAAAAGATTCAACATTATAGAGAGAAAAGATTTGACATAGAGAGAAAAGATTCGTTATTATAGAGAGAAAAGATTCGACATAGAGAGAAAAGATCACTGCTGGAATTGGGTGGGGGAAGTAAAATAAAAATAATGATGATGATGAATGTTATTGGCTGATTGTAACCAAAGAGGAGGAGCAGTAAAATAGCTAGAACGACGAAGATTCGACAAAGCATCGAAAAACATACAAACGTTGAATCTGTCATTGAAGGCTTATGGTGTCTGTCGAAAGTTAGAAGATTCGACGGTGCAGCTAAACTGTACGACGCTGCAATCATACATTTCCAGTCAAATGCATCCGCCCATAGGCTATAGAAGAATTCTAATGTTGGTTGACTAGTAATAGTAATTAATAAATATAATTATTACTAGTCATATAACATTAGAATTCTACTATAGCTTGTAGGCGGAACATTCGACCGGAAATGTATGATTGCAGCGTCGTACAGTTTTGCTGCTCCGTCGAATCTTCTTTGAACATTCGACAGACACCATAAGCCTTCAATGACAGATTCGGCCTTAATTAATTCAGATTTTCGGACGAATGCAATTTCTAACGAAAAACTAAATAAATAAAAAAGAATTTCGGGAGTAACTAAATAAATTTATTTTTCGGACGAAAACGAAATTCGAAACAAAATATTTCAGTGTGCACATGTCTACTAAGGGCGACATGATCCGCAGCCACCTCCTCCCAGCCACGTACGAGTCCACGGGTTTCTTGGGACTGTAAATCATCCCTAAAAGACTGCTGCTGATGATGCTGAGTGCCAGGCTCCACCTCCATGCTGACACAATCCTCCTCCTCCTCCTCATCCTCCTCCTCCTCCTCCTCCTTCTCTTCCTGTGCGATGGGTGCGACAAAAGGAACACTGTCTGGGTAAAGGGGGCCTTGAGAGGCAAGGAAGTCCTCCTTTTCCTGCCTCTGTTCTGCCTCAAGTGCCCTGTCCATTATTCCATGCAGCGTATGTTCCAACAGGTGGACAAGAGGTACAGTGTCACTGATGCATGCACTGTCACTGCTCACCATCCTCGTGGCCTCCTCAAATGGTGCCAGGACAGTGCATGCATCCCTGATCATGCCCCACTGGCGTGGTGAAAAAAACCCGAGCTCCCCTGACCCTGTCCTGGTGCCGTAGTCGCACAGGTACTCATTGATGGCCCTCTGCTGCATGTGCAGCCGCTGCAGCATGGCCAATGTTGAGTTCCACCTGGTGGGTATGTCACATATAAGGCGGTTCTTGGGCAGGTTCAACTCCTTTTGCAGCTCAGCCAGGCGAGCACTGGCATTATAAGATCTGCGGAAATGCACACAGACTTTCCTGGCCTGCCTCAGGACATCCTGTAAGCCCGGGTACCTGCCCAAGAACCGCTACACCACCAGGTTAAGGACGTGAGCCACACAGGGCACATGGGTCAGTTGTCCCTGTCGGAGGGCGGAGAGGAGGTTGGTGCCATTGTCGCAAACCACCATTCCTGGCTTAAGCTGGCGTGGCATCAACCACCTCTCGGCCTGCCCCTGCAGAGCAGACAGAACCTCTGCCCTAGTGTGGCTCCTGTCCCCCAAACACACCAGCACAAGCACGGCATGGCATCTTTTTGCCTGCGTACTTGCGTAGCCCCTTGAACGCCTATGGAGCACCGCTGGTTCCGAGGACAAAGCACAGGAAGAGGCCATGGAGGAAGAAGAAGAGGAGGGGGTGGAGGAGAGAGGTGTGTCACAACCAGTAGTAGCATTTTGGAGGCGTGGCGGCGGAACAACCTCCAACACTACTGCACCTTGTCCTGCATCCTTCCCAGCTGCCAAAAGAGTGACCCAATGGGCCGTGAAAGAAAGGTAACGTCCCTGTCCATGCCTGCTGGACCATGAGTCAGCGGTAATATGCACCTTACCGCTGACCGCCCTGTCCAGCGAGGCCAAGACATTGCCTTCCACATGCAGGTAGAGAGCCGGAATCGCCTTCCGTGAGAAAAAGTGGCGTTTGGGAACCTGCCACTGAGGAACCGCACATTGCACAAACTCACGGAAGGGGGCCGAGTCTACCAACTGAAAAGGCAGCAGTTGAAGCGCTGGCAATTTAGCCAAGCTAGCATTCAACCGCTGGGCATGTGGATGGCTGGGAGTGAACTTCTTTCGACGGTCCAGCAGCTGGGGCAGGGAAATCTTCCTGCTAGAATCGGACGTCGGTGTACTGCTAGCAGAGTGCCCGCAAGTACTTGGCTGTGACACACCTAATTCTACACCTTCATTCCTCTCAGTGCAAGTTTCAGAGAGGACTGAAGGTATAGTGGGGTTGGAGATCCCAGCTGATGCGGTGCAAGGAGAGGTCCGCTTTGTTCTTTGGTGTGGGTCTTTAAGGTAGGCTTGCCAACGAGCTGCATGGCAGGTCAACATATGTCTGGTCAAGCATGTGGTGCCCAAGCGGCTGATGTTTTGGCCACGCGATATACGCTTGAGACATATATTGCAAACAGCAGCTGTGCGATCTGATGCACTCGACTCAAAAAAGGCCCACACCAAAGAACTTTTTGAATAACGGGCAGAGGCAGCACCCTGCACAGGCGGAGCTCTGCGGTGTGATTCCGTCGGTGTGCTGCCCTTACGCTGGCCCCCCAAGGGCATCCTGCCTCCTTGGAGATGTGCCTCCTCCTCATCCTCCTCCTCCTCCTCTCTCCTATTAGGCACCCACGTGGAGTCAGTGACCTCATCATCCCCTCCCTCCTCATCACTGGAGCCAATCTGGCAGTATGCTGCAGCTGCTGGAACATGACTGCCAGATTGGTGTCCTTCTTGAGCATCCCCTCTCTCTGCTCTCACGCTACTGCCTTCCTCTAGCTGGGTATCATCATCAGACCCTTCGAAACGCTGGGCATTCTCCTGGAGCATGTACCCAACACTGTGCTCAAACAGTTAGGGGGACTCCTCAGGAGGACATGGTGGGTCTAGGGAAGGAGTGACTGATGATGACATTGATACCAGGGATGAGGACGCTTTGGCAGCTGCTTTGCCAGTACCCTGAGCCTGGGTGAGAGAGGATGAGGAGGATGAGGAGGGCTTGGTCATCCACTCTACCAAGTCTTCGGCATGATGCGGCTCAACACGTCCAGCTGCCGAAAAGAAGGACAAGCGTGTCCCATGGCCACGTGCTGATGGCGATGCACCGCGTCCACGACCAGCACTGTTGTCTCTAGACACAGAGCCTGCTTGCCCTCTTTTATTGGCTCATGACTGTCTGCCTCTCCTTGTTTGCCTTCCAGACATTCTAATGGCCTGCAGGGAGATGGGAAAACCAGCAATAAGGCCTAGCTTCAGGAGTATATTTTGCAGGAATTACACTACGCCTGCTGTAAGTGCTGCAAATGCCTGTTGGTGTAACACACTAGGAAAACACAGCAATACGGCCTAGCTTCAGGAGAATATTTTGCAGGAATCACACTACGCCTGCTGTAAGTGCTGCAAATGCCTGTTGGTGTAACACAATAGGAAAACACAGCAATACGGCCTAGCTTCAGGAGTATATTTTGCAGGAATCACACTATGCCTGCTGTAAGTGCTGCAAATGCCTGTTGGTGTAACACACTAGGAAAACACAGCAATACGGCCTAGCTTCAGGAGTATATTTTTCAGGAATCACACTACGCCTGCTGTAAGTGCTGCAAATGCCTGGTAGTGTAACACACCAGGAAAACACAGCAATACAGGCTAGCTTCAGGTGTATAATGTGCAGGAGGCACACTACGTCCGCTGTAAGTGCTGCAAATGCCTGGTAGTGTAACACACCAGGAAAACACAGCAATACGGGCTAGCTTCAGGTGTTTAATGTGCAGGAGGCACACTACGTCCGCTGTAAGTGCTGCAAATGCCTGGTAGTGTAACACACCAGGAAAACACAGCAATACGGGCTAGCTTCAGGTGTTTAATGTGCAGGAGGCACACTACGTCCGTTGTAAGTGCTGCAAATGCCTGGTAGTGTAACACACCAGGAAAACACAGAAATACGGGCTAGCTTCAGGTGTATAATGTGCAGGAGGCACACTACGTCCGCTGTAAGTGCTGCAAATGCCTGGTAGTGTAACACACCAGGAAAACACAGCAATACGGGCTATCTTCAGGTGTATAATGTGCAGGAGGCTCAGCAACAATGACACTGACACTGTCCCCTGCCTATCCTTCTCTCTCCCTGCACACAAGGTTTGGCAAAGAATATGACACTGACACTCTCCCTGCCTATCCTTCTCTCTCCCTGCACACAAGGTTTAGCAAAGAATATGACACTGACACTCTCCCTGCCTATCCTTCTCTCTCCCTTCACACAAGGTTTAGCAAAGAATATGACACTGACACTCTCCCTGCCTATCCTTCTCTGTCCCTACACACAAGGTTTAGCAAAGAATAGATTTGACACTGTCTCTGCCTATCCTTCACTTTCCCTGCTCCGGAACACACTACACGAGGCTGCCGCGCTGGCGGCCTTTTATAGTGTGGGGCGTGTACTAAACCCCCTCAGCTCTAATTGGCCAAAGGCATCCTGCCTGTGGCCAATCATTGCTCTCCTCGCTGCCGGCGCTGTGATTGGCCAAGCATGCAGGGTCACAATGCATGCTTGGCCAATCACAGCGCCGGGATTGCACTGCGATGGCGCAGTGTATTGTGGGCCGTTTGCGTCACTCGAATTTGGCGCGAACGGCCCAAATCGTTCGTTGTCCGCCGAACGCGCGAACAGCCGATGTTCGAGTCCAACGTATGTTCGACTCGAACACCGAGCTCATCCCTACTGTCCACCTTCAGGAGATCCCTGAAAACTCATTTATTCAGGGAAGCCTATCCCACACCCACCTAACAACTATCCCGAGCCACCCCCATCAAATTCTCTCCAGCTATTACCTTTTGTACCACCACCCCTCCCTTTATAATGTAAGCTCTATGAGCAGGGCCCTCCTGTACCTTTTGTATTGAACTGTACTGTAATTGTGTTGTCCCCCCAATACATTGTAAATCACTGCGTAAACTGTTGGTTGGCGCTATATAAATCATGTATAATAATAATAATAAGGGAACCACTCCCATGGAGGAACTCTGTAGACACCTGGCGGATCTAACACAAGCTATGAAAGATCTTCAGCAATGCTATACAAGACTGGAAGAACAGGTTCATGTCCTGTCTTCGCCCGCCAGCCTACAAGGCGCTGCCGCAGCTGCACCCTCAGTAGTGATGCTACCTCCCGAGCCTAGGGTACCTACACCCGACAGGTTTTCGGGTGAACGTAGTCAATTCCGGACTTTCCGCAATGCTTGCGAGCTCTACTTCGCTCTACAACCTCGCACCTTTTCATTGGAAGTTACCAAAGTGGGCTTCGTAATCTCCCTATTGTCTGGTAAACCTCAGACCTGGGCCCACCGTCTCCTGGAGCAAAAAGCAAAATCCCTGAATCATTTAACCACTTTTTTGCCGCAATGTCCCAGCTTTATGAGGACCCTCGGCAGACTGCCACTGCTGAGTCTGCACTACATGCTCTACAACAAGGGCGCCGAGCGGCAGAAGATTATGTGGCAGAGTTTAGGCGGTGGAGTTCCGAGACTAATTGGAACGACGCTGCCCTGCGTTATCAATTCCGGATGATACTGTCTGATGCACTTAAGGACAAACTAGCTCGGGTCGGTACTCCTCCCACCTTGGATGGACTCATTAACCTGTCGATCCAAATCGATTGACGCTTACGGGAGCGCCGCCCTGAGAGATCCACCAGCCAATATTGACCCACCTGGATGCTTCCAAAGGTCCCCAGCTTTTCCAGCCAGACTCCTCCGACTCCAGCCATTGCGGCCCCTGATGCCCCTGAACCCATTCAGCTGGGCCTTCTTCGTCCTTCCCTCACCCCGGAAGAACGACAGCGCAGACGGATCCACAACCTTTGCATGTATTGCAGAGAACCTGGGCACTATGTGAGGTCTTTCCCCGCCAACATGCGTAAGTGCCTTCCGACTTCTTCTGTGTGCATCTGTCCTACCTAAACCAGCTTCTCACCTTGCTCTTTCCATCATTTTGCAGCTACCAGGAAAAGATACCAAGATCCCAGTCTCCATCATAATTGACTCCGGAACATGCAGTTTCTTCATTGACCTATCATTTGCTGCCAACCTCCACATCTCTCTCCAGCCAAAGACCCGGGGACTTGCTGTATACCTTGCTGATGGTTCCACCATTAAAACGGCCCTGTTACACAGGAAAATATCCTGTTGCTGGCCACCATGGCCACCCACCATCAGGAACTACTACGCCTAGATGCTATCTCCTCACTTCTGTTCCCCATCATCTTGGGGATGCCCTGGCTGCAAGCCCATAACTCCAGTATTGACTGGGCCACGGGGGAGATCAAGTACTTGTCCAGTTACTGCCAGCAGCACTGTTTGCAACAAACCTCAGTTAATTCCCCACAACTCTCTGCCTTGACACTGACTCTGAACTACGGCAGTCAGTCCCTGTGCCCTATCATTACTTTTTGGATGTGTTCAGCAAGAAGGGGACAGAGACCCTTCCTCCACAAAGGCCTTATGACTGCCCTATAGAGTTACTACCAGGAACTGAAGTCCCGTTTGTAAGAATCTTCCCTTTAACTGAGCAGGAGCTGGGCACTCTGAAGGTCTATATCAATAATAATCTAAAGAAGGGGTTTATTCGTCCCTCTACCTCTCCGGATGGTGCCGGCATCTTTTTTGTCGAAAAAAAAAGACCATTCTTTACAACCCTGCATTGATTATCGGGAATTTAATAAAATCACCATAAAAAAACGTTACCCGCTGCCCCTTGTGCCTGAACGTTTCCAAAGGTTGGGTTATTTTTACCAAGCTTGATCTCTGAGGAGCCTACAATTTAATCCGTATCTGAGAGGGAGACGAGTGGAAGACGGACTTCCGTACCCAATTCGGGCACTTCGAGTACCTTGTCATGCCCTTTCGGGCTGTGCAATGCACCGGCCACATTTTGTCAACAACATCTTCCGTGAATATCTGGATTTGTACGTCATAGTTTACCTGGATGACATCCTGATCTTCTCTCCCATAGTAAATGATCACCGCAGGCATGTCCGAAATGTTCTAACCCGGTTCAGGCAACATGGACTTTATGCCAAACCAGAGAAATGCAAATTCGAACTGCAAATCCAATTCCTGGGATTAATCATCTCTGTTGAAGGCATCAAAATGGATCCTCAGAAGGTTTCTGCCATCCTGGATTGGCGAGCTCACACAGATAAAAAGGGGGTTCAGCGTTTTATCGGTTTTTCCAATTTTTACTGGAAATTTATCAGAGGCTTTTCTGCGATAATCGCTTCCCTTACCGAACTTACCAAGCAAGGAACCCAATTCTGTTGGTCCTCCAAAGCCCAATCCGCCTTTGAGAAGCTTAAGGAGTTGTTCACCTCTGCCTCCATCTTGAAAACACCCTGACCCTGCTTTACCATTTGTCCTTGAAGTGGACGCTTCAGAAATCTCAGGAGGAGCTGTTCTATCCCAACGGCAAGGAGCCACGTCCCTTCTTTATCCAGTGGTCTTCTTTTCTCACAAGCTATCCACAGCGGAAAAGAACTATGATGTGGGGGATCGAGAGCTTTTGGCCATCAAGGCCGCATTAGAAGAGTGGCGTTACTTACTTGAGGGTGCTGCACATCCCATTTTGGTCTACACAGACCATAAAAACTTAGAGTACCTAAGAACGGCCAAGAGACTGAAACCACGGCAGGCAAGGTGGGCACTTTTTTTCTCAAGATTCCTGTTTCACATTACGTACAGACCTGGGTCCAAAAAATACCAAACCAGATGCGCTCTCCCACATGTTCAACGATTCCGAGAGATCTATACCCCCATCCTCCCTTCGGGGAACTTCCTGTTGCTTCAAGGGGATCTCATATCCCGAATCAGACAAGCCTCTGCTGGAGTGACCCCGTCTCCTGATACCTGTGTAAGGGCGCAAGATGGGTTGATGTGGCATAAAGGCAAAATTGTGGTCCCGGAGAACCTAAGGGTAGCAGTGCTGGAGCTTTGCCACGACCATAAGTTGGCCGGACACTTCGGAGCTTTAAAGACGGCTGAACTGATACAGCGCACATTTTGGTGGCCTCAGCTGATGAGCGACTGTAAAAACTATGTGGAGTTATGCAATACCTGTTCCCGAAGCAAGAGTAGCTGAGCAAGAGGCTCGGGTCTATTAAAGCCTCTACCTGTCCCAGAAAGACCTTGGCAGATGATCTTGGTGGATTTCATCGTGGAACTTCCCCTGGCTGAGGGGTTTTCTACTATTTTTGTTGTAGTAGACAGACTGTCCAAAATGGCCCACTTTCTGCCTATGAAAGGCACACCTTCGGCTATGGAGACGGCGAAGATCTTTATCAAAGAGATAGTGAGGTTGCATGGAGTTCCAGCCAGCATTGTGTCTGATCGAGGTGTCCAGTTCACCTCCAGGTTCTGGAAGGCTCTTTGTGGTTCTCTTGCGATCGGCTTTTTCTTCCGCTTATCACCCCCAGACGAACGGTCAAACAGAGAGGACCAACCAAACTTTAGAGCAGTACCTCCATTGCTTCTCCTCCTTTTCACAGGATGACTGGGCCTCTCTACTACCTATTGCAGAGTTTGCGTACAACAATTCTCTGCATTCTGCGATCAAGCAGACTCCATTTTACGCTAACTATGGCTTCCACCCGTCCTTCCTGCCCAGTACTGTACCTGAATGTGCTATTCCTGCAGTTCCGAAACAATGGACTTCTTCCTCACTAACAATAAACTTTTACAGGAAACCATGTCCAAGACCCAGGAATATAATAAAAAGATGTTCGACAGGAAGAAGCGACGAGAGCTTATTCTGGAACCTGGCAACCAGGTATGGTCATCTACAGCTAACTTAAAAATGGCCTGTCCCTCCAGGAAACTGGGCCCTAGATTCATGGGGCCTTTTTCTGTAAAAAGGAAGATTAATGATGTGACCTATGAACTTGACCTACCTGACTCTCTGAAGGTCCATCCAGTCTTCCACGTGACGCTGCTGAAGCCTGTTGTTCCTAACCCCTTTGCTGGCCGAAGTACCGGCCCTCCAGAACCCATAATAGTCAACAATGAGGAAGATTTTGAGGTGGAGGCTAACTTCGACTGTAGGAGGAGGTACAACCAGACCCAATACCCAATAAAATGGAAAGGGTATGGACCAGAAGACAATTCTTGGGAACCTGAAGGACAGTATACACACTGAGGAGCTTATGCGGGCTTTCAGGAGATCCCATGCCACTAGACAGGCCCAACTGGGCATCTGAAGGCTGCCCGTAAGGGGGGGCACTGTCAGAGAGGTTCCCATGTTGGATACACTGTTGGTCGCCCTGGCGCGCACCTGTGTGTTCCTGTGTGTGTTGGTGAGCGCGTGCCTGTGCGCACCAACACGGATGACTCAAAAAAAAACAGTGTAGGGTACCCCCAAAATCCATACCAGACCCTTATCCGAGCATTCAGACTGGCCTTTAATAAGGGGGCCCCCTAGATCCTGGTCCCCTCTATGTGAATGAGTAAGGGGTACATAGTACCCCCTACTCATTCCCCCCAAAAAAGGGTAAAAAATTAAATAAAAACACAACACGAGTTATTGACAATTCCTTTATTAAAAAAGCAAAAAATAAATAAAAAGTCCTGCGGTGTAGATCCATTGTCAATTATGACACCCGCCACCACCGCCAGCCTTAAAAGTGAGAAGAAGAAAAAAAACTCCAGTCCCAATGAAGGCTCATGCCATCTGACAGCTCTTAAATAACTAAGGGGTGTCGTCATTGAGGGACATCACCGGGTGAGCCCGTTCCTTGTGCCATCACTGGTTAGGGGCATGCTGGGTCCGTGACATCACAAGGGGGCCGGGTGACGTCGCCAGGTGGTCACGCCCCTTAGTTATTCAAGATCTATGAGACCGCAGGAGCCTTCGTCAGGACCAGAGATTATATTTGGTGGTTGGCGGTGCCGCTGACAGCTGATGAGTCATCTGTTGTTAAGGACAACCAGCTACCATGTGATAAATTACCGCATTACCAGTATTTTACCACATGAGCTATTTACCGGAAAATTAATAAAGTGTTTTTTTTTATTTGTACAACTGCATTTTAGTATTTGAGTTCAGCAGCGCAGAGTCAAACACATTTATTTTGATTTGAGCTTTGTGAACACTTACTGGTGCTAGCAGCAGCTTCACATATATATTTTTGGATTAACACGTTCACGCATTTATACATTTTGGATAGCACTTATAGGTTGTGCAGGAGTTACACTTTGTATATGGTCAATTTTGTAACCACTTTTATTTTCCTTTTTGATATTTTTAGTTTCCAACCTCAAAATATTTTAATTCTGAAAGGGTGTATGGGCTGGTATCTCCACAGCAGATAGCTAATACATTCTCTGTATTAAGGTAAAAACCTGGGTGCAACCCCCTCCAGCCCTCCTTATACTTACTTGATCCAGCAATGTGCATTAAAGCAGCGACTCTCTTGGCTCTATATCGCCTCATTGCCTCCTGCTGCTGTCAATCATAGCCAGTGAGGAGGTAGCAGGGGCCAAGCTTTGTTTTTCAATGGAGACACAGAGCCGACTTAGGAGGGAACCCGCACAAGTGCCCCCATAGCAAGCAGCTTGCTATGGTGGGCACTTGGCCAGGGGAATGGAGACATGAGCACCGGCTGGCGACCAAAGAAGAGGAGGATGAGGACTGCTCTGTGCAAAACCATTGCACAGATCAGCTAAGTGTATAGTTACTTTAATAGGGGTGCTCAAAAATGCCTTCTCCCCCTGAAAACACCAAAACTCTTCTGTACCACCATACCTCAAAAAGGAAGCAGACCTTTACCATTTACTAACTGAGCACTTTTAGTGATGTACAAGGGAGACATATTTATTACCATGACACTATAAATCTGAATATTTTCCTTACAAAGTCAGCTTATTCAGTATAAGAAGTTTACAAAAGAAAACTACAATGTTAAAAGTAATTGGGGTATATTATTTAGATTTTATTAACTGACAAAAAATCACCAGCATTAGGAATTATATGCGTTGCTTCATTTTAACTGTGCTGGTAAGTATTTATCCTTGATTGCCTCTGACAAAAAAAAAATCTTTCTCTAGCACTGGCAAACCACAAAATTTTAAAGCTTAAATTTAGGTCTGCATCTTGTGACAGCAGGCAGGTAAAATCACCAGGTTGCATCCAGGATGGTAGGTATGTATGCCCTAGATTCAGGCTTTATGCAAATTCATACCACTAGGGGGAGTGCTGGGAGTCTTGCGGAGGAAGAGTTAATGAGCCCAGCTGAATCAAGTGGCTCATTAAGGCCTCTACAAGAACTCCCAGCATGCTAAGGGAGATGCTCCATCCTGGAACCAGTTCTGTGTTGTGCAAGACTGGGGAGTGTGTTTCTGTCCTGTGCGGTGAGACAAAGCCTGTGTGGCTAAAACCTTCAAAAACAGGGAGATAGGGGCTGGGGCAGCACAAGGCTGCACCTAGTTGTCAGACAGGGAACCTACGTGTGTAGTAAGCGGTCAAGCTGACCAGGATTTCTTTTTTGTATGTTTCTTTTTGTTTTGCTGTTTTTCCCCTGTAAATAGTTTAAATAAACCGCACCTTTTGTTTTTGCAACTACAAACTCTGTCTGCTGTGCCTGTTTTGTGTGGTGAACCCATCCAGGGGGTCACACACACCCGCTGCCGAGCTAACCCCCTCACAGTTGGTGGAGAACCAGTGGCAGTTTTTTTTTTAAGGCCAGCATGGAGGAGATATTGAAACAGCTGGCTCTAGCAAATGCCAATCAGCAGCAGACAAATGCAGGTTTTCAAAAGAGCCTTGCAGCTCAACAACAGAGCTTTGAAGCCTACCAGCAAGCTTATCAACAGAGCCTTGCAGCCCAGCAGCAAGCTCACCAACAGAGTCTGGAAGCTCAGCAACAAGCCCTGCAGCAATTGGAGGCCCGTTTCATAGACCTGTTGCAGAAGCAAGAGCAGAGACTACAACAAATGGAAACAGTAATGCAGCAACGTCCGCAGACCAGTGAGGAAAGTCGTTCCACTAATACCGCGTCCTTTGGGGTGAGTCGTTTATTGACAAAAATTACTGGAGAGGATGATCCAGAGGTGTTTTTGACCACATTTGAAAGGACTGCTGAAAGAGAAAAGTGGCCTAAGGAGCAGTGGGTTGGGCTGGTGGCTCTTCTGTTAACTGGTGAATCGTAGAAAGCTTACTATGACCTAGAGCTTGACCAAGCAAAAGACTATGTGATGCTAAAAACTGAAATATTTGCACGGCTGGGTGTCACCCTGGCTGTCCGGGCTCAGCGTGTGCATAACTGGACTTTCCGGCTTGGAAAACCCCCCAGGTCTCAAATGTATGATCTCATTCACCTGAGCAGGAAGTGGCTACAGCCAGAGAGTTTGTCCGCACCAAAGATTGTGGAACGTGTTGTGATGGATCGTTTGAGAGCTCTTCCTACTGCCATCCAAAAGTGGGTAAGCCATGGAGACGCAGAAACGGCCGATAATCTTGTGGATCGTGTAGAGAAGTACTTGGCTACAGAGAACCTGACTGCCTCTTCCAGAGACTCACGGACTTTCCACCCTAAGACCAGACCATCCCCAGTGGCGGGTAAGATGATTCCAAGGGGTGAGGGTGGAGAGAGTGAGAGGGTGGGAGTTCTACCCAAGGTTTGGCGAGAACAGCCTGGGAAGTCAGGGGTTCAAGAGGCAGCAAGAAGGATTGTTTGTTACCGCTGCCGACAAGAGGGACATATTGCAGCAAATTGCCCGGTTGTGGATGAACCCATGCAATGTGTCTTTCTAACGGACAGATGTCAGTCGCTGTTTGCGACAGTCGCATGCACTGCCATTCGGGAACTGAGAAACATTTATGCAAAATGTGTGTTAATGGTAGAAATGTTGTTGTATTGCTGGATTCAGGTAGCCTCGTGACACTGATAAAGGCTGAATTAGTTACTACAGAGGTTTCTGGGAATAGCAAGGTAGCGGTTATTTGTGTGCATGGGGACACCCGAGAGTATCCGGTGACTACAGTGTGTTTTGAGACCCCCAAAAGGTACCCTCTCTCATCGGGTGGGATTAGTGTCTCACTTGCCTCATGATGCCATTGTGGGAAGGGATTTTCCAAAGTTCTGGGAACTATGGGATTGTCCTGAGCCCCCCACTGGTGCCCCTATATACCAGGAATGTGATAGCCAGAATTCCTCGGAGAGTGGTGAGGACTCTCCAGAATTTCCCTTGTCGGTATTGGCAGGGGAGACTCGAGAAACTGGGGAGGAGCCAACATCCTCAGACGAAAACATGCCGTCTGTGGAGTTTTCTAATCTCGAGGTTCACAAGGAAAATTTTGCCACAGAACAGTTAAAAGACCCCACCCTAATAAAGGCACGGGAAAATGTAGTGAAAATAGATGGTGAGTTAGTGAACCCAGATGAGACCTGCACTTACCCATACTTCATCGTGGAAAAGGACCTACTGTATCGGGTGGCTAAAAGGGCAGAAGAAACCATTGAGCAGCTTGTGGTGCCCAAACCTTACAGGAAGTTGGTGTTAGAGTTGGCCCATGGGCACATTCTCGGAGGTCATCTGGGGACAGAGAAAACCAGAGAAAGAGTATTGCAGAGATTCTATTGGCCTGGGGTCATGAAGGAAATAGAAAATTATTGTTCCTCCTGCCCTGTGTGTCAGAGGTCGGCACCGATACCACATTTCCGTAACCCGCTGGTACCTCTTCCCATCATTGAGGTCCCCTTTGAGAGGATCGCAATGGATTTGGTAGGTCCGATAATGAAGTCCGCTAGGGGGCACCAGTACATCTTGGTTATAATGGACTATGCCACCCGTTATACGGAAGCGATTCCTCTCCAAAATACCTCGGCCAAAACCATAGCCAAAGAGATATCTCTTGTTTTTAGCCGTGTGGGTATTTGTAAAGAACTGCTTACGGACCAAGGTACACCCTTTATGTCCCGGGTTATGAAAGAGCTGTGTAAGTTGTTCAAAGTGACACAATTGCGTACATCTGTGTATCACCCCCAAACAGATGGGTTGGTTGAAAGATCCAACAAAACCCAAAAACAAATGTTAAAGAAAGTGGTGGATAGAGATAGAGATGGAAAGGATTGGGACTGTCTAATTCCCTATTTAATGTTTGCTATTAGGGAGGTACCCCAATCCTCTACGGGTTTCTCACCCTTTGAGTTACTTTATGGGAGACACCACAGAGGGCTGTTGGATATCGCCAAGGAAACCTGGGAAAGTGAGAGTTCTCCCCACAGGAGTGTGATTGAGCATGTCGCCCTGATGCAAGATAGAATTGCACAGGTAATGCCAATCGTAAAGGAACATTTGGCCCAAGCGCAGTTGGCACAGCAGAGAGTGTACAACCGTGGAGCCAAGACCCGTACCTTTTCCCCGGGGGATAGGGTATTGGTACTTGTCCCTACGGTTGAAAGCAAATTCCTCGCCAAATGGCAAGGCCCCTATGAGATATTGGAAAAAGTGAGTGAAGTGAATTACAAAGTCAGACAACCAGGAAGGCGAAAGCCCGAACAGATCTATCACGTTAATCTGTTGAAAGCCTGGAGGGATAGGGAATCCCTAGTCGCGGAAACTTGGTCACCAGCTCAGTCTGATTGCGTGATTCCTGAGGTTGGAATAGCAGTCACCTTGTCAAACCCCCAACAACAGGAGGTTAAGGAGTTTGTGCTTCGCAACAAGGAGGTTTTCTTTGAGCTGTCGGGACAAACGTCTGGGGTAGAGCATGATATTATTACCCCACCTGGTGAAAGGGTGAAACTAAAACCCTATCGGATCCCGGAGGCCCGACGGGAGGCAATACGTGAGGAAGTACAGAAAATGCTTAAGTTAGGGGTGATAGAGGAGTCCCAAAGTGATTGGTCAAGTCCCATTGTGTTAGTGCCTAAACCGGATGGGAGCTGGGCTGGCGATTTTGTAACGATTTTCGACAACTGAACAAAGTTACAAAATTTGACACCTACCCCATGCCACGTATAGATGAGTTGATCGACCGGCTGGGAACAGCCCAATACATGACAACTCTTGATCTCACAAAAGGGTATTGGCAAATTCCCCTGGCCAAGTCGGCCAAGGAGAAAACCGCATTTGTAACCCCAGACGGGGCGTTCCAATATAAAAGAATGCCGTTTGGGTTACAGAATGCGCCGCCCACATTCCAGCGGAAAATGGACCAGATACTGAGGCCCCATCAGAAGTATGCTGCGGCTTACCTGGATGATGTAATTATCTATAGCACAGATTGGGCCTCACATCTGCCAAAAGTGCAAGCAGTCCTAGACTCTATCCGGGAAGCTGGGTTTACGGCCAACCCCAAGAAGTGTACCATTGGGCAGGAGGAGGCCAAATATCTTGGGTACACCATTGGGAGGGGAGTAATAAAACCCCAAGTCAACAAAGTCGAGGCCATACAGAATTGGCCACGTCCCAACAGCAAGAAGCAGGTAGGAGCATTTCTGGGAATCGCTGGTTATTATCGGCGATTCATTCCCCACTTTGCTTCTCAGGCTGTGCCCCTAACCAACCTGACAAAAGGGAAAGAGTCGGTCATGGTTAAATGGACCCCAGAAGCTGAGGCAGCATTCCAATTCCTAAAAAAAGCCTTATGTAGCCAGCCAGTGTTGTACTCACCAGACTTCTCTAGGGACTTTGTCGTACAAAGTGATGCATCAGATGTTGGGTTAGGAGCAGTATTGTCCCAGGTCTGGAACGGGGAAGAGCACCCAGTCATTTACCTCAGCAGGAAATTGAAGTCCCATGAGGTAAATTATGCCACGATTGAGAAGGAGTGTTTAGCGGTGAAGTGGGCTCTAGATTCCCTTTGGTACTATCTGCTAGGTAGGCACTTTGACATGATTACTGATCACGCTACTTTAAAGTGGATGGCTTAAAACAAAGAGACAAATAGAAGAGTGAATAGGTGGTTCCTGGCCCTACAGGAATTCAACTTTACAGTAAAGCATCGCCCTGGCATTCAAATGGGGAATGTGGATGCTTTGTCTCGAGTACATGCATGCCTGATTGCTTGTGTTCCAACCCCAAGGTTAAAACAAGAGGGGGGGGGTATGTGACCGCAGGCAGGTAAAATCACCAGGTTGCATCCAGGATGGTAGGTATGTATGCCCTAGATTCAGGCTTTATGCAAATTCATACCACTAGGGGGAGTGCTGGGAGTCTTGCGGGGGAAGAGTTAATGAGCCCTGCTGAATCAAGTGGCTCATTAAGGCCTCTACAAGAACTCCCAGCATGCTAAGGGAGATGCTCCATCCTGGAACCAGTTCTGTGTTGTGCAAGACTGGGGAGTGTGTTTCTGTCCTGTGCGGTGAGACAATGCCTGTGTGGCTAAAACCTTTAAAAACAGGGAGATAGGGGCTGGGGCAGCACAAGGCTGCACCTAGTTGTCAGACAGGGAACCTACGTGTGTAGTAAGCGGTCAAGCTGACCAGGATTTCTTTTTTGTATGTTTCTTTTTGTTTTACTGTTTTTCCCCTGTAAATAGTTTAAATAAACCGCACCTTTTGTTTTTGCAACTACAAACTCTGTCTGCTGTGCCTGTTTTGTGTGGTGAACCAATCCAGGGGGTCACACACACCCGCTGCCGAGCTAACCCCCTCACAATCTGTAACATAAATGCGTATGAAAGGTACAACACTGATTTTTTTTTTTCTCGATTTAGTCAATTTTTCAGGCATACCAGTTGCATAGTGACTGGAACTTTTCCCAAGGCTAATAATTAATTAATTAATTAATAAGAAATACCAGTCTCACCAACTTTTAGAGTTCAGAACTGCTACCACAGTTTAACAGTCCATTCTTTAGGTTGTAGGTAGCTTCCCCAGCTAGCAGGCTTCCAGGCAGGCCACTGCCATGTACATTCACAGCTTTTCACAGCCTCCACAGCTTTGCAATGTCCACCATTCACCATGCACAGTCTTCACTATACTCCTTCACTCTCACCTACAACTTCCTGTCTGTCTTAAACCACTTCCTTGGACAGGTGTGTTAACCCTTTCTGTTCCCTTAAAGGAACCACAGCCCAAACAGAGGGGAAATATAGCGTCCTTCCAGGACCCAGCCACGGCGTCCTGTACATATCTCCCCCCCCCCTGTGCCCCAATGCCAAGGAGGTTCAGGCAACAGTGGAGCTAAAACAATGGACTCGGGAGAGGGCATCTGCATTTTGATGCAGTCTCCCGGGCCTATGCTCCACTACAAATTTAAATTCCTGGAGCGCCAGGAATCAACGTGTAATCCTGGCATTAGTCCCTTTACCTTGCCTCATCCATGTTAAAGGGGCATGGTCAGAAATCAACCTAAACTTCCTTCCCAAGAGGTAATATCTAAGGGATTCCAGAGCCCACTTAATGGCCAGACATTCTCGTTGAACTATAGCGTAGTTTTTCTCCGCTGGTGTCAACTTCCTACTGAGGAAGACTACTGGGTGCTCCTCACCATGAACAACCTGTGACAACACAGCTCCCAATCCTACATCGGAAGCATCAGTCTGGACAACAAACTCGTTTGAAAAATTGGGTGCTATCAGGACAGGGTGTTGGCACAGTGCTGACTTGAGCTCCAAAAAAGCCTTTTCAGCATCTGCATTCCATTCCACCATGACCGATTTCCGACCCTTAGTCAGATCGGTCAATGGAGCCGCCAATGTGGCAAAGTTGGGTACGAATCTCCTGTAGTATCCCACCATGCCCAGGAATGCACGTACCTGCTTTTTTTGTGAGGGGGCGGGGCCAATTCTGTATAGCCTCTACCTTGCTAACCTGAGGTTTCACCACCCCTCTACCCACAATATAGCCCAGGTATTTCACCTCCTCCATTCCCAAAGCCCATTTTTCAGGGTTTATTGTAAACCCCTCCTTCCAAAGAGAGTCCAGTACTGCCTGGACTTTGGGCAAGTGTGATTCCCAGTCTCTGCTAAAAATGACTATGTCATCCAAGTACACTGAGGCATACTCCCGGTGAGGTCATAAAATCCTATCCATTGCTCGCTGGAAAGTGGCTGGAGCAGTTTGCAGCCCAAAAGGCATTCGTTTGTACTGAAAACTCCCCTCTGGGGTAGAAAAAGCAGTTTTCTCTCTAGCAGCCTTAGTCAATGGGATTTGCCAATACCCCTTGGTAAGGTCTAATGTTGTGATATACCTGGCTGGACCTAGTCTCTCAATAAGCTCATCTACCCGGGGCATGTGGTAGGCATCAAACCGTGAAACCTCATTAAGTTTCCGGAAATCATTGCAGAATCGCAGAGTCCCGTTGGGTCTCTGGTCTAGCATCTTCTTCACTTCCTCTGAAACGGCCTTCCTTTGAGCCTCTGGGATGCGGTAGGGCCGGACAAAAACTTTGACTCCAGGTTCCGTGATAATATATCATGTTCTATGACACTAGTTAGCCCTGGCAAGTCTGAAAACTTTTCTTTATTTCTCTGCAAGAACTCCTTTGCCTGCTGACTTTGGATTTTAGACAGGGTACTTGCTACTTGGACACTCTCCACCCAAACCTGAGGCTCAAGTCTTGCACTAGCCAGGGAGGTCACCAGTTCCCTGTCTGTCCAGGGTTTTAACAAGTTGACATGATATATCTGATACGGTTTCCTCTTGACTGGCTGGTGGACTCTATAATTTACCTCTCCCACTTTTTCCACAACTTCAAAAGGGACCTTGCCATCTGGCCAAGAATTTACTTTCCACAGTGGGAATTAGCACCGCTACTTGATCCCCCACTTGGAAGTGCCTTATTTTAGCAGCCCTGTTATAGACCCCTCGTTGAGCCTCCTGGGCTTTTTGCAAATGCTCTTTGACTAGTGGCATCACAGTTTGGATAATTTCCTGCATTTGGGAGACATATTCAAGAACACTCTTATGCTGAACAGGTTCACTTTCCCATTCCTCTTTAATAAAGTCAAGTAGTCCGCGAGGTCTCCGCCCATTTACCAACTCAAAGGGCGAAAACCCAGTGGAGGCCTGGGGCACTTCCCTGATAGCAAACAGGAGAGCTGGTAACAGGCAGTCCCAGTCTTTCCCATCCCTTTGTACCACTCTCTTGAGCATAGACTTAAGGGTCTTATTAAAGCGTTCCACTAACCCGTCCATTTGGGGATGGTAGACCGATGTGCGCAGCTGTTTAATCCGGAACAGCTTGCACACATCGGCCATAACTCTCGAACATAAAAGGGGTGCCCTGGTCTGTGAGTATTTCCTTGGGAAAACCAGTCCGTGTAAACAACTGGAATAATTCCCGGGCAATAGCCCTAGAGGAGGTATTCCGCAGGGGAAGCGCCTCAGGATATCGGGTGGCATAGTCAAGAATCACCAATATGTAGGAGTAACCTCGAGCCGATTTTACCAAGGGACCCACTATATCCATGGCTATCCTCTCGAACAGGACCTCAATTATGGGCAGAGGGACCAAAGGGCTCCGGAAGTGGGTCACCGGAGCAGTCAACTGACAGGTGGGACAAGAGGTACAGTATTTTTTTACCTCTGCTTTCAGACCTGGCCAGTAAAACCGGTCGGTGATCCGTGCCTCCGTCTTCTCAACTCCCAGGTGTCCCCCTAACACATCGTCATGGGCCAGGTCCAGAACCTTTCGTCTATATTGTTGGGGTACCAACAATTGTTCTACCACATTTTCTCTCATCTTGGTAACCCGATGCATTAACTCATTATATATTGCAAAGTGTGGCCACCGCTCATTCGCACCTGGCTCTTGGGGAACCCCATTTACTACTACAACTTGTTCCCGTGCACGGGCCAAAGTGGGGTCCTGCATCTGAGCAGTACCAAACGCATCCTGGGGAACACCCAAATCTGGCAGGGCAGGGGTAGAGGCCACTTCCTCGTCCTCTTCCCCCAGCATTACCTGAAGTGGGGAAGGTTCTCCCCCCTCAGTGATTTGGTAGGTCTGTGGACCACATATCTTGACATTCTCAACAGTATCAGCTCTACTTTCATCACCATTAACCCAATCATTAGAATTTTTATCATTTGGATCCACATTAAGAACATTTGGCAGTTCAGGGTTATTCCTCTCAGCAGCAGGAACAGGGAGGCTAGTTTCTCCCCAATCTCTGAACTGTTCTCCTTGTTCCCACAGTTTTGTAAACAACGGACAGTCTCGTCCTATTATAACATCATGTATAGTGTTGAGCGAACCCGAACTGTAAAGTTCGGGTCCGTACCGAACTTTAGCTTTTTCCCGAACCCGAACCCGGACTTTGCGCAAAAGTCTGGGTTCGATTTCGGCAATCTAATTACGCATTTAGAAATGCTTCAGGGGCCAGCCAATCACCTTTTGATTAGCTGGTGTGCCCTTAGAGGCCATCATATCCATGCCTACTAATGGCATGGCTGTGATTGGTCAGTGCAACATGTGACCCAGCTTCTATATAAGCTAGAGGCACACAGCACACACGTCACTCTGCTTCAGAATAGATAGGGAGAGGATCTTGGCTGCTGCTGTTGCTAATAGGGAGAGATTGTAAAATACATGAGGTAGTCCTGATTCTGCAATCTGAGGGAAAAGATAGAGAGATAGTGTAGTGTAGGGCCAGGTTCCTGTTGGTGCTTTCAGGGAGAGAGAGATATATTATATAGGAGTCCAGATTAAGAGGTTAAAATCAGAGATCTGCATAGGTTTACCTGTTTGTGTTGCAGTGCACAGTCTTTTTACACTGCCATGAGCCCAGTGTCAGAGAAAATCTAACTTTTATCTGCAAGCTCAGTGCACCAGCACTGCATATTACGTTGAGAGATACACCGTTTCCATACTGTGGGTGTATTCTGCTCTTTGAAAAAGATCCATTTAGTGGAAAAAAAAAGGCACTTTATTGTGCTCTTTTCCAAAAGACCCATAGGGCAAAAAAAATAATAGGATTTTTATAACAGCTTACCTGTAAAATCCTTTTCTTAGGAGTACATCACGGGACACAGAGCGACATAGTCATTACTAATGGGTTATATAGATACCGTCAGGTGCTGGCACTGGCAACTTCCAAAACCGGAAGTACCCTCCCCTATATAAGCCCCTCCCATCCGGGAGCACCTCAGTTTTGTAGCAAAGCAATAAGTGTCCCCAAAGAGGGGCGGGAGCTCTGTGTCCCGTGATGTACTCCTAAGAAAAGGATTTTACAGGTAAGCTGTTATAAAAATCCTATTTTCTTTCTCGTACATCACGGGACACAGAGCGACATAGTCATTACTAATGGGATGTCCTAAAGCAATGCCCAATGAGGGGGGGGATACACCATATATAAGCTGAGCGCTATCAGACATGAGGATCTTTTGCGGCCTGCAACACACTGCGCCCAAAGGCGACATCCTCCTGACTTCTAACGTCCACCTGGTAGAACCTAGTAAACGTGTGAACTGAAGACCATGTTGCGGCCTTACAGCTTTGAGCCAGGGAGGCCTGGTGATGCACTGCCCATGAAGTTCCAACTGCTCTCGTGGAGTGCGCTCTAACTTTGAACGGAGGCAGTCTCCTTCTCAAGCCATAGGCTTGTATTATGACCTGTCGAATTCACTCGCTAAAGTAGATTTTGACGCTGCCTGACCCTTTCTGGGGCCTTCCGGCAGAATAAAAAAAGTATCCGTTCTGCGAATCTGAGCAGTGGCTTTTAGATAAGCTTTAACTGCTCTTACTACATCCAAAGAATGCAATAACTTTTCCTCTACCGAAGTAGGTTTGGGGAAAAAAGAAGGAAGAACCACATCTTGGTTCAAATGAAACCTCGATACCACCTTAGGAAGAAAGGCTGGATGAGGGCGTAACACTACTCTATCCTTATGGATAACCAGATATGGCTCCTTACAGGACATAGCTGCTAATTCCGACACTCTTTTAGCCGAACAAACGGCTACTAGAAAAAATCAATTTCCTGGTGAGAAGAACCAAAGAAATATGCTGTAATGGTTCAAATGGTTGTTTCTGTAGAACCGACAGAACCAAGTTTAGATCCCATGGACATATGGGAATATTAACCGGAGGACTAATACGCATCACTCCTTGTATAAAGGCTTTGACTAGTGAATGCGAAGCCAAGGGCCTTTGAAAAAATATTGACAAGGCCGAAACCTGACCCTTGATAGTACTCAAGGCAAGCTTCCTATCTACAGCCCATTGTAGGAAGTCCAGAATCCTACCTATTACGTATTCACGTGGATGCCATTTCTTGGCCTCACACCAGGCGATGTACGCCTTCCAGATTCTATAGTAGATCTGCCTGGATACCGGCTTCTTGGCATTGATCATGGTAGATACCACAGGATTAGAGAGCCCTCTCTTTTTTAGAATGTGGGCTTCCATAGCCAGGCCGTCAAACCTAGGGCTGGTAAGGAAGGGTGGTATATCGGTCCTTGCGAAAGCAGGTCCGGACGATGTGGGAGAGTCCAAGGACTTTCCACTGACATTTTACAATCTCCACGTACCACGCTCTTCGGGGCCACGCTGGAGCCACCAGAATCACTGGTTTCTTTTCTACCCTGATTCTGCGGAGTAATCGAGGTAACCATTGTGGCGGTGTGAATGCATATATCAGCTTGAACTGATCCCAAGGGAACACTAGGGCATCCGAGCCGCAAGCTAGGGGATCCCTTGTCCGAGAGACAAACCTGTCCACCTTTGCGTTGAATCTGGATGCTAGAAGATCTACATCCGATGTTCCCCACCGCTGACATATTGTCCAGAAAACCTCGGGGTGAAGGGACCCTTCCTCTGGGCATAATTGCTGGCGACTTAGAAAGTCCGCCTTCCAATTCTCCACTCCTGGAATGAATACCGCAGATATGGCTGGGAAATATCTTTCTGCCCATTTCAGGATGTAATTTACTTCCCTCTGGGCTGCACGACTCCTGGTGCCCCCCTGATGATTGATATATGCCACTGCTGTGGCATTGTCTGATTGAATTCTGACAGGGGACCCTTGGAGTTTGGATGTCCATGCTACTAGGGCATACCGGGCTGCTCGTATCTCTAAGAGATTGATGGGCAGGGCCTTTTCTGCATCCGACCATCTGCCCTGGAGAGACTATTGCTCCAGTACTGCTCCCCAGCCTATAAGGCTGGCATCTGTAGTGACCACCTTCCAAGAAATCGGACTGAAGGATTTCCTTTTTTCCAGATTCTGGGGAACCAACCACCAACGGAGGCTCTTGCGAACGGAAGGGGACAAGGACATTGTAAGTCTAGGGCCTGAACTTTTTTGTTCCAGGCCGACAGTATGGCCCCTTGCAAATTCCTTGAATGGAATTGACCGTAGGGTACTGCTTCGAATGATGCCACCATTTTTCCCAGCAGCCTCATGCACAGGCATATGGACGGCTGTCTTTTTTGTACCCACTAAGTGGATCAAATCTTTCAAAGACAACACCTTTCCTCGAGGCAAGAATATTTTTCTCTGGCCTGAATCCAACCTTAGCCCCAAGTATTCCAGACTTTTGACTGGTTTTTAGGGCTGACTTGTCTCGGTTGATAATCCAACCGTGAGATTCCAGATACTTGATTGTCTTGTGAATGACCACGTCTAGTTTTTTCACTGAGTGGTCTATCAGCAACAAGTCATCTAGATATGCCATTATCATTACACCTTGTGTTCTTAGATTGGCCAATAAAGGGCCAGAATTTTTGTAAACACTCGTGGTGCTGTGGCCAAACCGAAGGGTAAGGCTCTGAACTGAAAATGGCGCCCTTCTACTGCAAAGCGTAGAAATTTTTTGGTGGACTGGAAAGATGGGAATGTGCAAATAAGCATCTTTGATGTCGATCGCGGCTAACCAATCCTCCCCCTTGTAGGGCAGTGGCCACCGATCGGATCGACTCCATCGGAAAGTCCTGATATACAGGAATTTGTATAGCCCTTTTTAGAATTAATATGGGCCTCCCGTCCGCGTTTGCTTCGGGACTGTAAAGAGGTTTGAGTAAAACCCGAACCCTCATTCTTCCAGGGGAACCTCCATAATTACTCCTTGGAGCAATAGTTGTTCTAGTGCCAACAGAAGGGACTCTCTCTTCCCTTGGCACGTTTGACCTCAAAAATGGGAAGGAGGAGAGTCTTTTAACTCCAAACTGTATCCCAAACATACTGCGGAGAGCACCTATCTGTCTTGATCGTGTCCCGCCAGGTCTCTTGCGAACAACTGGAGTCCTCCCCCCACCCGACTGAGTGGGGGCTTCAATGAATTTAACTTTGGGGGAGGTTTTGTACCTCCCCTGACCCAGGGTTTCTCATTACCCTGCTATTGTCCCTGTTTTTTTTTTTTACCCCCAGGAATTGACCGAGGAGGCCGTCGGAACTGTTACACAGCCGATGCCCCAGGGACTGGAGAAGCAGGCCTCTTAAAGAGGGACCTCTAACTCTGTTTTTAACCGGCAAGAGCGTATTTTTACCGCTGGAAATTTTCTGGATATATTTGTCCAGGTTTTCCCTGAATAAGCGTTCACCATGAAATGGGACGCTAACCAGCCATTCTTTAAAGGGAGCTTCAGCAGACCAGTTCTTGAGCCATAGAAGCCTACGCATATGTACTATAGACAGCGTAAGGCGGGAGGCCTGATGGACTGAATCCTTTATGGCGTCAACCGCAAAGCCTAAGGCTCTAGGTAGATCAGCTAGGGCAAAGCCTGCTGATCTGTCAAGTCCCTCAAGACCTGTTTCAACTGATCCTTCACTGCTTAGCAGACCCCAATAGCTGCTACTGCTGGTTGTGTCACCAAGCTTGCTGTAGAAAGAAGCAGACTTTCATAAGGACTCCAATCTTTTATCTATTGGGTTCTTGAACATTTGGACATTATCCACTGGACATGTCAGTGATTTATACATACAAGAGATGGCTACGTCCACTGTAGGGACCTTCCATTTTTTTTTTTTTTTTGATGAACTTATCCTCCATGGGATAGACCACCGGAAATCTCTTGGGGGAATAATTATTTTCTCAGGACGTTCCCAATTCTGGTAAATAAGCCCTTTCAGTAAAGGGTGAAGTGGAAAAGAACAGACAGTCTGGGGGCTTCTAGCGACCCCAACGAGGATACAGTAGTGGTTGATGGTTCCGCAAGATGCATTTTTAAATGCTGATCGGACCATGTTAGTCAGAGACTGAACCCATAATCTTTCAGCTTGAGATGCTGAGAAAAAGGTTCCCCCACTGTTGACTCCTCTATAACAGAATCAACCTTATCCTGATCCCCTTCAGGCAGGTTGATCCCTGTATGGGACTGTTGCTCTGCTAACAGGCACTTTGAAGGAGGAGATGGAGATCGGGCGTGCTTTCCCTGACAGGGAGGCAGCGATCAATGTTGACAATCTCTCTCTAATCCTCCCAAAGCTGAGGAAAAAACCTCCTCTGTTACATACACAGGAGCAGGTGAACTGAGGACAGCCACAGTACCAAGTACCCCTGCGGGGTCTCTACGGTCACTTACCTCTGAACTTCAGGGGAGACTGGTGCAGCAGAAGTATGCCCAAGATCCTCAGAGCCCGATGAGACCCCCTTCGCTTCCTGGAAGATTCAGTTCCGGAGCTTCTGGACGGCATATCCCTAAGCCTAAAGCTGAGGTATTCCAGCCGTAATACACCACTTTTACTGAGAATAGTCTAGCACAATTGCTGCTATAACACAGTTGGTGTCTACTAAAGTGCCTTTCTAGGGGATGCCTGCATCAACCGCCTCTATGTGCCTTTATATTGTTGCTAGCTCTGTCTATGCACTTCAACAGCCAGCTATAATGTGCTTTAAAACACGCTGGACGCCCGCACATGCGCAGTAGCGCCATGGCGCACACCTGAGCGTCATCCACCCGCTCCGCCCCTTTTCCCAGATCGCCTCTATGAATAGAGGCGCGTGCACGCGCACGCGCGCGGGCACGTGCGCCTTCGGCGCCTTTTTTAAAAACAACAAGGAGCTAGATGGGAGCCAGGGTCCCTTTGCCGCAGGGCCCGGGGATGGATGAGCGCAGCAACAGGGCAGAGGAGACAGCTTCCCAGGAGAGAACATACCAACTGCCTGGATTTGATTCTGGAAGAAAAAAATCCACATTACAAGAAAAAGAACCATAGCGGCCTCCAGTGTCTAACACAGGTACCGCGGTCTTACATTTTTTTTTTTTTTTTTTTTTTTTTCTTGCCTACTATTAAATTTTTTTACATTTTCTCAGTAGTAACAGGCATACACAGAATATTAGCGGGAATACCGTTAGGTAACAGACAGAAAGACAAATTAGGCTTGGGGGTCCCCCAATAGAACCAAGTTCCTGGGGGCCCCCACTTACCTGTTCTCCGCCGCAGGACTTTGTTTGGTCCACAAAAGCCCAAACTTCACCTATCACGGCAGGCATTGTAATCAAACCTTCAGGGACCGGGTTCCCAAGGATTCCACGCCCCTGGACCTGTATAGCACCCTGCACAGAAAACATCTTGGTCGTGGGTATGACCAGAGCTCTGGATCCCAGGGTCCAGCTCTCCTAAGAGAAGCATTACAGGCAAAACCTTGCTCTTCTCTGCAAGGCCCGGGTACCGACCGTTTAGCTATGAAGCTTTTTTGGTCGGATCTGGAATAGCTTACTGAGGCCCAAAAGAACCTGTACGCAAGCTCAGTGAAAAACACATGTTTCTTCTTGGCCAACACCTTAGACACTGGCAAAAAACTGAGGTGCTCCCGGATGGGAGGGGCTTATATAGGGGAGGGTACTTCCGGTTTTGGAAGTTGCCAGTGCCAGCACCTGACGGTATCTATATAACCCATTAGTAATGACTATGTCGCTCTGTGTCCCGTGATGTACGAGAAAGAAAAAAAATTTGCATTTTATTTTGCTCGTGCAAAAAAAGACCCGTTTAGGGCAAAAAAATAAAATAAAAAAATTTGCACTTTAATGTACGCTTGCAAAAAGAGCCATTCAGGGCCACAAAAAATAGTTTGCAGTGTGTTATACATATGTGGAGGTGTGTGAAATAAACAATTTCTATATAGTTTTCTCCTACTGTGCTATACTAAAAAAACAAAATTTTTTTTGAATAGCATTTTCTGCAGTTCTGTAGCTGTGCGATTCAGCGGTTACGTACTGTGGGTGTGTTCTGCTCTTCCAAAAACACCCATTTAGGGCAAGATCCTAAATTTGGAAAAAATTTGGAGAAGGTCAAATGGACGTGGTGGCCCCGGTCGTGGTGCTGCTGGTGGAGCTCCTGTTGCAGGGAGAGGACGTGGTGGATCTGTGCCAGATACACGCACAAGTGAAACACCTTCCTCAGGTGCGAGTAGGCGACCGAGCCTGCGGCGGTATTTTGTCGCGCCTAATGAGGCTGTACGAATGTTTAGGCCAGGACAAGTACAGGCGATAGTAGATTGGGTTGCTGACAGTGCCTCGGGTTCCTTCACATTGTCTCCCACCCACTCTTCTGATGAAAGATCAGAGTTGGCACCTGAAACCCATGTCCATCAGTCTTTCACCTCACCCCCTTGCAAATCAGCCAAGCAGTCTGAGCCCCAAATCATGCAGCAGTCTCTTCTGCTTTTCGATGACTCGGTTAGCAGGGTTTCCCAGGGCCATCCACCTAGCCCTGCCCCAGAAGTGGAAGAGATTGAGTGCACCGATGCCCAACCACTTATGTTTCATGATGAGTACATGGGAGGACCATCGCAGTACGTCTCAGATGATGACGAAACACAGGTGCCAACTGCTGCTGCTTTCGCAATTGTGCAGACAGACAAGGAGGGCAGGGGTGAAGACTGGGTGGAAGATGATGTGCAGGACGATGAGGTCCTCGACCCCACATGGAATGAACGTTATGCAGGTGACCAGTGTAGTTTGGAGGAAGAGGCGGTGGTCGCACAGAGCCACCAGCACAGCAGAAGAGGGAGCAGGGTGCAAAAGCGGAGCGTCCGTCCCCTACACAGTATGTCTGCTACTGCCCAACGCAGCAAGGGACCGAGCACACCAAAGCCAGGTCCAAGGAGTTCCCTAGCGTGGCAGTTCTTCACACAATGTGCTGATGACAAGACACGAGTGGTTTGCACGCTGTGCAATCAGAGCCTGAAGCGAGGCATAAACGTTCTCAACCTGAGCACAACCTGCATGACCAGGCATCTAAGTGCAAAGCACGAGCTGCAGTGGAGTAGACACCTCAAAAACCAAGAAAGGTCTCTGGCTCCTCCTGCTTCCTCTTCTGCTGCAGTCTCGGCCTCTTCATCCACCTCTGTAGTGACAGTGGCACCTGCCACCCTGCAAACAGAGGATCTGCCAGCAACACTACCACCTGGGTCACCAACCATCTCCACAATGTCCCATGGAAGCGTTCAGCTCTCTATCTACCAAACATTGGAGCGGAAGAGGAAGTACCCCCCTAGCCACCCGCGATCCCTGGCCCTGAATGCCAGCATTTCAAAACTCCTGGCCTTTGAAATGCTGTCATTCCGTATGGTGGAGACGCAGAGTTTTAAAAGCCTGATGGCATTGGCTGTCCCACAGTACGTTGTGCCCAGCCGCCACTATTTTTCCAGGCGAGCCATCCCTTCCCTGCACAACCAAGTGGGGGACAAAATCAGGTGTGCACTGCGCAACGCCATCTGTGGCAAGGTCCACCTAACTACGGATGCGTGGACCAGTAAGCACGGTCAGGGACGTTATATCTCCCTAACAGCACACTGGGTAAATGCAGTGGCGGCTGGGCCTGAGGCAGATAGCAGTTTGGCGCATGTCCTTCCACCACCAAAGATTGCAGGGCGCTTCAGTTTGCCTCCTGTTGCTAACTCCTCCTACTCCGCTTCCTCATCCTCTACCGCCTCCTCATCCGGTCAGCGTAACACCTTCACCACCAACTTCAGCACAGCCAGGGGTAAACGACAGCAGGCAGTTTTAAAACTTTCCTGTTTGGGGGAAAAACCCCACACCGCGCAGGAGTTGTGGAGGGACATGGAACAACAGACCAATGAGTGGTTGCTGTCAGTGAGCCTCAAGCCCGGCCTGGTGGTGTGCGATAATGGGCGAAATCTCGTAGCAGCTCTGGGCCTAGCCGGTTTGACGCACATCCCTTGCCTGGTGCATGTGCTGAACTTGGTGGTCCAGAGGTTCCTTAAAAATTACCCCAATATGCCAGAGCTGCTGCAGAAAGTGCGGGCTGTGTGTGCGCACTTTCGGCGTTCTCACCCTGCTGCTGCTCGCCTGTCAGCGCTGCAGCGTAACTTCGGCCTTCCCGCTCACCGCCTCATATGTGACGTGCCCACAAGGTGGAACTCCACCTTGCACATGCTGGCCAGACTGTGCGAGCAGCAGCAGGTGATAGTGGAGTTTCAGCTGCAGCAATCACGCGTGAGTCGCTCTGCGGAACAGCACCACTTCACCACCAATAACTGGGCCTCCATGCGAGACCTGTGTGCCTTGTTGCGCTGTTTCGAGTACTCCACCAACATGTCCAGTGCCAATGACGCCGTTCTCAGCGTTACTATCCCAGTTCTATGCCTCCTTGAAAAAACGCTTCGGGCGATGATGGAAGAGGATGTGGCATAGGAGGATGAGGAGGAGGAGGAGGAAGCGGGATCATTTCAAAGGCTTTCAGGGCAGTCTTTCACAAGTGGCTACGAGGGTGGGTTCCTGCACCAACAAACGCCAGGTACACAATTGTCCGGCAGAAAGGGCACAGTTCTGGAGGATGACGAGGTGGAGGAGGAGATGGAGGAGGAGGAGGAGGAGGAGGAGCCATTTTCACAGCAGGGTGGCACCCAGACCAGCTCGTGGCCATCACTGGTGCGTGGCTGGGGGGATACAGAGGACACAGACGATACACCTCCCACAGAGGACAGCTTTTCTTTGCCTCTGGGCAGCCTGGCACACATGAGCGATTACATGCTGCAGTGTTTCCGCAATGACCGCCGAGTTGCCCACATTTTAACTGGTGCTGATTACTGGGTGGCCACCCTGCTGGATCCCCGTTACAAGGACAACGTACCGTCCTTAATTCCCTCACTGGAGCGGGATCGTAAGATGCGCGAGTACAAGCGCATGCTGGTAGACGCGCTGCTGGTGGCATTCCCACCTGACAGCGGGCGTACGGTGGAAGCACAAGGCGAAGGCAGAGGAGGAGGAAGAGGTCGCCAACGCAGCCGGGGCACCGGCAGCACCTCAGAAGGCAGGGTTAGCATGGCTGAAATGTGGAAAAGCTTTGTCAGCACGCCACAACAACCAGCACCACCAGCTGAGATGGAACGTCTTAGCAGGAGGCAGCATTTCACCAACATGGTTGAGCAGTATGTGTCCACAGGCCTACACGTACTGGATGACGGGTCTGCCCCCTTTAACTTCTGGGTCTCCAAATTGGGCACATGGCCTGAGCTTGCCCTTTATGCCTTGGAGGTGCTGGCCTGCCCTGCAGCCAGTGTATTATCTGAACGTGTATTTAGCACGGCAGGGGGGCGTTATCACAGACAAGCGCAGCCGCCTGTCCAGAGCCAATGTGGACAAGCTCACGTTCATTAAAATGAACCAGGCATGGATCCCACAGGACTTGTCCGTACCTTGTGCAGAATAGACATGTATACCGGTGTTGTGACAAAAACTGTCCGGCCATCGGATTGTGTCCGGCCCATACTGCGAAGGCGCAGCGCTTGCGCAGTACAGAGGACAAGGAGATTCACAAAATCTCCGAAGATGAACGGCGTCTACACAGTGAGTGCAGGTTCAAGCCCCACCATCCAAGTGGACATACGGTAGCACATAGTAACAGGGCCCCTCACGGGCTCGGTTCGATCGCCACGCTTTGGGCACGGCCTCACTTGGCTCGGCTTGAACCACGGATGGTGTGGCCTTCACCTGTACTCACCACGCAGGCGCCGTTCGTCTTGGGAGATTTTCTAAATCCCCTTGTCCTACATACTGAGCAAGCGCAGTACAGGGTGGACACTATTTGACGGGGGACAGAATTCGACACATCACCGGCCTTACCCAGCCATTGTTGTATTTTTGAACCAGTGTTGGCTACCTCGTCCTCCTCCACCGCCGCTTCCACCTACACAGCCACATCCACCGCCACCTCAACCTCCTACTCCATATGGACCTCGTCCTCCTAGGTCAAGATTATAATTTTTATTTTATTTTTTTGTAGCGCACAGATCCTTTCCCCCTTACCTGCCTTTATGTTGTTGGCTCCTCGCAGGAGGGAGAAAGGCACACGGCACTACAAGCCCGTACCCTCCTATATAAAGAGGTTGAGCGGTGTACTTGACGGGCCGTGTCCACAGCCGGAGTCAAAACTCCTCCAGAGGATGATTCTCACCTCTACTCTAGGTAGAGGCAAGTCCTTTAATTCCCAGTAAAGTCAATGTCCACACCAGCTGAAATTACAACTCTTATTCTCTCATGGCAAAATAAACTCTACTCGGATAGAAAAGGTTAGAGCAAAGAAACAGGACAGCTTAAGGTGTGGAGGAGGTCCAGGCACAAACATAGCACATTCACTTCACTGCTTAGGTTTCTCAAACAGCTTTAGGTGCACGGTCTCTGCCACAGACCTTGAGGTTGGTCTCTGCCACAGACCGGGTGTACAAGGCCCCTGCCACGGACCTGGACAACTTTGGTCTCTGCCACAGACCAGGGTGTATAAGGCCCCTGCCACGGGCCGAGTGAATAAGGCCTCTGATACAGTCAAGATGACCTTGAGCTTCTCCTTCTACGAACCTAGCCCATATCAAGGGGAAGACATCTCTCCAGGGAGTCAACAGACCCTTCCTTCACCGTGACTCCCGCATCGGTCCATCAGAATGATCCTCCCTTCCCTGGAACATGGTCCCCTACACGAGGCGGCACCCTAAGATTCCTCGACCCTTAGCGGACTCCAGACGAAGGCTCTGGACTCCAGGCTTTACTCCCGCACCTAGGCCTCCATACCCAGGGCAGCAGGAACTCCAGGATAGTACCTCACCCTGGGCTAAAGGTACCCGAGATGGAACAGGAACACATGCACCCAGGCCGAAGGCACCTGGGCGTGGACCCCACTGGACATCAGCCCCCAGGCCAAAGGTCTGCCCCTTTTATATGCTCTCCCGGCATGCACAGCAGGTTCCCCGCCCCGCTGTACTACTGCCAAGAGGGGACACAAAAGGCACAGCACTGTATCGGTGGTTCAACCCTAGCCTACCATGGCAGTGCCACCTGTAGGCCGCAGGGAACTGCACACCAATACTGTCCCCCGAGGACAAAATGGTCCATGAATCCTACAGAATTAGGGTTTTTGAGCCTATTTACCACTCAAACACTTCCCTTAAATTTAGCACCCCGCTACATTTTTATTTCAAAGTATTTTATTTTCCCACTAGCTTATCCATTAAATTGAATAATTTATTCCAGAAAGGGCGTATTCTGGGGCATTCCCACCATATGTGTGGCATCGTGCCGTTGAGTTTCTGAGGTTCTTAATGACTTCCCGTACCTCTTCTGCTGAAAAGGGGGCCTCCAGCATATTTTTTATTTTTTTTATTTTTTTTATGTTATTTTAAGTTATTTCCCTATCCACATTTGTTTGCAGAGCACTTGCCATGCTCTTAACAAAATTTTGCTGCCATTTGCAGCCCTCTAGCCCTTTCCATTACTTTTTTAGAGCCTTTTTAGTCCTTAGAAGTCCGGGTCCCCATTGACTTCAATGGGGTTCGGGTTCGGGTCCGGGTTCGGGTTAAAGTTCGGTCCCGAACCCGAACTTTTTTCCGAAGTTCAGCCGAACCCGTCAAACCCGAACATCCAGGTGTCCGCTCAACTCTAATCATGTACCAAGTTCTTTACCACCCCCACCTCTTGAGTACCAGTGCCACATGCTGAGGAGATGGACACCGAGATGAGAGGGTACTCTCTAGTGTCCCCGTGAATGCACACCACCCGTAAGGTTTTGCTTACCGGACCGATCTTCCCAATTACTCTAGGATGAACCAGGGTTACCATGCTTCCGGAGTCCAACAAAGCCCGGGCAGGGAGGTGGTTCACTTGGACTTCACACTCAAATTTTTCCTCACCCAGGTCAAGATGTGTGGTGCATACTTTATGGGCATAAAAAGACCCCCTCCGAAGAACCCCGCATTCCATGGGCTCCTCTTGCAGTGGGCAGTGTGCCCGGGTATGACCCCAGGAATGACATCGCCAACATTGTACATCCCCTCCTCTCCGAACAGGAACAGAACGCTGAGGAGGTACCGGGAGTGACTCTTGACCTTCCAGGGTGTTTGCTCCAGGACTCCTTGGAACATCCTTTCGAAGGGCATCAGTTGGTCGAACAGGCCGTGGCAGACTGGGCCCTATGCGCTTGGTAGGTCCGAGCAGGTCCTCCACCACTGTATATCGTTCCACTATCTCGACAAGGAGGTTTGCTGTTTTGGGGTCTCCATGGCTGACCCACCATTGAAGGTCGTCTGGCAGGGATCTCAGGTATCGGTCCAGCACGACCCGTTCCACGATTTGGGGGCCAGACAACACCTCAGGCTGCAGCCATTTTTTTTACCAGTTGCACCAGGTCATGCATTTGAGAGCGGGGTGGCCGATCTGGACGATACTTCCATTGGTGTACTCGTTGGGCCCGAACGGCCGTAGTCACCCCCAGACGAGCCAGAATTTCTGCCTTTAACTTTTGATAGTCTTTAGCATCATCGGGTGGCAAGTCAAAGTAGGCTTTTTGAGGATCTCCGGTGAGAAAAGGAGCAATGAGGCCGGCCCACTGGTCCTGAGGCCACCCTTCTCTCTCTGCCGTCCTCTCAAATGTAGCAAGAAATGCCTCTACATCATCGCTCAGGGACAATTTCTGCAGAAAATGGCTTGCCCTCACAGTCACCTGGTTGCCAGGGGCAACAGCCGCTTGCTCTCGAACCTGAGATAGCTGCTGCACTGCTTCCTTTAAGACAGCCACCTGAGCCTGCATAACCTCTTGCTGGGCTGCCAACTGGGTCACCAACAGGCGAGTATTTTCTTGCTGCAGCTGATTAGCTTCCTCATGGCGAGTTTGCGCTTGCATATTAGCCAGGGACAGCTATTTAATTAGCTCCTCCATTGCTTCAGCTTTCAACGTTTGTGCAGCTTTAACCCAGGACATAAATCCAATGTACTGTCCCTTTAACTGTCAGTTCAATGTCAAGCTCAATGCAAAAAAAAAAAGTTTTTTTTTCTTTTCTTCTTTTGCCTGTTATTCTGTCCTGCCCGTATTCGAGCACCAGTGTAATGTTTGGGGAACCAGCTACATCGCAAGACACAGACTTTTCCAAAAGAAGGTTTATTAAACTTAAATGGCTTTACAGCAGCAAAAACAAAAGAAATACCAGTCTCACCAACTTGTAGAGTTCAGAACTGCTACCGTAGTTTAACAGTCCTTTCTTTAGGTTGTAGGTAGCTTCCCCAGCTAGCAGGCTTTCAGACAGTCCACTGCCATGTACATTCACAGCTTTTCACAGTCTCCACAGCTTTGCAATGTCCACCATTCACCATGCACAGTCTTCACTATACTCCTTCACTCTCACCTACAACTTCATGTCTGTCTTAAACCACTTCCTTGGACAGGTGTGTTAACCCTTTCTGTTCCCTTAAAGGAACCACAGCCCAAACAGAGGGAAATATAGCGTCCTTCCAGGACCCAGCCACGGCGTCTGTCAGGTACCTGCCAGAAATCAAAGACAGTTCTTGCTTCCCTCGGTACCTGTGCGTCGGTGCGCGCCGGGTGTGTGCGCGCGTGCGCCAATTGCGCACGCGCATGCGCCAATTGCGCGTGCGCGGCGTGTGCGCATGCGTGCGCGTTAAACGATATGGCGCCATTAGGCCTTTAAAAGGCCAGCAGTTACAACAGTGCATTGCTGTCTGATCTGCAGCTTTCTAAACCTGAATACCTGCATACCTGCTACCTGTTACCAGTACCGACTCGGCTTGCTCGACCACCCGATATTTCTCCAACCCTGACCTCGGCTCGCCTTGACCCTGCTCTGTCTCTCACCTGCCTACCTGCTGCCAAACCTTGCCTGTGTTCCTGACTACGTCTAAGCCTGCTGATCCATACACCTGACTACCTGCTCTGACCCGGCTTGTCTGACCCTCCTGCTGTCTGCTGTTTTGTGCACCTAAACCAAGCTTATCTCACCTTGCTCCAGCTTCCGCTGTTCCAGTATCCACCAGCTCCCGGGTCGCTGACCTGCAACCACCTGCTCTGCTGCCTACAGATCCAGCCATCCCTGGGAGGATCACCACCTTGCCACGGTGCCAACCACCACACCTACTGCAGGCACTCCTACCTCACTGCGCTCTCGAGGTCACTGTCCCCAATCCAGTGACTCCTGAGCCAGGGCTGTAAGAGAGGTCTCCTCCTACAAGTCAGGCTCTACGACCAGGTACGTTCTGTACATAACAGCGTCCTGTACAACACTATATTACCAAAAGTATTGTGACGCCTGCCGTTACACGCAGATCAAATTTAATGGTTATCCCTGTCTTAATCCGAAGGGTTCATTATTGAGTTGGCCCACCCTTTGCAGCTATAACAGCTTCAACTCTTCCGGGAAGGCTGTCCACAAGGTTTAGAAGTGTGTCTATGGGAATGTTTGACCATTCTTTCAAAAGCACATTTGTGAGGTCAGGCACTGATGTGGACAAAAAGGCCTGGCTCACAGTCTCCACTCTAATTCATCCCTAAAGGTGTTCTATCGGGTTGAGGTCAGGACTCTGTGCAGGCCAGTCAATTTCCTCTATCCCAAACTTGCTCATAATATGGACCTTGCTTTGTGCACTGGTCAAAATCATTTGGTGGAGGGGGGATTATGGTGTGTTGTTTTTCAGGGGTCTCGCTTGGCCCCTTAGTTCCAGTGAAGGGAACTCTTAGGGCATCAGCATACCAAGACATTTTAGACAATTTCATGCTCCAAACTTCATTGGAACAATTTGGGGATGGTCCCTTCCAGTTCCAACATGCACAGTTTTCTATTTGTAGGTTTTTTTCCCTCTGATTTCCCCTGGTGATCAAACCAGTAGCACACCTCCTGTATTATACAGACACCACTCTGCACAAATGAGCACAGGAAGCAGATGTGGACAGCAGCATTGTCAGTCTGAGAGGGGTGGAGTGTTAGAAGTACTGTGTTAGCTGATTTAAAAACACTAACAAATTGAAGCTGAACTCCAGCTTAAATTTTATAATCAGTTACAGTAAACCCCTTTTCCTTCCTTCCTTTTAGGATAAAGGTTTCACATAAATAAAATCATTTTAGGCATCACTGTCAGTTTTAAATGGTCTGGCTCATTTCTGTAACTGCAAGAGACCTTTTTGTTGAAAAACAACAGATTTGCTGGCTGGATCACCAGATGAAAATAGAAGAAAGTAAGCCTAATAAGGAAACTAATACAGTCATCACATCTAAATGTTGGTAAGCTGCAATATAATAAAGGTTTGCCTTTGGGTTTAAAGCCCGGTTCACACTGATGCGTTGCGAATTTAGCGAGATTTTGATCCGATTGCGTTGCAAATCTTTGCGAATTCATTACGTGCTTGTTGCGAATTTACTGCGATTCTACTGGAATTGGTTGTCATTTTGGGAGGGGACTGCGATTTTATGTCTGGCCAATGGAACCCAGTGTTATGCTGACGTAAAAAAATAGCTGTATAAACTTCCTGTTCTCTTCCTGGTTTGTGTGGAGTGTGTGGAGAGTGTGTAGAAAGGAGCGTGGGAAATTTGAGTGAGCATGTACCATTCATTGGCTTTGGTTATGGCAGCAGTAGCTACTGCTGCAGTCATTATAAAAAAATAGGATTTTTATAACAGCTTACCTGTAAAATCCTTTTCTTGGAGTACATCACGGGACACAGAGCGACATAGTCATTACTAATGGGTTATATAGTTACCGTCAGGTGCTGGCACTGGCAACTTCCAAAACCGGAAGTACCCTCCCCTATATAAGCCCCTCCCATCCGGGAGCACCTCAGTTTTGTAGCAAAGCAATAAGTGTCCCCAAAGAGGGGCGGGAGCTCTGTGTCCCGTGATGTACTCCAAGAAAAGGATTTTACAGGTAAGCTGTTATAAAAATCCTATTTTCTTTCTCGTACATCACGGGACACAGAGCGACATAGTCATTACTAATGGGATGTCCTAAAGCAATGCCAAATGAGGGGGGGGATACACCATATATAAGCTGAGCGCTATCAGACATGAGGATCTTTTGCGGCCTGCAACACACTGCGCCCAAAGGCGACATCCTCCTGACTTCTAACGTCCACCTGGTAGAACCTAGTAAACGTGTGTACTGAAGACCATGTTGCGGCCTTACAGACTTGAGCCAGGGAGGCCTGGTGATGCACTGCCCATGAAGTTCCAACTGCTCTCGTGGAGTGCGCCCTAACTTTGAACGGAGGCGGTCTACTTCTCAAGCTATAGGCTTGTATTATGACCTGTCGAATCCACTTGGCTAAAGTAGATTTTGACGCTGCCTGACCCTTTCTGGGGCCTTCCGGCAGAATAAACAAAGTATCCGTTCTGCGAATCTGAGCAGTGGCTTTTAGATAAGCTTTAACTGCTCTTACTACATCCAAAGAATGCAATAACTTTTCCTCTACCGAAGTAGGCTTGGGGAAAAAAGAAGGAAGAACCACATCTTGGTTCAAATGAAAACTCGATACCACCTTAGGAAGAAAGGCTGGATGAGGACGTAACACTACTCTGTCCTTATGGATAACCAGATATGGCTCCTTACAGGACATAGCTGCTAATTCCGATACTCTTTTAGCCGAACAAATGGCTACTAGAAAAATCAATTTCCTGGTGAGAAGCACCAAGGAAATATGCTGTAATGGTTCAAATGGTTGTTTCTGTAGAACCGACAGAACCAAGTTTAGATCCCATGGACATATGGGAATATTAACCGGAGGACTAATACGCATCACTCCTTGTATAAAGGCTTTGACTAGTGAATGCGAAGCCAAGGGCCTTTGAAAAAATATTGACAAGGCCGAAATCTGACCCTTGATAGTACTCAAGGCAAGCTTCCTATCTACAGCCCACTGTAGGAAGTCCAGAATCCTACCTATTACGTACTTATGTGGATGCCATTTCTTGGCCTCACACCACGCGATGTACGCCTTCCAGATTCTATAGTAGATCTGCCTGGATACCGGCTTCCTGGCATTGATCATGGTAGATACCACAGCATTAGAGAGCCCTCTCTTTTTTAGAATGTGGGCTTCAATAGCCAGGCCGTCAAACCTAGGGCTGGTAAGGAAGGGTGGTATATCAGTCCTTGCGAAAGCCGGACGACGTGGGAGAGTCCAAGGACTCCCCACTGAAATTTTACAATCTCCGCGTACCACGCTCTTCGGGGCCACGCTGGAGCCACCGGAATCACCGGTTTCTTTTCTACCCTGATTCTGCGGAGTAATCGAGGTAACCATTGTGGCGGTGTGAATGCATATATCAGCTTGAACTGATCCCAAGGGAACACTAGGGCATCCGAGCTGCAAGCTAGGGGATCCCTTGTCCGAGAGACAAACCTGTCCCCCTTTGTGTTGAATCTGGATGCTAGAAGATCTACATCCGATGTTCCCCACCACTGACATATTGTCCAGAAAACCTCGGGGTGAAGGGACCCTTCCTCTGGGCCTAATTGCTGGCGACTTAGAAAGTCCGCCTTCCAATTCTCCACTCCTGGAATGAATACCGCAGATATGGCTGGGACATATTTTTCTGCCCATTTCAGGATGTAATTTACTTCCCTCTGGGCTGCACGACTCCTGGTGCCCCCCTGATGATTGATATATGCCACTGCTGTGGCATTGTCTGATTGCATTCTGACAGGGGACCCTTGGAGTTTGGATGTCCATGCTACTAGGGCATACCGGGCTGCTCGTATCTCTAAGAGATTGATGGGCAGGGCCTTTTCTGCATCCGACCATCTGCCCTGTAGAGACTATTGCTCCAGTACTGCTCCCCAGCCTATAAGGCTGGCATCTGTAGTGACCACCTTCCAAGAAATCGGACTGAAGGATTTCCTTTTTTCCAGATTCTGGGGAACCAACCACCAACGGAGGCTCTTGCGAACGGAAGGGGACAAGGACATTGTAAGTCTAGGGCCTGAACTTTTTTGTTCCAGGCTGACAGTATGGCCCCTTGCAAATTCCTTGAATGGAATTGACCGTAGGGTACTGCTTCGAATGATGCCACCATTTTTCCCAGCAGCCTCATATACAGGCGTATGGACGGCTGTCTTTTTTGTACCCACTAAGTGGATCAAATCTTTCAAAGACAACACCTTTCCTCGAGGCAAGAATATTTTTCTCTGGCCTGAATCCAACCTTAGCCCCAAGTATTCCAGACTTTTGACTGGTTTTTAGGGCTGACTTGTCTCGGTTGATAATCCAACCGTGAGATTCCAGATACTTGATCGTCTTGTGAACGACCACGTCTAGTTTTTTCACTGAGTGGTCTATCAGCAACAAGTCATCCAGATATGCCATTATCATTACACCTTGTGTTCTTAGATTGGCCAATAAAGGGCCAGAATTTTTGTAAACACTCGTGGTGCTGTGGCCAAACCGAAGGGTAAGGCTCTGAACTGAAAATGGCGCCCTTCTACTGCAAAGCGTAGAAATTTTTGGTGGACTGGAAAGATGGGAATGTGCAAATAAGCATCTTTGATGTCGATCGTGGCTAACCAATCCTCCCCTTGTAGGGCAGTGGCCACCGATCGGATCGACTCCATCGGAAAGTCCTGATATACAGGAATTTGTATAGCCCTTTTAGAATTAATATGGGCCTCCCGTCCGCGTTTGCTTCGGGACTGTAAAGAGGTTTGAGTAAAACCCGAACCCTCATTCTTCCAGGGGAACCTCCATAATTACTCCTTGGAGCAATAGTTGTTCTAGTGCCAACAGGAGGGACTCTCTCTTCCGGGGATCCCTTGGCACGTTTGACCTCAAAAATGGGAAGGAGGAGAGTCTTTTAACTCCAAACTGTATCCCAAACCTACTGCGGAGAGCACCTATCTGTCTTGATCGTGTCCCGCCAGGTCTCTTGCGAACAACTGGAGTCCTCCCCCCACCCGACTGAGTGGGGGCTTCATGAATTTAACTTTGGGGGAGGTTTTGTACCTCCCCTGACCCAGGGTTTCTCATTACCCTGCTACTGTCCCTGTTTTTTACCCCCGGGATTTGACCGAGGAGGCCGTCGGAACTGTTACACAGCCGATGCCCCAGGGACTGGAGAAGCAGGCCTCTTAAAGAGGGACCTCTAACTCTGCTTTTAACCGGCAAGAGCGTATTTTTACCGCTGGAAATTTTCTGGATATTTGTCCAGGTTTTCCCTGAATAAGCGTTCACCATGAAATGGGACGCTAACCAGCCATTCTTTACAGGGAGCTTCAGCAGACCAGTTTTTGAGCCATAGGAGCCTACGCATATGTACTATAGACAGCGTAAGGCGGGAGGCCTGATGGACTGAATCCTCTATGGCGTCAACCGCAAAGCCTAAGGTTCTAGGTAGATCAGCTAGGGCAAAGCCTGCTGATCTGTCAAGTCCCTCAAGACCTGTTTCAACTGATCCTTCACTGCTTAGCAGACCCCAATAGCTGCTACTGCTGGTTGTATCACCAAGCAGATTTTCATAAGGACTCCAATCTTTTATCTATTGGGTTCTTGAACATTTGGACATTATCCACTGGACATGTCAGTGATTTATACATACAAGAGATGGCTGCGTCCACTGTAGGGACCTTCCATTTTTTTTTTTTTTTTTTTTTTTTTTTGATGAACTTATCCTCCATGGGATAGACCACCGGAAATCTCTTGGGGGAATAAATATTTTCTCAGGACGTTCCCAATCCTGGTAAATGAGCCCTTTCAGTAAAGGGTGAAGTGGAAAAGAACAAACAGTCTGGGGGCTTCTAGCGACCCCAACGAGGATACAGTAGTGGTTGATGGTTCCGCAAGGTGCATTTTTAAATGCTGATCGGACCATGTTAGTCAGAGACTGAACCCATAATCTTTCAGCTCGAGATGCTGAGAAAGGGTTCCCCCACTGTTGATTCCTCTATAACAGAATCAACCTTATCCTGATCCCCTTCAGGCAGGTCGATCCCTGTATGGGACTGTTGCTCTGCTAACAGGCACTCTGAAGGAGGAGACGGAGATCGGGCGTGCTTTCCCTGACAGGGAGGCAGCGATAAATTTTGACAATCTCTCTCTAATCCTCCCAGAGCTGAGGAAAAAACCTCCTCTGTTACATACACAGGAGCAGGTGACTGAGGACAGCCACAGTACCAAGTACCCCTGCGGGGTCTCTACGGTCACTTACCTCTGAACTTCAGGGGAGACTGGTGCAGCAGGAGTATGCCCAAGATCCTCAGAGCCCGATGAGACCCCCTTCGCTTCCTGGAAGATTCAGTTCCGGAGCTACTGGACGGCATATTCCTAAGCCTAAAGCTGAGGTATTCCAGCCGTAATACACCTCTTTTACTGAGAATAGTCTAGCACAATTGCTGCTATATCACAGTTGGTGTCTACTAATGTGCCTTTCTAGGGGATGCCTGTATCAACCGCTTGCTGTATGCCTTTAAATGTTGCCAGCTCTGTCTCTGTACTTCATAGCCAGCTTACTGCAATAATGTGGCTTTTTAAAAACCTGCTGGGACGCCCGCACATGCGCAGAAGCGCTGCGGCGCGCACAGAGCGTCATCCCCCAGGCCCCGCCCCTTTTTCCGGCCACCTCTATATATAGAGGCGCGTGCACGCGCACGCGCGCGGCCACGTGCGCCTCGGCGCTAATTTTCAAACATGGAAACCAGGGACAGGAGCCAGGGCCCCCTTTGCCGCAGGCCGGGGGATAGACGAACACTGCAACATGGCAGAGGAAACAGTTTCCTGTAGGAGAACTCACCAGCTGCCTGGACTTTGCTCTCTGAGAAGAAACTAGTCCATATGACAAGAAAAACATTCCACAGCGGCCTCTAGTGGACAAACACAGGTACCGCAGTTTAATATACTAAACATATATAAAAAAACATTCTTTTTTTTTTTTTTTTTCTTGACCACCATTAAAAATTATTACATTTTTTTAGTAGTTACAGGCATGCACAGATATTAGCGGGAATACCGTTAGGTAACAGACAGAAAGACAAATTAGGCTTGGGGGTCCCCTAATAGAACCAAGTTCCTGGGGGCCCCCACTTACCTGTTCCCCGCCGCAGGACTTTGTTTGGTCCACAAAAGCCCAAACTTCACCTATCACGGCAGGCATTGTAATCAAACCTTCAGGGACCGGGTTCCCAAGGATTCCACTCCCCTGGACCTGTATAGCACCCTGCACAGAAAACATCTTGGTCGTGGGTATGACCAGAGCTCTGGATCCCAGGGTCCAGCTCTCCTAAGAGAAGCATTACAGGCAGAACCTTGCTCTTCTCTGCAAGGCCCGGGTACCGACCGTTTAGCTATGAAGCTTTTTTGGTCGGATCCGGAATAGCTTACTGAGGCCCAAAAGAACCTGTACGCAAGCTCAGTGAAAAACACATGTTTCTTCTTGGCCAACACCTTAGACACTGGCAAAAAACTGAGGTGCTCCCGGATGGGAGGGGCTTATATAGGGGAGGGTACTTCCGGTTTTGGAAGTTGCCAGTGCCAGCACCTGACGGTAACTATATAACCCATTAGTAATGACTATGTCGCTCTGTGTCCCGTGATGTACGAGAAAGAAAAAAGAAGGCCAGGAGGAGGAGGATGATGATGCAACTAGAAGATACTGGGTCCACCCTGTAATTGCAAATAGGGAGGAGAGAGGCCAGTTCAAGATGATCTACATGAACATTCGGAAAAAAATTCAACTACACTCGTATGTCAGTTGGCAGGTGAGCAATTATGTAAAAGTTATACTTTCTCCCCATTCCTCCATCCCTCCCTTACCCTACAGCCCCCACCTCTCCATCCCTCACCCTACATCACTCCCCCCTCCATCCCTAACCTTAACCCTAACCGAAACCCCAACATCCCTCCCCCCCACTATACCTCACCCCCATTTTCCCTTACCCCCTCTATCCCTCACCCTACATCCCACCCCCTCTATCCCTCACCCTCCATAACATAAGGTGACCAGATTTTTAAAATGAAATCCGGGGACATATTTTTTTTTTACTAGTAATGGCGGCAATCAGCGACTCTCTGCTCATCGCCGCCGCCCGCCTCACAGCCTGTCAAGTCTTACTCTCTGGGCCCCGGCTACTACTGGGTGGGGAGTGGAGGAAGATCACTCCACCAGGGAAGGCAAGGAGATAAGCAGGCGGCTGGCTGGGACTTAAGCCAAGGCAGAAGAACATGCGAGCGGAGCTGAATTGGCATGCACCCGAAACTGAAGAAATATTACCTTCGCTCCGACCAGCACATGATCATCAGAAAGGGGCACAGAAAATGGAAAAATACACCCCCCTGCACTGACTGTCTGTGAAATTGCCCCATGGCCCCTGTTCAAATCCAATCCGGGGACAAAACTGGGGACAGACTTGGTCCGGGGACAGTGTCCTCAATCCGGGGACTGTCCCCTGAAACCGGGGATGTCTGGTCACCCTACCATACATGGCTTTTCAGGTGAAAGCCACGGGAGGGAGAGAAGGAGAAGCGGCTGATGAAAACCATGCATGGGGGATGGTGTTCACAGCTGTCCCTGCTGCACCGATCATCCCTGAGTGTCACTGGACATACACATGTGTGCAGAAGTGACAGGGGCCTTGAGCGCGCTCTGCTTCTTCACAGAACAAGCTCTGTCACTCTTGCACATGCACGCCAGTCTCAATAGGCGCGAGGCTCATCCTCGCAATGCTGGCTGGCGTGGGAGTGTAGTGGTGGGCGGAGGAGTCCCGTGACGTCACGACTGAGCGCCGGGAAAAAACGCCCACAGATTCGGCAATTTTGCGGGGCTTCTGAAAGGTGAGGGGGTGAAATTTATAATATATGGATACATGCAAGAGGCATGTCTAGCATTCTAGATTGCAACAGTATTAATGAATTAAATTTGATGACAGTGGGTTTACATCCACTTTAAGTATAACTGAGATGGGGTCATATATTCTAGCTTGGACATACGGGTTAAGGAAATTGACTAGTATTGTATGTGTTTCTCAAGTATTATGAAATAGGTTAAGACCTTGTATTTTGTATCTTGTATTTTGTATGGAGCAGCAGTTTTACAAAAACAGTGTTGCAAGAGCATGCATAATGTGCAATGAGTAGCATAATTGCAGAAATGCCAGGTTATTTTTAAAGTGTTTTCGTCTGGAAAAATGTCTAGTAAATGTTGGTACAGGGAAGTGAAACTTTGTGAAACCTTGTGATTACATTTGTGGTGACACCCATGACTGAGTCTTATAAATAACAAAACTGTCAGCCATCTTGAGAGGGTCAGGACGAGTGTCTGCCATCTTGAGAGTGGCAAAATGTCGAATGTATAATGATAAAATGTATACCCACTGTATTAACCACACCCCCTTCCTCCCCCCTCCCTTTTTGATGATTGGTTTATGATAATGACTATATAATGTTCACCCCAGCAAAAAGATAAACAGATTTCATTTTGAGCGCAATGCTGTCTTGTCTTTTTTCATGCGTTTGAAGAAATCTCTCAGTACTGATTCCGTATCTTTTGGGTGTGGCAATTGGGTTATTTTAAGCTGGTCTGTGGGGGTAGGAGGGACTACCTGTTCAAATTTCCCAACAGTAATGGAGGCACTCGCTGAGATTCTGGATTCGGACTGGTAAACACGGGAGGATCTGCATCGATTACTGCTGATGCTGACTAATTGTTTAGTTGCCGCGGTGTTGATGGGTGACCTTTATGTTGTTTTAACAATTTTAGTTTAAAAGGGGAAAGCCCAGACCAGGCTGTTTTAAGAGGCTGTGGGGAGCCTGCTGTGGCTTGCCGTGAGCAAGGCCGTTTTGAAAAGTAGCTACAATGGTACAGAGATACCTAAAATAGACAGTTGCCACCGAGAACGGGGAAAAACGTTTCGCTAATCTTGCTACTTCTGTCTGTCGCATTCTGCTTAGCAGTATTTAAGACAATTTGTTGTGTGGGATGCAGTCCTCTTTCCACTGTGTTTTGTTGTTCAGGAAAAGGGACAAAATAAATTAGAGTAAAGTAAATGTCCAGGTATTTGGTGAGTATTTATGCATATTCATTATAAGTTTGCTAAAGGTTTCTTTGAAGAGAAAATGGTATAGTATGTGAATATGATATAATGTCTCCCCTTTGCCAGTATTTTGTTTATAGAAGTGTAATTATAAATGCTTGATTTTTGCTTGAAGAAATGTATAGATTGGTTTGGTAACGTATGAGAGTAACAGGCAGTGGAAATCGAGAAGTTTGAAAACGAATGTGTTTAGGTGGCAGGTGGATGTTATGTAAGGTAATGGAGTGTTCGGACAATGCCCCATGGTGCGATGAGAATAGTAAGTGAGAGGTAAAGCTGTTTTAAATAAAATATTCTACCTGTAGAGGGTTAAGTAAGTGATGTTTAGAAGGTAAAGAGAGATTTGAGTTAAAGAGGGTGTGCATTTTTTACGAAGTATTTTTTCAATGCATTTTTTGTTTTCACGGAGAAACTGACACAAAGAAAGGAAAAAAAAAAGTGAAGGAAAGTACATTTGAAAAGAGGAAGTTAGTTCGGCAGTAAGAGGTTTTTTTTGCTTTTGTTTTTTTTTTTATGTTTAAAGGGGAACCGTCTGCAGAGGCACGGCTTTACCAGGCGTGGACAATTAGACTTTTTGATCAATTGTTTTGATTAATTTGTGTTTTTTTCATGACTTGCTGTAGCGAGTGCAAAGATATTCTCGTTGTCATTTTATTGATTATGAGGTATCTTTGAGGAAGTTTAAGGGACAGCCGAGATAGGAGGTTTTGAGCAGTTAAACGCAGAAAGAGTTTTTGTTTAAGAAACGGAAGGTAAAGTGTCATGGGCCAGGGTTTAAAGTTTGGATTATCAGTATGTTGGTAAAATAGTTTTGTGTAAACGTACCCTGTTTATTTGTTTTGTTGATGTTTTTGAGGTTACAATGGGTTGGTACAGGTGGGGAGATTAGCATCCCACCTCCTGCAAGGAACGGCCCCTGGTGCTGGGGTCTCGTGAGATTTTGCAAGATTACGGTACCAGAGATTCACAGAGATACTGAGATGTCAGTTTATTGGGCGGTGATAAAATTGTCGCTGCTGGGTACGCTGACGGGGGGGGGGGGTGACATGGTGACTGGTGTGGGGGGTCTGGATGGGATGGAGGGAAGTCAAGAAATCTTCCTCCTTCCCCATCGGATCCCCCCCCGCCCCGGGTTCCCTGTTAGCTCCCTGATTCTCCACCTCTGAGCTGGTGAGTCTGGGGGTGTGAGTTCTGACACAGATTGCCGGTGGAGCACTGAGATCGCAGCTTCATGGACTGGCCGTTTCTGTGTCGGTCATTGAGGGTTCTCAGTGTGTGGAGGTCATCGGTGGGAGAACGTGTTCAAACACTTCTGCCCCGATTGTCTCTGTTTTGTACACTGTGATTGGTGGCGATCCTTGGGGTCGTTGCTGTGGCGTAGTTTTATAGACGGACACCTAGGTAAGGGAAAGTTGTCGTTAATAGAGAGAAATGTTAAAATTTTATGTGTATGTCAATGTTTGTCTTGTCTTGGAATTCCAATTTAGAGTATAAGTTGTTTTTTATTCTGAATACAGATGGATTGTTGGTTGGTTAATATGTGTCCTATGATCCTGCCAAGGAGGATTTTAAAAAGGTGGGCAGGTGAGAGGGACAGAGTAGGGTACTCATCTGTGTGTGGTGCTTTAAGAGGAAGGACTCGCAGATTTGGACAAGGACAAGGTACTCCTATCCAAAGTATTGTTCAGCACAATACACAGAGGTACATGTCCACTTGCTGTTTTGCTTCGGGTGGAAGAGGGGATAAAACCACCAACCAGGTTTTCACCAACGTATTTGCACAGAGCATATATTTGTATTCCATATTCAGCAAGTCAGAGAGATTTGCTGGACTGGAGATTTTAAGGAGGATTTTAATTGAGAAAAGTTATCTATATAGATTTAAAATATGTTATATATGTTGTTTGTAAAATGTTGCAACTATTTGTCAGTCTATTCATAAAATGTGTTGGGCACATAGGCCCATGCCCACTGCATAAGTTAAATGGGAACATTAAAGGGGGAGTGTGACACGTCACAGGTGAATTACATGTTTTTTTTGGGGGGAAATCTAATCAGATACAAATTTTTAAGAGAAGCATTTTCAATGTATACATGGGGTGTTTTTGATTTTTTCAGTTGGGCTTTGTTTTCCACTGTTGCAGTCCCAGGGTCGCGCAATTTGAAGGGCAATTTTGCGGTGCGAGTGAAAACTGTGTGGGGATGGGTCGCACTGAGGTCGGAACAGAGTGGTGCAAGAGCCTTTTTCCGGAATCACTGCGAGTTGGGTCAAACCGGATAGAACGGGGAGCCTTGAGGTCTGGTTTTGGGGACTGTTTTAGTTGTGTAAGGTGTTTGTTCTTGTACTATTGAAATTAAAAGGTTTTAACGGTATTCAAGATGAAAGTATGGAAAATGATGAATGGCATGGCCAGTTGAATGTGGAGTGAGAGGATGGTTGTATTATGTTTAACCACTTCAATACAGGGCTTTTAAACACCCTTCCTTACCAGACCAATTTGTAGCTTTCAGCGCTCTCACACTTTGAATGACAATTACTCAGTCATGCTACACTGTACCCAAACCAAATTTTTATCATTTTTTTCTCACAAACAGAGCTTTCTTTTGGTGGTATTTAATCACCGCTAGGTTTTTTATTTTTTGCAATATAAGCGAAAAAAGTTAGATTTTTAAAAAAAAAAAACACTTTTTTTTGGGTTTTTATTGTAAAATTTTGCAAATAAGTAATTTTTCTTCATAAAATTGGGCCAAAATGTATACTGCTACATATCTTTAGTAAAAATAACCAAAAAAGTGTATATTATTTGGTCTCTGTGAAAGTTATAGAGTCTACAAGCTATGGTGCAAATCATTGAAAAATTATCACATCTGATCACACCTGATGTACTGAAGGCCTATTTCATTTCTTGAGACCCTAACAAGCCAGGAAAGTACAAATACCCCCCAAATTACCCCTTTTTGGAAAGCAGACATTCCAATGTATTTAGTAAGAGTCATTGTGAGTTTTTTGAAGTTGTAATTTTTTCCCACAATTCTTGGGAAATTTTTTACATTTTTTTAAATTTTTATTTTTTTGCACAAAATTGTCATAATAACAAGTTATTTCTCTCACACAGCACATGCATACTTGCAATGACACCCCAAAATACATTCTGCTACTCCTCCTGAGTATGGCGATATCAAATGTGTGAGACTTTTACACAGCCTGTCCAAATACAGAGGCACAACATTGAAATAGCACCTTCAGGCATTCTAGGAGCATAAATTACACATCTCATTTCTCAACCACCTATTACAGTTTTGAAGACCCTGGAGCACCAGGACAATAGAAACGCCCATAAAATGACCCCATTTTGGAAAGCTAACACTCCAATGTATAGTCTATGAGGCATAATGAGTCTTTTGAACGGTTCATTTTTTTCCAGAAGTTTTTGGAACATGTGGGAAAAAAATGAAAATGCATTTTTTTTATACAAAGTTGTCCATTTATAAGATATTACCAACACATAGCATGTACATAGCAAAAATGACACCCCAAAATACATTCTGCTACTCCTCCTGAGTATGGCAATACCAAATGTGTGGGACCTTTACACAGCCTGTCCAAATACAGAGGCCCAACATTGAAATAGCCCCTTTAGGCATTCTAGGAGCATAAATTGCACATCTCATTTCTCAACCACCTATTACAGTTTTGAAGACCCTGGAGCACCAGGACAATGGAAATGCCCATAAAATGACCCCATTTTGGAAAGCTAACACCCCAGCGTATAATCTATGAGGCATAATGAGTCTTTTGAACGGTTCATTTTTTTCCAGAAGTTTTTGGAATATGTGGGAAAAAAATGAAACCGCATTTTTTTTATACAAAGTTGTCCATTTATAAGATATTACCAACACATAGCATGTACATAGCAAAAATGACACCCCAAAATACATTCTGCTACTCCTCCTGAGTATGGCAATACCAAATGTGTGGGACTTTTACACAGCCTGTCCAAATACAGAGGCCCAACATTGAAATAGCCCCTTTAGGCATTCTAGGAGCATAAATTGCACATCTCATTTCTCAACCACCTATTACAGTTTTGAAGACCCTGGAGCACCAGGACAATGGAAATGCCCATAAAATGACCCCATTTTGGAAAGCTAACACCCCAACGTATAATCTATGAGGCATAATGAGTCTTTTGAACGGTTCATTTTTTTCCAGAAGTTTTTGGAATATGTGGGAAAAAAATGAAACCGCATTTTTTTTATACAAAGTTGTCCATTTATAAGATATTACCAACACATAGCATGTACATAGCAAAAATGACACCCCAAAATACATTCTGCTACTCCTCCTGAGTATGGCAATACCAAATGTGTGAGACTTTTACACAGCCTGGCCAAATACAGAGGCCCAACATTGAAATAGCACCTTCAGGCATTCTAGGAGCATAAATTACACATCTCATTTCTCAACCACCTATTACAGTTTTGAAGACCCTGGAGCACCAGGACAATGGAAACTCCCATTAAATGACCCCATTTTGGAAAGCTAACACCCCAACGTATAATCTATGAGGCATAATGAGTCTTTTGAACGGTTCATTTTTTTCCAGAAGTTTTTGGAATATGTGGGAAAAAAATGAAAACGCATTTTTTTTATACAAAGTTGTCCATTTATAAGATATTACCAACACATAGCATGTACATAGCAAAAGTGACACCCCAAAATACATTCTGCTACTCCTCCTGAGTATGGCGATACCAAATGTGTGAGACCTTTACACAGCCTGGCCAAATACAGAGGCCTAACATCTAAGTAGCACCGTCATGTGTTCTAGGAGCATAAATTACACACATAAATTCCTGACAACCTATCACATTGTTGAAGGCCCTTCATATTTCTAAAACATAGCATGTACTGTACATACCAATTATAAACCAAAATACATTCTTCTGAGAAAAAGGGTAAAGAAAAGATTACCTGCGGTTTTAGTAGTGCAGTGGTCCAAAGAGGAGAGCATCGGTCCAGGCAGCAGGCAGGAACGTGGACAGCGACAGCAAAACAGGCAGCAGGCAGGAATAGTCAGTACAGGTAGAGATGATGTCAGCACAGCCAAAGCATTGGTCCAGATAGCAGGCAGAGATGTGGTCAGCAGTAGCAAAAGGAACAAAGGATCGTCCATGCAGCAGGCAGGAATACTGTCCATAGTTAGTACATGCAGCAGGCAGAGGTATGGTCAGCACAGCCAGAGTATTTGTCCAGGGAGCAGGCAGGACCATCAAGCTTAGGGCAACGGTCAGGAAAGAATGGGGACAGGGGTAGAGGCTTCTCCCACCCAAATCGCTTTGAAGCCTCCGGACAACCAGACCCTGTTCTGGGAACACAGAAAACCAGAAACTGGTTTTCTGAACTCAGAACACTATTCTGGAGCCCCTCACATATGTGAGACCCCTGTGTAGCAGGGTGAAAGATCAGTCCAAGGGGGCAGGCAAAAACATGGTCAACAGGCCGAGGTCAGTGCAGGTAAAAGGCAGAAATAAACGGTAGGCAGAGGCATAATCCATACAGTCCAGGGTCAGTTCACGTGAAAGGCAGAAACATGGCGGATAAACAATGCAGACGGTAGGCAGAGACATAGTCGAGAAACAGGCCAGGGTCAGTTCACATGGAAGACTATGATATGGTTGGTTGAGGCAGGGAAATATTCAGGACATATTGAAAACGGGGAAATGGCAGTATTAGAAATATGGGCTAATAGTTTTCGAGAGTGTGATATCGCTTGAAGCATTTTCCGATGCAAAGGCCAGGTTGGGAGGGACAGTCGGGACAATGGAAGCTGGTGTCTTTCCTAATTCCTCTTCTGGTGCACACCCGACATTTTTTTTGGCGTCGTCTTCCGGATCGTGATGGTGGAATATGGTCTGAAAAATGGCGCTCATGTAGTCTGCTGACACAATCTGAGTGAATGCTTTCTGGGGGGGATGTTTGTTGGTAGATCAGGGCAGTGACAATGTCTTCAATAAATCTCATGAAGGTGGTGGGTCTATGTGTGGATTTTTGGTAGACTATGAAAGAATTTAACAGGGCCAAATGAAAAAAGTAAATTGCGATTTTTTTATACCAGAAGAGGGATTTTCGGGTTGAAAGATAGGGCTGCAACATTTGATCATTTAAATCCACACCCCCCATGAATTTATTGTACTCATTGATGCAGGAAGGCTTGCGAACGGTACTGCGTCTTCTGTGAAGTTCCACCGAGGTGTCATCGTGGATGGTGGACATGATGTACACATCTTTCCTATCCCTCCACTTCACAGCCAACACTTCCTCGTTCCTCAAGCTTGCCGATTCCCCCTTTTGAATGGTTGTGGTGGCAAGACGCTGTGGGAAGCCCTTTCTGTTTATTCTTGTTGTACCACACGCCAGAGTTTTTTTTAGGTAGAGGTGGCGGAGAAGGGGCAGGCTGGTATAATAGTTGTCCATATAAATATGATACCCCTTTTGGAGGAGTGGAAATACCAACTCCCAAACAATTTTTCCACTTATTCCCATGTACGATGGACACTCAGGGGGCTCGAGCTGGGAATCTTTGCCTTCGTACATGCGGAATGAGTGCACATAACCAGTGGCGCTTTCACAGAGCTTGTTGAGCTTCAAGCCGTACCTCGCCCGCTTACTGGGGATATATTGCTTGATTCCCAGCCGGCCTGTGAAATGCACCAGGGATTCGTCCACAGAAATGTTTTGGTCAGGGACATAAAGTTCGGCAAACTTCTTGGAAAAAAAATTAATTAGGGGGCGAATTTTATATAATTTGTCAAAGTTTGGGTGATCTCGGGGGGGGCACTGTGAGTTGTCACTGAAATGCAGGAACCGCATTATAAGTTCGTATCGGGACCTGGACATGGCCGATGTAAAAATTGGCATATGGTGGATGGGTTTCTTCGACCAATACCTATTCATTTCATTTTTTTTTGTAAGCCCCATGTTAAACGTTAGGCCTAAAAACAATCTAAGCTCCACCACTGTTAGGGGTCTCCATTCAAAAGGGCGGGCATAGCTGGAGCTGGGGTTGTTTTCAATGAATTGTTGAGCAAAAAGATTAGTTTGCTCCACAATGCCTTGAACCAATTCATCAGGGAAAAATAAATTAAAAAAATCAAGTTTGGAAAAACCCTCAGTGTTGACCTGCACACCTGGCTGTGCTGTAAAAGGGGGGATCGTGGCTGACCCTGAGGTAGAAGGCAGCCACAATGGGTTTGCCAAGCCATCTGGAAGCTGGGTTCGGGTCCTACTTCTTTGGCGTGTACTTGCACTGGGCCTTTCCTCCTGGGGTCTAGCAGCGCTTGCACTGGGCCTTTCCTCCTGGGGTCTAGCAGCGCTTGCACTGGACCTCGCCTCCTGGGGTCTACCGCCGTTGGCACTGCTGGTCGCTGCCTGGTGTTCAGACCGTCTTCTTTTTGGACGGACTGTGTCCTCCTCTAATTCGGATCCGGATGTGCTGCCTTCGAGGGGTTCATATTCCGAACCAGAATCGGAATCAGAACTGAGCGGTGAGAGCTCCCCGTTGCTCTCATCGGTCAGACTGAGTATTTGATATGCTTCTTCTGGGGTGTACACCTTTCTGGACATAGTGGGTACGCTGGTGAGGTGGCAGGTACTCTGGTGGCAGGTTCTCTGGTGAGGTGGCGGGTACTCTAATGGACAGGTACTCCTGATGGATTGGTGGTGGGTACTCTGGTGAGGTGGCTGGTACTCTGGTGAGGTGGTGGGTACTCCTGATGGACAGGTACTCCTGATGGACTGGTGGCGGGTACTCCTGGTGAGGTGGCGGGTACTCCTGGTGAGGTGGCTGGTACACCTGATGGACAGGTACTCCTGATGGACAGGTACTTCTGATGGACTGGTGGCGGGTACTCTGAGGTGGCGGGTACTCAGGTGAGGTGGCGGGTACTGCTGATGGACAGGTACTCCTGATGGACTGGTGGCGGGTACTCAGGTGAGGTGGCGGGTACTCCTGATGGACAGGTACTCCTGATGGACTGGTGGCGGGTACTCTAAGGTGGCGGGTACTGCTGATGGACAGGTACTCCTGATGGACAGGTACTCCTGATGGACTGGTGGCGGGTACTCTGAGGTGGCGGGTACTCAGGTGAGGTGGCGGGTACTCCTGATGGACAGGTACTCCTGATGGACTGGTGGTGGGTACTCTGAGGTGGCGGGTACTCAGGTGAGGTGGCGGGTACTGCTAATGGACAGGTACTCCTGATGGACAGGTACTCCTGATGGACTGGTGGCGGGTACTCAGGTGAGGTGGCAGGTACTGCTGATGGACAGGTACTCCTGATGGACAGGTACTCCTGATGGACTGGTGGCGGGTACTCTGAGGTGGCGGGTACTCAGGTGAGGTGGCGGGTACTCCTGATGGACAGGTACTCCTGATGGACTGGTGGCGGGTACTCTGAGGTGGCGGGTACTCAGGTGAGGTGGCGGGTACTGCTAATGGACAGGTACTCCTGATGGACAGGTACTCCTGATGGACTGGTGGCGGGTACTCTGAGGTGGCGGGTACTCATGTGAGGTGGCGGGTACTGCTGATGGACAGTTACTCCTGATGGACTGGTGGCGGGTACTCAGGTGAGGTGGCGGGTACTCCTGATGGACAGGTACTCCTGATGGACAGGTACTCCTGATGGACAGGTACTCCTGATGGACTGGTGGCGGGTACTCTGAGGTGGCGGGTACTCAGGTGAGGTGGCGGGTACTCCTGATGGACAGGTACTCCTGATGGACTGGTGGCGGGTACTCTGAGGTGGCGGGTACTCAGGTGAGGTGGCGGGTACTGCTGATGGACAGGTACTCCTGATGGACAGGTACTCCTGATGGACTGGTGGCGGGTACTCTGAGGTGGCGGGTACTCAGGTGAGGTGGCGGGTACTCCTGATGGACAGGTACTCCTGATGGACAGGTACTCCTGATGGACTGGTGGCGGGTACTCTGAGGTGGCGGGTACTCAGGTGAGGTGGCGGGTACTCCTGATGGACAGGTACTCCTGATGGACAGGTGGGTGGCGGGTGATCTGGTGGCAGGTACTAGATGACAGGTACTCTTTATTTAGGGGGGGCAATCTGGGCACAGTAGTACATATGTATATGTGTATAACATATGTGTAACTCACTGTTAGCTGATCTCCTCCTCACAGGTGTGTGAAGAGGAGAACCAGGCAACAGTGAGTTACACACAATTGTGTGTTTTGTTTACATTTAGTGACCTGCTGTGATTGGACACAGCCGGTCACGTGGTAAAGAGCCAATTTCATTGGCTCTTTACCCTGATCGAGGCTGGGCTGTATCCAAGGGAAAAACCTCAGCCCCGATCGCCGCGCTGCGCAGCTCTGCATCATCAATTCCGGTAAGTTTATACCGGAATCTCCGCCGCCCGCCGCCACATTACTTGAATCGGTGTGTCCAGAGGGACACACCGGATCCCAGATCGCCGCGCTGCGCGCCCCCGGGGGCGCGCGCGGGCGCCATGCACGCCGCTGCTGCAGCTCTGCATATGGGAGCCGGTAAGCCGCTCCGCTGCCCGCCGCGCCGCACAGAAAGCTCCGCTGCCCGCCGCTGCTGCTCCGCCGCCACTCATTTAGCCCCATCAGGGAACTGCTGTGTCCTAAGGAACACAACGGTACCTGGGAGAGCCGGCGAAGCACTGGATGGCGGCGGGAGGGGGGGGTGCCCCCTCCCGCCGCCTATAAGAACGATCAAGCGGCGGAACCGCCGCTATGATCGTTCTTATGGTGCAGAGAATCGCTGGCAGAACAAAAGGATATCTGAATGATGCCTCTAGCTGCAGGCATCATTCAGATATTCCCCTACAAAGCAGAGGACGTCATATGACGTCCACCCAGGATGGGAGATCCCATCTGTGGACGTCATATTACTATGGCTGGGTAGGGAAGTGGTTAATGAACGCACAGGGTATTATTTTGATTAGTAGAGTATTTTAAGTGTGTGTTTAGAATGTACACAACGGGTTGTCTCATATTGTGTTCAGGCCCATGTTATATGTTTTTCCCTAAAAAAGTTTGGGGTTAGATTAAAAATTGATAATGGGGATTTTGGTAACAGAAGGGTGAAATTTGGGAAAAATGTTTGAAGAGTTACTGAAATTAAGTAACCGGGATCTGGATACATTGCTGCATATATTGAGTCCATGAGGTACTGAAATGTGATGGAAAAGTTTGTTTGAATAACAGTCGGAATGACCATTCTGGATATTTACCTTTTGAATTTCCAGGGTGTCAGTCGTGAAGTGTTAATGATGTTATGTTGTTTATCCATAAATGTTTTGTTTGTTGCTGGTGATGATCAGATATATTTGCAAAGGTGGGAGGCCTTTGGGTTTGGGTCAAATGTTCTATTCTGAGATTCTCTGGTCCATTTGAGTCCCGGGGATAGAAGAAACTAAAGGTGTTTAAGTTTTGTTGAAGTTCTGCTATAAATACTGGATTTAAAAAAGGTGTTTAGTTAAATATGTTGAATCTATATAATGAAGACCTTTGCTGAGAAACATTTTTTATTCCTGCATGTTTTACTTATGTGTGAGTCAATGAAGAATATTATTCTTAATACCCCCAATGGTTAAGGCCAGAATTGATCGGGTAGGTTCTGTGATTGTTCATGTCGGATGAGGAGTATCCGCCTCAGCCAGCCAGCATCCACCCACAGCCCCATGTACCTGAAGAAATCCCCCACCCTATTCATCCCCTGCCCCTTTCATACCCTGTCCCATACCCTATCCGGATGAAGAGATGACTACAGCTTTTATATGGAAATTTTCTTTGTTCGTCTTTGTTGTTTAAGCACCATGGAAGGTGCTCAGATGACTACAGGCGGACTCCTGTTGGAAAGTGTTCCTGGTAAAGACACCTTGAGGGCTAGCCAGATGACGCACGCCCAAGGTCTACAAAATTCCAGTGAGCATCACAAGAGAGATCCAGATGAGCCAGCCCGAAGACCCAAGTATAGCCCAATGCATCAGTTCCAGTTTGTCTGTGGATATCAAGTTCTGTCCCTACAAAGAGGCAGTGTCTGGGGTAAATAGTTCATGTCTGTACATATGAATGATCACAGAACTGAACCAAAGGTTTTGGGAAAGGTTGAGGAGAATGAGAATTATAATGTGGACATTTCCTTTGCATTTTCTTTTCCCTCCTTCCTACAATTTAATGGACATTCGGAAGCCATACAAGAGACTTTCTTTTTTTAATGTATTTTATTGGGACTATTTTTTGTTTTTGGCCTAAAGGCTGTCATGCCCCTCCCACTTGCTTTTATGGACTGTCATGCCCCTGTCACGCCCAATCCCGTTCCCCCTTTGTATTTCATGGACAATTGCTATGCAGCTGAGATTATGTTTGTTTTCTGTTTTTACATTTCTACATGCTCAATGTGGTGGTAAATGTTTAGTGTGGTGGTCCGGGTGAGGGTCGGGGTCATAGTGGGATTGTTGTTGTGGTATGCCCAGGCCTCTGACCCACATACTAAGATGGCGAGGCTGCTGTCACAGCTTGCACTTGCAGGATTTTCTGGAGGTACCCAGCGGGTCCTTGGTGGACAGCCACTAGCCTTGGGCAACAGCACATAAATTTGTTGCGGGAGGACATGCCATCCATGGATTCCGAGTGATCCCCAGGGATGGTGTTACTTAGCTTCATTGGTTCCGATAATGGGAATTCTCGGAGACAGTGAGGGCCGTCATTTGCTCAGGGCTGGTACGCATCCTCAATACCCCCTTGAACACCGTTATGCCAGATCATTGTTCTTGGAAAAGGACATGGCCTGGGCATGGTTCCCCACAGGAACTGGATGGGGTATTGACATGATGAAAAGGCTGAATAACTACTCTGGGATTTTGGATGAAATACTAGATAAGAATTCTGTTGACATCACCAGTCTTAATGTAAAGGCCAGAGCAATAAGTAAGCAGCTAGAACTTCATGATCTGGCAATTGAGAGTATGAGCGCAGCACTCACAGGTTTATGCGAGGTGACAAGGGATTATGAGTGCTGCACCTGGATACACAATACCAGTATCGAGGTGCCTGATTATTTTGATGTGATTGCTCAGCACAGGAAGGAGGTTGACAAGTTACAGGTTGAAGCAAGGGACCTTACTGAGACTTGGGACCCCCTTGCTAACGTGGGAGGGTTTGGTTTCGGTGGAGTCTTTTCCTGGTTCAAAGATGTCGCTATGTGTATTGTAATGATTTTGCTTCTGGCATTAACCCTATACGCCTGCTTCAAGTTTATTATGTGTATGATTTCCCGAGGTACTCTGGCCCCCAGTCCTGACCCAGCTGCAGCAAATAGAATGTATCTTAGCTCTTACCATGATGCCCAGGAGTATGTCCCAATGAGGAGATATCAGTCACGGCCGTGATCGTCGTGACTGAAAGAGGGGGTTGTGGTAATTGGCATGGCATAAGGACCCCCACTATAGTGAGATGAGGTCATATATTCTAGCTTGGACATACGGGTTAAGGAAATTGACTAGTATTGTATGTTTTTCTCAAGTATTATGAAATAGGTTAAGACCTTGTATTTTGTATCTTGTATTTTGTATGGAGCAGCAGTTTTACAAAAACAGTGTTGCAAGAGCATGCATAATGTGCAATGAGTAGCATAATTGCAGAAATGCCAGGTTATTTTTAAAGTGTTTTCGTCTGGAAAAATGTCTAGTAAATGTTGGTACAGGGAAGTGAAACTTTGTGAAACCTTGTGATTACATTTGTGGTGACACCCATGACTGAGTCTTATAAATAACAAAACTGTCAGCCATCTTGAGAGGGTCAGGACGAGTGTCTGCCATCTTGAGAGTGGCAAAATGTCGAATGTATAATGATAAATGTATACCCACTGTATTAACCACACCCCCTTCCTCCCCCTCCCTTTTTGATGATTGGTTTATGATAATGACTACAGTATATAATGTTCACCCCAGCAAAAAGATAAACAGATTTCATTTTGAGTGCAATGCTGTCTTGTCTTTTTTCATGCGTTTGAAGAAATCTCTCAGTACTGATTCCGTATCTTTTGGGTGTGGCAATTGGGTTATTTTAAGCTGGTCTGTGGGGGTAGGAGGGACTACCTGTTCAAATTTCCCAACAGTGGTCAGTGTCAGTGGGGTAGTGGTCAGTGTCCGTGGGATAGTGGTCAGTGTCAGTGGGGTAGTGGTCAGTGTCAGTGGGGTAGTGGTCAGTGTCAGTGGGGTAGTGGTCAGAGTCAGTGGGGTAGTGGCTCTGGACCGTGTTGGTATGGGGGAGCGCTTGTGGTGTCAGTTGTTTTTTTTCCTTAATTTCATTTTTTTATCTTTTTTTTTTATTTTTTTCCAATTTTGGAATATATATATATATATATATATATATATTATCAGCCCTGTTGGGGGCTTTGGTGACATGTCAGGGGTCTAAACAGAGACCCCTGACATCTCCCATTTGAGAAAGGGACAGAGGACAGATTCCCCAGTCCCTTTCTCACACAGAAGATGAATGGAGGGGAGACATTCATAAACTGAAGCAGAGTAACACACAGGTTTACTCTGCTCAGTTTTCACAGGACACACATCGATTGGTAATGAACGCTCTGTGTCCCATTCGGAAAAGAAAGGGGCCAGTAATTGGCCCCTTTCTCTGCTCTCCATCCTGACAGACTTCCCCCACCCCCCTCACAGCCCGCGGGAGAGGAGAGGGAAGCCGGCGGCTGCGGGGGATGAGGGGTGGAGGGGGAAGACACAGCGGGCGGATGAGGAGGGGGACAAAGAAGAAGGGGGCGCTGGAGGAGGCAGAGACGGAGGACAGTCGGGGATGATCGGTGCAGCAGGGACAGCTGTGAACACCGCGATCCCCCATACATTAAGGTGACCAGATTTTTAAAATGAAATCCGGGGACATATTTTTTTTTTACTAGTAATGGCGGCAATCAGCGACTCTCTGCTCATCGCCGCCGCCCGCCTCACAGCCTGTCAAGTCTTACTCTCTGGGCCCCGGCTACTACTGGGTGGGGAGTGGAGGAAGATCACTCCACCAGGGAAGGCAAGGAGATAAGCAGGCGGCTGGCTGGGACTTAAGCCAAGGCAGAAGAACATGCGAGCGGAGCTGAATTGGCATGCACCCGAAACTGAAGAAATATTACCTTCGCTCCGACCAGCACATGATCATCAGAAAGGGGCACAGAAAATGGAAAAATACACCCCCCTGCACTGACTGTCTGTGAAATTGCCCCATGGCCCCTGTTCAAATCCAATCCGGGGACAAAACTGGGGACAGACTTGGTCCGGGAACAGTGTCCTCAATCCGGGGACTGTCCCCTGAAACCGGGGATGTCTGGTCACCCTACCATAACACCCAATACATCCCTCTGCTCTGTATCCAACCTCCATCCCTCTCCCCACTTACTTCTCCCCCTTATCCTAACTCTTCCCCCTTTCACCCCACTTCCTTATCTTACACCTCTTGCCTTATCTATGTAATCTTCTCTGTATATATTTAATTTTCAGTTTCGACTAATTGCTTTGACTGATCTACAGCAGTGTGGAGCATCAGAACACCACATTCCAAAATAGTGTGGAGCCAGCTGAGCGATTACTTGTCACCTTAAGGTAGCATATATAATAAAAAGCCAGATAGCCAGCAAATGCGTATGCTTTTTTTTTTGCGTGGCAGCTGATACACTCTTGGCCTCACGCTGATTTCACACGTATTTGATGCAGGTGTTGCGTAGACTACGCCACCTCGTCTTTAGAGCAAAAACCTGAAATAGTAGGCACACAATTAATTATCCTTCTCTTTCCTTTCAGGTACCTGGCTACCGGCAATTCTTTTGCCAGTTTGCAATATGAATTCAAGCTGGGCAAATTGACCGTGAGTTCTATTGTGCATGAAACCTGTGCAGCTATCTGGCTAGTTTTAAAGGATTTGGTGATGAAGAAGCCGACTAGGGAAGACTGGGCTAAAATTGGCAAAGTTTTTGGGGAACGGTGCAATTTCCCAAATTGTGTGGGTGCAATAGATGGAAAGCACATCAGAATAATCAGCCCAATTCGTAGTGGCTCAAAATAATTTAACTATAAAAAATATTTTTCATTCGTTCTAATGGCAGTGGCTGATGCCAATTAATTTACCTATATGGATATAGGTTCATATGGAAGTAGCTCTGACTCCAGCATCTTCTCGCATTCTTCTTTTGGCAAGATGCTTCATGAAAACTCGCTGGACCTTCCTGATAATCTCCCACTTCCTGGAACAAATCTACCTCTGGAGTAGTGATGAGCCGAACACCCACGGGTTCGGTTCGTACCAGAACCCGCGAACGGACCGAAAGTTCGCACGAACGTTAGAACCCTATTAAATACAGTGGATGCGAACGTTCGAAATCTAAAGTGCTAATTATAACGACTATTACGCATGTTATTGTCCTAAAAAGGGTTCTGCACCAGGGGACGTGTATCAATGCAAAAAGAAGTTTTAAAAACGGCCGTTTTTCGGGAGCAGTCATTTTAACCACTTAACGACCGCCCACCGCCGATTTACGTCGGCAGAATGGCACCGACAGGCAGAATCACGTAGATCTACGTGATCGCCTTTGTGCAGTTGGGGGGGTCCATCCGAACCCCCCTTCACTGCAGTGAGCGGCCGTTAAGTGTTCGGGAGCAATCAGGCATGAGGGGGCGGCCGCTCGATTCCGCCCCCCCCCTCGCGATCGCTCCCGGCGAATGAAATTGCTTCCTCCTGCCTGAAATGTAAACACAGGCTGGAGGAAGTGATGTCATCTCCCTCGCCGCGGTCTTTTCGTTCCCGGCGCCGAGGAGAGAAGAAGCAGGTTAGTGCACCAACAGTCCACTGACACGTAGGTACACATAGGCACACAAATCACCCCCCAGTCACCCCCAGATCACCCCCCAGGTCACCCCAAAGCCCCCAATCACAGTGTCACTGATTGCAGTGATCATTTATTTTACTGATCACTGCATTTAGTGTCATCTGTGATTGTAAAAAGTTGCAGGGCAGTTAGGATTAGGCCCCTTTAGGTCCAGGGTAGCCCCCTAACCCCCCCTAATAAAGGTTTAACCCCTTGATCACCCCCCAGGTAACCCTTTCACCCCCTAACTTCAGCGTCACTAAGCGATTGTTTTTCCGATCGCTGTATTCGTGTCGCTGGTGTTTTAGATAGGCAGTTATTTTTTTTTAGGTTCGCCGCAGGTTTTTATTAGTGTCAGGTACCCCCATATATTGTTTTAACCCCCTGATTGCCCCTAGAGTTAACCCTTTCACCAGTGATCGCCGTATAAGCGTCACTGGTGTCACTGGTTAGCCAGTAAGTTATTTAGTTATTTAGGTTACCCGTCAGGTTTTTATATAGTGTCAGGTACCCCCATATTTAACCTAATAAAGGTTTTAACCCCCTGATTGCCCCTAGTTAACCCTTTCACCAGTGATCACCATATAACGGTTACGGGTGACGCTGGTTGATTAGTTTGCTTTTTATAGCATCAGGGCACCCGCCGTATATAACCCAATAAAGGTTTAACCCCCCTGATCGCCCGGCGGGTGAGATCAATTAGGTTTTAGCGCCAGAGAGGGTCTGCGTCGCCCCAGGCAGTGTTAGGTTAGTGCCAGTAACGCTAACACCCACGCGCAAAGCATACACCCCCCTTAGTGGTATAGTATCTGATCAGATCTATACTAGCATCCCCAGCGGTTTAGGGTTCCCAAAAACGCAGTGTTAGCGGGATCAGCCCAGATACCTGCTAGCGCCTGCGTTTAGCCCCTCCGCCCAGCCCAGCCCAGCCCACCCAAGTGCAGTATCGATCGATCACTGTCACTTACCAAACACAACACACATAACTGCAGCGTTCGCAGAGACAGGCCTGATCCCTGCGATCGCTAACAGTTTTTTTTGTAGCGTTTGATATATTTGCTGACGACAGTCAGGTGCTTTTTTTCCTGTGAATCTTACTAGTGTACCCCTAAATTTAGAGCCCAAAATGGCAAGACGAAGGTACACTAGTAAAGAGGCCTACGAGATTCTGAGCATGACAGATAGTGAAGAGGAGGTCACGTATCTGTCAGATTCAGGCTCAGAATATTTTCCCGTAGAAGACAGTGACGTCAGCGGCCCCACGTCAGATAGCTCTGACGACGAAGTTGAGGTCCCTGCTAAGGTCAGGTGTACCCGTTCCCGATCTTCTGAGGTTGTTGAGGAGCAAGAACCGCAGGTCTCTCGTATCATGGAGCAGAGTAGTACTAGCGCCGCTATTCCTTCTGGTGAACTGGCAAGCACCAGCGGCCTAGTACAGCCTGGACGTACATCCAGCACTGCAGTAACACTTGGTGACGTGGCGAGTCCCATAAGTGCAGTTCAAGCTGGCGAGGTGGCAAGCACAAGTAGTGTCCCGCTGCCACCAAGAAGACAAAGGCAGGCCCGTCGTGCCCATACTGCCCTTCCTGCAGAATTCGCCTATCCTGATTGGGTCCCCACCACTTCTGCAGAACCCGTACTTCCCCCATTCACTGCCCAACCCGGTATTCAGGTGGAAACAGCTGATTTTATTCCAATTGATTTTTATTCGCTGTTTTTCACGGAAGATCTCTATAGATCTATTGTGGACCAGAGTAATTTATATGCTGGTCAATTTATCGCCGCTAACCCCCAGTTGCCTAAAATTGCCAGAAATTGGAAACCAATTACGGTTTCCGAATTTAAGACCTTTCTGGGCCTTTCCCTCAACATGGGCACACATAAATTTCCGTCATTGCGTGCTTATTGGTCCACGCACCCAATTGACCACATGCCCGTGTTCTCTGCCTCCATGTCCAGGGCACGATACGAGCAGATTTTGCAGTTCATGCACTTCAACGACAATGAACTTTGTCGTCCACGTGGGGACCCTGAATACGACCGGCTCTATAAAATTCGGCCCCTCATAAACCACTTCAACGAACGTTTTGCAGCCTTGTTTACTCCCGATCAAGTTGTCTGTGTTGATGAGTCCCTGATTAAATTTTCTGGTCGCTTGTCTTTCAAGCAGTACCTTCCCAGCAAGCGTGCCAGATACGGGGTCAAGCTCTACAAGTTCTGTGACAGGGCAACAGGCTATGTAGTGAACTTTACGGTTTATGAGGGAAAAGATAGTCAGATTGAGTCGGTCAACTGCCCGGATTACATAGGGAGCGCTGGCAAGATAGTGTGGAACTTGGTGTCACCCTTATTCGGAAAGGGGTACCACTTGTATGTGGACAATTATTACACGAGTGTGCCACTGTTTAGTCACTTGTTTGATTATCAGATTGGAGCATGTGGCACCGTGCGACCTAATCGCCGGGGCTTTCCCCAGCGGCTTGTAGATGCCCGTCTTAGGCTGGGGGAGAGAGCCTGCTTGAAGTGTAATAACTTGCTCGCTATGAAGTGGAGGGACAATAAGAATGTTTTCCTTCTTACTAGGGATGGGCCCGGTGCTCGATTCGAACCCATGTTCGAATCGAGCATCGGGCGTTCGCTCGCTCGTCGAGCCCAGAACTATTTGGGCCGTTCGCATCACATTCGTGTGATGCGAGCGGCCCCGCAATGCATTGCGGCCGGCGCGGCCGGCGCAGTGCATTGCTGGCTGATGATTGGCCAAGCATGCACTGTGACCCCGCATGCTTGGCCAATCACAGCGCCCGAAACTCGGAGAGCAATAATTGGCTACAGGCAGGACGGCTGTAGCCAATTACAGCTCAGGGGCTTTAGTACACGCCCCACCATTTAAAAGGCCGCCACGCCATCGGCCCCGGTCACATGAGTTCCGGCTTTAGGAGAGATTAGTCTGCTGATTCTGTCTTTGCTTGATACTGAAAGATTTGCTCTTCTTTGCTAAACCATTGGCTATTTCTTTGCTAAACCATTGCTACCTAAGTCATTGATCGTTCATTGCTGCTGATTGCACAGTTAGTGTGTTATTAGCTGCTGCTGGGGATTAGTCTGGTGCGTGCTTACTGTTAGTACAGTATTGCAGTAGTACCAACCGCAGTGCTGTTAGCACAGCATTGCACCCCAACAGCACCCATAGGACTTCTAGTGTGTTAGTGGCAGCAAACAGAGCTCCTATATTTTCTTCTCAGCAGCACCCATAGGACTTCTAGTGTGTTAGTGGCAGCAAACAGAGCTCCTATATTTTCTTCTCAGCAGCACCCATAGGACTTCTAGTGTGTTAGTGGCATCACACAGAGCTCCTATATTTTCTTCTCAGCAGCACCCATAGGACTTCTAGTGTGTTAGTGGCAGCAAACAGAGCTCCTATATTTTCTTCTCAGCAGCACCCATAGGACTTCTAGTGTGTTAGTGGCAGCAAACAGAGCTCCTATATTTTCTTCTCAGCAGCACCCATAGGACTTCTAGTGTGTTAGTGGCAGCAAACAGAGCTCCTATATTTTCTTCTCAGCAGCACCCATAGGACTTCTAGTGTGTTAGTGGCAGCAAACAGAGCTCCTATATTTTCTTCTCAGCAGCACCCATAGGACTTCTAGTGTGTTAGTGGCAGCAAACAGAGCTCCTATATTTTCTTCTCAGCAGCACCCATAGGACTTCTAGTGTGTTAGTGGCATCACACAGAGCTCCTATATTTTCTTCTCAGCAGCACCCATAGGACTTCTAGTGTGTTAGTGGCAGCAAACAGAGCTCCTATATTTTCTTCTCAGCAGCACCCATAGGACTTCTAATGTGTTAGTGGCATCACACAGAGTTCCTATATTTTCATCTCAGCAGCACCCATAGGACTTCTAGTGTGTTAGTGGCATCACACAGAGCTCCTATATTTTCTTCTCAGCAGCACCCATAGGACTTCTAGTGTGTTAGTGGCAGCAAACAGAGCTCCTATATTTTCTTCTCAGCAGCACCCATAGGACTTCTAGTGTGTTAGTGGCAGCAAACAGAGCTCCTATATTTTCTTCTCAGCAGCACCCATAGGACTTCTAGTGTGTTAGTGGCATCACACAGAGCTCCTATATTTTCTTCTCAGCAGCACCCATAGGACTTCTAGTGTGTTAGTGGCAGCAAACAGAGCTCCTATATTTTCTTCTCAGCAGCACCCATTGGACTTCTAGTGTGTTAGTGGCAGCAAACAGAGCTCCTATATTTTCTTCTCAGCAGCACCCATAGGACTTCTAGTGTGTTAGTGGCAGCAAACAGAGCTCCTATATTTTCTTCTCAGCAGCACCCATAGGACTTCTAGTGTGTTAGTGGCAGCAAACAGAGCTCCTATATTTTCTTCTCAGCAGCACCCATAGGACTTCTAGTGTGTTAGTGGCAGCAAACAGAGCTCCTATATTTTCTTCTCAGCAGCACCCATAGGACTTCTAGTGTGTTAGTGGCATCACACAGAGCTCCTATATTTTCTTCTCAGCAGCACCCATAGGACTTCTAGTGTGTTAGTGGCAGCAAACAGAGCTCCTATATTTTCTTCTCAGCAGCACCCATAGGACTTCTAGTGTGTTAGTGGCAGCAAACAGAGCTCCTATATTTTCTTCTCAGCAGCACCCATAGGACTTCTAGTGTGTTAGTGGCAGCAAACAGAGCTCCTATATTTTCTTCTCAGCAGCACCCATAGGACTTCTAGTGTGTTAGTGGCATCACACAGAGCTCCTATATTTTCTTCTCAGCAGCACCCATAGGACTTCTAGTGTGTTAGTGGCAGCAAACAGAGCTCCTATATTTTCTTCTCAGCAGCACCCATAGGACTTCTAATGTGTTAGTGGCATCACACAGAGTTCCTATATTTTCATCTCAGCAGCACCCATAGGACTTCTAGTGTGTTAGTGGCATCACACAGAGCTCCTATATTTTCTTCTCAGCAGCACCCATAGGACTTCTAGTGTGTTAGTGGCAGCAAACAGAGCTCCTATATTTTCTTCTCAGCAGCACCCATAGGACTTCTAGTGTGTTAGTGGCAGCAAACAGAGCTCCTATATTTTCTTCTCAGCAGCACCCATAGGACTTCTAGTGTGTTAGTGGCATCACACAGAGCTCCTATATTTTCTTCTCAGCAGCACCCATAGGACTTCTAGTGTGTTAGTGGCAGCAAACAGAGCTCCTATATTTTCTTCTCAGCAGCACCCATAGGACTTCTAGTGTGTTAGTGGCAGCAAACAGAGCTCCTATATTTTCTTCTCAGCAGCACCCATAGGACTTCTAGTGTGTTAGTCGCAGCAAACAGAGCTCCTATATTTTCTTCTCAGCAGCACCCATAGGACTTCTAGTGTGTTAGTGGCAGCAAACAGAGCTCCTATATTTTCTTCTCAGCAGCACCCATAGGACTTCTAGTGTGTTAGTGGCAGCAAACAGAGCTCCTATATTTTCTTCTCAGCAGCACCCATAGGACTTCTAGTGTGTTAGTGGCATCACACAGAGCTCCTATATTTTCTTCTCAGCAGCACCCATAGGACTTCTAGTGTGTTAGTGGCAGCAAACAGAGCTCCTATATTTTCTTCTCAGCAGCACCCATAGGACTTCTAGTGTGTTAGTGGCAGCAAACAGAGCTCCTATATTTTCTTCTCAGCAGCACCCATAGGACTTCTAGTGTGTTAGTGGCAGCAAACAGAGCTCCTATATTTTCTTCTCAGCAGCACCTATAGGACTTCTAGTGTGTTAGTGGCATCACACAGAGCTCCTATATTTTCTTCTCAGCAGCACCCATAGGACTTCTAGTGTGTTAGTGGCAGCAAACAGAGCTCCTATATTTTCTTCTCAGCAGCACCCATAGGACTTCTAGTGTGTTAGTGGCATCACACAGAGCTCCTATATTTTCTTCTCAGCAGCACCCATAGGACTTCTAGTGTGTTAGTGGCAGCAAACAGAGCTCCTATATTTTCTTCTCAGCAGCACCCATAGGACTTCTAGTGTGTTAGTGGCAGCAAACAGAGCTCCTATATTTTCTTCTCAGCAGCACCCATAGGACTTCTAGTGTGTTAGTGGCAGCAAACAGAGCTCCTATATTTTCTTCTCAGCAGCACCCATAGGACTTCTAGTGTGTTAGTGGCAGCAAACAGAGCTCCTATATTTTCTTCTCAGCAGCACCCATAGGACTTCTAGTGTGTTAGTGGCAGCAAACAGAGCTCCTATATTTTCTTCTCAGCAGCACCCATAGGACTTCTAGTGTGTTAGTGGCAGCAAACAGAGCTCCTATATTTTCTTCTCAGCAGCACCCATAGGACTTCTAGTGTGTTAGTGGCATCACACAGAGCTCCTATATTTTCTTCTCAGCAGCACCCATAGGACTTCTAGTGTGTTAGTGGCAGCAAACAGAGCTCCTATATTTTCTTCTCAGCAGCACCCATAGGACTTCTAGTGTGTTAGTGGCAGCAAACAGAGCTCCTATATTTTCTTCTCAGCAGCACCCATAGGACTTCTAGTGTGTTAGTGGCAGCAAACAGAGCTCCTATATTTTCTTCTCAGCAGCACCCATAGGACTTCTAGTGTGTTAGTGGCAGCAAACAGAGCTCCTATATTTTCTTCTCAGCAGCACCCATAGGACTTCTAGTGTGTTAGTGGCAGCAAACAGAGCTCCTATATTTTCTTGTCAGCAGCACACATAGTACCTATAGTGTGTTAGTGTCAGCACCCATAGGACCTACAGTGTGTTGTGAGCACACATAGGAGTTCTATTTTTTATACTATATACACTACCGACTACAATGGCTGGAAGACCGCCAAGGAGAGGCAGAGCGTGCCGAGGCAAGAACACAGGGCAGGCAGGCTCTGTTTCTAGAGACAACAGTGCTGGCCGTGGACGTGGTCGTGCATCGTCATCAGCACGTGGCCATGGGACACGCTTGTCTTTGTTTTCGGCAGCTGGACATGTGGAGCCGCATCATGCCGAAGGCTTGGTAGAATGGATGACCAAGCCCTCCTCATCCTCCTCATCCTCTCTCACCCAGGCTCAGGGTACTGGCAGAGCAGCTGCCAACGCGTACTCAATGGCATCATCAGCCACCCCTTCTCTAGACCCACCATGTCCTCCTGAGGAGTCCCCCGAACTGTTTGAGCACAGTGTTGGGTACATGCTCCAGGAGGATGCCCAACGATTCGAAGGCTCGGATGATGATACCCAGCTTGAGGAAGTCAGTAGTGTGCGCGCAGAGAGAGGGGATGCTGAAGGACAGCAATCTCGCAGTAGTGTTCCACCAGCTGCAGCTTACTGCCAGGTTTGCTCTAGTGGTGAAGAGGGAGGGGATGATGAGGTCACTGACTCCACGTGGGTGCCTGAAGGGAGAGAGGAGGAGGAGGAGGAGGATGCAGCGTCACATGTCCAACGAGGCAGGATGCCCCCTGGAGGCCAGCTAGAGGCCAGCACAGCAACTGTACCACACCGCAGAGCTCCGCCTGTGCAGGGCGCTGCCTCTGCACGTTATCACAAAACTTCTTTGGTGTGGGCCTTTTTTGAGACGAGTGCATCAGATCGCACCACTGCTATTTGCAATATTTGTCTCAAGCGTATCTCGCGTGGCCAAAACATCAGCTGCTTGGGCACCACAAGCATGAGCAGACATATGTCGACCTGCCATGCAGCTCGTTGGCAAGCACACATAAAAGACCCACACCAAAGAACAAAGCGGACCTCTCCTTGCTCCTCATCAGCTGGGATCTCCATCCCCACTATATCTTCAGTCCTCTCTGAAAGCTGCTCTGAGAGGACTGAAGGTGTAGAATTAGGTGTGTCACAACCAAGTACTTGCAGTACACCGACGTCCGATTGTAGCAGGCAAATTTCCCTGCCCCAGCTGCTGGACCGTCGAAAGAAGTATACTCCCAGCCATCCACATGCCCAGCGGTTGAATGCTAGCTTGGCTAAATTGCTAGCACTTCAACTGCTGCCTTTTCAGTTGATAGACTCGGCCCCCTTCCGTGAGTTTGTTCAATGTGCGGTTCCTCAGTGGCAGGTTCCCAAACGCCACTTTTTCTCACGGAAGGCGATTCCGTCTCTCTACTGGCATGTGGAAGGCAATGTCCATGCCTCGCTGGACAGGGCGGTCAGCGGTAAGGTGCATATTACCGCTGACTCATGGTCCAGCAGGCATGGACAGGGACGTTATCTTTCTTTCACGGCCCATTGGGTCACTCTATTGGTAGCTGGGAGGGATGCAGGACAAGGTGCAGTAGTGTTGGAGGTTGTTCCGCCACCACGCCTCCAAAATGCTACTACTGGTTGTGACACACCTCTCTCCTCCACCCCCTCCTCTTCTTCTTCCTCCATGTCCTCTTCGAGTGCTCTGTCCTCGGAACCAGCGGTGCTCCGTAGGCGTACAAGGGGCTACGCGAGTACGCAGGCAAAAAGATGCCATGCCGTGCTTGCGCTGGTGTGTTTGGGGGACAGGAGCCACACTGGGCCAGAGGTTCTGGCAGCTCTGCAGGGGCAGGCCGAGAGGTGGTTGACGCCACGCCAGCTTAAGCCAGGAATGGTCGTTTCTGATAATGGCACCAACCTCCTCTCCGCCCTGCGACAGGGGCAGCTCACCCATGTGCCCTGTATGGCTCACGTCCTCAACCTGGTGGTGCAGCGGTTCTTGGGCAGGTTCCCAGGCTTACAGGATGTCCTGAGGCAGGCCAGGAAAGTCTGTGTGCATTTCCGCCGATCTTATAATGCCAGTGCTCGGCTGACTGAGCTGCAAAAGGAGCTGAACCTGCCCAAGAACCGCCTAATATGTGACATGCCCACCAGGTGGAACTCAACGTTGGCCATGCTGCAGCGACTGCACACGCAGCAGAGGGCCATCAATGAGTACCTTTGCGACTACGGCACCAGGACAGGGTCAGGGGAGCTTGGCTTTTTTTCCCCACGCCAGTGGAGCATGATCAGGGATGCATGCACTGTCCTCTCACCATTTGAGGAGGCCACGAGGATGGTGAGCAGTGACAGTGCATGCATCAGTGACACTGTACCTCTTGTCCACCTGTTGGAGCATACGCTGCGTGGGATAATGGACAGGGCACTTGAGGCAGAACAGAGGCAGGAAGAGGAGGACTTCCTTGTCTCTCAAGGCCCCCTTTATCCAGACAATGTTCCTTCTGTCCCACCCATCACACAGGAAGAGGAGGAGGAGGAGGAGGAGGAGGAGGATTGTGTGAGCATGGAGGTGGAGCCTGGCACTCAGCATCAGCAGCAGCAGTCTTTTAGGGATGATGTACAGTCCCAACAAACCAGTGGACTTGTACGTGGCTGGGAGGAGGTGGCTGGCGATCATGTCATCCTCAGTGACCCAGAAGACTCCGGACCGAATGCCTCAGCTAACCTACGCTGCATGGCCTCCCTGATCCTGCAAAGCCTGCGGAAGGATCCTTGTGTTCTTCGGATCAAGGAGAGTGACCATTACTGGCTGGCCACTCTCCTTGATCCACGGTACAAGGGTAAGGTTGCGGACCTTATCTTGCCGTCGCAGAGGGAGCAGAGGATGAGACATCTCAGGGAGGCCTTGCAGAAAGGTCTGTGCAACGCGTTCCCAGAAACTGGGAGGTTACAAACTCCTGGTCCTGGACGACAAGTTGCTGAGGCTTCGGTCAGTAGCAGAAGGAGCGGTGGGGAAGGTGGACGTCTGACCGATGCGTTCAGACAATTTTTTAGTCCGCAGCCCCAAGGTATGATCGGTTCCAGCAACCATCGCCAGCGTCTGATATACATGGTGCAGGAATACCTAGGGGCAAGGTCAGACTTGGACACCTTTCCCACCGAAAATCCTCTGGCTTACTGGGTCCTGAGGATGGATCACTGGCCAGAGCTTGCACAGTATGCAATTGAGCTACTGGCCTGTCCTGCATCCAGCGTTCTTTCCGAACGCACATTCAGTGCTGCTGGAGGATTTGTCACCGATCATAGGGTGCGCCTGTCCACCGACTCGGTTGATCGACTGACCTTCATAAAAATGAATCAGTCTTGGATCACCACCAGCTACCAGACACCTGAAGCGGATATAACGGAATAATTTATAATGTCACATCCCTTCAAGACTGCCTATGCTGATGCTGAGTGACTGTCCTGTTATGTTCACTGACTATCCTCTTCCTCCTCCTCAATGATCCATGCCACCACACCAGTGCCTAAGGCACAATTTTTCAGCCCCTGTATAACAGGGGCGTGTAATTACAATTTTTTAAAAAGATGCTTCGCAACAGGTGTGACTGCTGTGCTCAGAGTACAGTATCTGTGAGGGGTTGCAGTGTTGTGGCACCAGCACCAGTGCCTAAGGCACAATTTTTCAGCCTCTGTTGGGGCGTGTAATTACAATTTTTAGGCAATGCTTTGCAACAGGTCTCATTGCTGTGCTCAGAGTACAGTATCTGTGAGGGGTTGCAGTGTTGTGGCACCAGCACCAGTGCCTAAGGCACAATTTTTCAGCCCCTGTATAACAGGGGCATGTAATTACAATTTTTTAAAAAGATGCTTCACAACAGGTGTGACTGCTGTGCTCCAAGTACAGTATCTGTGAGGGGTTGCAGTGTTGTGGCACCAGCACCAATGCCTAAGGCACAATTTTTCAGCCCCTGTTTAACAGGGGCGTGTAATTACAAATCTTGATCTAATAGTTCACAGCAGGGCCCATTCCTGCGCCCACCAAGAGTAACTATGAGGGCCTACAGTCTTGTGGCAACACCGTCCACCACCACCACCACCACCAAAGGCCCAATTTTTCTGCCCTGTTCAACAGGTGCATGCAATTACAAATCTTGATCTAATAACTCACAGCAGGGCCCATTCCTGCACCCACCAAGAGTAACTGTGAGGGCTTACAGTCTTGTGGCAACACCGTCCACCACCACCACCACCACCACCAAAGGCCCAATTTTTCTGCCCGGTTCAACAGGTGCATGCAAGTACAAATCTTGATCTATTAACTCACAGCAGGGCCCATTCCTGTGCCCACCAGTCTTGTGGCTACACCAACATCTAATAGGGCAAATTTCTGCAGAGTATATACGGCAGGCCCCTACTTTCAAACATCCAACTTACAAACGACTCCTACTTGCAAACGGCAAGAGAAAACAGGAAGTGAGAGGAAATCTACCCCTAGGAAGGAAAATTCTATCCTGTTAGATTTAATTTGGGAAAAGGGTATCTCCTCTCTACTGATGCTTTATCACCAATCCTTGTTTCAATTAAAACCCCACTTTTCCAAAAACATTTGTCATTGGGACGGAAAGTGAGGTGACATGTTCTGAACAGATGTGCAAAGACAGCAAATGTTACAGGGGTGATAACCCCTCCCTATGTTCTCCAAAAAGCTTAAAAATTGATTTTTTTGGGATGTAGCTACACTTCATAATGTACCTGTTCAGATTCTACTTAAGAACAAACCTACAGTCCATGTCTTGTTTGCACCACCTATATACTGCTGTTCAGAGTATATAGGGTTGTAGGTATAGGGTTTTATTTTGGGTGCGGGGTCCCCCTTAGTATCCATACAAGACCCAAAGGGGCTGGGGTGGGGGGGGGGGTGATGGGGCAGCCATGCCATTTTTCTCAAGGATTTTCAGCCATATGGCGGCCAGGACAAGACATGACATTAAAGCCGCAAGTGGTTTTAAATGGCTTCTTTTTTTCCTTTACAAATGTCATTTTGTGCAAGGACAGTTCTAAACACGGGAAACACATGCCACTTCACAGGCATACTTTAGACACCCCCCAGGTACCATATTTAAAGGAAAATTTCACTTTTTTTTTTTCACTTTATGCATCATTAAAATGACTGCTCCCGAAAAAACTTTAGTTTTTAAAATTTCTTTTTGCATTGATATATGTCCCCTGGGGCAGGACCCGGGTCCCCAAACCTGTTTTATAACATTAACATGCATATTGGCCGTTGTAATTAGCAATTTTGATTTCGAACGTTCGCGTCCATTATAACGAATAGGGTTCGAAAATTCGCGCGAACTTTCGGTCCGTTCGAAGGTTCTGGTGCGAACCGAACCCGGGGGTGTTCGGCTCATCCCTACTTCTTACCTCCCTTCATGCAGACACGACAGTCCAAATTCGTACGGCGACTGGTGTTGGAGAAACCCCTCTGTGTCCACGAATATAACCAAAATATGGGAGGGGTGGACCTCAACGACCAGTTGATGGCGCCGTATCTAATTGACCGTAAGGCGAGACGCTGGTACAAAAAAGTGTCTCTATCATTATTCCAATTGGCTTTGCTGAACGCTCATGTGCTATACAGAGCTTCAGGCGGGACGTTATCTCTTCTAAAATTCCAGAATGAGATAGTCACAGAACTCCTGTATCCAGGCGGTTCTGCACCTCACCATCCCCTACCAAATGCAGTAAGCCGGCTGCATGAGAGGCATTATTCGTATGTCCTCCCGAGTACCCCTACCCAAAGCCACCCCCAAAAAAGATGTCGTGTCTGTAGCAAGCGCGGATTTAGGCGTGACACCCGTAGTTTTTGTCCACTCTGTCCTGACAAGCCTGGTCTTTGCCAAGGTGAATGTTTTGAACGCTACCACTCAAAAGTGAAGTTTTAGCGTAGGGTACAGCATTTCACAGACAAGGATACACTTACACAGGGTCTCCCAAGATGCCATTACATTTTGAGAGACCCGAACCATTACAGTTGTAAAGTTACAAAAAAAAGTGTAAAAAAGAAAAAGAAAAACGTAAAAAACAAAACACAAAAAAATATAAAATAAAAAAAAACAAAAATAGTTGTCGTTTTATTGTTCTCTCTCTCTCTATTTTCTCTCTATTGTTCTGCTCTTTTTACTGTATTCTATTCTGCAATGTTTTATCATGCTTGCTTTTCAGGTATGTAATTTTTTGTTTTCAGGTGCGCCATTCAACTGCAGTGCGGAATTATTTATCTTGACAGCAACAGCGTTTGCTCCCACGATACCTAAAGCCGTGACTCCAGTGCTGTAGGAGGTGATTTCACCACCACAGTTAAAAAAAAGAGCATATATGCCGAAGCATGGGGGCAGCAGGGGCGGAGGAGCGATTTTGCTCCTAATGCCGCGTACATACGGTCGAAATTCCGACGGAGGCCTGCCCGTGGAAAATTCCGACCGTGTGTACGCGGCATAACTTTTTTGCGGGAGGATGCCCCCATGCTTCGGCATATATATATTTTAGGCACAGGTTGCGTTAAAACATTTTTTTATTTTTTACTAGGTTTTGTTTTGGTATTTGCTTTGCAGGTATGGCATGGTAAGGTCTTACTGTTGTACTGTAATGTTACTTTGTTTTAATGTTAACCACCATTTGCTTAGCAGGTACGCCATTCAGTTGCAGCGCGGATCTATTTATCTTGACAGCAACAGCGTTTGCTCCCACGATACATAAAGCCGTGACTCCAACGCTGTAGGAGGTGATTTCACCACCACAGTTAAAAAAAAGAGCATATATGCCGAAGCATGGGGGCAGCAGGGGCGGAGGAGCGATTTTGCTCCTAATGCCGCGTATATACGGTCGAAATTCCAACGGAGGCTTGCCCGTGGAAAAGTCCGACCGTGTGTACGCGGCATAACCTTTTATGCCGCGTACATACGGTCGAAATTCCGACGAAGGCTTGACCGTGTGTACGCGGCATAACTTTTTTGCGGGAGGATGCCCCCATGCTTCGGCATATATGCCCAGCATTAGAAGTGGGTGGATGAAGGGAGGTATTCTAATGGTGGGCATACCCACCAATCAATCTCTTTTTTTCGTTCAGCCAATAGGCTGTATGAAAAAAAAGATTACAATACATGTCCAACAAGGACCAGCAACGTACTGGTATGTTGCTGGACTTTGAATGTTTATACCAGAATGATGCCTGCGGGTTTAGGTATCATCTTGGCATCATTCTTTTCAGCCAGCAGCCGGCTTTCATGTAAAAGCAATTCTAGCAGATAATTAGCCTCTAGACTGCTTTTACAAGCAGTGGGAGGGAATGTCCCCCCCCCGGATATAAAAAGCGCCATTGGGAAATTGGGAAAGCATTTTATCACACCGATCTTGGTGTGGTCAGATGCTTTGAGGGCAGAGGAAAGATCTAGGGTCTAACCCCCCAATTTTTTTCAAAAAAAGAGTACCTGTCACTACTTATTGCTATCATAGGGGATATTTACATTCCCTGAGATAACGATAAAAATGGTAAAAAAATTAAATATGGAAGGCACAGTTTAAAAATAAAATAAAAAAGCCAAATAAATAATAAAAAAAAAAAAAAAAAAAAAAAAAAAAGCACCGCTGTCCCCCCCTGCTCTTGCGCAAAGGCGAACGCAAGCGTCGGTCTAGCGTGGAAAAAAAAATGCAACACCCACTATTTTAATCTGTAGGGCCTTTGCTTTAAAAAAATATATAATGTTTGGGGGTTCAACATAAGTTTCTTGCAAAAAAAAATTTTTTTTCATGTAAACAAAAAGTGTCAGAAAAGGCTTTGTCTTCAAGTGGTTAGAAGAGTGGATGATGTGTGACATAAGCTTGCATGTTGTGCATAAAATGCCAGGACAGTTCAAAACCCCCCCAAATGACCCCATTTTGTAAAGTAGACACCTCAAGCTATTTGCTGAGAGGCATGTTGAGCCCATTGAATATTTTTTTTTTTTGTCCCAAGTGATTGAATAATGACCAAAAAAAAAAAAAAATGTACAAAAAGTTGTCACTAAATTATATATTGCTCAAACATGCCATGGGCATATGTGGAATTACACCCCAAAATACATTACACCCCAAAATACATTCTGTTGCTTCTCCTGAGTACGGGGATACCACATGTGTGGGACTTTTTGGGAGCCTAGTCGCGTACGGGACCCCAAAACCAAGCACCGCCTTCAGGATTTCTATGGGTGTAAATTTTTGATTTCACTCCTCACTGCCTATCACAGTTTCGGAGCCCATGGAATGCCCAGATGGCACAAAACCCCCCCAAATGACCCCATTTTGGAAAGTCTACTTTCCAAAATGGGGTCATTTGTGGGGGTTTTGGGCTATGTTGACATTTTATGGCCTTCAAAACTGTGATAGGTAGTGAGGAGTGAAATCAAAAATTTATGCCCTTAGAAACCTTGAAGGCGGTGCTTGGTTTTTGGGGTCCCGTACGCGGCTAGGCTCCCAAAAAGTCCCACACATGTGGTATCCCCGTACTCAGGAGAAGCAGCAGAATGTATTTTGGGGTGTAATTTCACATATAACCATGGCATGTGTGAGCAATATATCATTTAGTGACAACTTTTTGTACATTTTTTTTTTCTTTTTGTCATTATTCAATCATTTGGGACAAAAAAAAAAAATATTCAATGGGCTCAACATGCCTCTCAGCAAATAGCTTGGGGTGTCTACTTTCCAAAATGGGGTCATTTGGGGGGGTTTTGTGCCATCTTGGCATTTTATGGCCTTCAAAACTGTGATAGGTAGTGAGGAGCGAAATCAAAAATTTATGCCCTTAGAAACCTTGAAGGCGGTGCTTGGTTTTTGGGGTCCCGTACGCGGCTAGGCTCCCAAAAAGTCCCACACATGTGGTATCCCCGTACTCAGGAGAAGCAGCAGAATGTATTTTGGGGTGTAATTTCACATATGCCCATGGCATGTGTGAGCAATATATCATTTAGTGACAACTTTGTGCAAAAAAAAAAAAGTTTGTCATATTCCCGCAACCTGTGGCAAAATATAAAATATTCCATGGACTCAACATGCCTCTCAGCAAATAGCTTGGGGTGTCTACTTTCCAAAATGGGGTAATTTGGGGGGGTTTTGTGCTATTTTGGCATTTTATGGCCTTCGAAACTGTGATAGGTAGTGAGGAGTGAAATCAAAAATTTACGCCCTTAGAAATCCTGAAGGCGGTGCTTGGTTTTTGGGGCCCTGTACGCGGCTAGGCTCCCAAAAAGTCCCACACATGTGGTATCCCCGTACTCAGGAAAAGCAGCAGAATGTATTTTGGGGTGCAATTCCACATATAACCATGGCATGTGTGAGCAATGTATCATTTAGTGACAACTTTTTGTACATTTTTTTTTCTTTTTGTCATTATTCAATCATTTGGGACAAAAAAAAAATATTCAATGGGGTCAACATGCCTCTCAGCAAATAGCTTGGGGTGTCTACTTTCCAAAATGAGGTCATTTGGGGGGGTTTTGTGCCATCTTGGCATTTTATGGCCTTCAAAACTGTGATAGGTAGTGAGGAGTGAAATCAAAAATTTATGCCCTTAGAAACCTTGAAGGCGGTGCTTGGTTTTTGGGGTCCCGTACGCGGCTAGGCTCCCAAAAAGTCTCACACATGTGGTATCCCCGTACTCAGGAGAAGCAGCAGAATGTATTTTGGGGTGTAATTTCACATATGCCCATGGCATGTGTGAGCAATATATCATTTAGTGACAACTTTGTGCAAAAAAAAAAAAGTTTGTCATATTCCCGCAACTTGTGGCAAAATATAAAATATTCCATGGACTGAACATGCCTCTCAGTAAATAGCTTGGGGTGTCTACTTTCCAAAATGGGGTCATTTGGGGGGGGTTTGTGCTATTTTGGCATTTTATGGCCTTCGAAACTGTGATATATCATTTAGTGACAACTTTTTGTAATTTTTTTTTTTTTTTGGTCATTATTCAATCACTTGGGACAAAAAAAAAAAATATTCAATGGGCTCAACATGCCTCTCAGCAATTTCCTTGGGGTGTCTACTTTCCAAAATGGGGTCATTTGGGGGGGGTTTGTACTGCCCTGCCATTTTAGCACCTCAAGAAATGAGATAGGCAGTCATAAATTTAAAGCTGTGTAAATTTCAGAAAATGTACCCTAGTTTGTAAACGCTATAACTTTTGCGCAAACCAATAAATATACGCTTATTGACATTTTTTTACTAAAGACATGTGGCTGAATACATTTTGGCCTAAATGTATGACTAAAATTGAGTTTATTCGATTTTTCTTATAACAAAAAGTAGAAAATATCATATTTTTTCAAAATTTTCGTTTTTTTCTGTTTATATCGCAAAAAATAAAAATCGCAGAGGCAATCAAATACCATTAAAAGAAAGCTCTATTTGTGGGAAGAAAAGGACGCAAATTTCATTTGGGTACAACATTGCATGTCCGCACAATTTACAGTTAAAGCAGCGCAGTGCCGAATCCCAAAAACAGGCCTGGTCCTAATGGCCCAAAATGGTCCGGGGCTTAAGTGGTTAATGATGCATAAAGTGAAAAAAAAAAAAGTCAAATATTCCTTTAAATATCGTACCTGGGGGGTGTCTAAAGTATGCCTGTGAAGTGCCACGTGTTTTCTGTGTTTAGAACTGTCCCTGCACAAAATTACATTTCTAAAGGAAAAAAAGCCATTTAAACTGCTTGCGGCTTTAATGTAATGTCTGGTCCCGGTAATATGGATGAAAATCTTTAAGAAAAATGGCATAGCTACCCCATCACACCCCCCCCCCACCCCACCCTAGCCCATTACCAGCCCCTTTGGGTCTTGTATGGATATTAAGGGGAACCCCGCACACAAAATAAAAAAGGCCCTATATACTCTGAACAGCCGTATACAGGCGGTGCATACAAGACAGGGACTGTAGGTTTGTTCTTATGTAGAATTTGTTTGTAATTTTGAACAGGTACATTGTTTAAATGTAGCTCCAGCCAAAAAATCTATTTTTAAGCTTTTTGGAAAACATAATGAAGGGTTATCACCCCTGTAACATTTGTTTTGCTGTCTGTGCAGTGTGCACCTGTTCAGAACAGTTTACCTCACTTTCCGTCCTTATGACAAATGTTTTTTGAAAATTTGGGGTTTTTATTGAAACAAGAATTGGTGATAAAGCATCAGTGGAGAGGAGACACTTTTTTCCCATATTAACTCTTACAGGAGAGAATTTGCCTTCCTAGGGGTAGATTTCCTCTCACTTCCTGTTGTATCCTTCCGTTTGCAAGGAGGAGTCGTTTGTAAGTTGGATGTTTGAAAGTAGGGGCCTGCCGTATATACTCTGCTCAAATTTGCCCCTTACATGTTGGTGTTGCCACAACACTGTGAGCCCTCACAGTTAGTCTTGGTGGGCGCATGAATGGGCCTTGCTGTGAATTATTAGATCAAGAATTGTAATTGCATGCCCCTGTTGAACAGGGGCTGAAAAATTGGGCCTTTGGTGGTGGTGGTGGTGGTGTTGACACAACACTGTAAGGCCTCACAGTTACTCTTGGTGGGCGCAGGAATGGGCCCTGCTGTGAATTATTAGATCAATAATTGTAATTACATGCCCCTGTTAAACAGGGGCAGAAAAATTGGGCCTTAGGCACTGGTGCCACAACACTGCAACCCCTCACAGATACTGTACTTGGAGCACAGCAATGAGCCCTGTTGCAAAGTATTGCATCAAAAATTGTAATTACACGCCCCTGTTAAACAGGGGCTGAAAATTGGGCCTTAGGCACTGGTGCTGGTGCCACGACACTGCAACCTCTCCCAGATACTCTAGTTGGAATGCAGGAATGAGCCCTGCTGCAAAGCATTGCATACAAAATTGTAATTACATGTCCCTGTTAAACAGGGGCTGAAAAATTGGGCCTTAGCCACTGGTGGCGGCACCCAAAAACAAAAATGTTCTTCCAAGCTATCATCATCATCAATCGGATCATTGAGGAGGAGGAGGATAGTCAGTCAACATAACAGGACAGTCTCTCAGCATCAGCATCAGTCTTGAAGGGATGTGACATTTGAAAATAAATTAGTCTGTTATATCAGCTTCAGGTGTTTGGTAGCTGGTGGTGATCCAAGACTGGTTCATCTTTATGAAGGTCAGTCGATCAACCGAGTCGGTGGACAGGCGCACCCTGTGATCCGTGACAAATCCTCCAGCAGCACTGAATGTGCGTTCTGAAAGAACGCTGGATGCAGGACAGGCCAGTAGCTCAATTGCATACTGTGCAAGCTCTGGCCAGTGATCCATCCTCAAGACCCAGTAAGCCAGAGGATTTTCGGTGGGGAAGGTGTCCAAGTCTGACCTTGACCCTAGGTATTCCTGCACCATGTATATCAGACGCTGGCGATGGTTGCTGGAACCGATCATACCTTGGGGCTGCGGACTAAAGAATTGTCTGAACGCATCGGTCAGACGGCCACCTTCCCCACCGCTCCTTCTTTGACTGACCAAAGCCTCAGCAACTCGTTGTCCAGGACCAGGAGTTTGTAACCTCCCAGTCTCTGGGAACGCGTTGCACAGACCTTTCTGCAAGGCCTCCTGGAGTTGTCTCATCCTCTGCTCCCTCTGCGATGTGATGGTAAGATAAGGTCCGCAACCTTACCCTTGTATAGTGGATCAAGGAGAGTGGCCAGCCAGTAATGGTCCCTCTCCTTGATCCGAAGAATACGAGGATACTTCCGCAGACTTTGCAGGATCAGGGAGGCCATGCAGCGTAGGTTAGCTGAGGCATTCGGTCCGGAGTCCTCTGGGTCACTAAGGATGACATGATCCGCAGCCACCTCCTCCCAGCCACGTACAAGTCCACGGGTTTCTTGGGACTGTAAATCATCCCTAAAAGACTGCTGCTGATGATGCTGAGTGCCAGTCTCCACCTCCATGCTGACACAATCCTCCTCCTCCTCCTCCTCCTCCTCCTCTTCCTGTGCGATGGGTGGGACAGAAGGAACACTGTCTGGGTAAAGGGGGCCTTGAGAGGCAAGGAAGTCCTCCTCTTCCTGCCTCTGTTCTGCCTCAAGTGCCCTGTCCATTATTCCACGCAGCGTATGTTCCAACAGGTGGACAAGAGGTACAGTGTCACTGATGCATGCACTGTCACTGCTCACCATCCTCGTGGCCTCCTCAAATGGTGCCAGGACAGTGCATGCATCCCTGATCATGCCCCACTGGCGTGGTGAAAAAAACCGAGCTCCCCTGACCCTGTCCTGGTGCCGTAGTCGCACAGGTACTCATTGATGGCCCTCTGCTGCGTGTGCAGCCGCTGCAGAATGGCCAACGTTGAGTTCCACCTGGTGGGCATGTCACATATAAGGCGGTTCTTGGGCAGGTTCAACTCCTTTTGCAGTTTAGCAGGCGAGCACTGGCATTATAAGATCTGCAGCAATGCACACAGACTTTCCTGGCCTGCCTCAGGACATCCTGTAAGCCCGGGTACCTGCCCAAGAACCGCTGCACCACCAGGTTAAGGACGTGAGCCACACAGGGCACATGGGTCAGTTGTCCCTGTCGGAGGGCGAAGAGGAGGTTGGTGCCATTGTCGCAAACCACCATTCCTGGCTTAAGTTGGCGCGGCATCAACCACCTCTCGGCCTGCCCCTGCAGAGCAGACAGAACCTCTGCCCCAGTGTGGCTCCTGTCCCCCAAACACACCAGTGCAAGCACGGCATGGCATCTTTTTGCCTGCGTACTTGCGTAGCCCCTTGAACGCCTACGGAGCACCGCTGGTTCCGAGGACAAAGCACAGGAAGAGGCCATGGAGGAAGAAGAAGAGGAGGGGTGGAGGAGAGAGGTGTGTCACAACCAGTAGTAGCATTTTGGAGGCGTGGCGGCGGAACAACCTCCAACACTACTGCACCTTGTCCTGCATCCTTCCCAGCTGCCAAAAGAGTGACCCAATGGGCCGTGAAAGAAAGGTAACGTCCCTGTCCATGCCTGCTGGACCATGAGTCAGCGGTAATATGCACCTTACCACTGACCGCCCTGTCCAGCGAGGCCAAGACATTGCCTTCCACATGTCGGTAGAGAGCCGGAATCGCCTTCCGTGAGAAAAAGTGCCGTTTGGGAACCTGCCACTGAGGAACCGCACATTGCACAAACTCACGGAAGGGGGCCGAGTCTACCAACTGAAAAGGCAGCAGTTGAAGCGCTAGCAATTTAGCCAAGCTAGCATTCAACCGCTGGGCATGTGGATGGCTGGGAGTGAACTTATTTTGACGATCCAGCAGCTGGGGCAGGGAAATTTGCCTGCTAGAATCGGACGTCGGTGTACTGCTAGCAGAGTGCCCGCAAGTACTTGGCTGTGACACACCTAATTCTACACCTTCATTCCTCTCAGTGCAGGTTTCAGAGAGGACTGAAGGTATAGTGGGGTTGGAGATCCCAGCTGATGCGGTGCAAGGAGAGGTCCGCTTTGTTCTTTGGTGTGGGTCTTTAAGGTAGGCTTGCCAACGAGCTGCATGGCAGGTCAACATATGTCTGGTCAAGCATGTGGTGCCCAAGCGGGTGATGTTTTGGCCACGCGATGTACGCTTGAGACATATGTTGCAAACAGCAGCTGTGCGATCTGATGCACTCGACTCAAAAAAGGCCCACACCAAAGAACTTTTTGAATAATGGGCAGAGGCAGCGCCCTGCACAGGCGGAGCTCTGCGGTGTGATTCCGTCGGTGTGCTGCCCTTACGCTGGCCCCCCGAGGGCATCCTGCCTCGTTGGAGATGTGCCTCCTCCTCATCCTCCTCCTCCTCCTCCTCTCTCCTATTAGGCACCCACGTGGAGTCAGTGACCTCATCATCCCCTCCCTCCTCATCACTGGAGCCAATCTGGCAGTATGCTGCAGCTGCTGGAACATGACTGCCAGATTGGTGTCCTTCTTGAGCATCCCCTCTCTCTGCTCTCACGCTACTGCCTTCCTCTAGCTGGGTATCATCATCAGACCCTTCGAAGTGCTGGGCATCCTCCTGGAGCATGTACCCAACACTGTGCTCAAACAGTTCGGGGGACTCCACAGGAGGACATGGTTGGTCTAGGGAAGGAGTGACTGATGATGACATGGATACCAGGGAAGAGGACGCTTTGGCAGATGCTTTGCCAGTACCCTGAGCCTGGGTGAGAGAGGATGAGGAGGATGAGGAGGGCTTGGTCATCCACTCTACCAAGTCTTCGGCATGATGCGGCTCAACACGTCCAGCTGCCGAAAAGAAGGACAAGCGTGTCCCATGGCCACGTGCTGATGGCGATGCACCGCGTCCACGACCAGCACTGTTGTCTCTAGACACAGAGCCTGCTTGCCCTCTTTTATTGGCTCCTGACTGTCTGCCTCTCCTTGTTTGCCTTCCAGACATTCTAATGGCCTGCAGGGAGATGGGAAAACCAGCAATAAGGCCTAGCTTCAGGAGTATATTTTGCAGGAATCACACTACGCCTGCTGTAAGTGCTGCAAATGCCTGTTGGTGTAACACACCAGGAAAACACAGCAATACGGGCTAACTTCAGGTGTATAATGTGCAGGAGGCACACTCCGCCCGCTGTAAGTGCTGCAAATGCCTGTTGGTGTAACACACCAGGAAAACACAGCAATACGGGCTAACTTCAGGTGTATAATGTGCAGGAGGCACACTCCGCCAGCTGTAAGTGCTGCAAATGCCTGTTGGTGTAACACACCAGGAAAACACAGCAATACGGGCTAACTTCAGGTGTATAATGTGCAGGAGGCACACTCCGCCCGCTGTAAGTGCTGCAAATGCCTGTTAGTGTAACACACCAGGAAAACACAGCAATAATGGCTAGCTTCAGGTGTATACTGTGCAGGAGGCTTAGCAACAATGACACTGACACTGTCCCCTGCCTATCCTTCTCTCTCCCTGCACACAAGGTTTATCAAAGAATATGACACTGACACTCTCCCAGCCTATCCTTCTCTCTCCCTGCACACAAGGTTTATCAAAGCATATGACACTGACACTGTCCCCTGCCTATCCTTCTCTCTCCATGCACACAAGGTTTAGCAAAGAATATGACACGGACACTCTCCCTGCCTATCCTTCTCTCTCCCTGCACACAAGAATAGCACAAAGAATATCAACACTGTCCCTGCCTATCCTTCTCTTTCCCTGCGCCGGAACACACTACACAAGGCCGCCGCGCTGGCGGCCTTTTATAGTGTGGGGCGTGTGCTAAACCCCCTGAGCTATAATTGGCCACAGGCAACCTGCCTGTGGCCAATTGTGGCTCTCCTAGCTGCCGGCGCTGTGATTGGCCAAGCATGTGGGGTCACAGAGCATGCTTGGCCAATCACAGCACCGGGATTGCACTACGATGGCGCAGTGTATTGTGGGCCATTCGCGTCACTCGAATTTACGTATGTTCGACTCAAACACCGAGCTCATCCCTTCTCTGGAGCCTTATGTTTTTGTTGAGGATGAGGCATTCCCTATTTCTGAGCGCCTTCTACGGCCATATGCAAACAGGGGGACTTTCCATTGAAAAGAGGGTATTTAATTACAGACTGTCAAGGGCAAGACGTGTAGTGGAGTGTGCTTTTGGCATACTTGCCAATAAGTGGCGTTTCCTGCACTCATCTATCAGCCTGAGTATGGAGCATGCCATTGGAGCAGTGCAAGCAGCATGTGCATTGCACAATTTTGTTCGTGCTCGAGATGGGTACATATTTGAGGACTCTTTGATGCATGACCTCGAAGAGCCAACATGGGTCAGAATCGTGGCAACAACAGTGGGGAAAATGTTCGCCATGACTTTACAGAGTACTTTATGTCAGCAAATGGGCACCTATCGTAGCAGCTCGATGCAATTGAGGCTTAGGTTAAAATGCTGTACTCTGCTTCACATACTAGCATGGTGTAAATTTTCATTGGTTAAAATAAAGAATTACATTTGCTACTGTTGACGTGAGTGTCATTATTTTACAGGGTGTGTTATGTACATATAGATCTTCCCATACCATGTCCTCAATACAGATAACCCTAGCCCTAACCTTAACCCTAACACTTACCGTAACGCTAACCGTAACATGAACCCTAACCCTGACACTTCTAAAATTATTGCATTATTAGACAAATACACATAGATAAGCAATATACTTACGATTTTGTTTATAGGTTCCAGGAGGTAAGCTGTCCCGGTCATGGTACATGAGATGGATGATTTGCACCATAGTAAGCAATAGTAAGCAATACAAGCAATGTAGACAGATATCACACCAAAGTTGTCTTCCAAAAAGTATTTTTTATCTTTTTTAATTTGTAATCTGCATGTAATTACATACTTTTCCAAAAATTTGGGAAAAACAATCAATCTTCAAACATTATAAAGAAACACATAACAAGGAGACAATACTCTGTGTCTCCTTTTATCTTTCCCTTTCTCTCACTCTTCATGCTCTTTCTCCCCCTCACTAGATCTCTTGCTTCAGTCTAAGGCCCCTTCCACACTGGGGCGGGAGGTACGGTGGCGGTAAAGCGCCGCTTTACCGCTAATTTCGCAGCGCTATTCGGCCGCTAGCAGGGTGGTTTTACCCCCGCTAGCGGCCGAAAAAGGGTTAAAAACCACCACAAAGCGCCTCCGCAGAGGCACTTTGCCGGCGGTATAGCCACGGTGCCCCATTGCTTTTAATGGGCAGGAGCGGTGGAGGAGCGGTAAACACACCACTCTTTCACCGCTCCAAAGATGCGGCTAGCAGGACTTTTTTTTCCATCCTGCTAGCGCACCCCTCCAGTGTGAAAGCCCTCGGGCTTTCACACTGGAGAAACAGCAGCCGCTGTTTCAGGTCGGTTTGCAGGCGCTATTTTTAGCACAATAGCGCCTGCAAAGAGCCTCAGTGTGAAAGGGATCTAACTTAGTATGACCCTCCAACTTCCTCTGACCCTCCAACTTCCTCTGACCCTCCAACTTTCTGTCTCTTTACCCTTTAACACACATGGACATTTTTAGAATTTTTGTACAAAAAGAAGCACCTAAACCTCCACCTCACTCTCGTACTCTCTCTCTTCCTCCCCCTTTTGTATATGTATCCCACTGCATAATCCACACGGACCTGAAAAGTTCGTATGGACCAAAAAAGTTTGACATAACGTAAACAAATCCAATATGGATTAACCACTTGAAGCCCCGGCCATTGTAAAAAGATGGCCACAAGGTGGCTCTACAATGCCAGGAGGACGTCTATTGACGTCCTCGGCTCCTCCGGCCACTCGGGGGTGCGCAAGCGCCACCGGCGGCACGCGCACGTGCCAGCCGCATCACTGAGATGCCGATGCGTGTGCCTGGCAGCCGCGATGTCTGCCAGGTACCCGCGATCGGCCGTTACACAGCCAAGGACGTGGATCTGTGTGTGTAAACACAGATCCATGTCCTGTCAGGGAGAGGAGACCGATGCTGTGTCCCTTGTACATAGGGACATAGACCGGTCACCTGCCCCAGTCAGTCCCCCTCCCCCCACAGTTCGAATCACTCCTAGGACACACATTTAACCCCTTCCTCGACCCCTAGTGTTAACCCCTTCCCTGCCAGTCACATTTATACAGTAATCAGTGCATATTTATAGCACTGTTCGCTGTATAAATGTGAATGGTCCCAAAAATGTATCAAAAGTGTCCGATGTGTCCGCCGCAATGTCACGGTCCCAATAAATATCACAGATCGCTGCCATTACTAGTAAAAAATAAAATAAAAAAAATGTCATAATTCTGTCCCCTATTTTGTAGGCGCTATAACTTTTGCGCAAACCAATCACTATACGCTTATTGCGATTTTTTTTACCAAAAATATGTAGAAGAATACGTATCGGCCTAAACTGAGAAAAAAAATATATATATATTTTTTTTTAAATGGGATATTTATTATAGCAAAAAGTAAAAATTATTGTGTTTTTTTTCAAAATTGTCGCTCTTTTTTTGTTTATAGCGCAAAAAATAAAAACCGCAGAAGTGATCAAATACCACTAAAAGAGAGCTCTATTTATGGGGAAAAAAAGACGTCAATTTTGTTTGGGAGCCACGTCGCACGACCGCGTAATTGTCAGTTAAAGCGACGCAGTGCCGAAAGCTGAAATTTCGCCTGGGCAGGAAGGGGGTATATGTGCCCAGTAAGCAAGTGGTTAAGAACATGAAAGTGGCAGTGCCGTTTAACAGGTAGGCATCTATAAATTAAAAAAAGTAGTAACACTCTGTTGCTCAGGCTTTAATTGCCTCAAAAGGCACAGGCGGGGATATCACTCTATCCGGTGGTTCACTTGGGGGCCCATATTGCAAAATTGCGCCGCAGCTCTTTACATTGTTGGTCAGAGGTGGGATGCATGCCCTTACATTGGTGGTCAGTGGGATTGGTTGTCAGTGAGATACATGCCTTTACATTGGTGGTCAGTGAGATTGGTGGTCTGTGGGATGCATGCCCTTACATTGGTGGTGCATCTCCCCTCTCACCCTAATCTTTTTTCAATCTATTTCCCTAGTTGAGCCCTCAAGATATGAACAAATACCTGAATAAACTGTTCAAATTCCCTAAAAAATATAAAACATAACGTTAACAAATCCAATATGGATTAAGAACATGAAAGTGGCAGTTCCGTTTAACAGGTAGGCATCTATAGATTCAAAAAAGTAGTAACACACTGTTGCTCAGGCTTTGATTGCCTCAAAGGCACAGGTGGGGATATCACTCTATCCAGTGGTTCACTCGGGGGCCCATATTGCGCCGCAGCCCTTACATTGTTGGTCAGAGGTGGGATACATGCCCTTACATTGGTGGTCAGTGGGATTGGTGGTTAGTGGGATGCATGCCCTTACATTGGTGGTGAATCTCCCCTCTCACCCTAATCTTTTTTCAATCTAATTTCCCTAGTTGAGCCGTCAAGATATGAACAAATATCTGAAAAAACTGTTCAAATTCCCTAAAAAATATAAAACATAACGTAAACAAATCCAATATGGATTAACAACATGAAAGTGGCAGTTCCGTTTAACAGGTAGGCATCTATAGATTTAAAAAAAAGTAGTAACACTCTGTTGCTCAGGCTTTGATTGCTTAAAGGCACAGGCGGGGATATCACTCTATCCGGCGGTTCACTCGGGGGCCCATATTGTGAATTTGTTGGGGGCATGATTGAATTAACTTCAAGTGATTGGTTTGTGCTGTTCCATAGGTCTTGATACAGGTGGATATTGGTTTGTCATGGATGGTATTTAATTGTAGAGCTGTGGTGGTCTGTTTTGTTGTGGGAAATGGTGAGAAGTTGAGTCGCGTGGTCTCAATTCCATTGCTCTTGTCATATCCGGGGTTCTAGCTGGGGGGGTCATTACTGAGGCAATTGGTGAAGGAATGGGATATGGGATTGGTGATCTGGGGGTCTCATACATACTTGAGTGGTCAGCAAAACTAGAAGGATAAGGGTTTGGTGCAGGGTTTGAGGCAGAAGAAATGGGAGTAATCATTTGAGTACTAGTACTCTCGTGCGTTGGCACTGAAACATGGCGTGGCATAGTAAAGTAATGTATGCAATGTTGCACTGCAATCCTCATGTTAAAGTAATGTTCTGGCAAGACCTCTTTGAGAAGAGGCACTAAACTTAGGGCAAACATAGTATGAGGGCATCGCTGGACATCAATTTGTTCAGTGATCCCTGACACTATGTGGAGTAATTTATTTGTCTCGTCTGGGTCTTCCACCTGTTCTGCTGCCCTGCTGCTTCGCTTCCTGCGTGAGGTAGATGTTTTCCTTCTGTTGGAAGGTGTAGAAATGTCAGTATCCTCTTTATCTTGCTCCTGCGTAGATGACTCATGTACCTCAATTGCCTCACCCTGTACCTCCATAGATGATGAATCCTCTCGATTTGTGCAAGCAAATGATACTCCATAAACGTCAACAGTGGCAGCATGCTCCTCTCCCTCTTCCTCATCCTCTTCCCAACTTGCTTCTGTGCTGAAATACAAAAATTGTCACATGAAATTCTAAGTATGAAGATGATAGAGGGAGAAGCGAAGGTTAGGGGGAGGACAGGTTACTTAGAGAGAGAGAGATGGTAGAGAGACCTATTCTTGTATGATCATTTACTTCCTTAAAGTGGAGCTCCACCCTAAATAGCAACTTTTGCTATTTGGAACCCTCCCCCCCTCCGGTGTCACAATTGACACCTTTCAGGGGGGAGGGGGGTGAAGATACCTGTCTAAGACAGGTATTTTCACCCACATCCGGGAGTCCTCTCTCCGGGAATCTGCGGGAGTTGCGTCACTTCCCGCAGACTTCCCTTGGTGTTCTGGGAGACACTCGGCTCCCAGAACACAGGAGCACCAATCAGAACGGCGCAGCGTGACTCGCACATGCGCCGTAGGGAACCGGGCATGAAGCCGCAGGGCTTCACTTCCTGGTTCCCTCAGCGAGGATGGCGGAGGGAGCAGCAGAGAGACGAGCGATCGCTCGTCCTCTGCTGCGGACGTCGCTGGACTCCAGGACAGGTAAGTGTCGAAATATTAAAAGCCAGCAGCTGCTGTAGCTGTAGCTGCTGGCTTTTAATATTTATTTTTCCGGCGGAGCTCCGCTTTAATTCTAGAACTGGCTTGAGAAAATCCATGTATCTGGCAAAGGCATAGGGACGCTTTGGGGGGGCACAAGACTCACTTCTTGCTTCACGTTCCAGTCTTTGGTGTCTTTGAAGTGTATTCTTGAGGCTTCGCCACCTAGTACATATGAGATCTTCTGTAATAAAATAAAACATAAATAATTAACTGGTGCTCAGTGGGAACAATGCTCCTTACACTGGTAGTCAGTGGGATGCATGCCCTCACATTGGTGGTCAGTGGTATGCATGCCCTTACATTGGTGGTCAGTGGTATGCATGCCCTTACATTGGTGGTCAATGGGATGCATGCCCTTACATTGGTGGTCAGTGGGATGCATGCCCTTACATTGGTGGTCAGTGGGATTGGTGGTCAGTGGGATGCATACCCTCACATTGGTGGTCAATGGGATGCATGCCCTTACATTGGTGGTCAGTGGGATGCATGCCCTTACATTGGTGGTCAGTGGGATTGGTGGTCAGTGGGATGCATACCCTCACATTGGTGGTCAATGGGATGCATGCCCTTACATTGGTGGTCAGTGGGATGCATGCCCTTACATTGGTGGTCAGTGGGATGCATGCCCTTACATTGGTGGTCAGTGGGATGCATGCCCTTACATTGGTGGTCAGTGGGATGCATGCCCTTACATTGGTGGCCAGTGGGATGCATGCCCTTACATTGGTGGTCAGTGGGATGCATGCCCTTACATTGGTGGTCAGTGGGATTGGTGGTCAGTGGGATGCATGCCCACACATTGGTGGTCAGTGGGATGCATGCCCTCACATTGGTGGTCAGTGGGATGCATGCCCTTACATTGGTGGTCAGTGGGATGCATGCCCTTACATTGGTGGTCAGTGGGATGCATGCCCTTACATTGGTGGTCAGTGGGATGCATGCCCTTACATTGGTGGCCAGTGGGATGCATGCCCTTACATTGGTGGTCAATGGGATTGGTGGTCAGTGGGATGCATGCCCTCACATTGGTGGTCAGTGGGATGCATGCCCTCACATTGGTGGTCAGTGGGATGCATGCCCTTACATTGGTGGTCAGTGGGATGCATGCCCTTACATTGGTGGTCAGTGGGATGCATGCCCTTACATTGGTGGTCAGTGGGATTGGTGGTCAGTGGGATGCATGTCCTCACATTGGTGGTCAGTGGGATGCATGCCCTTACATTGGTGGTCAGTGGGATGCATGCCCTTACATTGGTGGTCAGTGGGATGCATGCCCTTACATTGGTGGTCAGTGGGATTGTTGGTCAGTGGGATGCATGCCCTTACATTGGTGGCCAGTGGGATGCATGCCCTTACATTGGTGGTCAGTGGGATGCATGCCCTTACATTGGTGGTCAGTGGGATGCATGCCCTTACATTGGTGGTCAGTGGGATTGGTGGTCAGTGGGATGCATGCCCTTACATTGGTGGTCAGTGGGATGCATGCCCTTACATTGGTGGTCAGTGGGATGCATGCCCTTACATTGGTGGTCAGTGGGATTGTTGGTCAGTGGGATGCATGCCCTTACATTGGTGGCCAGTGGGATGCATGCCCTTACATTGGTGGTCAGTGGGATGCATGCCCTTACATTGGTGATCAGTGGGAAGAAGGAGGAGGACACACCCAAAGAGCTCTCTCTGAGAACCAGCCTTTTTCAAGCCTGGGCCTTGCCTGCTAGCTTGGCCCAGGAATAATGCCTGATCCTGGGGGAGGCCCTGGGAGGGATCCCCCTGATGACACGGGGCCTAGTGAGGAGGAGGTGGAGGACCTGTCTGTGGGTCCAGGCCCTGCTATGGATACAAATGTCTTCAGTCAGAAGATTATCGATAGTTTTAGGGCGATTGGAAGAGAGGAAGAAAAACTTAAAGTTTTGAAGGCTGAACACAAAACCTTCAAAACCAAATATTTCCAGGCCTGGAGTAAAAATCGTTCGGCCATGAAGCCTGAGCTACAGGAACTGGAGGAAAAGGTGAAGAAACAATCTTTATTATTGGAAAAGTTGAAATATAAAAGTGGAGCATTTAAAGAAAACTGTGATGAGAGGAGATTTTCCAGCCAGACAGCAAGTTCCATGGCCCCACCTGCTGTGGTGGACGGTGTCCTGACTGAGGAGCAGAAAGAGAAGGCCTTGTGCAAAGAGTTGCCTGGAGTTTCTGCTGGGACATGTAGTTCCTCTGCTAAGTTTGCTGCACAAGGTATGCCTGCTGTTTGCAATGAGATTGCCTCACCTGAGCCTCCCTGTGGTGGGGGAGGGGATCAGCATATTGCACCATGTGCAGTGGAAGAAGCCATGGAGGTTTCACCTGTTGCAGTGTCAGACCAGCCTGCACTGTCCCCTGATGGAAGTCCTGTCCTGATGGAAGATAACCGGCCAGCTGAAGCTTCTACAAGCACAGCAGAGGGAACTGACACTGCTGGGAAGACGGCAGGAACTGTGAATATTCCAGCAAGTACTGAGAATGACAGTAATGATAAAGCAATGGATGTGGTGGGTGGTGGTGAAGGGGTTAATACTGTGCTAGGTGGTGGTGAAGGGGTTAATGCTGCTGGGAAAAATAAAAATGACATTCCTCCCCCTGCTCAGCAGAGGAAAGACTCATCGATTGTTCAGACCAAATCTGTACAATCGATATCTGCTGCAAATCTGTCAGATGGTTCAAAACAAACAGATGGTTTATCTGCTGGGGGGAATGTGGGGAGTTATGCGTCAGTTTTGGGGAGTTGCACCAAGGAGGGTGGGGGAAATGCTGCAAATGTTAGTGGTCACAATTTTAGGAGGTTTGGTGGGGGGATGGTTAGTGGGTACCAGAGGAGAAATGTGGTCCAGTTGAAGTGGGAGGGGGAGGGGACCCCACCAGTAAGGGGGAGGGTGGCAGAGTTGGTTCTGGAAATGGGGTTTAGTGTTTCTGATATTTTTGCTTTGATTTGCCCCGTGGGGAGTTACGAGTTGGATTTGTCCTTTTGTAAAGCCTGAGGGTCTGGATTAGGGATGAGCTCGGTGTTCGAGTCGAACATACGTTCGACTCGAACATCGGCTGTTCGATCGTTCGACGAAGATCGAACGATTTGGGCCGTTCGCGCCAAATTCGAGTGACGCGAACGGCCCACAATGCACTACGCCATCGCAGTGTCATCCAGGGCGCTGTGATTGGCCAAGCATGCACTGTGACCCCGCATGCTTGGCCAATCACAGCGCCGGCAGCGAGGAGAGCAATGATTGGCCACAGGCAGGATGCCTGTGGCCAATTATTGCTGAGGGTGTTTAGTACACGCCCCACACTATAAAAGGCCGCCAGCACGGCGGCCTAGTGTAGTGTGTTCCGGAGCAGGGAAAGAGAAGCATAGGCAGGGACAGTGACATTTTTTTTTTCTTGCTTAACCTGGATTCCTTTAGTTTAGGGAAAGAGAAGGATAGGTAGGGAGAGTGTCAGTGTGTTTTACTGTGCGAATCCTTGTTTCTAGGGACAGGGAAGGACAGTGAGGGAAATTCTCCTTGTGCTATAGTGTGCTAAAGCATTGATCATCAACCATCTTTAAAAAAACATTCTTTCTAGGGACAGAAAACTATAGGTAGGAAGAGTGTCAGTTTCTTTCACTGTGATAATCCTTGTTTCTAGGGACAGGGAAGGACAGTGAGGGAAATTCTCCTTGTGCTATAGTGTGCTAAAGCATTGATCATCAACCATCTTTGAAATCCTTGTTTTTTGGACAGTCAGGGAAATTGTCGTTGTGCTATTCTGTGCGAAAGCAATCATCCTCAACCATATTTAGAAATCCTTAAGTAAAGGGACAGAGAAGGACACCTGAAGGTAGCCCTTATTGCTTTTTTCCCATCTCCCTGCAGGCCATCTATTAGAATGTCTGGAAGGCAAACAAGGAGAGGCAGACAGTCAGGAGGCAATAAAAGAGGGCAAGCAGGCTCTGTGTCTGGGGGCAACAGTGCTGGTCGTGGACGCGGTGCATTGTCATCAGCACATGGCCATGGGACACGCTTGTCCTTCTTTTCGGCAGCTGGACATGTTGAGCCACATCATGCCGAAGACTTGGTAGAGTGGATGACCAAGCCCTCCTCCTCCTCCTCATCCTCTCTCACCCAGGCTCAGGGTACTGGCAAAGCAGCTGCCAAAGCGTCCTCTTCCCTGGTATCAATGTCAGACTCATCATCAGTCACTCCTTCCCTAGACCCACCATGTCCTCCTCCTGAGGAGTCCCCCGAACTGTTTGAGCACAGTGTTGGGTACATGCTCCAGGAGGATGCCCAGCGTTTCGAAGGGTCTGATGATGAAACCCAGCTACAGGAAGGCAGTAGCGTGAGAGCAGACAGAGGGGATGCTCAAGAAGGACACCAATCTGGCAGTCATGTTCCAGCAGCTGCAGCATACTGCCAGATTGGCTCCAGTGATGAGGAGGGAGGGGATGATGAGGTCACTGACTCCACGTGGGTGCCTAATAGGAGAGAGGAGGAGGAGGAGGATGAGGAGGAGGCACATCTCCAACGAGGCAGGATGCCCTTTGGTGGCCAGCGTAAGGGCAGTACACCGACGGAATCACACCGCAGAGCTCCGCCTGTGCAGGGCGCTGCCTCTGCCCGTCATTCAAAAAGTTCTTTGGTGTGGGCCTTTTTTGAGGCTAGTGCATCAGATCGCACAGCTGCTGTTTGCAACATATGTCTCAAGCGTATATCGTGTGGCCAAAACATCAGCCGCTTGGGTACCACATGCCTGACCAGACATATGTTGACCTGCCATGCAGCTCGTTGGCAAGCCTACCTCAAAGACCCACACCAAAGAACAAAGCGGACCTCTCCTTGCACCGCATCAGCTGGGATCTCCAACCCCACTATAACTTCAGTCCTCTCTGAAACATGCACTGAGAGGAATGAAGGTGTAGAATTAGGTGTGTCACAGCCAAGTAGTTGCGGCCACTCTGCTAGCAGTACACCGACGTCCGATTCTAGCAGGCAAATTTCCCTGCCCCAGCTGCTGGACCGTCGAAAGAAGTTCACTCCCAGCCATCCACATGCCCAGCGGTTGAATGCTAGCTTGGCTAAATTGCTAGCGCTTCAACTGCTGCCTTTTCAGTTGGTAGACTCGGCCCCCTTCCGTGAGTTTGTGCAATGTGCGGTTCCTCAGTGGCAGGTTCCCAAACGCCACTTTTTCTCACGGAAGGCTATTCCGGCTCTCTACCGGCATGTGGAAGGCAATGTCTTGGCCTCGCTGGACAGGGCGGTCAGCGGTAAGGTGCATATTACCGCTGACTCATGGTCCAGCAGGCATGGACAGGGACGTTACCTTTCTTTCACGGCCCATTGGGTCACTCTTTTGGCAGCTGGGAAGGATGCAGGACAAGGTGCAGTAGTGTTGGAGGTTGTTCCACCGCCACGCCTCCAAAATGCTACTACTGGTTGTGACACACCTCTCTCCTCCACCCCCTCCTCTTCTTCTTCCTCCATGGCCTCTTCCTGTGCTTTGTCCTCTGAACCAGCGGTGCTCCGTAGCCGTTCAAGGGGCTACGCAAGTACGCAGGCAAAAAGATGCCATGCCGTGCTTGCGCTGGTGTGTTTGGGGGACAGAAGCCACACTGGGGCAGAGGTCCTGTCTGCTCTGCAGGGCCAGGCCGAGAGGTGGTTGACGCCACGCCAGCTTAAGCCAGGAATGGTGGTTTGCGACAATGGCACCAACCTCCTCTCCGCCCTCCGACAGGGACAACTGACCCATGTGCCCTGTGTGGCTCACGTCCTTAACCTGGTGGTGCAGCGGTTCTTGGGCAGGTACCCGGGCTTACAGGATGTCCTGAGGCAGGCCAGGAAAGTCTGTGTGCATTTCCGCAGATCTTATAATGCCAGTGCTCGCCTGGCTGAGCTGCAAAAGGAGTTGAACCTGCCCAAGAACCGCCTTATATGTGACATGCCCACCAGGTGGAACTCAACGTTGGCCATGCTGCAGCGGCTGCACATGCAGCAGAGGGCCATCAATGAGTACCTGTGCGACTACGGCACCAGGACAGGGTCAGGGGAGCTTGGTTTTTTTTCTCCACGCCAGTGGAGCATGATCAGGGATGCATGCACTGTCCTGGCACCATTTGAGGAGGCCACGAGGATGGTGAGCAGTGACAGTGCATGCATCAGTGACACTGTACCTCTTGTCCACCTGTTGGAGCACACGCTGCGTGGAATAATGGACAGGGCACTTGAGGCAGAACAGAGGCAGGAAGAGGAGGACTTCCTTGCCTCTCAAGGCCCCCTTTACCCAGACAGTGTTCCTTCTGTCCCACCCATCGCACAGGAAGAGGAGGAGGAGGAGGAGGATTGTGTCAGCATGGAGGTGGAGGCTGGCACTCAGTATCATCAGCAGCAGTCTTTTAGGGATGATTTACAGTCCCAAGAAACCAGTGGACTTGTACGTGGCTGGGAGGAGGTGGCTGCGGATCATGTCGTCCTTAGTGACCCAGAGGACTCCGGACCGAATGCCTCAGCAAACCTACGCTGCATGGCCTCCCTGATCCTGCAAAGTCTGCGGAAGGATCCTCGTATTCTTCGGATCAAGGAGAGGGACCATTACTGGCTGGCCACTCTCCTTGATCCACGGTACAAGGGTAAGGTTGCGGACCTTATGTTACCGTCGCAGAGGGAGCAGAGGATGAGACAACTCCGGGAGGCCTTGCAGAAAGGTCTGTGCAACGCGTTCCCAGAGACTGGGAGGTTACAAACTCCTGGTCCTGGACAACGAGTTGCTGAGGCTTCGGCCAGTCAAAGAAGGAGCGGTGGGGAAGGTGGCCGTCTGACCGATGCGTTCAGACAATTCTTTAGTCCGCAGCCCCAAAGTATGATCGGTTCCAGCAACCATCGCCAGCGTCTGATAAACATGGTGCAGGAATATCTAGGGGCAAGGTCAGACTTGGACACCTTCCCTACCGAAAATCCTCTGGCTTACTGGGTCTTGAGGATGGATCACTGGCCAGAGCTTGCACAGTATGCAATTGAGCTACTGGCCTGTCCTGCATCCAGCGTTCTTTCGGAACGCACATTCAGTGCTGCTGGAGAATTTGTCACGGATCACAGGGTGCGCCTGTCCACCGACTCGGTTGATCGACTGACTTTCATCAAGATGAACCAGTCTTGGATCACCACCAGCTACCACACACCTGATGCTGATATAACAGACTAATTGATTTTAACATGTCACATCCCTTCAAGACTGATGCTGATGCTGAGTGCCTGTGCTGTTATGTTGACTGGCTATCCTCCTCCTCCGAGTCCTCAATGATACGATTGATGATAGCTTGGAAGATCATTTTTGTTTTTGGGTGCCGCCACCAGTGGCTAAGGCCCAATTTTTCAGCCCCTGTTTAACAGGGGCATGTAATTACAATTTTTTTAGCAATAATTTGCCATAGGGCTCATTGCTGTGCTCCAAGTACAGTATCTGTGAGGGGTTGGAGTGTTGTGCCACCATTGCCTAAGGCCCAATTTTTCAGCCCCTGTTCAACAGGGGCATGTAATTACAATTCTTGATCTAATAATTCACAGCAGGGCCCATTGCTGCACCCACCAAGAGTAACTCTGAGGGCTTACAGTGTTGTGGCAACGCCGCCACCACCACCACCACCACCACCACGAAAGGCCCAATTTTTCAGCCCCTGTTCAACAGGGGCATGCAATTAAAATTCTTGATCTAATAATTCACAGCAGGGCCCATTGCTGCACCCACCAAGAGTAACTGTCAGGGCTTACAGTGTTGTGGCACCAGCACCACCATCAAAGGCCCAATTTTTACTACCACTGTTCAACAATTATATGTAATTAAAATTCCTGATATAATAGTTGACAGCAGGGCGTTCCAGCACCAACCAAGAGTAACTGTGAGTGCTTACAGTGTTGTGCCAACACCAACAACTAAGGGGCCTATTTCTGCAGAGTATATACGGCAGGTCCCTACTTTCAAACATCCAACTTACAAACGACTCCTACTTGCAAACGCAAGAAGACAACAGGAAGTGAGAGGAAATCTACCCCTTGGAAGGAAAATTCTCTCCTGTAAGAATTAATATGGGAGAAAGGTGTCTCCTCTGTACTGATGCTTTATCACCAATCCTTGTTTCAAGAAAAACACCACATTTCAAAAACAGTTGTCATTGGGACGGAAAGTGAGGTGAAATGTTCTGAACAGGGGCACAGACAGCAAAACAAATGTTACAGGGGTGATAACCCTTACCTATGTTTTCCAAAAAGTTTAAAAATAGATTTTTGGGCTGGAGCTACACTTCAACAATGTACCTGTTCAAAATTACAAACAGATTCTACATAAGAACAAACCTACAGTCCCTGTCTTGTATGCACCGCCTGTATACGGCTGTTCAGAGTATATAGGGCCTTTTTTATTTTATGTGCGGGGTTCCCCTTAATATCCATACAAGACCCAAAGGGGCTGGTAATGGGCTGGGGTAGGGGGGGGGGGGGTCATGGGGTAGCTATGCCATTTTTCTTAAAGATTTTCATCCATATTACCGGGACCAGACATTACATTAAAGCCGCAAGCAGTTTTAAATGGCTTTTTTTTTCCTTTAGAAGTGTCATTTTGTGCAGGGACAGTTCTAAACACGGGAAACACGTGGCACTTCACAGGCATACTTTAGACACCCCCCAGGTACGATATTTAAAGGAATATTTGACTTTTTTTTTTCACTTTATGCATCATTAAAATGACTGCTCCCGAAAAATGACCGTTTTTAAAACTTCTTTTTGCATTGATACATGTCCCCTGGTGCAGAACCCGGGTTCCCAAACCCTTTTTAGGACAATAACATGCATAATAGTCGTTATAATTAGCACTTTAGAATTCGAACGTTCGCATCCATTGTATTTAATAGGGTTCTAATGTTCGTACGAACTTTCGGTCCGTTCGCGGGTTCTGGTGCGAACCGAACCCGGGGGTGTTCGGCTCATCACTAGTCTGGATTTGTTTTGGGAACGATTTAGGAGGTGCGGGGGCCTTCCGCAGTGGAACGGTTGGGTACCAAAGGTGATTTCCAGGCAGCCTCTGATAAAATCTGTGACGATCCTGGTGCGCAATGAATCTATACCTGAGGCTGATTTAATAGTATGGCTACGCCGATATGGTGAGGTCCTCGCTCCACTGCGGAAGGTCCTTGATCTGCATGGGATTTGGACAGGGGCCTGGACAGTGTCATTAAAATTAGGGGTACTGGAAAATGTAGTCCAACATCTGCCCTGTTCAGCCTTTCTGGGGAGGGATAGGCTGACCATTTTTTACCAAGGTCAGCCTAAAGTCTGCAACAAATGTGGCGAAAAGGGCCATTTTGCATCTACCTGCACCCGTAAAAAGTGTTCAATGTGCCAGGAGCTGGGCCATTTGGCTAAGGATTGTACCGAAATTCGGTGCAATTTGTGCCAAAAGCTCGGTCATCCATATAGTCAATGCCCAGAGGCATTACATAACTTGCCAGGATTGGAGGCTGAGCTGCAGAGGCTAGATAAGGAGGATGAGGCCGCTGAAACTGTTGTTGTCCCTCCTGTGTCTGTGACATCTGTTGGTTCTGGTTCTTTCTCTCCTAGTGATGTGGTCCCTGAGTCTGTCCCTCCTGTGTCTGTTACATCTGTTTCGGTTTCCCCTAGTAATGTGGTCCCTGAGTCTGTTCCTCCTGTGGTACGTAGATCCTCCAGACTGGCGGAAGCTGCTGGGGGGGCAGGTTTAGCGGATCTTCCCACTCAGCCTCCAGTCCCTGCCCCTCGGCAGCGCAAGCGTGGTCAGGGGAATGTGGGGGTGCTGGATGGGGGTGGGGCTTATGGAAGGGTGTCCATACCCCATGTCTCACGCTCGGTTGATGGGGATTCGGATGATGAGGGGTGGGAGAAGATTAGGAGGAAGAAAAAAAAGAGGAAGACAAGAAAAGCTGTCATTTCTTCCTCAGAGTCGGACCCAGGAGGGGTTCCTCTTGGCAACACCTTTTCTGTTCTGTCGGGTGATGAGATGTCTGATGTGTCCTTCTCTATGGATGAAGGGGAGTCACATAGTCTTAAGAGAGCTGTTTCTGGTGATGAAAGTGTGGTAAGGGTTAAGAAACGACTCCCCCAATCATCCTGATGGCATATCAGACTTGCCTTTGGTGATCTGCCCATCTCTGGGTGAGGAGCTCTTTTCTTTTTCTGTGTTGGTGTAAGTTGTAGGAAGATTTATTTTCCAGTAATGACATGATTTTTGCTTTTGCTGTAAAGTTCTTTTTGTTTGAGAGCAGATTTGCTATATTTATTTTCATTTTTATGTAAATATGTATATATATTGTATTTATGCTTATTGATTGCAAGTCCTTTAATAAAGAAAAATTGGGATGCATGCCCTTACATTGGTGGTCAGTGGGATGCATGCCCTTACATTGGTGGTCAGTGGGATGCATGCCCTTACATTGGTGGTCAATGGGATTGGTGGTCAGTGGGATGCATGCCCTCACATTGGTGGTCAGTGGGATGCATGCCCTCACATTGGTGGTCAGTGGGATGCATGCCCTTACATTGGTGGTCAGTGGGATGCATGCCCTTACATTGGTGGTCAGTGGGATGCATGCCCTTACATTGGTGGTCAGTGGGATTGGTGGTCAGTGGGATGCATGCCCTTACATTGGTGGTCAGTGGGATGCATGCCCTTACATTGGTGGTCAGTGGGATGCATGCCCTTACATTGGTGGTCAGTGGGATGCATGCCCTTACATTGGTGGTCAGTGGGATTGTTGGTCAGTGGGATGCATGCCCTCACATTGGTGGTCAGTGGGATGCATGCCCTTACATTGGTGGTCAGTGGGATGCATGCCCTTACATTGGTGGTCAGTGGGATGCATGCCCTTACATTGGTGGCCAGTGGGATGCATGCCCTTACATTGGTGGTCAATGGGATTGGTGGTCAGTGGGATGCATGCCCTCACATTGGTGGTCAGTGGGATGCATGCCCTTACATTGGTGGTCAGTGGGATGCATGCCCTTACATTGGTGGTCAGTGGGATTGGTGGTCAGTGGGATGCATGCCATCACATTGGTGGTCAGTGGGATGCATGCCCTCACATTGGTTGTCAGTGGGATGAATGCCCTTACATTGGTGGTCAGTGGGATGCATGCCCTTACATTGGTGGTCAGTGGGATTGGTGGTCAGTGGAATGCATGCCCTCACATTGGTGGTCAGTGGGATGCATGCCCTCACATTGGTGGTCAGTGGGATTGGTGGTCAGTGAGATGAATATAAGAAACATACTTGCGTTTTATGTTTGCGAACTTGAGGTGTGAAGGCTTCCCAGTCTGCATACAAAATTTTACAAATTTCTTCCCAGCCTCTGATCTTCCGGGCATTATTTTTATATGCGGGTATACGACTGTCCCATATATATGGCCTGTCACGGACAAGGCGGATAAGCTCCTCGTTGTCGATGCTGTTCCGACGCCTGGGGGCCATCTTATCTGTTTGCAGATGAACATGACAGGAAACAGGAAGTGAGGGGGCAGTACCCAGAGGAGGAGCTGGAGGTGAAGAATTTGCACATATGTGAACCATCAATGCGATTCCAGAACGATTTACATTGATGTCTATGGAGACTAAATTCGTAACTCGCAAGACCCTTTTTTTATCGCATTGCATTCGTAGAGGAATCGCAACACATGTATGTGAACGACCGTCATTGAAAACAATGACTTTATGGATGACATGCGAATTTAGAATGTTTTTGATGCATCGCATTCGTTATGAACGCGCAACAGTGTGAACCGGCCCTAATACTGCATTAATTTGCTGACAAAGTCTTCCTCTACTTCCTCCGTCTAGACACAAAGCATATAGTTGTCTGCAACTGCTGCTAATGTGCTTTCTTCTACCTCATCCTCCTCTGCTAAACTCCCCATAACCCCACAAACTTGCAGTGAGGAGTTGGGGGAATTATTTGATCATATGATCACTGACTTGCTGCAGGAGGATGAACTTTGTCAAATGAGGCACGGAGTGAAAAAAATCAAAGACAAGTAACGGAGGGGCCGGGCATGACGAGGTGGAGAGGAAACCAACAAGGGGTTAAAGCTGGAGTGGTGTGAAGGGGAGGTGGCAGGATGGAAGCTTGTGAGTGAGGGGAGGAGCGGTATAAAGCAGGGGGCGGGGACTCCCGGGGGTTCAGTTCAGCAAGGAGTAAACAGGAGGAGGCAGTTTTACACGCTGCTCCTACAGCTATGGCGGACATCGACGTGCTTTTGGCATGCTTGAGGGCAGCAGCGGCGACACGGGGACCGGACTGGTTGCAGGCACAAGTGGGAGCACTGATCCAGGACCAGGCGGAGGGGTCACAGGCCGGAGGTGAGGCGTCACCGTGCGTTATTCTCCCAGCCCACCAAGTAGAGCTCAGCGCCACCCCAGGAGCCCATTCATGGACCCATCGCCCCCTCCTGCTAAGCGCGTATCTGCTTCGGTCGGAGGGGTGTCCAGACAGAATCCTCTTCGCTGGCGGAGCTCAGGGGGCGGGGCTATGGGCCATAATGGCGCCCAGTCCTCGCCCGCGCGACGTGAACAGTGTAATAGAGCAGTCCCCACACATCACCGGTGGCTGCAAGGGGGGGAGATTTGGCAGGGGAGGAGCTGTGCCACGGCCGGCGGGCCGTCACAGGACGCGGCCGGAGGCTCCAGGGCAATTAGGAGGCCGGAGGAAACGAGGAAGGACGGTGGACGTATGGCGCGGCCTACACGAGGTCCCGCGCGTGGGAGCATGCGCAATAGCATGGCGACGACCGGGTCACAACAAAGATGACTATTTGTGCGTGGGGCCTCCTTCCTCTAATGTGTGTGCGATTCTCCTAGCTACGTTGCAGCACATTACAGGTAGGTTCGGCGTTCCATTGGCAGCTGACAAGACAGAGGGCCCAACTACGGAACTTATCTTTCTAGGGATAGTGATCGATTCAAAGGCCATGGAGTGCCGGCTGCCAGCGGACAAAGTGGAGATTCTCAGGCTGGAGATTAGGGGGTTGTTGGGACAGAACAAGGTCCAGCTCCGGATGTTACAATCCCGGTTAGGCAAGTTTAATTTTGCCTGTAGGATTATTCCCATGGGCAGGGTGTTCTGCCGGCGGCGACTTCCGGGGGTTCGGGCCCCGACCCATTTCCCCTGTTGCACTGCCCCACAAGTGCAGGTCACTGCTATCCTCAGGGCTGGATGATAAAGCACAGCCTATAACTGCATAATATCAGTGATGGTAAAACTGCCAGACATTTGGGTCCTACATGTATGAAAAAAACGCATGACAGCAAAATTCCTGAATGCCTCATCCTTTTTCCACACTTACACATCTCCACAATAGGGATGAGCTTCGTGTTCGAGTCGAACATACGTTCGACTCGAACATCGGCTGTTCGATCGTTCGACGAAGATCGAACGATTTGGGCCGTTCGCGCCAAATTCGAGTGACGCGAACGGCCCACAATGCACTACGCCATCGCAGTGTCATCCAGGCGCTGTGATTGGCCAAGCATGCACTGTGACCCCGCATGCTTGGCCAATCACAGCGCCGGCAGCGAGGAGAGCAATGATTGGCCACAGGCAGGATGCCTGTGGCCAATTATTGCTGAGGGGGTTTAGTACACGCCCCACACTATAAAAGGCCGCCAGCGCGGCGGCCTTGTGTAGTGTGTTCCGGAGCAGGGAAAGAGAAGCATAGGCAGGGACAGTGTCATTTTTTTTCCTTTACTAATCCTGGATTCCTTGTGTTTAGGGACAAATAAGGATAGGTAGGGATAGTGTCAGTGTGTTATTCTGTGCTAAACCTTGTTTGTAGGGACAGAGAGGTACAGTGAGGGAAAGTGTCAGTGTGCTATTCTGTTCTAAACCAATTTTGCTGAACCATATTTGAAATCCTTGAGTTTAGGGACAGAGAAGGACACTCGTGGAAACTATCAGTGTGCTATTCTGTGCTAAATCTTGTTTGTAGGGAGGGACAGAGTGGGACAGTGAGGGAAAGTGTCAGTGTGCTATTCTGTTCTAAACCAATTTTGCTGCTCAATATTTGAAATCCTTGAGTTTAGGGACAGAGAAGGACACTCGTGGAAACTATCAGTGTGCTATTCTGTGCTAAATCTTGTTTGTAGGGAGGGACAGAGTAGGACAGTGAGGGAAACTGTCAGTGTGCTGTTCTGTGCTAAACCAATCTTGCTGAAGCATATTGCAAATCCTTGTGTTTAGGGACAGAGAAGGATAGGCAGGGGACAGTGTCAGTGTCATTGTTGCTAAGCCTCCTGCACAGTATACACCTGAAGGTAGCCCTTATTGCTCTTTTTCCCATCTCCCTGCAGGCCATCCATTAAAATGTCTGGAAGGCAAACAAGGAGAGGCAGACAGTCAGGAGGCAAAAAAAGAGGGCAAGCAGGCTCTGTGTCTGGGGGCAACAGTGCTGGTCGTGGACGCGGTGCATTGTCATCAGCACATGGCCATGGGACACGCTTGTCCTTCTTTTCGGCAGCTGGACATGTTGAGCCACATCATGCCGAAGACTTGGTAGAGTGGATGACCAAGCCCACCTCATCCTCCTCATCCTCTCTCACCCAGGCTCAGGGTACTGGCAAAGCAGCTGCCAAAGCGTCCTCTTCTCTGGTATCATTATCTTCATTAGTCAATCCTTCCCTAGACCCACCATGTCCTCCTCCCTGAGGAGTCCCCCGAACTGTTTGAGCACAGTGTTGGGTACATGCTCCAGGAGGATGCCCAGCGTTTCGAAGGATCTGATGATGATACCCAGCTAGAGGAAGGCAGTAGCGTGAGAGCAGAGAGAGGGGATGCTCAAGAAGGACACCAATCTGGCAGTCATGCTCCAGCAGCTGCAGCATACTGCCAGATTGGCTCCAGTGATGAGGAGGGAGGGGATGATGAGGTCACTGACTCCACGTGGGTGCCTAATAGGAGAGAGGAGGAGGAGGAGGATGAGGAGGAGGCACATCTCCAACGAGGCAGGATGCCCTTGAGTGGCCAGCGTAAGGGCAGCACACCGACGGAATCACACCGCAGAGCTCCGCCTGTGCAGGGCGCTGCCTCTGCCCGTCATTCAAAAAGTTCTTTGGTGTGGGCCTTTTTTGAGGCGAGTGCATCAGATCGCACAGCTGCTGTTTGCAACATATGTCTCAAGCGTATATCGCGTGGCCAAAACATCAGCCGCTTGGGCACCACATGCTTGATCAGACATATGTTGACCTGCCATGCAGCTCGTTGGCAAGCCTACCTTAAAGACCCACACCAAAGAACAAAGCTGACCTCTTCTTGCACCGCATCAGCTGGCATCTCCAACCCCAGTATACCTTCAGTCCTCTCTGAAACCTGCTCTGAGAGGAATGAAGGTGTAGAATTAGGTGTTTCACAGCCAAGTACTTGCGGGCACTCTGCTAGCAGTACACCAACGTCCGATTCTAGCAGGCAAATTTCCCTGCCCCAGCTGCTGGACCGTCGAAAGAAGTTCACTCCCAGCCATCCACATGCCCAGCGGTTGAATGCTAGCTTGGCTAAATTGCTAGCGCTTCAACTGCTGCCTTTTCAGTTGGTAGACTCGGCCCCCTTCCGTGAGTTTGTGCAATGTGCGGTTCCTCAGTGGCAGGTTCCCAAACGCCACTTTTTCGCACGGAAGGCGATTCCGGCTCTCTACAGGCATGTGGAAGGCAATGTCTTGGCCTCGCTGGACAGGGCGGTCAGCGGTAAGGTGCATATTACCGCTGACTCATGGTCCAGCAGGCATGGACAGGGACGTTACCTTTCTTTCACGGCCCATTGGGTCACTCTTTTGGCAGCTGGGAAGGATGCAGGACAAGGTGCAGTAGTGTTGGAGGTTGTTCCACCGCCACGCCTCCAAAATGCTACTACTGGTTGTGACACACCTCTCTCCTCCACCCCCTCCTCTTCTTCTTCCTCCATGGCCTCTTCCTGTGGTTTGTCCTCGGAACCAGCGGTGCTCCGTAGGCGTTCAAGGGGCTACGCAAGTACGCAGGCAAAAAGATGCCATGCCGTGCTTGCGCTGGTGTGTTTGGGGGACAGGAGCCACACTGGGGCAGAGGTCCTGTCTGCTCTGCAGGGGCAGGCCGAGAGGTGGTTGACACCACGCCAGCTTAAGCCAGGAATGGTGGTTTGCGACAATGGCACCAACCTCCTCTCCGCCCTCCGACAGGGACAACTGACCCATGTGCCCTGTATGGCTCACGTCCTTAACCTGGTGGTGCAGCGGTTCTTGGGCAGGTACCCGGGCTTACAGGATGTCCTGAGGCAGGCCAGGAAAGTCTGTGTGCATTTCCGCAGATCTTATAATGCCAGTGCTCGCCTGGCTGAGCTGCAAAAGGAGTTGAACCTGCCCAAGAACCGCCTTATATGTGACATGCCCACCAGGTGGAACTCAACGTTGGCCATGCTGCAGCGGCTGCACACGCAGCAGAGGGCCATCAATGAGTACCTGTGCGACTACCGCACCAGGACAGGGTCAGGGGAGCTCGGTTTTTTTTCACCACGCCAGTGGGGCATGATCAGGGATGCATGCACTGTCCTGGCACCATTTGAGGAGGCCACGAGGATGGTGAGCAGTGACAGTGCATGCATCAGTGACACTGTACCTCTTGTCCACCTGTTGGAGCACACGCTGCGTGGAATAATGGACAGGGCACTTGAGGCAGAACAGAGGCAGGAAGAGGAGGACTTCCTTGCCTCTCAAGGCCCCCTTTACCCAGACAGTGTTCCTTCTGTCCCACCCATCGCACAGGAAGAGGAGAAGGAGGAGGAGGATTGTGTCAGCATGGAGGTGGAGGCTAAGACACTCAGCATCATCAGCAGCAGTCTTTTAGGGATGATTTACAGTCCCAAGAAACCAGTGGACTTGTACGTGGCTGGGAGGAGGTGGCTGCGGATCATGTCGTCCTTAGTGACCCAGAGGACTCCGGACTGAATGCCTCAGCTAACCTACGCTGCATGGCCTCCCTGATCCTGCAAAGTCTGCGGAAGGATCCTCGTATTCTTCGGATCAAGGAGAGGGACCATTACTGGCTGGCCACTCTCCTTGATCCACGGTACAAGGGTAAGGTTGCGGACCTTATCGTACCGTCGCAGAGGATGAGACAACTCCGGGAGGCCTTGCAGAAAGGTCTGTGCAACGCGTTCCCAGAGACTGGGAGGTTACAAACTCCTGGTCCTGGACAACGAGTTGCTGAGGCTTCGGCCAGTCAAAGAAGGAGCGGTGGGGAAGGTGGCCGTCTGACCGATGCGTTCAGACAATTCTTTAGTCCGCAGCCCCAAAGTATGATCGGTTCCAGCAACCATCGCCAGCGTCTGATATACATGGTCCAGGAATACCTAGGGGCAAGGTCAGACTTGGACACCTTCCCCACCGAAAATCCTCTGGCTTACTGGGTCTTGAGGATGGATCACTGGCCAGAGCTTGCACAGTATGCAATTGAGCTACTGGCCTGTCCTGCATCCAGCGTTCTTTCAGAACGCACATTCAGTGCTGCTGGAGGATTTGTCACGGATCACAGGGTGCGCCTGTCCACCGACTCGGTTGATCGACTGACTTTCATCAAGATGAACCAGTCTTGGATCACCACCAGTAGTGATGAGCCGAACACCCCCGGGTTCGGTTCGCACCAGAACCCGCGAACGGACCGAAAGTTTGCACGAACATTAGAACCCTATTAAATACAATGGATGCGAACGTTCGGATTCTAAAGTGCTAATTATAACGACTATTATCCATGTTATTGTCCGAAACAGAGTTTGGGAACCCGGGTTCTGCACCAGGGGACATGTATCAATGCAAAAAGAAGTTTTAAAAACGGACGTTTTCCGGGAGCAGTCATTTTAATGATGCATAAAGTGAAAAAAAAAAAGTCAAATATTCCTTTAAATATTGTACCTGGGGGGTATCTAAAGTATGCCTGTGAAGTGCCACGTGTTTCCCGTGTTTAGAACTGTCCCTGCACAAAATAACATTTCTAAAGGAAAAAAAGCCATTTAAAACTGCTTGCGGCTTTAATGCAATGTCTGGTCCCGGTAATATGGATGAAAATCTTTAGGAAAAATGGCATAGCTACCCCATCAACCCCCCCCCCCCCCTTACCCCAGCCCATTACCAACCCCTTTGGGTCTTGTATGGATATTAAGGGGAACCCCGCACACAAAATAAAAAAGGACCTATATACTCTGAACAGCCGTATACAGGCGGTGCATACAAGACAGGGACTGTAGGTTTGTTCTTATGTAGAATCTGTTTGTAATTTTGAACAGCTGCATTGTTTAAGTGGAGCTCCATGCCAAATTCCTTTTTTTTAGCTTTTTGTAAAACATAGGGAACGGTTATCACCCCTGTCACATTTTTTTTGCTGTCTGTGCCCCTGTTCAGAACATTTCACCTCACTTTGCGTCCCAATGACAACTGTTTTTGAAATGTGGTGTTTTTATTGAAACAAGGATTGGTGATAAAGCATCAGTAGAGAGGAGACACCTTTCTCCCATATTAATTCTTACAGGAGAGAATTTTCCTTCCAAGGGGTAGATTTCCTCTCACTTCCTGTTGTCTTCTTCCGTTTGCAAGTAGTAGTAGTTTGTAAGTTGGATGTTTGAAAGTAGGGACCTGCCGTATATACTCTGCAGAAATTGGCCCCTTAGGTGTTGGTGTTGGCACAACACTGAAAGCACTCACAGTTATTCTTGGTGGGTGCTGGAACGCCCTGCTGTCAACTATTATATCAGGAATTGTAACAACTTATAATTGTTGATCAGTGGTAGTAAAAATTGGGCCTTTGATGGTGGTGCTGGTGCCACAACACTGTAAGGCCTGACAGTTACTCTTGGTGGGCGCAGCAATGGGCCCTGCTGTGAATTATTCGAACAATAATTATAATTGCATGCCCCTGTTGAACAGGGGCTGAAAAATTGGGCCTTTGGTGGTGGTGGTGATGGTGGTGCTGGTGCCACAACACTGTAAGGCCTGACAGTTACTCTTGGTGGGCGCAGCAATGGGCCCTGCTGTGAATTATTAGATCAATAATTATAATTGCATGCCCCTGTTGAACAGGGGCTGAAAAAATTGGGCCTTAGGCACTGGTGGCACAACACTGCAACCCCTCACAGATACTGTACTTGGAGCACAGCAATGAGGCCTGTTGCAAAGTATTGCATCAAAAATTTTAATTACACGCCCCTGTTAAACAGGGGCTGAAAAATTGGGCCTTAGCCACTGGTGGCGTCGCCCAAAAACCAAAATGATCTTCCAAGCTATCATCATTAATCGTATCATTGAGGAGGAGGAGGAGGATAGCCAGTCAACATAACAGCACAGGCACTCAGCATCAGCATCAGTCTTGAAGGGATGTGACATTTTAAAATCAATTAGTCTGTTATATCAGCATCTGGTGTGTGGTAGCTGGTGGTGATCCAAGACTGGTTCATCTTGATGAAAGTCAGTCGATCAACCGAGTCGGTGGACAGGCGCACCCTGTGATCCATGACAAATCCTCCAGCAGCACTGAATGTGCGTTCTGAAAGAACGCTGGATGCAGGACAGGCCAGTAGCTCAATTGCATACTGTGCAAGCTCTGGCCAGTGATCCATCCTCAAGACCCAGTAAGCCAGAGGATTTTCGGTGGGGAAGGTGTCCAAGTCTGACCTTGCCCCTAGGTATTCCTGGACCATGTATATCAGACGCTGGCGATGGTTGCTGGAACCGATCATACTTTGGGGCTGCGGACTAAAGAATTGTCTGAACGCATCGGTCAGACGGCCACCTTCCCCACCGCTCCTTCTTTGACTGCCCGAAGCCTCAGCAACTCGTTGTCCAGGACCAGGAGTTTGTAACCTCCCAGTCTCTGGGAACGCGTTGCACAGACCTTTCTGCAAGGCCTCCCGGAGTTGTCTCATCCTCTGCTCCCTCTGCGACGGTACGATAAGGTCCGCAACCTTACCCTTGTACCGTGGATCAAGGAGAGTGGCCAGCCAGTAATGATCCCTCTCCTTGATCCGAAGAATACGAGGATCCTTCCGCAGACTTTGCAGGATCAGGGAGGCCATGCAGCGTAGGTTAGCTGAGGCATTCAGTCCGGAGTCCTCTGGGTCACTAAGGACGACATGATCCGCAGCCACCTCCTCCCAGCCACGTACAAGTCCACTGGTTTCTTGGGACTGTAAATCATCCCTAAAAGACTGCTGCTGATGATGCTGAGTGCCAGCCTCCACCTCCATGCTGACACAATCCTCCTCCTCCTCCTCCTCCTCCTCCTCCTCCAGAGGCAAGGAAGTCCTCCTCCTCCTCCTCCTCCTCCTCCTCCAGAGGCAAGGAAGTCCTCCTCCTCCGTAAAGGGGGCCTTGAGAGGCAAGGAAGTCCTCCTCCTCCTCCTCCGTAAAGGGGGCCCTGTCCTCCTCCTCCTCCTCCTCCTCCTCCTCCCTGTGCGATGGGTGGGACAGAAGGAACACTGTCTGGGTAAAGGGGGCCTTGAGAGGCAAGGAAGTCCTCCTCTTCCTGCCTCTGTTCTGCCTCAAGTGCCCTGTCCATTATTCCACGCAGCGTGTGCTCCAACAGGTGGACAAGATTAAGGACGTGAGCCATACAGGGCACATGGGTCAGTTGTCCCTGTCGGAGGGCGGAGAGGAGGTTGGTGCCATTGTCGCAAACCACCATTCCTGGCTTAAGCTGGCGTGGCGTCAACCACCTCTCGGCCTGCCCCTGCAGAGCAGACAGGACCTCTGCCCCAGTGTGGCTCCTGTCCCCCAAACACACCAGCGCAAGCACGGCATGGCATCTTTTTGCCTGCGTACTTGCGTAGCCCCTTGAACGCCTACGGAGCACCGCTGGTTCCGAGGACAAACCACAGGAAAAGGCCATGGAGGAAGAAGAAGAGGAGGGGGTGGAGGAGAGAGGTGTGTCACAACCAGTAGTAGCATTTTGGAGGCGTGGCGGTGGAACAACCTCCAACACTACTGCACCTTGTCCTGCATCCTTCCCAGCTGCCAAAGAGTGACCCAATGGGCCGTGAAAGAAAGGTAACGTCCCTGTCCATGCCTGCTGGACCATGAGTCAGCGGTAATATGCACCTTACCGCTGACCGCCCTGTCCAGCGAGGCCAAGACATTGCCTTCCACATGCCTGTAGAGAGCCGGAATCGCCTTCCGTGCGAAAAAGTGGCGTTTGGGAACCTGCCACTGAGGAACCGCACATTGCACAAACTCACGGAAGGGGGCCGAGTCTACCAACTGAAAAGGCAGCAGTTGAAGCGCTAGCAATTTAGCCAAGCTAGCATTCAACCGCTGGGCATATGGATGGCTGGGAGTGAACTTCTTTCGACGGTCCAGCAGCTGGGGCAGGGAAATTTGCCTGCTAGAATCGGACGTTGGTGTACTGCTAGCAGAGTTCCCGCAAGTACTTGCCTGTGACACACCTAATTCTACACCTTCATTCCTCTCAGAGCAGGTTTCAGAGAGGAGTGAAGGTATAGTGGGGTTGGAGATCCCAGCTGATGCGGTGCAAGAAGAGGTCAGCTTTGTTCTTTGGTGTGGGTCTTTAAGGTAGGCTTGCCAACGAGCTGCATGGCAGGTCAACATATGTCTGATCAAGCATGTGGTGCCCAAGCGGCTGATGTTTTGGCCACGCGATATACGCTTGAGACATATGTTGCAAACAGCAGCTGTGCGATCTGATGCACTCGCCTCAAAAAAGGCCCACACCAAAGAACTTTTTGAATGACGGGCAGAGGCAGCGCCCTGCACAGGCGGAGCTCTGCGGTGTGATTCCGTCGGTGTGCTGCCCATACGCTGGCCACTCAAGGGCATCCTGCCTCGTTGGAGATGTGCCTCCTCCTCATCCTCCTCCTCCTCCTCCTCCTCCTCCTCCTCCTCCTCTCTCCTATTAGGCACCCACGTGGAGTCAGTGACCTCATCATCCCCTCCCTCCTCATCACTGGAGCCAATCTGGCAGTATGCTGCAGCTGCTGGAGCATGACTGCCAGATTGGTGTCCTTCTTGAGCATCCCCTCTCTCTGCTCTCACGCTGCTGCCTTCCTCTAGCTGGGTATCATCATCAGATCCTTCCAAACGCTGGGCATCCTCCTGGAGCATGTACCCAACACTGTGCTCAAACAGTTCGGGGGACTCCTCAGGAGGAGGACATGGTGGGTCTAGGGAAGGATTGACTAATGATACCAGAGAAGAGGACGATTTGGCAGCTGCTTTGCCAGTACCCTGAGCCTGGGTGAGAGAGGATGGGGAGGATGAGGTGGGCTTGGTCATCCACTCTACCAAGTCTTCGGCATGATGTGGCTCAACATGTCCAGCTGCCGAAAAGAAGGACAAGCGTGTCCCATGGCCATGTGCTGATGACAATGCACCGCGTCCACGACCAGCACTGTTGCCCCCAGACACAGAGCCTGCTTGCCCTCTTTTTTTGCCTCCTGACTGTCTGCCTCTCCTTGTTTGCCTTCCAGACATTTTAATGGATGGCCTGCAGGGAGATGGGAAAAAGAGCAATAAGGGCTACCTTCAGGTGTATACTGTGCAGGAGGCTTAGCAACAATGTCACTGACACTGTCCCCTGCCTATCCTTCTCTGTCCCTAAACACAAGGATTGAAAATATGGAACAGCAAAATTGGTTTAGAACAGAATAGCACACTGACACTTTCCCTCGCTGTCCTACTCTGTCCCTCCCTACAAACAAGATTTAGCACAGAATAGCACACTGCTAATTTCCACGAGTGTCCTTCTCTGTCCCTAAACTCAAGGATTTCAAATATGGAACAGCAAAATTGGTTTAGAACAGAATAGCACACTGTCAGTTTCACTCACTGTACCTCTCTGTCCCTAAACTCAAGGATTGAAAATATGGTTCAGCAAAATTGGTTTAGAACAGAATAGCACACTGACACTTTCCCTCACTGTCCTACTCTGTCCCTCCCTACAAACAAGATTTAGCACAGAATAGCACACTGATAATTTCCACGAGTGTCCTTCTCTGTCCCTAAACTAAAGGATTGAAAATATGGAACAGCAAAATTGGTTTAGAACAGAATAGCACACTGACACTTTCCCTCACTGTCCTACTCTGTCCCTCCCTACAAACAAGATTTAGCACAGAATAGCACACTGATAATTTCCACGAGTGTCCTTCTCTGTCCCTAAACTCAAGGATTTGAAATATGGAACAGCAAAATTGGTTTAGAACAGAATAGCACACTGTCAGTTTCACTCACTGTACCTCTCTGTCCCTAAACTCAAGGATTGAAAATATGGTTCAGCAAAATTGGTTTAGAACAGAATAGCACACTGACACTTTCCCTCACTGTCCTACTCTGTCCCTCCCTACGAACAAGATTTAGCACAGAATAGCACACTGATAATTTCCACGAGTGTCCTTCTCTGTCCCTAAACTCAAGGATTGAAAATATGGAACAGCAAAATTGGTTTAGAACAGAATAGCACACTGAAACTTTCCCTCACTGTCCTACTCTGTCCCTCCCTACAAACAAGATTTAGCACAGAATAGCACACTGATAATTTCCACAAGTGTCCTTCTCTGTCCCTAAACTCAAGGATTTGAAATATGGAACAGCAAAATTGGTTTAGAACAGAATAGCACACTGACACTTTCCCTCACTGTCCTACTCTGTCCCTCCCTACAAACAAGATTTAGCACAGAATAGCACACTGATAATTTCCGCGAGTGTCCTTCTCTGTTCCTAAACTCAAGGATTTGAAATATGGAACAGCAAAATTGGTTTAGAACAGAATAGCACACTGACACTTTCCCTCACTGTCCTACTCTGTCCCTCCCTACAAACAAGATTTAGCACAGAATAGCACACTGACACTTTCCCTCACTGTACCTCTCTGTCCCTACAAACAAGGATTAGCACAGAATAGCACACTGACACTTTCCCTCACTGTACCTCTCTGTCCCTACAAACAAGGTTTAGCACAGAATAACACACTGTCACTGACACTCTCCCTACCTATCCTTATTTGTCCCTAAACACAAGGAATCCAGGATTAGTAAAGGAAAAAAAATGACACTGTCCCTGCCTATGCTTCTCTTTCCCTGCTCCGGAACACACTACACAAGGCCGCCGCGCTGGCGGCCTTTTATAGTGTGGGGCGTGTACTAAACCCCCTCAGCAATAATTGGCCACAGGCATCCTGCCTGTGGCCAATCATTGCTCTCCTCGCTGCAGGCGCTGTGATTGGCCAAGCATGCGAGGTCACAGTGCATGCTTGGCCAATTACAGCGCCTGGATGACACTGCGATGGCGTAGTGCATTGTGGGCCGTTCGCGTCACTCGAATTTGGCGCGAACGGCCCAAATCGTTCGATCTTCGTCGAACGATCGAACAGCCGATGTTCGAGTCGAACGTATGTTCGACTCGAACACGAAGCTCATCCCTAACCACCAGCTACCACACACCTGATGCTGATATAACAGACTAATTGATTTTAAAATGTCACATCCCTTCAAGACTGATGCTGATGCTGAGTGCCTGTGCTGTTATGTTGACTGGCTATCCTCCTCCTCCTCCTCAATGATACGATTAATGATGATAGCTTGGAAGATCATTTTGGTTTATGGGTGACGCCACCAGTGGCTAAGGCCCAATTTTTCAGCCCCTGTTTAACAGGGGCGTGTAATTAAAATTTTGGATGCAATACTTTGCAACAGGCCTCATTGCTGTGCTCCAAGTACAGTATCTGTGAGGGGTTGCAGTGTTGTGCCACCAGTGCCTAAGGCCCAATTTTTCAGCCCCTGTTCAACAGGGGCATGCAATTATAATTATTGATCTAATAATTCACAGCAGGGCCCATTGCTGCGCCCACCAAGAGTAACTGTCAGGCCTTACAGTGTTGTGGCACCAGCACCACCATCACCACCACCACCACCACCAAAGGCCCAATTTTTCAGCCCCTGTTCAACAGGGGCATGCAATTATAATTATTGATCGAATAATTCACAGCAGGGCCCATTGCTGCACCCACCAAGAGTAACTGTCAGGCCTTACAGTGTTGTGGCACCAGCACCACCATCACCACCACCACCACCACCAAAGGCCCAATTTTTCAGCCCCTATTCAACAGGGGCATGCAATTATAATTATTGATCTAATAATTGACAGCAGGGCCCATTGCTGCGCCCACCAAGAGTAACTGTCAGGCCTTACAGTGTTGTGGCACCATCACCACCACCACCACCACCACCACCACCAAAGGCCCAATTTTTCAGCCCCTATTCAACAGGGGCATGCAATTATAATTATTGATTGAATAATTCACAGCAGGGCCCATTGCTGCGCCCACCAAGAGTAACTGTCAGGCCTTACAGTGTTGTGGCACCAGCACCACCATCAAAGGCCCAATTTTTACTACCACTGATCAACAATTATATGTTATTACAATTCCTGATATAATAGTTGACAGCAGGGCGTTCCAGCACCCACCAAGAGTAACTGTGAGTGCTTACAGTGTTGTGCCAACACCAACACCTAAGGGGCCAATTTCTGCAGAGTATATACGGCAGGTCCCTACTTTCAAACATCAAACTTACAAACGACTACTACTTGCAAACGGAAGAAGACAACAGGAAGTGAGAGGAAATCTACCCCTTGGAAGGAAAATTCTCTCCTGTAAGAATTAATATGGGAGAAAGGTGTCTCCTCTCTACTGATGCTTTATCACCAATCCTTGTTTCAATAAAAACACCACATTTCAAAAACAGTTGTCATTGGGACGCAAAGTGAGGTGAAATGTTCTGAACAGGGGCACAGACAGCAAAAAAAATGTGACAGGGGTGATAACCGTTCCCTATGTTTTCCAAAAAGCAAAAAAAAAAGGAATTTGGCATGGAGCTACACTTAAACAATGCAGCTGTTCAAAATTACAAACAGATTCTACATAAGAACAAACCTACAGTCCCTGTCTTGTATGCACCGCCTGTATACGGCTGTTCAGAGTATATAGGGCCTTTTTTATTTTGTGTGCGGGGTTCCCCTTAATATCCATACAATACCCAAAGGGGCTGGTAATGGGCTGGGGTAGGGGGGGGGGGGGGTTGATGGGGTAGCTATGCCATTTTTCCTAAAGATTTTCATCCATATTACCGGGACCAGACATTGCATTAAAGCCGCAAGCAGTTTTAAATGGCTTTTTTTCCTTTAGAAATGTTATTTTGTGCAGGGACAGTTCTAAACACGGGAAACACGTGGCACTTCACAGGCATACTTTAGACACCCCCCAGGTACAATATTTAAAGGAATATTTGACTTTTTTTTTTTCACTTTATGCATCATTAAAATGACTGCTCCCGGAAAACGCCCGTTTTTAAAACTTCTTTTTGCATTGATACATGTCCCCTGGTGCAGAACCCGGGTTCCCAAACTCTGTTTCGGACAATAACATGGATAATAGTCGTTATAATTAGCACTTTAGAATCCGAACGTTCGCATCCATTGTATTTAATAGGGTTCTAATGTTCGTGCGAACTTTCGGTCCGTTCGCGGGTTCTAGTGCGAACCGAACCCGGGGGTGTTCGGCTCATCACTACTCCACAACATCCACCACAACGTTTGCGGCCTTTAGTAACAGGAAGGGAAGCCTCATAGGGGGTTTCAGAGGCTTAGGATATGCCACATCAAGTGGGTAAGAGGGTCATGGAGCAACAATGAGGAAGACCAAGCATACACTTGAACCTCTGCAGAATTCTCCTACACCCACCCCACTATCGCCAGCAGCGTCTCTTCCATAGGCGCTGGAGCAGCTTTGCAAAACTGCTGGCTTTGCAGCTACTCCCATTCCAGCTCATGAAATCAGCCTGCTTCCATAGGTTTATGGCCTGTGCTACACCACAGTAGTAGGTATTCCATCACCAATATTTTGCCTAGAAAGCCATCCCCGTTTTCCAACAACATGTGCAGTATAATGTGTTTGTGACACTGGACCAAGCTGTCAGTGGGTACACATGACCAAAGAGACGTGGCCCAGTAAGCATGAACGCTACATATCCTTCACAGCACATTGGGTTAACCTTTTGGTGGCTGTTAAGGATGCTTGATGGGATACACCACTGGAGCTTGTCCGCCTGTGAAAAATGCAGAATAGGGCACACTACGGAAGCTTGTCAACTGTACGACCTCATCCTCCAATAGACGTGCAATTCATTTCGTCCTGAATTTAGTTGAAATTTGCTTTCTTCCTGGGTCAGAAGGTACTTGCATTCATTTTAGGTAGAAATAGGAGGTTGTTAAAATGGGGCGCACAATAGACAATGGCTCAAGCCCACAAGAGTACACCTATAGGAAGGAGCCTCTTATGGGGCAATAGTCGAAGAAGGAGCCAGGAGCGTCAGCGGGGAACCCCAGAGGGGGAGGAGCAGGGCTGCTCTCTGCAAACCCATTGCACAGAGCAGGTAAGCATAACAAGTTTATTATTTAAAAATAATAAAAAATGAAGGTTTCCAATCACTTTAATTCTGCTTTATGTTTTTGTTTACTCGTGATCTTTTATTGGTGTATGGGGGTTGTTCCTCCAAACAACTTTGGTAATGTATTCTAGGTAGTATCACTATGTTAATTATGTTTATCCTGCCAAACCATATATGGTAAAGTTTACCTCATTTCATGAGCATATTGGATATTTTAACCACTTCAGCACTGGGCCTATTCTGGCACTTTTCTCCTTCATGTAAAAATCATACATTTAGAACTCGAAAATTACTTCAAAACCCCAAACATTATATATGTTTTTTAGCAGACACCCTAGGGAATAAAATGGCGGTAATTGCAAATTTTTAGCTCGCTCGGTATTTGCGCAATAAATTTTCAAACGCCTTTTTTTTTTTTTTTTTTTTTAAATGGTTTCATGAATAAAAAATAAAAAAATTACAAAACATTAAAGTTAGCCCAATTTTTGGGGATAATGTGAAAGATGTTGTTATGCTGAGTAAATAGATACCTAACATGTCATGCTTTAAAATTGCGCTCACTCATGGAATGACACCAAACTTCAGTACTTAAAAATCTCCCTAGGCGATGCTTTCAAAATTTTTACACGTTACCATTCTCACATTACAGAGGAGGTCTAGTGCTAGAATTGTTGCACTCGTTCTAACGCACGCAGCAATACCTCATGTGTGGTTTGAACGGCGTTTACATATGTGGGCGGGACTTACGTGTGTGTTCGCTTCTGAGCGCGAGCTACCGGGGACATGGGCGTTTTTTTTTACTTTTTTGTATTTCTTACTCGATGTAACGGGAAGGCCCGGGGAACCCAGAATCTCTTAGACAGTATGAGATACCCTTGCTTTAGCTTCCCCAATGCCTCTTATGTGTAAACCACCCTGTGTCTCACTTAGGGGCACAGGGTGAATGAGAACCCCACCATGATCTGTGATAGCCATATCCAATACGGTATATACAGGGCATATATTGGGTATATACTGTGTGTGGGTTGTTTATGTAATACTTGCGGTGATGGTGTGTGATTACATTCTATTGTGGCTTGTGGGAATTAAGCCTGTAATTATAGGTTGTGTAACTAGCAGACAGACAGGTTAATTGAAGAGATGCTGAGGTGTTACCTGTCTGTGTCATGGATATGCATTAATGTCTGTCTGCCATCTTACCTTTCCTCCTCATGTGTCCATCTTAGAGGCCAGAACCCTTTCACCTGGCTTCCTTTATAATCTCCTCCCAGCCTGACTCCACCCCAGGCCCTATCACAGAACACTATATTAACCTGTGCACTGCAAGCCTGCTTTGCTGATCAACGTGTTTGGTAGGCATTGTGTGTTTGGGTTCCTGCCTGCCGTGTGCTACGTCTGTCTCTCTGTTACATATTTGGCTTGTCCCCGACTATCCCTGTCTGCTCCTGCCCCTTGACCTTCGGCTTGTCCTTCGTTATCCTTGTCTTCTTGTGGCCCTTGACCTTCTGCTGGTTATTCGTTACTCTTATATCTTGTGCTGCTGCTTCCCCTCTTTTCCCCTTATCCTACGGGGCGTGAGCTAGGAGACTCTAGGGGCCGCGACCTGGACCCAGCCTGCAGCATAACATCCTCACCACTAGAGGCTCTGGCGAAGACCTGCTGGGTCTTAGACTCCGCGCCCTGGGGAATCTTGGCTCTAGCTTCCTATAGGATCCCGGTTGTGCTCCTCTGGCCCCGCTTTCCACAACCACCCAGTTTCCTATCCGCAGCAGTCAGCCATAGGGTTCACTACCTTGCGGTGCACTCCTGTCCCCCTACGGTGTGCATCTGTCACCTGGCCACAGGTGACCTGACAGTCTGCTTATGTAATGCTAATGATCCTTTCATTGTGTTTAGCTTTTGATAATATGGATTGGGAGACAGAGAGGGCATGTGTCTGAGCCATTCACTGTAGTTAATTGGCTCATGTAAATTGGGTCTGGTCAGAGGTGTATGATGAGAGGAGGGTCAGAAGCTTCTCTCTGTGGATATAAAAGTTGTAATGTTTTGCAATAATAAAGTCAGTGGTCTTCTGACTGTGGAGGATCGGCAGCGAATTTGTGTCCAGGAGAGGTAATATCTTTAAACAGCGTTAACCCCCTTTCATACTTGGGCAGCCGTTACACTCTCTTTTTAACTTTGTTTTTTTGATCACTTTTATTCCTATTACAAGGAATGTAAACATCCCTTGTAATAGGAATCTATTGTGACAGGTCCTCTTTATGGAGAGATGCAGGGTCAATAAGACCCCACATCTCTCCTCCAGGCTGGAAAGCATGAGATCGGTCAAAAAAATTCACCGATCTCATGCTGACCGCCGAGATAACGGCTTTGTTTACATACGGAAACCCGGCGTGATGTCATAACGTCACGCCCGGGCCTCCGACGGTCAGAGAGATGACTGGTGACCATCTGGTCACCAGTCATCTCTATGCTTCCCATCCGGCACCGGCCAATTCGTTCTCCGAGCCCCAGATGGCACGGGAGAGCCAGGAGAAGCACCGGATTGATTGATGAGACTACACTGATGGGCACCGATAAGGTGGTAAGGGTGGGCACTGAGAGGTGGCATTGCTAGTTGACACTGGTGGGCATTGAGAAGTGGCACTGCTAGGTGGCAATGATAGTTGGCAGTGATGGGCACTGATAGGCAGCACTGCTAGGTGCCACTGATTGGCAACAGTGGTGGGCATTGATAGGTGGCACTGGCAGGGGCTACTGATTGTCACAGAATTGCCTCTTCCTCTTCGGGCCCGATGTCCCTTGCACATAAGCCGGTGATTGCCTTTTTTTTATGCTCACGCTGTCAGCACAAGGAGAAAACAAAAACCATTACCCAGCTTTTGTTTACATCACGTGATCAGCTGTCATTGGCTGACAGCTGATCACATGGTAAGGGGCAGGGATCGGCCCCTTACTCGGATCTGTCATCACCAGAGTCTCAGTGACCACAACGGACGCGCGAAGGGGAGGACGTCTATTGTAGGACTCCCGGCAATTGAGGACCGTGCTGTGGCCGTCGATCAGTTATAGCGCTGATCTCAAGTGATTAAAGAGGGTCTAAATGGGCCATTGACATGCATCACAATTCAACTTAGGAATGTGTCTTTGCAAAGTTAAACTAAATTAAATCCTTTCTTATTTTTGCTTGGGGATAGAGTGCAGAGGGATTACAAGTCTAGACAGTTTTTGGGGATGTCTGCACCCCTGATAGGGTGAAGACAACTCCCAAATTTGGCCACTATCCTTCCAAATAATTCACTTCCTGTCACATAGCCATACAGGAAGTGAGGGGAAATCCCTACCAATGTCTTTCCTTGGGGACACACAGGTCAATCTAAATACTTTCCCCATTATGTACATTGCACTCCAGCATTTTGCGGGGTACACCCCAAATTATTAGGTATTTTGGACTTTGGGGTTTATTTACTAAAGGCAAATCTACTTCGCACTACAAGTGCGCTTGCTGGATATCCGAGGGGGACATGCAAGCAAACAAAAAAAAAACATCTTTGCTTTTACATGATTGGATGTTACAATCACCAGTGATCCCTCAGATTTTCAGCAGCTACACTTTTACTGCAGAGTGGATTTGTCTTTACTAAACCCCAAACTACCCAATGATTTGGGGTGTACCCAACAAAGTGCTAGAGTGCAATTTGCTTAATGGGGACACTAGTTAGATTGATCTGTGTGTCCCCAAGAAAAGACATTGGTAGGGTTTTACCTTCACTTCCTGTTTAGCTGTGTGACAGGAAGTGAAGCCAATTTTACTAAAAGGGGACACAAAGCCCAACCTAAAGAAAAAAAACACAGGGGTTCTAACACTTACTTTGTTTCCCTCAAAATGCCCACAATTAGAATTGCCTTGAGCTATTTTTAAGTGCAGTGCTCTAAGTCAGTGCTTCTCAAGTACCCCCAACTGGCCATGTTTGCAGGTTTTCCTTCATCTTGCACATGTGCTTTAAATCACAGTCAATGGTTTTGAATTTTGGACAGCAATTCTCAATAAGATAAATTCACAAAACATGTCCTGTTGGGGGTACTTGAGGACTGAGGCTGAGAACCACTGCAGTAAAAAGGAAAATTTAATACTTACCGCTCTGTATTTTTCATTTCCTGGTGATTATCCATGGCAGCACATAATACATGCATATGCTAGCATGAAGGCACCAGGGTAGACAACTCACACCTGTTTTGACATGCCAATCAGCTGTCACATTTGTTGCAAAGAAAACGCAAAACAAACCTCAAAACTTTGCATCAAATTTTATTGGTCAACAAAACAAAAGTGAAGCCAAAATAAAAAACAGGGTCAATTTGAAACAGTTACAGACTCACAACATCTTGAGAAAGTTTTCGCAAAATAATGCAGCACAGACAATTAAATCAAAGTGAACAAACGACACACATTAACAACATCAAAATTATTTCAGGGGAACATTTCCCCACACAAAAAATTACAATCTACAAAATTAAAACAAACACCTGTTTTGCAAAGACATAACAAATAAAATACATGTGTTACAAACTCGATAAGGACACCAAAATGTACTTTTTGCCCCACACGCACACACACTTGCCTCTTTTCAGGGCAAGGGAGAGGATGCTATCTGTGAGCTTTATATAACATAGGTTTGTGAGCCAATGAGGCAATTGAAAACACATGCACAGTCCATGAAACACCCAAAATGCAAGTTCACCCAATGCAGAGACTGGACTTCAAAGTGGGTACACCTGTTAAGGATGTCCTTCAATTACTAACCCATAAAAACACTCTCTGAGCATGCCCAGAAATATCCAGGTGCTGTTCACACACAAAAAGCACCACCAAAAAATCTAACTGCCTGGGCATGCTCAGAAGAACTCAAATGCAGCTAGCAGAAAATACCCCCCCCCTGTCCAAAATTAAGCACATCATCCAGCATGCTACAAAATTAGAGATGGGACAATCTCCCCCCCCCCCCCCCCCTTACCAACAAATACCATTGCAGTCTATGGGAACTGACTTGTTAATTTTGCTAGTCCGAACTTGGCTGGCTTATCTTCTAGTTATTGGCCTTAAAATGGGGGCCCAGGTCCCACCCTAAGGGACATATATCAATGTCACCAATTTGGACAACACCAAAAACAAAACAAGGAGAAGTGCCTTTAAATATGCCAAATTGCTTAAGGGCCATTTCACACCACATGCAGTCCATTGCGTTTTTTATGAATCAAAAATGCATGGAAAGTTGGTTATATGGTTTTAAATGACAGTGTTTGTTCCAGTGCGTTCCAGTTCCACAAAAAAAGTAGAACATGCTGCATTTTACATGCACTGGACTGTACTGGAACGCAGCAAAACGCATCATAAACGCACTGGAACACACCTAAATGCACCAAAAACGCACTGGAACACACTTGTCCTTATCTATGGTTAATAAAAAAGGAGGGGTGGAAAAAAAAGCACTGGACTGCATTAAAAATGTACCAAAAATGCACCAGAACGCATCAAAAACGTGCATGCAAAAAAGCACCTGGAACGCATCCGGATTGCGTTTCTATGGTGTGAACTGGCCCTAGTTAACACCATAGAAACGCAGTCTGGATGCGTTCCAGGTGCTTTTCTGCATGCGTATTTTTAACACGTTCCAGTGCATTTTTGATGCGTTTTTGATGCAGTCCAGTGTTTTTTTCCCCCTCTTTTCACTTAGGACAAGTGTGTTGCAGTGCGTCTTTGGTGCATTTAGGTGCGTTCCGGTGCATTCTAGAGCATTTTTGGTACGTTCCGTTGCTTTTTTGATGTGTTTTACTGCGGTCCAGTACAGTTATGTACCTAAAAAATGCAGCATGACCATTTTTTTTTTCCTTTCTGGAACGGACTGCAGTGGTGTGAACTATGCCATTGGCATTAATGTGATCAACTTTCTTTGCGTTTTTTCATGCATCAAAAAAACGCACTGCACTGCATCCGGTGTGAACTGGCCCTAAATATCATACCTGGGGGGTGTCTATAGTATGCCTGTAAAGTAGTGCATGTTTTCCATGTTTATAACAGTTCAAGAGCAAAATTACATTTCTAAAGTAAAATAATAGTCATTAAAAAGTACTCGCGGCTGTAATGAATTGCTGGTTCCCGTCAATACAGATAAAAGTAATTGAAAGTCTTTGAAAAAAAAATGCATGGGGGTCCCCCAAATTCCATTACCAGGCCCTTCAGGTCTGGAATGGATATTAAGGGGAACCCTGCCGCAAATTTAAACAAAAAATGCGTGCGGTTCCCCCAAATATCCATACCAGGCCCTTCAGATCTGGTATGGATTTTAAGGGGAACTCCACCCAAATTTTAAAAAAAATGGTGTGGAGTCCCCCCAAAAATCCACACCAGACCCTTATTCGAGCACGCAACCTGGCAGGTCACAGGAAAAGAGGGGGGGACCAGAGAGCGCCCCCCCTCCTGAACCGTACCAGGCTACATGCCCTCAACATGGGGAGGATGTCCCCATGTTGATGGGGACAAGGGCCTCATCCCCACAACCCTTGCCCGGTGCTTGTGGGGGTATGCGGGCAGGGGACTTATCGGCATCTGGAAGACCCCTTTAACAAAGGGGACCCCCAGATCCCGGCCCCCCCTGTGTGAAATGGTAATGGGGTACATTGTACCCCTACCATTTCACAAAGAAAGTGTCAAAAATGTAAAAAATTACAATAGCCGGTTTTTGACAATTCCTTTATTAATGTCTTCTCTTTTCTTCCATCTTCTCCTTCCATCTTTTTCTTCCATCTTCTTCTGTTCTCCATTAGGGTTTCTTTCTCCATCTTGTTCTTCCTCTTCCTCTTCATCTTCATCTTCCTTCTTCTTTCGGTGTTCTCGTCCGCATCTTGCTCCGGCTTCTTCTTCCCTTCTTCTTTCTTCGGCCGCTCCGTTTGAATTGGAGGTTCCCGCTGAGTGACGCTTCAGTTCTCCTCTTGGTCCGCTGCCACCCGGTGACTACGCCCCCCTCTGACGCACATGGATTTCACGGGGACTTTCCCCGTGGTGTCAGAGGGGGGCGGGGTCACCGGGTGGCAGCGGACCAAGAGGAGAACTGAAGCGTCACACAGCGGGAACCTCCAATTTAAACGGAGCGGCCGAAGAAGGGGAAGAAGAAGCCGGAGCAAGATGCGGACAAGAACACTGAAGGAAAAAGGAAGATGAAGAACAAGATGGAGGAAGAAACCCGAATGGAGAACAGAAGAAGATGGAAGAAGATGGAAGAAGAAGATGGAAGAAGAAGAAGAAAGGAGAAGACATTAATAAAGGAATTGTGAAAAACCGGCTATTGTAATTTTTTACATTTTTGACACTTTCTTTGTGAAATGGTAGGGGTACAATGTACCCCATTACCTTTTCACACAGGGGGGGGGCGGGATCTTGGGGTCCCCTTTGTTAAAGGGGTCTTCCAGATTCCGATAAGCCACCCGCCCGCAGACCCCCACAACCACCGGGCAAGGGTTGTGGGGATGAGGCCTTTGTCCCCATCAACATGGGGACATCCTCCCCATGTTGAGTGCATGTGGCCTGGTACGGTTCAGGAGGGAGGAGGGGCGCTCTCTTGTCCCCCCCTCTTTTCCTGCGGCCTGCCAGGTTGCGTGCTCGGATAAGGGTCTGGTGTGGATTTTTGGGGGGACTCCACGTAATTTTTTTATTTTATTTGGGGTGGAGTTCCCCTTAAAATCCATTCCAGATCTGAAGGGCCTAGTATGGATATTTGGGGGAACCGCACGCATTTTTTTTTTAATTTGCGGCAGGGTTCCCCTTAATATTCATTCCAGACATGAAAGGCCTGGTAATGGAATTTGGGGACCCCCACGCTTTTTTTTTGTTTTTATCAATGACTTTTCTCTATATTGCTGGGAGCCGACAATTCATTACAGCCGCGGGTGCTTTTAAATGCTTTTTTTTTTCCTTTAGAAATTTCATTTTGCTGGCGCACTGGCAAGTTCAGAGCTGCGCCTGTCCAACTTATGCAAATTGAGTTGACTTGACATTTACGAAGATTTTGCCGGCGCAGTGTCCCGGCGCGTTTGAACAAGTAAAATTCCCGTGCTGAGCTCAAAAAAAACTCCCGCATCGCTAAATGTACTTGCCGGCGCAGCAGGCTGGTTCTGAAAAAGTTACTTTCTCACACTATTTTGGGCATATTAGTTATTTGGGCAGGTGTCACTACACTTCCTCACATCACCCCCATTATATTCTCACTTCCAGCTTCTTTATATTTAGATTTTAACATGCCGTGCGCCAGGTCCATAGTGGCGCACTGAGCGCCTCTTCCCGTCCGCCGAGAACACTATAGTAAATGGGAAATAGGGCTGCGATACCGGCGCTAATGTTTTGTAAATACCAAAACAGCCATTGCGCGCGCAGATGCGCCGATACTCATGGTGCAAACGTTTCGTAAATCAGCCCCTTAGTCTCTTTTTCTCAAGGGTTTTATTAAAGAACTTCCAGACAGAGGGATGGAGGGTTAGGGGAGATTCAGGTACCTCGCTTGCGGATCACGGGTATTCTCCTAATCCAGGAGGACAAACAGCTTCCACACTGGATATAGCCACCACCGGATAGGCTTCTCTCACTGACCTAGCAGCCGGTACGGTGCTTGTCCAAAAAGACTCTGCCACAGACTTGAGTATCACTCACTTGAATAAAGTTCTGAAACATAACACACAGTGCCAGAATCTTTCAGCCAGCCGGCAGCACTGAGGAAGATTTTCATCCAGCTGCGTCCTCCAATTGAGTCCTCAATTGCCCTGTCCCTTCCCACAGGCAAGGTGACACAGGGCCATCCCCGGATCAGCAGGCCCCAGAAACTCATGGGCCTACTCTCAGTAACGGAGCCTCGGGGATCTGCAGGCCCCGAGGCAGGAAACTGCTAACACATCCCTGAGGCCAGGAGGGCCGTCAGGTCAGGATCGGAAGACCCCGAAAAATGGTGTCCGCTCCTTAACCACTTGCTGACCGCCGCACGCCAATGTATGTTGGCAGAATGGCACGGGCAGGCATATGGGCGTACAGGTACGTCCCTTTAAATCTGCTGCCCTGTGGGCACACACGCCCACCGCGTGCCTCGCGAGTGTGGCTGCAGGTCCCAGGAACTTGATGTTCCCGGGAGTCCAGCGATTGCGGTCGGCAGGAGCAGAACAGGGGAATGCCTTTGTATACAAGGCATTCCCCTATTCTGCCTAGTGACACTCCCAGTAACAATTACTCCCTAGGTAACACTTAACCCCTGCAGCGCCACCTAGTGGTTAACCCCTTCACTGCCAGTGTCATTTTTACAGTAATCAGTTCATTTTTATAGCACTGATCGCTGTAAAAATTACAATGGTCCCAAAATGGTGTCAAAAGTGTCCGATGTGTCGGCCATAATGTCGCAGTCACGATAAAAATCGCTGATCGCCGCCATAACAAGTAAAAAAAAATAATTATTAATAAAAATTACATAAAACACAGTCCCCTATTTTGTAGAAGCTATAACTTTTGTGCAAACCAATCAATAAACGCTTATTGCGATTTTTTTTTACCAAAAATATGAAGAAGAATACGTATCGGCCTAAACTGTGGGAAAAAAATATATATATTTTTTGGGGATATTTATTATAGCAAAAAGTTAAAAATATTGCTTTTTTTTCCCAAAATTGTCGCTCTATTTTTGTTTATAGCGCAAAAAATAAAAACCGCAGAGGAGATCAAATACCACCAAAAGAAAGCTCTATTTGTGGGAAAAAAGGACGCCAATTTTGTTTGGGAGCCACATCGCACAATTGTCAGTTAAAGCGACGCAGTGCCGAATCACAAAAAGGGGCCTGGTCTTTTAGCTACAAAATGGTCCGGGGCTTAAGTGGTTAAGTACCCTCTCCCAGAATGCACAGCTGGGTCACCACTCCCACTGCGCGGTCTCCGGGAAAGGAATACCCAATGCCTCCAGCCTACTGCATTTCCAACCTTGACCTGTGGTGACAACGACACCTACATTCAGGTAGAAAATGTGCAGCCCAGCTAAACTGGACCAACAATTTGGTACAATCATTCTGAACTAAACGACAGCTCAGACAACTAAATTTACACTAGCGCCTACCCAATAGGAGCAGGGCGCTGTTTGTCATGATATATGTAGAGAGACAGCACAAACCATTACTGTACATAAGCCATGTTTACTGAAAGAACCAGCAGGAAACAGGAAACACAAAACAGGAAGAAGTACAACAGAAGTACAACAGAGATGCACCATAGAGTTGCATTTCAAGAAACATATCATCCATAACATCTCCCCCTTTTAGTGTTAATAAATGAACATTGTGAAATTCAAAAAGAGACAAAGCAATAAACACAAACACATTCTACAGGTTAAGTCTCATAGGTGGTTTTGAACATCTACCACTACGGGTGAAGACTGGCCTTTGTGCAAGGATTCCTTTAGCCCTTTCTGAAGAAGTTACTGGGCTCCTCTCATCACGTACTGGCATGCTCTGCGCTTGACAGCTGTCGGGTATACTTGCTTGCCCAGAACTGTCATTGCCGTTGGTATGAGGCATTCCCTCTGTACATGGCTCACTGTCAAAGGGTGAGTATGTCCTTGAGATACTGGGTGAGTCTGATCTATCAACGGGATACTGAGAATCAGGCTGCTCTGCCACTCTCAAATCCACTCGATTGCGGCGATAGAGAGTTCCTTCAACGTCCACAAGATAGGAGCGTGGTGCAACCTTTTTCAGACAAGTACCTATTCTCCAACGGCCTGCTCGATCTCCAGGTAATGGTTTTATACGGATTCGTTCTCCAATATTCAATTCTGGCAAATCTCTGGCCGATGTGTCATATCGTGCCTTTGACACTTGTCTCTTAATCCTTATCTTTTCTGGAACACCTTGTATAACAGAAGTTTCAAGCAGCCTATTTGATACTGGTAAGGAGGTCTCTGATCTCCTTGACATCAGTCTTTGTGCCGGGCTACTATCCATGCCTTCAGTCGGAGTGTTTCTCCAATGTAAAATGGCCTTCCATGGGTCTTTACCATCACTTTGTGCTTTCTTGCATAAATTTTTAACAATCCTTTACAGCTGATTCAGCTTTGCCATTAGCCTGTGGATGAAGTGGTGAGGAAGTAACATGCTCAAACTCCCATTCAGTGGCAAATTTTCTGAATTGTAGGCTTGCAAACTGAGGGCCATTGTCAGAGATCACTGTATCTGGTTGGCCATGACGTGCAAACTGAGCCTTGCACCTCTTAATTGTAGCTTCAGTGGATAAGTCGGGAAGAAGGTTTATTTCCCAGAAGTCTGAATAATGATTGACTAATAGCAGGTATTCCTTGCCTGCGTAGTTGAATAAGTCCATACTTATAATCTGCCACGGACGTGTAGGTATCTCATGTGACATCATGGTTTCTTTCTGTTGCAAATGGGCATACTCATTGCAGGTGGGACAATTACTGACAAAGTCTTTGATTTCACCATGCATGTTGGGCCAGTAAAGAGTATCACAAGCTTGTCTGTAGAATGCTTCACCACCAATATGGCTGGAGTCTATGCGTAATAACAGCTCTGCTCTCAGTGACTTCGGCACGATGACCCTTGGACCTTTGTACAAGATACCATTTTGTATGCTGATCTCATCTCTAAAGGACCAGTATTCCCTTACAATTCCAGGTACAGCCTCTTTTTCATCTGGCCACCCACTCAAAACAATAGACTTCAAAGCCTGTAAAGTTGCATTACTGTCAGTGTGCTGTATGAGTTGATGTAGCCGCTGATCTGTGACATTAAGATAGTCTGCTTGATTGATATTGGCAAAGAAATTTTGTTCCTGTTCCAGCAGACAAATTGTACGATGCTCATGCTCGCCACATTATCTGACGTAGCTCTGCTCAGGGTATCGCTGATGTACATTTCACATCCTGGCTTGTAGACAACATTGAGGTTGTAATGCTGCAATGTAAGCATCATGCTCTGCAAACGCTTGGGAGCACACAAAAGGGGCTTTTTTGAATATAGCTATCAAAGGTTTGTGATCAGTTTCAGCTGTAATTGAATCCCGTCCATAAAGATAATGATGGAAACGCTGGCAAGCAAATACAATGCTTAAACATTCCTTCTCAATTTGAGCATAATTTTGCTCAGCTGATGAAAGAGCTCTGGACGCATATGCAACTGGCTGACCTTTCTGCAAATGGCAACAGCCTAGACGATTTTTAATGGAGTCACTTTGTATCATAACAGGCTTTGTGACATCATAGTATTTCAACACTGGGGCAGAGGTGACCAAGTGTTTTATATCCTGTACTGCCCGGTCATGCTTGGGAAGCCAGTGCCAAACTGCATCTTTGTCCAGAAGTCGCCTTAGTGGCTCACACACCTCAGATAAGTGTGGCAGGAATTTCGCTAGGTATGTAACAAAGCCAATAAATCTCTGTACCGCTTTGGCATCAGCAGGTTGTGGCATGTCCAAAATGGCTTTAATCTTATCCGGGTCAGCTTGTAAGCCTTGTGAAGACAGGATATGTCCATGAAAACTTACTTCTTCCACCTTGAACTGCAATTTCTTCACACTAAGCCTCAGCATCACCTGCCTACAACGATCCAGTAGCGCTATTAACTTTTCATCATGGTCTTGCTCAGCCTCCTCATCTGTATTACAGCAGCCAACTATAAGAATGTCATCAGCTATTGGCTCAATTCCGTCAAGACCACCTAATAGTTCATGCTGCTTTCGCTGGTATACCTCCGGTGCTACAGAGACTCCAAATGGTAGTTTCTTTCTGCCCCATGGAGTCCAGAATGTGGTCATGTAGCTACTCTTTTCATCCAGTTTGCACTGTAAAAAGGCATCTCTAGCATCCACAAGTGTGAAGACACGTGCTTTAGGTAGTTTGTGCAAAATATCATTGAGTGTTGGCATTAAGTAGTGTGACCGTTTCAGGGCCATATTCAGAAACTTGGGATCAATGCATATTCTGATCTTCTCAGGCTTTCTGATAACAACCATGTTACTGATCCAATCTGTAGGCTCTGTTACTGAAGTTAGATGTCCTTCAGCTTCATATTTATCTAGTTGAGCTTTAACCTGTGGCTTAATGGCGATAGGCACATTGCTTGGGGCACATTGTACAGGTTGAATGGTAGGATCAAGTTCAAAACGAACCTCTCCTGGAACAGAGACTATCGGGCCCTCAAACACATCACTGTAGGTGTGAAGAATTTGCTGTTTTATCAGTGGCCTAGTCAGAGATTTTGCAGGCTGATTATCAACATTATGTAGCTCAGCAGGAATGGTGAACAGCATCAGTCCAAGGCGCTCACATGTTGAACCTGATAATAGCGGTTTCTGATCGGCATCAACAATGTCAAAGTTCAGTTTGTGTATACAATCACGTATGCTGCATTCTGTTTGGAATAGCCCCAATGATTCCATTAGTTCCCCTGAATACAACTTTAGTTTGGTGCTACTAGGCTGAAGGGGTGCTCTGGTTGCCAGTTTCATTTTGTCCTTTATACTCATGACATCACACGTTGCACCCGAGTCCAGCTGGCAGGGTTGGATTATATTGTTTAATCTGAGGTTTACAAACCATTTTTTGCCCTTTGTGTTTACAGCACCAATGCATTCTGAGGAGTAAACCACATCAGTGCTAAGCAGGTGTGCATCCTCCGGATCTGACATTTGCTCAATTGTGTGCAGCTTCCTTGTTTCCATTTTACTGGAGAGGCACACTCTTGCAAAGTGATTTGGTTTACCACATGCAGTACAGATTTTCCCATATGCAGGACACTTTTCTTCTTTCTTTCGTACATGCACAATGCCGCCATACTTGCATGATGCAGGCCTCCTCCCAGGTGAGTTGTGTAGGTGACCCTTGTGCTGAAACTTATGCTGGTGGTTTTTGAAGCTTTGCTGTTGTTTAGAGGCTGCATTGATATTGTCAATCAGTTTATCCTGCTCCATAACTTTCATATGTTTGTCAGTAAGTTCTGCAGTGCGACATATCTCAATTGCTGTTTGTAGATGTAAATCATGTTTCCTCAATAGGTGGCGGCGTGTGCTTTCACTGGTGATACCCCAAACTATTTTATCACAAATAAGTTCATCTCTCAGAGAGCCATACTCACAGCTTCCAGCTTTTTCTCTTAGCCGTGTGACAAACCTGTCTATTGATTCACAGTCTTCTTGCTTACAGCAGCCAAATATATATCTTTCAAAGATGACATTTTTAGAGTGTCTGAAGAAAGCTTCTAATGGTTTGGTGTCACTCTTTTGCTCCTCTGTGAGGTTCAGATTATGCTTGTAAACATGGAGGCATTCACTGCCCATTACCCTCCTCAGTGTGGCTGCTTGCACTGTTGCAGGCTTCTCATTTAACCCTGTGGCTAGGGAATAGTCCTGAAACTCAGCCCTGAAATTGTCCCAGTTACTGCCGACATCTCCACTCACCCTCATTGCCTCAGGCAGTGGAATGCTGTTACCTGCCATGATGCTGTTTTCCTTGCTGCAAACACTCAGCATCCAGGACAGGACTGCAATTGTCAGGAGGCACAATCAGTTCCAAGAACACTCACATGAAGGCTGGCAGGCTCTCAGCATCAACTGTGTAGAAAGAGTATGAATCCAAATCTTCTGACACTAGGGATGAGCCGAACACCCCCCGGTTCGGTTCGTACCAGAACCTTCGAACGTACCGAATGTTCGCACGAACGTTAGAACCCTATTAAATACAATGGACGCGAACGTTCGAAATCTAAAGTGCTAATTATAACGACTAATATGCATGTTATTGTCCTAAAAAGGGTTTGGGGACCCGGGTTCTGCCCCAGGGGACATGTATCAATGCAAAACTACGTTTTAAAAATGGCCGTTTTTCGGGAGCAGTCATTTTAATGATGCATAAAGTGAAAATAAAAAAGTGAAATATTCCTTTAAATATCGTACCTGGGGGGTGTCTAAAGTATGCCTGTGGAGTGGCACGTGTTTCCCGTGTTTAGAAATGTCCCTGCACAAAATGACATTTGTAAAGGAAAAAAAGCCATTTAAAACTGCTTGCGGCTTTAATGTAATGTCTGGTCCCGGTAATATGGATGAAAATCTTTAAGAAAAATGGCATGGCTACCCCGATCACCCACCTCAGCCCATTACCAGCCCCTTACCAGCCCCTTTAGGTCTTGCATGGATATTAAGGGGAACCCCGCACCCAAAATAAAAAAAGGCCCTATATACTCTGAACAGCAGTATACAGGCGGTGCAAACAAGACAGGGACTGTAGGTTTGTTCTTAAGTAGAATCTGTTTGTAATTTTGAACAGGTACATTGTTTAAGTGTAGCTCCAGCCAAAAAATATATTTTTAAGCTTTTTGGAAAACATAGGGAAGGGTTATCACCCCTGTAACAATTTGTTTTGCTGTCTGTGCACCTGTTCAGAACATTTCACCTCACTTTCCGTCCCAATGACAAATGTTTTGGAAAAGTGGGGTTTTTATTGAAACAAGGATTGGTGATAAAAGCATCAGTAGAGAGGAGACACCTTTTTCCCATATTAACTCTTACAGGAGAGAATTTCCCCTCCTAGGGGTAGATTTCCTCTCACTTCCTGTTGTCACCTTCCGTTTGCAAGTAGGAGTCGTTTGTAAGTTGGATGTTTGAAAGTAGGGGCCTGCCGTATATACTCTGCTGAAATTTGCCCCTTAGATGTTGGTGTTGCCACAACACTGTGAGCCCTCACAGTTACTCTTGGTGGGTGCTGGAACGCCCTGCTGTGAACTATTATATCAGGAATTGTAATTACATGCCATTGTTGAACAGTGGTAGGAAAAATTGGGCCTTTGGTGGTGGTGCTGGTGCTACAACACTGTCAGCCCTCACAGTTACTCTTGGTGGGCGCATAAATGGGCCCTACTGTAAATTATTAGATCAATAATTGTAATTGCATGCCCCTGTTGAAGAGGGGCAGAAAAATTGGGCCTTTGGTGGTGGTGGTGGTGGTGGTGTTGCCACAACACTGTAAGGCCTCACAGTTACTCTTGGTGGGCGCAGGAATGGGCCCTGCTGTGAATTAATAGATCAAGAATTGTAATTACACGCCCCTGTTAAACAGGGGCTGAAAAATTGGGCCTTAGGCACTGGTGCCACAACACTGCAACCTCTCACAGATACTGTACTTGGAGCACAGCAATGAGCCCTGTTGCAAAGTATTGCATCAAAAATTGTAATTACACGCCCCTGTTCAACAGGGGCTGAAAAATTGGGCCTTAACCACTGGTGCTGGTGCCACGACACTGCAACCTCTCCCAGATACTCTAGTTGGAGTGCAGGAATGAGCCCTGCTGCAAAGCATTGCATCAAAAATTTTAATTACATGCCCCTGTTAAACAGGGGCTGAAAAATTGGGCCTTAGCCACTGGTGGCGGCACCCAGAAACAAAAAAGTTCTTCCAAGCTATCATCAAGAATCGGATCATTGAGGAGGAGGAGGATAGTCAGTCAACATAACAGGACAGTCACTCAGCATCAGTATCAGTCTTGAAGGGATGTGACATTTGAAAATAAATTATTCTGTTATATCAGCTTCAGGTGCTTGGTAGCTGGTGGTGATCCAAGACTGGTTCATCTTTATGAAGGTCAGTCAATCAACCGAGTCGGTGGACAGGCGCACCCTGTGATCCGTGACAAAGCCTCCAGCAGCACTGAATGTGCGTTCGGAGAGAACGCTGGATGCAGGACAGGCCAGTAGCTCAATTGCATACTGTGCAAGCTCTGGCCAGTGATCCATCCTCAAGACTCAGTAAGCCAGAGGATTTTCAGTGGGAAAGGTGTCCAAGTCTGACCTTGCCCCTAGGTATTTCTGCACCATGTATATCAGACGCTGGCGATGGTTGCTGGAACCGATCATACCTTGGGGCTGCGGACTAAAAAATTGTCTGAATGCATCGGTCAGACGGCCACCTTCTCCACCGCTCCTTCTGCTACTGACCGAAGCCTCAGCAACTCGTTGTCCAGGACCAGGAGTTTGTAACCTCCCAGTCTCTGGGAACGCGTTGCACAGACCTTTCTGCAAGGCCTCCCAGAGTTGTCTCATCCTCTGCTCCCTCTGTGACGGCAAGATAAGGTCCACAACCTTACCCTTGTACCGTGGATCAAGGAGAGTGGCCAGCCAGTAATGGTCCCTCTCCTTGATCCGAAGAATACGAGGATGCTTCCGCAGACTTTGCAGGATCAGGGAGGCCATGCAGCGTAGGTTAGCTGAGGCATTCGGTCCGGAGTCCTCTGGGTCACTAAGGACGACATGATCCGCAGCCACCTCCTCCCAGCCACGTACAAGTCCACGGGTTTGTTGGGACTGTAAATCATCCCTAAAAGACTGCTGCTGTTGATGCTGAGTGCCATGCTCCACCTCCATGCTCCACCTCCATGCTGACACAATCCTCCTCCACTTCCTGTGTGATGGGTGGGACACAAGGAACACTGTCTGGGTAAAGGGGGCCTTGAGAGGCAAGGAAGTCCTCCTCTTCCTGCCTCTGTTCTGCCTCAAATGCCCTGTCCATTATTCCACGCAGCGTATGCTCCAACAGGTGGACAAGAGGTAGAGTGTCACTGATGCATGCACTGTCACTGCTCACCATCCTCGTGGCCTCCTCAAATGGTGCCAGGACAGTGCATGCATCCCTGATCATGCCCCACTGGCGTGGTGAAAAAACCCGAGCTCCCCTGATCCTGTCCTGGTCCCGTAGTCGCACAGGTACTCATTGATGGCCCTCTGCTGCATGTGCAGCCGCTGCAGCATGGCCAACGTTGAGTTCCACCTGGTGGGCATGTCACACATAAGGCGGTTCTTGGGCAGGTTCAACTCCTTTTGCAGCTCAGCCAGCCGAGCACTGGCATTATATGATCTGCGGAAATGCACACAGACTTTCTTGGCCTGCCTCAGAACATCCTGTAAGCCCGGGTACCTGCCCAAGAACCGCTGCACCACCAGGTTAAGGACGTGAGCCACACAGGGCACATGGGTCAGTTGTCCCTGTTGGAGGGCGGAGAGGAGGTTGGTGCCATTGTCGCAAACCACCATTCCTGGCTTAAGCTGGCGTGGCATCAACCACCTCTCGGCCTGCCCCTGCAGAGCAGACAGAACCTCTGCCCCAGTGTGGCTCCTGTCCCCCAAACACACCAGCGCAAGCACGGCATGGCATCTTTTTGCCTGCGTACTTGCGTAGCCCCTTGAACGCCTACGGAGCACCGCTGGTTCCGAGGACAAAGCACAGGAAGAGGCCATGGAGGAAGAAGAAGAGGAGGGGGTGGAGGAGAGAGGTGTGTCACAACCAGTAGTAGCATTTTTGAGGCGTGGCGGCGGAACAACCTCCAACACTACTGCACCTTGTCCTGCATCCTTCCCAGCTGCCAAAAGAGTGACCCAATGGGCCATGAAAGAAAGGTAACGTCCCTGTCCATGCCTGCTGGACCATGAGTCAGCGGTAATATGCACCTTACCGCTGACCGCCCTGTCCAGCGAGGCATGGACATTGCCTTCCACATGCCGGTAGAGAGCCGGAATCGCCTTCCGTGAGAAAAAGTGGCGTTTGGGAACCTGCCACTGAGGAACCGCATATTGCACAAACTCACGGAAGGGGGCCGAGTCTACCAACTGAAAAGGCAGCAGTTGAAGTGCTAGCAATTTAGCCAAGCTAGCATTCAACCGCTGGGCATGTGGATGGCTGGGAGTGAACTTCTTTCAACGGTCCAGCAGCTGTAGCAGGGAAATTTGCCTGCTATAATCAGATGTCGGTGTACTGCTAGCAGAGTGCCCCCAAATACTTGGCTGTGACACACCTAATTCTACACCTTCATTCCTCTCAGTGCAGGTTTCAGAGAGAACTAAAGGTACAGTGGGGTTGGAGATCCCAGCTGATGAGGAGCAAGGAGAGGTCCGCTTTGTTCTTTAGTGTGGGTCTTTAAGATACGCTTGCCAATGAGCTGCATGGCAGGTCAACATATGTCTGGTCAAGCATGTGGTGCCCAAGCAGCTGATGTTTTGGCCACGCGAGATACGCTTCAGACATATGTTGCAAACAGCAGCGGTGCGATCTGATGCACTCGACTCAAAAAAGGCCCACACCAAAGAACTTTTGGAATAACGGGCAGAGGCAGCGCCCTGCACAGGCGGAGCTCTGCGGTGTGATTAAGTCGGTGTGCTGCCCTTACGCTGGCCCCCGGAGGGCATCCTGCCTCGTTGGAGATGTGCCTCCTCCTCATCCTCCTCCTCTCTCCTATCAGGCACCCACATGGAGTCAGTGACCTCATCATCCCCTCCCTCCTCATCACTGGAGCCAATCTGGCAGTATGCTGCAGCTGCTGGAACATGACTGCCAGATTGGTGTCGTTCTTGAGCATCCCCTCTCTCTGCTCTCACGCTACTGCCTTCCTCTAGCTGGGCATCATCTTCAGACCCTTCGAAACGCTGGGCATCCTCCTGGAGCATGTACCCAACACTGTGCTCAAACAGTTCGGGGGACTCCTCAGGAGGACACGGTGGGTCTAGGGAAGGAGTGACTGATGATGACATTGAGGACGCTTTGGAAGCTGCTTTGCCAGTACCCTGAGCCTGGGTGAGAGAGGATGAGGAGGATGAAGAGGGCTTGATCATCCACTCTACCAAGTCTTCGGCATGATGCGGCTCAACACGTCCAGCTGCCGAAAATAAGGACAAGCCTGTCCCATGGCCACGTGCTGATGACGATGCACTGCGTCCACGACCAGCACTGTTGTCTTTAGACACAGAGCCTGCTTGCCCTCTTTTATTGGCTCGTGACTGTCTGCCTCTCCTTGTTGGCCTTCCAGACATAGTAATGGCCTGCAGGGAGATGGGAAAACCAGCAATTGGGTAGTGTATATTGTGCTGGAGGCACACAACACCCACTAACTCCAGCAGATGCCTTTATTAGAGAACAGCAATGACGGGTATATACAGGTGTATACTGTGCCACTAACTCCTGCAGATGCTGTATTTGAGAACAGCAATGACGGATATACAGGTGTATACTGTGCCACTAACTCCTGCAGATGCTGTATTTGAGAACAGCAATGACGGATATACAGGTGTAAACTGTGCCGCTAACTCCTGCAGATGCCTGTATTATAGAACACCAATGACAGGTATATACAGGTGTATACTGTGCCACCAACTCCTGCAGATGCCTGTATTATAGAACACCAATGACGGGTATATACAGGTGTATACTGTGACACTAACTCCTGCAGATGCCTGTATTTGAGAACAGCAATGACGGATATACAGGTGTATACTGTGCCACTAACTCCTACAGATGCCTGTATTTGAGAACAGCAATGACGGATATACAGGTGTATACTGTGCCACTAACTCCTGCAGATGCTGTATTTGAGAACAGCAATGACGGATATACAGGTGTATACTGTGCCACTAATTCCTGCAGATGCCTGTATTATAGAACACCAATGACGGATATACAGGTGTATACTGTGCCACTAACTCCTGCAGATGCCTGTATTTGAGAACAGCAATGACGGATATACAGGTGTATACTGTGCCACTAACTCCTGCAGATGCCTGTATTATAGAACACCAATGACGGGTATATACAGGTGTATACTGTGACACTAACTCCTGCAGATGCCTGTATTATAGAACACCAATGACGGGTATATACAGGTGTATACTGTGCCACTAACTCCTGCAGATGCCTGTATTTGAGAACAGCAATGACGGATATACAGGTGTATACTGTGCCACTAACTCCTGCAGATGCCTGTATTTGAGAACAGCAATGACGGATATACAGGTGTATACTGTGCCACTAACTCCTGCAGATGCCTGTCTTTGAGAACAGCAATGACGGATATACAGGTGTATACTGTGCCACTAACTCCTGCAGATGCCTGAGAAAATAAAACAGAACATAGAACACACTGTCCCTGCCTATGTATCTCTTTCCCTGCACGCCAACTGTGCCACTAACTCCTGCAGATGCCTGTATTTGAGAACAGCAATGACGGATATACAGGTGTATACTGTGCCACTAACTCCTGCAGATGCCTGAGAAAATAAAGCAGAACATAGAACACACTGTCCCTGCCTATGTATCTCTTTCCCTGCACGCCAACACACTACACCAGTGTTTCTCAACTCCAGTCCTCAAGGCGCACCAACAGGTCATGATTTTGGGATTTCCATTGATTTTCACAGGTGATTTGAGAAGTTTCACTGCCTTAGTAATTATCACAGCTGTTTTATCTGCAGGAAATCCCAAAAACATGACCTGTTGGTGCGCCTTGAGGACTGGAGTTGAGAAACACTGCACTACACAAGGCCGCCACGCTGGCGGCCATTTATAGTGTGGGGCGTGTACTAAACCCCCCTGAGCTATAATTGGCCACAGGCATTGTGCCTGTGGCCAATTATGGCTCTCCACGCTGCCGGCGCTGTGATTGGCCAAGCATGCAGGGTCACAGTGCATGCTTGGCCAATCACAGCGCCGGGATTGCACTGCGATGGCGCAGTGTATTGTGGGCCGTTCGCGTCACTCAAATTTGGCGCGAACGGCCCAAATCGTTCGATCTTCGTCGAACGATCGAACAGCCGATGTTCGAGTCGAACATATGTTCGACTCGAACACGAAGCTCTTCCCTATCTGACACCATGTTTGTCGTGATATATGTAGAGAGACAGCACAAACCATTACTGTACATAAGCCATGTTTACTGAAAGAACCAGCAGGAAACAGGAAACACAACACAGGAAGAAGTACAGCAGAAGTACAACAGAGATGCACCATAGAGTTGCATTTCAAGAAACATATCATCCATAACAGGCGCTACACAAGTTTCATAGCAATCAAACTAAACATCAGAGCAAACTGCAAACCAAACATGCTATTAAACTTCAATAGCAAACGTGCTATCAAACTGCAATATAGACCAAGTAAAACTATTGATTAAGCCACAGAGAGATCATAAAGTGCTTAAATAACTTAAAGTGGGGGTACAGATACTGAAGAGAAAATGATATCTACCATTTTATGTCGAATGACAAGATTGAACAGTAGAACCGCCATTTGTTATACTTTATTCAACACGTGTTTGTACATGGACTGCCTGCTGTGAAATTGTCAGTGTTATATATGAAGAAAAATCTGAAGTTAATAAAGAAGTTATTTCAAGTGTTTGGTGTGCTCGTTAAACCTACTGCTTCCATAGAATGGCGCTAGAGGAATTATAGAGCAATAGATAGTCTTGTTTGGACTAAAAGGTCAGAAATTAAAATTCTTCTAATGCTACAACGCATAAAGGCACTTCATAGCGCTGCGTCTGCCACAGTGGAACTATTAGCCCATTGAGGGCAAAGCGATAGTGCTCCTCAACTTGCACAGTAAAGAGCGCATTTGAGCAGTGGAGCTACCATAGAGGCCATAGAACGGCAAAGGCAAGATAGTCACACGGCAAAGGCAAGATAGTCACAGAGAGAGCGCCAACCCTCCTGCGATCCCCAGAGAGAGAAAAAGATGCATGGTGGGAGGCCAAAGTCCAGAGTTAGAGTGCCTACACTGCTACCCACGAAGAGGCCATGTACTGCAGCCAGCTAGTTCCCCGCCACTAGGCCCAAAGCCTGCAGCACAAAGCATCGCAAGTCAGCACAAAGCATCGCAAGTCAGCACAGAGCTTCGCAAGTCAGCACAGAGCATCGCAAGTCAGCACAAAATATTGCAAGTCAGAGTAGAACACCAGATCAAGAAAGACAAGTCTCCTTTAAGACTGATATTTGTTCCAGCAACCTACAGATCACAGTATCCTGCTCTTCAGAATAAGGTCAGAGCTTTCCTTTATTACTATCATTGCGCATAGGCTTGTCAAGCCTGAGACATTTTCGTGTTCAGGAATAAAAAGACTAAGTAAAAAACAAGGGATAGTTTGTAGTACACGGACTCTAAAGTATTTAAAGTGAAAGTAATTTTTACTGCCTGCACCTATTGCTATTGCATTTAAAGTGAAAGTCTTCTTAATATTCGTATTGATTGTTATAGCATTTAAAATAAAAATGTCTGAGTCTAGTATTGCTATGCCACTGTCAGAGGATACAAAGATAGATAAGATAGAAGGTGAGGAGCAAGTGAACCTGTCTGAGGTAGAAGAGTCTGATACAGCATTAGTCTTGCCCCAAACAAATATATGCCAAACAGATGAACTAAGACGCTCAGAACGTATCAGAAAACCGACCCTAAAGATGCTGGAAAATTAGGAGCAAGAAGCAGCATTAAAAAGAAAAAAGTTCACCAGAATGTATGATAAGTGGAAATCTTACATTAAAGATGTTTGTAGAAAGCTAAAGCAAGAAAGTATAAAAGGACGGTATGATAGAGACGGTAGAAGAATCTGAAGCAGAGCTTATGGCAGCATATGTCAACCTGCGGTCATCTATGACACCTCTCCAGGATATTGTAAGGAACATGGACACATGTACTGCAGTCACTAAAGATTTAGTAAAGCTCATAAGAGAACTATCAACTGAAGCTATCTATGATGAAGTTAAGACAAATAAGAATGAACAGGCTTTTTATGAGAGACTATGCTAGGTCCTTAGGAGGAACCACAATCACAAGTAGGACTTCTTCCACTAGCAGAAGTGCCAGTAACATATCAGAGTCCTCAAGTACTTTAATAGCCAAAAGAAAGGAACTTGTCGAACAACTTGCTGTCAAGAGAGCAGAAATTGAGATGGAATCTGCAATCGAGGCGCAGCGTCTACAAGTAGCAGAAATGGAAAGGCTGAAGGAAGTTAAGATTATAGAAGCCAGACTAAAAGTACACGAAGAGGACATGAATAGTAATCATAAGTCCAAATCTGTACTACGTGAAGATGCAGTCTCCTACTTCTTTTCATACGCCCAGGAGAATGGAAGGAAATCACCAGTATGTAATGAAGAAAAAAGTCATTGCCCTTCCATCCCTGCTCAGAAAGAGGAAAAGTGAGACTCACCCAATTCAGAACTAAGTGAAAAAATAAAACAGGATAATTCTGTTCCTAGATGTCACTGCAATGATCAGGAGAATGTTGCGACTATTGTCCCAGTAAGATGACAGAGAACAGTCCCAGCAAGACTTCCCGTTCCAGAACCTACTGTATTTTCAGGAGACATACTGAAGTTCATAGAGTGGAAGGCAAGTTTTGAAATGATCATTGAGCATCATTGCTCCAGGCCAGTTGACAAGTTATTCTACCTTCAGAAATATGTTGGTGGAGAAGCGAAGAAAGCTCTTGAAGGTAACTTCTATAAAACAGATGAAGAAGCCTACAAGCAAGCTTTGGAAGAGTTAAATGCAAGATATGGTCATCCTTTCTTAGTACAAAGAGCCTTTAGGGAGACATTGAATAACTGGCCCAAAATAGGTCCTAAAGAACATTTCAAACTCCAAGAGTATGGTGACTTCCTGTAAGCATGCAGCAATGCCATCCCACATGTACGAAGACTAGAAGTACTGAACGACTATCTAGAAAACCACAGGATGCTAGCTAAGCAACCTGAAGAAGAAGTGGCTTCTAGATGGAATCGCTATGTGACTGAACAGTTAGATCTAAGTAAGGACTTCCCAAGTTTTGAAAAGTTCTCCGAGTTCTTTAATAAGGAAGCACGAATAGCATGTAATCCAGTAACAGCATCTTACGCCTTAAAATCCTTAGAAGAAAGGCCTGCGAGAGATATAAGACGTGCAAGAGCAACTAGCTTTGCAACTAACACAACAGAGAAAGGTCTAGATAGATACCTACGAGAGCAAGTTCAAAGTTACTACTGGGATCAGTAGAGAGACAGAATCGACAAATCCTCAGACTACTTTTAAGTGTATGTTCTGTGGAGAGAACCACTCTATACACAAGTGCCAACAATTGAAGGAGAAATCCCCAAATGAAAAGAAAAAGTTTGTACTTGTTAACCAACTGTGTTTTGGGTGCCTAAGAAAATACCATATTACTAAGGAGTGTAAGAAAAAAAGGGCCACATGCAGCGTGTGCAAAGGATGCCATCCTACACCACTACATGAAGAACGTCCAAAGAAGGATAAATCCTCAATACCTAAAGATGCTGAGGAAGAAAACAAAGCATCGGTATTCTCTTGCAGAGTGAGGAAAAGTAACGGCACATCAATGGTTGTACCAGTGTGCATTTCAAATCCTAAAAGGAAGAATAAGAAGGTATATGCCTATGCACTACTGGATGCCCAAAGCGATGTCACCTTCATTGATCAAGAAATCTGCAAGAAATTACAAGTGGCTACAGAACCAGTGAAGCTCAAACTCACCACAATGACGGGGAGACACACATTAGTGAACAGTCAAAGGGTCAAAGGATTGAGAGCTAGAGGACTTCATTCAAACCTCACATTGGATCTACCTCCAGCTTATATGAAAGACGATATATCTCTAGATCGAGACCGCATACCTACCTGTGAAACAGCCAATAAATGGGAGCACCTATCAGCCATATCTCATGAAATGTCCCTGCTGAAGGAGTTTGGTGTTAGACTGTTGGGTTATGATTGTCCTGAAGCTTTGGTACCACGAAGGGTAAATCGCAGGAGGAAAGGGTGAACCCTACGCTGTTCAAACTGATCTAGGATGGGGCATTGTTGAAGGAAAACAGCAGATTGCAAACTCAAGACTGGTGACAGGATTGTGTCATCGAATATCTGTCCAAGAGTTACCAGCTGTAAGTTCAGCGGCAGTAATCAAGATCTTTGAATCTGACTTTGCAGACATAAGTTCTAAAGAAAAGAGTGTATCCCAAGAAGACATAAAGTTCGTACACATTCTAGAAAAAAGTATTCAGCAGAATCAACGAGGTTATCTTGAAATGCCCTTACCTTTTAGAGAACGACCTCGTCTGCCAAATAACAAAAATCATGCCCTAGCGAGATTGACATGTTTGAAGAAAAGGATGGGAAGAGATCTCAAATTCAAGCAGGATTATTTGAAATTCATGGAAGGCATCCTTGAAGAAGAACATGCAGAAAAGGTTAATAACCAACCTAAACCTAAAGAAGGAGAAGTGTGGTACATCCCACATCAAGGTGTTTACCACCCAAAGAAACCAGATAAGATTAGAGTAGTATTTGATTGCTCGGCAAAATATGATGGTGTTGCATTGAACGATCATCTACTAAAAAGGACCAGGATCTTACAAACACTCTGCCTGGAGTACTCTGTAGATTCAGGAAGTATCCCGTAGCGGTCATGTGTGACGTTGAAAAGATGTTCCACCAGTTTCATGTGAAGAATGAAGATAGAGACTTCCTGAGATTCCTATGGTGGGAGGACAGAGATACAGAGCCAGCAGAATGCAGAATGAAAGTACACTTGTTTGGAACAGCGTCGTCTCCAGGTTGAGCCAATTATGGTATGAAGTACATGGCCAATAAAAACTAAAAGGATTGCCCATCAGCAGCGAATTTTCTTAAGAAAAACTTTTGCGTAGATGATGGTCTTATAAGTTTAGAGTCCTCAGAATCTGCAATCAAACTAGTGAAATAAAGCCAAGAGTTATGCTCAGGAGGAAACCCGCGCCTTCACAAATTCATCTCAAACAACAGAGAGGTACTGGAATCCATCAGTGACTCTGAACGTGCATCAACAATGAAGAATGTAGATCTAAATTATGATCATCTTCCAGTTCAGAATGTACTTGGATTGGGATGGAATGTAGAGAATGACGAGTTCTTCTTTGAAACATCCTTGAAAGAAAAAGTTGCAACTAGACATACCATTCATTCTGCAGTGGCTTCTAAAATATGATCCATTGGGATTCTTGGCACCAGTAATCCTCAAAAGCAAGAGAAATACTACGAGAATTATGTAGACAGAAGTTGGGATGGGATGAACCCATACCTGAAGATTTGAGGCCAAGGTGGGAGGCTTGGATAAAAGACTTTCAAAATTTGAGAGAAGTTTGGATACCCAGATGTTTTGTACCTCATGATTTTGGACAGTACAAGAAAATAGAACTTCATCACTTTTCAGACGCCAGTAGTTATGGTTATGGACAGTGCTCCTACATCAGAGTGATGAAAAATTGAATGAGGGATGCCCCTGGAATAGTGTGGATTGGAATAAATTATGGATTGCCACCAAGTATATATAGAAAAATATAAAGAATTTTATTTGTACATATTTGACATATAGATCAAAATTGTTTAAAAACAACGAGAGAAAAGACATACACAATCATTGAAACCAATTTGCATGAGGGCACCTACAAGTCATATAACTAGTGGTGACAAAACCGACATGTTTCGGATACTAGAGCTATATCAGTGATAGCTTCCATTATTTCCTTCTTCAAGGTTCATACAATGGTTAAAAAGCAGATTGGTCTCTATAGAAGAGAGAAAAACAACATCATGTATAATGGTTATATAGTACAATATCGAGCATTAACATAGTTCCAATATTTTGAATTTCTCCCATATGTGGGCAGCTAAAGGATAAATAGTGCTGCAGAGAGAAAAAAAAAAAAAGAGGGGAGAACAAAGAAAAAATAAGAGAAAAATGTATATGAGGGTTCATTAGAGATGCATAGATGCGCATATACAGTGCATAATTATATATTTATAGGATACATTACATTTATATCAAATTTATCCATAGTATTGCATACATACATCTCAAATGGTAACGCAAACATCAGCCGCTTGGAGGGATTGTCCCGATGATGTAGAGCCCAAGTGGATATAGTGCAAGTTTAGTGGTCGCATAGAAGAAATGCAGCGACCATAATAGCACAGCAACCGTGGTAACAGAGCCAGGGATATATAGCAGGGCCAGCCCAAAAAAAAGCCACAATGACATCAGATCCAAATACCATAACCTTTCTTGACGTAGAGATCTTTAGAGATAAGCAAAACATGTTATCATGTAAGCTGTTTCGTAAACCGAGTGCAGGCAACACAATCTTACATTCCTCTAGCTTTCACCCTAAGCCTCTAGTCAAATCTATCCCTTACGGACAATACTTAAGAATAAAAAGAAACTGTTCTAATGAAGTTGATTATAAAAGAGAAGCAAACAACTTAAGGCAAAGACTTTTGGCAAGGGGGTACAGCCATAAATGCCTCAAAAAGGCCTTTAAACGCACCCTAAATTTAAATCGACATGAATCATTAATGTTCAAACCTAAAAAAAGTGAGAATGATCATCGTATCATTAACACTTACTCTGATGATCATGCCCAACTCTTTAAAATCTACCAAAAACACTGGCACCTACTTACAGCAGACCCTGTGATAGGACCACTAGTACCCCCCTGACCAACTATCACCTATAGACGAGCAACGTCCCTAAAGGACATGCTCGTACAGAGTGAATTTCAGAATACCACTAGGGGAGATCCATGTAGGGACCTGGGAACTTTTCAATGTGGCAATTGCACATACTGCAAGTATATGAATACTAGAAGGAATATTCGTTTACCGAATGGCCAAAAATTTCGACCAAAACATTATGCGAATTGTCAAACTACGGATGTAGTATATCTCATTATTTGCAGTTGTAATTGTTTTTATGTGGGAAAAACCATACAAAAACTATGGCAGAGAGTCTACTGACATCTGAAAGGGATGAGGGATAAAGATCCTGATCTCCCTCTCGGCAGACACGCTGCCCAAGTTCATGGAGATAGTGTACCAGGTTTTGAGGTGCTAGTTTTGGACAGGGTCCACCGCAGCCCCTGTGGTGGCAACTTTAACAAGCACCTACTTCAAAGGGAGCTGAGGTGGATCTCGACCCTCAACGCCACTTCACCGCCTGGCTTGAACCAGGCTATAAACTTCAAACCCTTTTTACCTGGATTTACGTCTGGAAGGTTTGACAGGGATCTGTTAAACTGAGTCAAACAAGCTGGGTATACCTACCTATATGTTTCTTTCTTTCTTTTATATATTTTTAATTTTTTTTTTTTTTTTTTTTTTTGAGGTAAAATATGTATGAACTATGCCAGCTGTACAAAATATGTATTAATATTTTTGATGCATGCCCGTCATGCAGTGATGTTAAAAATTAAAATAAATCTTTACACACTGTATACAGATAGAGCAAATTTGATTTAATCGATGGAATTTGCCCGATGATTTGCCCACTGGAGATCAATGTTTATTCATTATATTGTCTATCTAGAAATCAATTAAATAACACTGGCACCTTGTACTCCGATACATCAGAGTCTGTGGCAATATTTGGGGCCGGTCATCTGGCCCACTGACGCTCCCCAGCACAAAAACAGCCCTCAGTTATTTTGATTATTGGGGGCTGCCTTGCTCGCGCTTGAGCAAATGGACGGTTATGTGCATATGTTCCCTCTCCCTGTCCTAACAATTATGGACTTATGGGATGGAGGGCATTGTTGTTACATTGTTACTACTTATGGGGCTTTGGACCGATCAATTGTGTTTCCTGTCCTCCCGGTGGCGCCATTTGGCGTGGCGCATATGTTGTTGCCTCCGCGCTGACCTCCTTTTTGGCCTGATGCGGACACCGCTGTAATCTATTCTGAGTCACTTCCGCCCTTTCTATTGTGCTGGCGGTCGGGTCGACGTCTGACATCACCGCGCCGAAGTTCTGACGTTTTCTGTACGCTGACGTGGGTGCGTGGTGACGCCGGATGCCGCCTGGACCGAGGGCGACCCTTGCGAGCGGCGTCTCGTCATGTAAGAGCCTCTCTGCAATACATGATTAATTTGTTTCTTTTATTTGGACGTACTTTTTAGCCCTGTTGTGGCCTCCCACCCTCTATCTCATTGGCTGAGCTCCTTCCGTCCCTCCTGTTGGCGCCACTTGAGCTGATTGGCTGTAACACAAGCCACAGCCCTATATAAAATCCCACCGGGCTTTGTTAGTTTCTGCACAGCCAGAGTGTGGATGCTCTCGCGTCACTCTTACAGGTATGAAGCCCGCTCAGATACTAGATTATAGTTGTGGGATAACTGTCTACAGGGTTAGTATGGGATCCTCAAATTATAACTCACATATGTATGTCTTTGCAGAGAGACCTGTGGCGAGTCCCTGCTACAATTTGGGGCTTCCTTGTGAGCTTTGAGGGGCTTTTTTTGGGCTGGCCCTGCTATATATCCCTGGCTCTGTTACCACGGTTGCTGTGCTATTATGGTCGCTGCATTTCTTCTATGCGACCACTAAACTTGCACTATATCCACTTGGGCTCTACATCATCGGGACAATCCCTCCAAGCGGCTGATGTTTGCGTTACCATTTGAGATGTATGTATGCAATACTATGGATAAATTTGATATAAATGTAATGTATCCTATAAATATATAATTATGCACTGTATATGCGCATCTATGCAGCTCTAATGAACCCTCATATACATTTTTCTCTTATTTTTTTCTTTGTTCTCCCCTCTTTTTTTTTTTTTTTCCTCTCTGCAGCACTATTTATCCTTTAGCTGCCCACATATGGGAGAAATTCAAAATATTGGAACTATGTTAATGCTCGATATTGTACTATATAACCATTATACATGATGTTGTTTTTCTCTCTTCTATAGAGACCAATCTGCTTTTTAACCATTGTATGAACCTTGAAGAAGGAAATAATGGAAGCTATCACTGATATAGCTCTAGTATCCGAAACATGTCGGTTTTGTCACCACTAGTTATATGACTTGTAGGTGCCCTCATGCAAATTGGTTTCAATGATTGTGTATGTCTTTTCTCTCGTTGTTTTTAAACAATTTTGATCTATATGTCAAATATGTACAAATAAAATTCTTTATATTTTTCTATATATACTTGGTGGCAATCCATAATTTATTCCAATCCACACTATTCCAGGGGCATCCCTCGTTCAATTTTTCAAAATTTACCGGGATGTGATTGGAAAGAATGGTAACTTGCCCTATGCTTGCTGGTTAATAGCTTCATCTTTCCAAATCAATATATCCTACATCAGAGTGATGGGAGAAGGAAAAATACACTGTGCCCTGGTTATGGGAAAGACCAGAGTCGCACCTACCAGTATTCAGACAATACCAAGACTTGAACTGACAGCAGCTGTTGTTTCAGCATCAGTAAGCAAGTTTCTGAGAGAAGAATTAGAGTTAAAAATAGATGAAGAATACTTTTGGACAGACTCGCAAGTTTTCCTAGGATACATAAACAACAAAGCTCGAAGATTTAATGTCTTTGTCGCCAACAGAGTTCAGAAAATTCGGGAAATAACAAATCCGGAACATTGGCATCACATTGATACAAAGCATAACCCAGCAGATCATGCTTCAAGAGGCCTGAATGTAACAGAATTGAAAAATTCAAACTGGTTCACCAGTCCAGAGTTCCTTTGGGAATAGAAAATCATACCCAGTGAAGGTTACACAGAATTGTCTATGGGTGATCCAGAAGTAAAAATTATACAAACATTGAGCACTGCCGCCAAGTGTCAAGATGACATACTTGAAAGTGATAAAAGACACTTGGAAGTTCAGAACCTGATGGAAAATTTCCCAAATTCATGTTCAAATCCTACTATAGAGAACATAGAATTATAGGTAATTTGGTGGGAGTGTAGCTGGCCAGCTAAGACCTGTCCTAGGTTGCTAATGTGGCTTACATGTATATACAGCTAGACCTGCCAATAACCTTAATACAGTTCATATGCTCATAGGTGAGAGATAAAAGCAGAGTTATTTACTGTGACTTTATATATGGATGTCATATAACAGTTGTGTATTGCGTTCACAGAAGCAAAAGAGAAAATGTGCCTTTGGGATTCATTGTGTGACAGTGGAGGTGGGCGCAATGACACAACAGAACTGAAACCAGAAAGCTTAGAGTTAAGCTTTTGTGACTCATCAGGAGTTTTAGCCAATCACAGCCAATCTCACACTGAGCAAGAGTCTTGGCCAATCACAGCCAGCTTTACATCCATGTTCTGTCTGGGAAATCTCCCAGCACATTGCTAGAATTCATTTTACATCAGAGAGAGAAGATCTGAACAGATTCAAATCCAATCAGAGTTCAGTTTTATGGAAGCAAGTGGCCAAAATAGTTCCACCAAACAAACGTTCAAACAAACCAAGTTTCAAACAAACGTTCAAACCAAGTTTCATAGCAATCAAACCAAACATCAGAGCAAACTGCAAACCAAACGTGCTATTAAACTGCAATAGCAAACGTGCTTTCAAACTGCAATATATAGCAAGTAAAACTATTGATTACGCCTCAGAGAGATCATAAAGTGCTTAAATAACTTAAAGTGAGAGTACAGATACTGAAGAGAGAAATATATCTACCATTTTATGTTGAATGACAAGATTGAACAGTAGAACCGCCATTTGTTATACTTTATTCAACACGTGTTTGTACATGGACTGCCTGCTGTGAAATTGTCAGTGTTATATATGAAGAAAAAGCTGAAGTTAATAAAGAAGTTATTTCAAGAGTCTGGTGTGCTCTTTAACCACTTAAGCCCCGGACCATTTTGTTGCTAAAGGACAAGGCTCCTTTTTGCGATTCTTCACTGCGTCGCTTTAACCGACAATTGCGCGGTCGTGCAACATGGCTCCCAAACAAAATTGACGTCCTTTTTTTCCCACAAATAGAGCTTTCTTTTGGTAGTATTTGATCACCTCTGCGGTTTTTATTTTTTGCGCTATAAACAAAAATAGAGTGACAATTTTGAAAAAAAAAGTAATTTTTTACTTTTTGCTATAATAAATAACCCCAAAAAATATATCAAAAAAATCTTTTTCCTCAGTTTAGGCCGATACGTATTCTTCTACATATTTTTGGTAAAAAAAATAAATAAATCACAATAAGCGTTTATTGATTGGTTTGCGCAAGAGTTATAGCGTCTACAAAATAGGGGGTAGTTTTATGGCATTTTTATAATTTTTTTTTACTAGTAATGTCAGCGATCAGTGATTTTTATCATGACTGCAATATTATGGCGGACACATCGGACACTTTTGACACATTTTTGGGACCATTGTCATTTTTACAGCGATCAGTGCTATAAATATGCACTGATTACTGTGAAAATGACACTGGCAGCGAAGGGTTTAACCTCTAGGTGGCGCTGTAGGGGTTAAGTGTGACCTAATGAGTGATTCTTACTGTAGGGGGCGTGGCTTGGCGTGTGACATCACTGATTGTCGTTCCCTATGACAGAGAACAGACGATCACTGACATGCCACTAGGAAGAGCGGGGAAAGGTTTGTTTACACTTACCTCTCCCCGTTCTTCAGCTCTATGACCCGATCGTGGGACACCAGCGGGCGATCTGGTCCACGGGTCCCGCGGTTATGGAGCTTCGGACCAGGTCGCGAGCGCGCCGCAGGCGGGGCGGAGCACGCGCGACCCACGGATGGGTTCTTAAAGGGGACATACCTGTACGCCCTTGTGCCTGTCCGTGCCATTCTGTAGACGTACATCGTCGTGCGGCGGTCCTTAAGTGGTTAAACCTACTGCTTCCATAGAACGGCGCTAGAGGAATTAGAGTAACAGATAGTCTTGTTTGGACTAAAAGGTCAGAAATTTTAATTCTTCTAATGCCACAGCGCATAAAGGCACTTCATAGTGCTGCGCCTGCTACAAACTGGCTGCATTTGATGGGGAAACTGGCATCATTTGAGGGGGCAAACTGGCGGCGTTTGATGGGCACAGTGGCTGCATTTGATGGGCACAGTGGCTGCATTTGATGGGCACAGTGGCTGCGTTTGATGGGCACAGTGGCTGCGTTTGATGGGCACAGTGGCTGCGTTTGATGTTTTGTTTTGTTTTTTCAGTTTGTTTGCGCCCCCCCAAAAAATTTTGGAGCACCAGCCACCACTGCTTCCATACAAGAAAAGAATACAGACCATCCTTGTTCCACATCCGTAAACGTAGGGTCCAAAAAGAGAAGAAGCTTCACCAAAAGCCTTCTTTTATGACATTGAGTATCAGTTGAGAGTATCTTCTAGAATGTTGGATATTTTCATGTAGGTCGAGTTTTTGGTGTTTAGCATCCTACTCTTTCAGAACAACTACCCTGATGTTATGTAGTTTGAGTAAATATCAAAGTGTGATGTTTTTAGGATCTACAAAGATCTATATAGGTTTTAACCACTTAACGACCGCTCACTGTATATATACGTCGGCAGAATGGCACCGACAGGCACAATCACGTAGAGCATACGTGATTGCCTTTGTATAGTTGGGGGGTCCAATCGGACCCCCCTCCTATACAGTGAGCGGTGGCTAAGTGTCCGGGAGCGTTCCGGGATGAGGGGCAGCCATTCTTTTCTGGCCACCCCCACGCGATCGCTCCCGGCGAATGGAAATGCCCCCTCTGTCTGTGTCAGACAGAGGGAGCAGGAGGAAGTGATGTCATCTCTGGTGCGGCGCTCACATATACCGAGCGCCGTACAAGAGAAGACATCAGGTCAGTGCACACAACACTACACTGACACCAGGACACATAGGGACATAAGTCGCCCCCCCAGGCCCCCCCAGACACCCCAGATCACCCCCCAGATCACCCCCCCAGCCCCCAGTCACAGTGTCACTGATTGCAGTGACCATTTATTTAGTGATCACTGCAATCAGTGACATTTGTGACTGTAAAAGTGTCACCAAAGTTTAGTCTTAGGTCCAGTGTAGCCCCCTAACCCCCCCTAATAAAGGTTTAACCCCCTGATCACCCCCCAGATAACCCTTTCACCGCCTATCACCACTGTCGCTTAGCGATCATTTTTCTGATCGCTGTCTTAGCGTCAGTGATGCCGATCGGCAGCCAGTAATTTTTTTTAGGTTCGCCGCAGGTTTTTATAGCGTCAGGTACCCCAATATATTATCTAATAAAGGTTTAACCCCCTTGATCGCCCCCCAGGTAACCCTTTCACCCCCTATCACCACTGTCACTAAGCGATCGTTTTTCTAAACGCTGTCTTAGTGTCTGTGATGCAGATCGGTAGCCGGTAATTTTTTTTTAGGTTCGCCGCAGGTTTTTATAGCGTCAGGTACCCCAATATATTATCTAATAAAGGTTTAACCCCCTTGATCGCCCCCCAGGTAACCCTTTCACCCCCTATCACCACTGTCGCTAAGCAATTGTTTTTCTAAACGCTCTTAGTGTCGGTGATGCAGATCGTAGCCAGTCATTTTTTTTAGGTTCGCCGCATGTTTTTATAGCGTCAGGTACCCCAATATATTATCTAATAAAGGTTTAACCCCCTTGATCGCCCCCCAGGTAACCCTTTCACCCCCTATCACCACTGTCGCTAAGCAATTGTTTTTCTAAACGCTGTCTTAGTGTCGGTGATGCAGATCGTAGCCAGTAATTTTTTTTAGGTTTGCCGCATGTTTTTATAGCGTCAGGTACCCCAATATATTATCTAATAAAGGTTTAACCCCCTTGATCGCCCCCCAGGTAACCCTTTCACCCCCATCACCACTGTCGCTAAGCAATTGTTTTTCTAAACGCTGTCTTAGTGTCGGTGATGCAGATCGGTAGCTGGTAATTTTTTTTAGGTTCGCCGCAGGTTTTTATAGCGTCAGGTACCCCCATATATTATCTAATAAAGGTTTTAACCCCCTGATTGCCCCTAGTTAACCCTTTCACCAGTGATCACCATATAAGTGTTACGGGTGACGCTGGTTAGTTAGTTTGCTTTTTATAGTGTCAGGGCACCCGCCGTGTATATAACCCAATAAAGGTTTAACCCCCTGATCGCCCGGCGGGTGATATCAATTAGGTTTTAGCGTCAGAGAGGGTCTGAGTCACACCCCAGGCAGCGTCAGGTTAGTGCCAGTAACGCTAACACCCACGCGTGAAGCATACACCCCCCTTAGTGGTATAGTATCTGAACAGATCAATATCTGATCAGATCTATACTAGCGTCCCCAGCAGTTTAGGGTTCCCAAAAACGCAGTGTTAGCGGGATCAGCCCAGATACCTGCTGGCACCTGCGTTTTGCCCCTCCGTCCAGCCCAGGCCACCCAAGTGCAGTATCGATCGATCACTGTCACTTACAAAACAAAAACACACATAACTGCAGCGTTCGCAGAGACAGGCCTGATCCCTGCGACTCCAGTGCTGTAGGAGGTGATTTCACCCCCACAGTTAAAAAAAAAAAGCAAATATGCCGAAGCATTGGGGCAGCAGGGGCGGAGGAGCGATTTTGCTCCTAATGCCGCGTACATACGGTCGAAATTCCGACGGAGGCTTGCCCGTGGAAAAGTCCGACCATGTGTGTGCGGCATAACTTTTTTGCGGGAGGATGCCCCCATGCTTCGGCATATATAAATGGTGCGTGTATGCCCATCATTGGAAGTGGGTGGATGAAGGGCGGTATTCTAATGGTGGGCATACCCACCGATCAATCTCTTTTTTTCGTTCAGCCAACTGGCTGCATGAAATAAAAAGATTACAATACATGTCCAACAAGGACCAGCAACGTACTGGTATGTTGCTGCACTTTGAATGTTTATACCAGAATGATGCCTGCGGGTTTAGGTATCATCTTGGTATCATTCTTTTCAGCCTGCGGCCGGCTTTCATGTAAAAGCAATCCTAGCGGCTAATTAGCCTCTGGACTGCTTTTACAAGCAGTGGGAGGGAATGCCCCCCCCCCCGGATATAAAAAGCGCCATTGGGAAATTGGGAAAGCATTTTATCACACCGATCTTGGTGTGGTCAGATGCTTTGAGGGCAGAGGAAAAATCTAGGGTCTAGAAGACCCCAGTTTTTTCAAAAAAAGAGTACCTGTCACTACCTATTGCTATCATAGGGGATATTTACATTCCCTGAGATAACAATAAAAATGATAAAAAAAAAAAATACTTGGAAGGAACAATATAAAAATAAAATAAAAAAGCAAAATTAATAATAAAAAAAAAAAAAAAAAAAAAGCACCCCTGTCCTGCCCTGCTCTTGCCCAATGGCGAACGCAAGCATCGGTCTGGCGTCATATGTAAACAGCAATTGCACCATGCATGTGAGGTATCACTGCGAAGGTCAGATCGAGGGCAATCATTTTAGCAGTAGACCTCCTCTGTAAATCTACTGGGGTAACCTGTAAAGGCTTTTAAAGGCTTTTAAAAATGTATGTAGTTTGTCGCCAATGCGCGTTTGTGCGAAATTTTAAAGCATGTCGTGTTTGGTATCTATGTACTCGGCCTAAGATCATCTTTTTTATTTCATCAAACATTTGGGCAATATAGTGTGTTTTAGTGCATTAAAAAAAGTGTATTTTTTAACCCAAAAAATGCGTTTGAAAAATCGCTGCGCAAATACTGTGTAGAAAAAAAAATGCAACACCCACCATTTTAATCTGTAGGGCCTTTGCTTTAAAAATATATATAATGTTTGGGGGTTCAACATAATTTTCTTGCAAAAAAAAAAATGTTTTCATGTAAACAAAAAGTGTCAAAAAGGGCTTTGTCTTCAAGTGGTTAGAAGAGTGGATGTAAGCTTCCTAATGTTGTGTATAAAATGCCAGAACAGTTCAAAACCCCCCCAAATGACCCCATTTTGGAAAGTAGACACCCCAAGCTATATACTGAGAGGCATGTCGAGTCCATAGAATATTTTATATGTTGACACAAGTTGCGGAAAAACGACAATTTTTTTTTGCACAAAGTTGTCACTAAATGATATATTGCTCAAACATGCCATGGGCATATGTGGAATTACACCCCAAAATACATTCTGTTGCTTCTCCTGAGTACGGGGATACCACATGTGTGAGACTTTTTGGGAGCCTAGCCATGTACGGGACCCCAAAAACCAAGCACCGCCTTCAGGCTTTCTAAGGGTGTAAATTTTTGATTTCACTTCTCACTGCCTATCACAGTTTCGGAGGCCATGGAATGCCCAGATAGCACAAAACCCCCCCAAATGACCCCATTTTGGAAAGTAGACACCCCATGCTATTTGCTGAGAGGTATTGTGAGTATTTTGCAGATCTCGCTTTTTGTCACAAAGTTTTGAAAATTGAAAAAAAAAATATATATATATATATTTTCTTTCTTCATTTTCAAAAACAAAATGAGAGCTGTAAAATACTCGCCATTCCTCTCAGCAAATAGCTTGGGGTGTCTATATTCCAAAATGGGGTCATTTGGGGGGGTTTTGTGCGATTTTGGCATTTTATGGCCTTCGAAACTGTGATAGGTAGTGAGGAGTGAAATCAAAAATTTGTGCCTAGAAATCCTGAAGGCGGTGCTTGGTTTTCGGGGCCCCGTACGCGGCTAGGCTCCTAAAAAGTCCCACACATGTGGTATCCCCGTACTCAGGAGAAGCAGAAAAATGTATTTTGGGGTGTAATTCCACATATAACCATGGCATGTGTGAGCAATATATCATTTAGTGACAACTTTTTGTAATTTTTTTTTTTTTTGTCATTATTCAATCACTTGGGACAAAAAAAATATATTCAATGGGCTCAACAGGCCTCTCAGCAATTTCCTTGGGGTGTCTACTTTCTAAAATGGGGTCATTTGGGGGGGTTTTGTGCTATTTTGGCATTTTATGGCCTTCGAAACTGTGATAGGTAGTGAGGAGTGAAATCAAAAATTTGCGCCCTTAGAAATCCTGAAGGCGGTGCTTGGTTTCCGGGGTCCCGTACGCGGCTAGGCTCCCAAAAAGTCCCACACATGTGGTATCCCCGTACTCAGGAGAAGCAGCAAAATGTATTTTGGGGTGAAATTCCACATATAACCATGGCATGTGTGAGCAATATATCATTTAGTGACAACTTTTTGTAATTTTTATTTTTTATTTTTTTTTAGTCATTATTCAATCACTTGGGACAAAAAAATAAAAAATTCAATGGGCTCAACATGCCTCTCAGCAATTTCCTTGGGGTGTCTACTTTCCAAAATGGGGTCATTTGGGGGGGGTTTTGTACTGCCCTGTCATTTTAGCACCTCAAGAAATGAGATAGGCAGTCATAAATTTAAAGCTGTGTAAATTTCAGAAAATGTACCCTAGTTTGTAAACTCTATAACTTTTGCGCAAACCAATAAATATACGCTTATTGACATTTTTTTTACTAAAAACATGTGGCTGAATACATTTTGGCCTAAATGTATGACTACAATTGAGTTTATTCGATTTTTCTTATAACAAAAAGTAGAAAATATCATTTTTTTTCAAAATTTCCGGTCTTTTTCCGTTTATATCGCAAAAAATAAAAATCGCAGAGGCAATCAAATACCATTAAAAGAAAGCTCTATTTGTGGGAAGAAAAGGACGCAAATTTCGTTTGGGTACAACATTGCATGTCCGCACAATTTACAGTTAAAGCAGCGCAGTGCAAAATTCTGAATTCACCTCTGGTCCTTTAGCTACCAAATGGTCCGGGGCTTAAGTGGTTAAATAATATGGATAAATAAAATATATGTTTGATTTAAACAACTTTGGTCTCCAAGTGAGCAACATGATCAGTGACAATGGCCTTAGCAGTTTTGAGAACCACACCCAACCCCCATGCCTTCTCATGAGATTAAATTGATCTAGCAATATCATTTATACATTATATATTTATGAAGAAGAATGGAATCTTGTAGGATGTTTTGGACTCTGCTCCCACTTTTGTAACTTCTATCCCACAATACTTCTCCCGGTTTTATCCCCACATCTTATATTATTTTGCATAGATGGTTGGTTATGTTAGGGCTTAATTACAACATTTTATTCAATCAAGTAGCTATTTTTAAAATAAACAGTCAAAAAATTAAGAGACGTTTACATTTTCAAGCCTCTTCAATGTATACACTCAGTAACTTTGCTATGATATACTGTAGTTACCATTATGCTGAAACAATGTTTTGTCTATATTTGGATTAAAAATAGAACATATCACTTGTATTACTGACTCCCATTACTGTGTTAAGATGTACACTATGCAACTGTTGAGACATCATTATGAAATATAGATTGTTCATCTTCTGTGTCCTAGAAGCTGAAGTCGCATAAATAACATAATTGTTTTTAAAAGCATTCATAACATGATGCAGCTAGAAAATGTTTCACCCTGTATTGCTAGACAGAATATTGATTTGCTATTTGCTGAAATGCAAGCATGTCCCTCCTGAGACATTATCCATTATGTGTTCATTTAATAATACTTGCTCTTCATGCTTTCCTACAATAAAAGCATTCCAAGCTACAAATACATCACAATGAGTGCAAATGCTTCTGGCTGCATTCAATATAAAAATAACAAAGATATTATATAATGAAATTACTCTTTTTAGGTCTTGTTTATGATTATTAAAGTTACATTTTAGGCAGATATAAAAAATATTAGTGCAGCTCTGCAATCATTAACACATTTATTTTTTTAAATGCAAACAGGGTAAGTACCTGAATTTTACATGGTATTAGTTTCTTTCAGTCCATGTACAAAAAGCAACACAAGGAGCCAATCAGTTACAGTATGTGCTGATAAGAAGCAGGGGCAACCGTTCACTAAGGGCGCACGGGCGCCACCTCCCCTTTCCATCACCACCCCCTATTCATGCGTCCGGCCCCTTTCAGGATCCTGGGCGCATGAAATACAGTGGCAGGATTATTTTTTGAAGCACCTGTTTAGAACCAGGGGCTCAAAATAGGGTGGGCTCTGGATGCAAAGCATTGCGCTTGGAGACCACCAAGGTGTGTTAGAATAGCGAATGAATATTAGCTATTCTTACACTAAATTGTCTCTCCGCCAATCAGGAAGTGCAGGTGTGAGACGCATTTCCCGATTGGCCGAAAGGAAAGGCATTCTGATTGACCGCCGAGAAGAAGGGAGGAGACGGAAGCTGCTGAGCAGGGGAAGGAGATGCCTGCTCGTGATGCCCGCGGACTCGCGGAGGAGAGCTGGGGAAGCCGCCTGTGGTTGAGGCAAGTGCACCGATCGTCCCGACCTGGGGGGTTAGCGGGTGCACTGTTTGCAGCCTCCCCCCCAAAAAATGACCGCCAGCCGCCACTTATAAGGAGCATGCTGATAGGGGGAAAAAACAAAAAAGATGAGCTCATAACTATGCCACTTCTCCTTTCACTGTCCAGGGCTGCATGATGCTGGACATCAGAATGAGAACTAGCGGCAGAAAAAAAAGTACCGTGGGAGAAATCTCTGGGCTTAGAATTTTTTACACTTTCTTTGTGAAATGCACAGGCGTGCGCAGCCTATTGCATTAGGGTGTGCACGCCAAAACTCAAACACACAAATTATATATATATATATATATATATATATATATATATATATATATATATACCGTATTTATCGGCGTATAACACGCGCCGGCGTATAACACGCACCCCAAGTTTAGGAGGAAATTTTAGGGGAAAAAACTTTTAGCAGGGAAGTTTAAGGAAAAATAACTTACATTTAAATGCAGCCTTGTCAGTGTCCATTGCAGCCTTGTCACAGTGCAGCCTTGTCAGTGTCCATTGCAGCCTTGTCACAGTGCAGCCTTGTCAGTGTCCATTGCAGCCTTGTCACAGTGCAGCCTTGTCAGTGTCCATTGCAGCCTTGTCACAGTGCAGCCTTGTCAGTGCCCATTGCAGCCTTGCCCCAGAGTCCATTTCAGCCTTGCCCCAGAGTCCATTTCAGCCTTGCCCCAGAGTCGCCGTGCAGCCTTGCCCCAGTGTCGCCGTGCAGCCTTGCCCCAGTGTCGCCGTGCATCATTTTAAAATTGGCGCCGAGACTGTGCGGACACCGCCGAGAACGCCGGGGACGCAGGGGATGCAGGGGACGCAGGGACTGGGCGGAGCCGCCGCCGAGATACACATAGCCGAGTGTACTCGGCTATACTCGGCTTTTCTCGGCTCCGCTCACAGTCACGCCGAGTCCCGCCCTATGATGGACATAGCACAGGTCCAATGGCGGGACTGGGCATGACTGTGAGCGGAGCCGAGAAAAGCCGAGTATAGCCGAGTACATTCGGCTATGTGTATCTCGCTCCGCTCCGCTCACAGTCAGCGGAGACAGCTCAGGGATGTCAGTATCGGCGTATAACACGCACCCACGATTTTCCCCTGATTTTCAGGGGAAAAAAGTGTGTGTTATACGCCGATAAATACGGTATATTATATATATATATATATATATATATATATATATATATATATATATATATATATATATACACACACACACACACTGTATATACACAAACACTCACATATATGTACATAAAACCACCCATTTATGTGCCTGCCTGACCCAAGTGCCTTCGTTCACCTTTTTATAAAAAAATAATAAAATGCATAGATTTTTGCTAGGGCATTTATTCTTTTTTAAAACTGGAGACTGCAAAGTATTGCGCCCGCAATCAGCAGAGTGCGGGTGAAGTGTCAGGCTCCTGCAGACACTGCCTACAGTTCTATTGCCTGTACCTCTGTATGGCTGTCATTGCAGAGCTGTAGGCAGGTTTGCTGATCAGTGTGCCGGCTGCCGTGTTGGATTGAACTTGTAGTTTATACATTCACAAATTCCTATGACTAAGGCCTTGTACACACGGCCGAGATTCTCGTTGAAAAAAACATGTCGTTTTTTTCGACGAGATTCTTCGACAAGAAACTTGTCCCGGCCGAGTGTACACACGCTCGTTTCAAAGAACCCGCGGTTCTTTGAATGGAGCGTACGCGGTGACGTCATCGACTACGACGAGCATGCGCTCGTCACATTCGATGCCGTCGCCGCCATCTTGGTATACCCTACGTATGCCTATGAAGCTACCGCGCATGCGTCGAATTCATTTCGAACATGCGCGGGCTTCCAGGAGGACAGGTAAGTGTACACACACTCACTTTTCTCGTCGAGAAACATGCCGAGGAGAATCTCGACGAGAAAATAGAGAGCAGGTTCTCTATTTTCTCGTCGAGGTTTCTTGTCGGTTTTCTCGACGAGAAACCCGATAGCCGCGTACACACGACCGATTTACTCGGCAAGACCTCTCTGCCAGCAAGTTTCTTGCTGGTTCTTGCCGAGAAAATCGGCCGTGTGTACGAGGCCTATGGCTGGATTCACACCTATGCATTTTTTGCGCTTTTTGAAGACTTGCACTACAGTCCATTTAACATGGTTTCCTATGGAACACGTTCTGTAGTGCAAATCTGCAAAATGCAAAAAGCACTAAAAATGCATAGGTGTGAATCCAGCCTTAATGATGAGTCTGTGTGGGTGCAGAGAAGGGGAGGGGGCAACTAAAACATGTTAAACCCTGTATACGGGTGGAACATGCAACATGTTCTAAAAGGTGAACTCATCCTTTTAGGCCTGGTTCACACCTATGCAGGTTGCAGTTGATGCATACTTTAGGTGCATTTTGCATTTTTCAATACACGCTTTTGATCCATTGAAGTCTATGGAACCAAAAACAAAACCTGCTGGTCTCTGAAACTTTCCATAAAATAAACAGATGTGAACCACATCCACAGGAAACCATGTTAAATGGACTGTATTGTGTTTCTGCAAAACTGAAAACGCACTAAAAAATGCATAGGTGTAAACCAGGCCTAAAGTTGCACAGGTTTTTTGTTCAGATCACTAGCTGACAAGCGATACTGGGACACTGTATTCTGATGGGGGGACTCCCCACTGTCAGAATACACTGATTAGTGCTGTAGCCGATTGGCTGCAAGCCACTAATTGAACAAGGTTCTGTCTAACAGAGAGGGCTATACCCAAACTGAAATTAAGGCCATGCCTGCTCAACTGGACTTGCTCCAGCAGGCCCGCTCAACTACTGCAACTTGTCCCCTCAGCTTTTAGACCCCTTTCACACTGGGGTGCGGGCTGCGTTAGTGGTAAAGTGCTGTTAGTTTTAGCGGCGCTTTACCGCTGTTTAAGCTGCGCTTTTCAGACGCTAGCGGGGCACTTTTAACTCCCGCTAGCGGCTGAAGAAAGGGTTAAAAAACGGCTGTGTTGCGGCACTGCCAAAGCGATTTGCAGTCACTTCGCAAGCACTGCCCATTCATTCAAATGGGCATGGGGCGGTTTAGGAGCGGTGTATACAGCGCTACCAAACCACCCCAAAGATGCTGCTTTTGGGACCTTTTCTAACGTCCTGCAAGCGCACCGCCCCAGTGTGAAAGCACTTGGACTTTCACACTGAGGGGGCATTTTTCAGGCGCTTTACAGGCGTTATTTTTAGCGCTAAAATGTCTGAAAAACGCCTCAGTGTGAAAGGGGTCTTAAATTACTGTCTGTGGTCACACTCCAGCCTCCTCATCATGCCATACAGGGTTAATGCCCCTCTATGGTATGTGATGATGTCATGGCTTTGGGGTGAAGGAAGAGAAATTAGAATCAGGTAAGTGAAAGAGGTTTCCCCCTCCCCCCACACACTGCAAGGCTGGACTTTTTTTACTGTCCTGGAGTTGGGCTGTATTATTATTATTATAAGAGTTTTTGATAGGTTAGGAATTCCTGGGACTTCTGAGGTGCTCCATAGATGTATTCCATATACACCAGTGTTAATTTTGGCAGCAAATTTCGATTTAGTTTTAGTCTTAGGACTAAAATGGCATTTTAGTTTTAGTCCCATTTTAGTCTTCTGAAAGTGTTTTAGTTTTAGTCTGATGCCGCGTACACACGACCGCTTTTCTCGACGAGAAAAACTGAATTTTTTCTTTTCGCCGAGAAAAACGATCGTCTGTGGCCTTTATGTCGTTTTTCTCGTCGAGAAAAACGGCATAAAAAACAACGAGAAAAATTAGAACATGTTCTAAATTTTCTCGTCGTTTTTTCCAGCATTTTTTTCCGCGGCAGTTTTCCCATAGGGAAACACTGCCGCGGAGCCCACAGACGGTCGTTTTTCTCGTCAAGAGAAAAAATGACGGGAAAAACGACCGTGTGTAGGGAACCAAGCGGTTCCCTCGTTTTTCCTGTCATTATTCACGGCGGTTTTTTAACCGCCGTGAATAATGATCGTGTGTACGCGGCATTAGTCTTTGACTAAAATGCCATTTTAGTTTTAGTCCCATTTTAGTCATCGTATTTTAGTCGACTAAAATTGAATGTTCACAATACACAGCTCCCCACAGCACAAAGCCCCCCAGAGTACACAGCACAGCCCCAGCCCCCACCCTCTGCACAATACAAACCCCCCACAGTTCACAGCCACCCACCCTCTGCACAATACAAACCCCCCCCCCCACAGTTCACAACCACCCACCCTCTGCACAATACAAACCCCCCCCCCACAGTTCACAGCCACCCACCATCTGCACAATACACAGCACAGCCCCCCTGCATTCCCAGGAGACCCCCAGTCTCCTGGGACAGCACTGCCAGCGTACTCTAAAGTTAAGAATAAATCACTGCCAGCCCTTTCTCATACACAGCTCCTCCTGTCACTCTCATTGTAAATCAAAGTCTCTAAACTTACCCCATAGCTCTGTTCTTGCATGAACCCGGTCACATGGCTGCTCTTCTCTGAAGATTCATGGATGGTCATGTGACGGCTCTCCTCCTCCAATCTAAAGCATCACTCGGAGGAGGAGGAGCAGGAGGAGGAGTGCGGCCAACAAGAATGAAGCTATTGAGGTTAGAAGCTTCATTTTACAATGAGTGACACAGGAGGAGGGGTGGTTTAGAAGGAGGGGCTAGCAATGTTTTTTTTCTTAATGATAGATTTGCTGGCAGTGCTGTCCAAGGGCCAGGAGAGGCGGGGCGGCTGGCTTGACCACCCCCCAATGTGTGTCACCCGGGGGCGGACCGCTGGATCCCCGCCCCCTATTAGTAAAAAAAACAAATATCGGCGTATAACACGCATACACTGTGTTATACACCGATATATATAGTAAATTCATGAGGGTAAACGTCCCTCCTTACCATTAACGTCCCGTTTTCGTTCCTTAACGAAAACGGATTTTATTTTCGTCATAGTTTTTGTCAGTTGACGAAAATGTGCTGTACTTTTAGTTTCGTTTTCGTCACTGTAAAAAAGCCTCTGACGAAAATTATGACGAAAACGTTTTCGTTGACGAAATTAACACTGATATACACACACATTATATGTGTAGCGCCCTCACCTCTCCCCCTACCTGCCTTTTTGTGTGTTTTTGGCTCCTCGCAGGGAGGGGAGAGGCACACCGCACCACAAGCCCGTACCCTCCTGAGTAAGAAGGTTGAGCGGTGTTAGTTTTCGGGCCTGCCTGCGGCTGGAGTTGAATCCTCCCGAGGATGATTCTCACCTCTACCTTAGGTAGATGCAAGTCCTTATGTTTCCCCCAGTAATGTAACTGTCCACACCAACTGAAAGTCCAACTTCTATATTTATTTCACACGGATAAAATATATGCCTCTTTGACAGCAGACAGGTTGGAACAAGACACAGGACAGCTTAGGTGGGAGGAGGTCCAGGCACAAACTTGAATCAGGTTCTTTGACTGTTAAAGTTTCACAAACAGCTTTGGCGCACGATCTCTGCCACAGACCGTGAGGTTGGTCTCTGCCACAGACCGGGTGAATTAGAAGTCACTGCCACTGACTTGGAGAACAGGTCACTGCCACTGACCAGGTGAATAGAGTCACTGCCACTGACTGGGTGAATAGGGCACGGCCCTATTAGGCCACTGCCACTGACCTGTAAGCGAACTTCTTTCTAGAGAGTACGTGGCCTGTGTAAAGGAGAAGACATCCCTCCGGAGAGTTACCAGAGGTCCTCACCATCACCACGACTCTGCGCTGGGTCTTCGGTACAGGTAACCTCCCTGGCCTCCTCATCCCAGATTCGGGTCCCCTCGCAAGGCGGCACCCTGGGAGTCCTCGATCCCCGGCGGAACCCAGCCGAAGGTGCTGGGCTCCGGGCCTCCAAATTAGTACCTCACCCCAGACTGAAGGTGTCTGGGATGGAACAGGAATCAGGCCTCCGGGCCTAGGGCACCCGGAGATGACACACACACACCCAGGCTGAAGGTGCCTGGGCGTGGATGAAGACCCCCAATTTTTATACCCTCTCCCGACAGGCACAGCAGGTTACCCGCCCCGCCTTACTGCTGCCGAGAGAGGACAAGAAAAGGCACAACCTTGTACTGTGGTTCAACCCGGACCTATGGCGACAGCGCCACCTGTAGGCCCCGGGGAACTATACACCAATACTAGCTCCCATGGCACAGAAATGGTCCATTAACCCTAACAATAATGTGTCTGAGCCTAACTACCACTCAGACACTCCCCTAAATTGAACACCCCGCTACACATTCCCCCCACTAAATAGACACTGGTCCCCAGTGCCTGGAGTAAACCTATGCCTCTCATGTCTGAGTCAGCATAAGCCCAATCCAGAGACTAACTACAAAAAAAAAGGGACAATTTAAAAACTGTCAGTTTGTGCCAGAACCTAAACATAGGGAAAGGAGGTGGAAAACATAGGAGGGAAAGGAGAAATCACACATTTGCACATTAAAACATTAAATGTCACATAAAACTCTTCTTCTTTTTTAATGAAATATTTACATTTCCCTCCCGCCTGCATGAGCGAAGATCCACCCCATTCTCAGTTATCTTGCTAGGCATCCGCCTGCAGGGGAAGAAAAAGACATACATAACAAAACGACATTTTGTTAGAATGAGGAGATTCTCCCCTAGAGGAAAATCCCTTCCTTCTAAAGTAAAACTGTACCACATCATTAGCAAGGCAATAGTTGCACAACACCGCCACCTAGTGGTAGTGCCAACGTCAGAACACCCATCCCCAAAATAAACTTTTCTTCTTTTTCTTGGGGTAACACTTCCCTTTCTTCTTTACTGTGGCCCTGAACTATCTACTCCCCAAAGTCCTTGTATCTTTGTGGTAGGGGCGGAGAGGGGAGGAAAAGAACAACAGCTCCCGCTTCTCCAAAGAGTAGAATACCCTTTCAACTAGGGCAAAAGTTCCTGGGCTCCAAAGAGTGCACTCAAAAAAAAATAAAGCAACACCAGAGTCTTGTCTCTCACAGGTAGTATTGTGGGTCTGGCAACACCAACGGCTTCCAATGCCTATCAAACGTGTCTATATGGTACTCAACGTCATCTTTGTCCTTCCTGCAAATGAGTACCTTGTCCGCATAAATGTGCCGACCCAACATCCAGGCAGCCTTACAGTCTTTGAATCTCTGGGTGGCTGCAGGTGAACATGAAAAGTATCTTCGGGCCTCCAAACTAGTACCTCACCTCAGACTGAAGGTGTCTGGGATGTCCGATGCTCTCTGAAGTTCACATGCTTCATCTCTGATAGCTGGCGGTGGAGTGATATTCAGCTGACGGGGATGATGTAGCCGGAACTACAGTCAGCATCGGAAAATGTGGCTGACTGTCTGATTACTCCGCAGCCAGTGGCTGCAGTTCCCACAGGAGTTACACATCCTCCATGACAAATAGTCCCACTTTCAGCTACCAGAGGTGAGGGAAAAAGAATTCTCACACATTTTGGCAGCAAAAAAGCCCTGGGGTGTGTTGGGTGTGCCTGGGCATTAGGGTGTGCCCAGGCACACCCCGTGCGCACGCCTATGGTGAAATGGTAGGGGTACAATGTACCCCTTACCAATTCACATAGGGGGTGGGATCTGGGGGTTCCCTTTGTTAAATGGGGACATGGTGCTTTGAGGGGTCACAGACCCCCAAAGCATCCTCCCCATGTTGAGGGCATGTGGCCTGGTACGGTTCAGGAGGGGGGGCGCCCTCTCCCCCCCCCTCTTTTCCTGCGTCCTGCCAGGTTGCATGCTTGGATAAAGGGTCTGGTATGGATTTTTTGGGGGAACTCCACGCCATTTTTTTTTTTATTTGGGGTGGAGTTCCCCTTAAAATCCATACCAGATTCCGGGTCTGGTATGGATTTTAAGGGGAACTCCACCCCAAATGTAAAAAAAAAATGGCGTGGAGTTCCCCCAAAAAGAAGGGTCTGGTATGGATATTTGGGGGGAACCCCACATCATTTTTTTTTTATTTGACGCAGAGTTTCCCTTAATATGCATACCAGACCCGAAGGGCCTGGTAATTGAATTTGGGGGGACCCCCACGCATTTTATTTATTTTTTATCAATGACTTTCAATGACTTTTCTCTGTATTGCCGGGAGCCGACAATTCATTATAGCCGCGAGTACTTTTAAATTACTTTTTTCCTTCAGAAATTACACTTTATGCAGGGACAGTTCTAAGCACGGGAAACAAGCGCTACTTTACAGGCATATTATATACACCCCCTAGGTACGAAATTTAAAGGAATATTTCACTTTTATTGTTTCACTTTAAGCATTATTAAAATCACTGCTCCCGAAAAAACGTCCGTTTTTAAAACTTCTTTTTGCATTGATACATGTCCCCTGGGGCAGGACCCGGGTCCCCAAACTCTGTTTATGACAATAACTTGCATATAAGCCTTTAAAATTAGCACTTAAGATTTTTCATGTTCGAGTGCCATAGACTTTAACGGTGTTCGGATGTTCAAACTAATTTATTGCCTGTTCGCAAGTTCTGGTGCAAAGCGAACTGTGGGGTGTTTGGCTCATCCCTAGTGAAGGGTCTGAAGTCTGAGGACACAGGCACAGGGCACAGAAAAATAATGACTTATAAACACTAAAAGAGTGAAAAACTAAAAGAGTTAGGGCTCATTCACTCAGGCAGACAGCAAAACCAGAAGATATTCAGCTTGATACCTGCGATTCTTTTCAGGTCTGATATATTCTGTTCTGTCACATAATAGTTTGAAATCTTAGAACATTTGTATTCTTGTTGTTACAGTAAATGTATGAATAATTAAAGGACATCTGAACCCTAGAACAAAAAGGAATTATATAGCACCTACGAGTGGTTACGTGGGGTGGCTGCATTAGTTTAAATTTTTTAGACTAATGCCGCGTACACACGACCGTTTTTAATGTCATTGAATAAAACTGCATTTTTCTCAACGTGATTCTTCTCAAGCCTGCCTTGCCTACACACTATCGTGGAAAAAAATGCTTGAGTAAAGCGCGGTGACGTACAACATGTACGACGGCACTATAAAGGGGAAGTTCCATTCGGATGGCGCCACCCTTCATGTTAGTAAAGTTTGTTGAGAGACGATTCGCACTTTTCAGCCTCGTGCTTTTCAGTCCGTTACAGCGTGACGAATGTGCTATCTCCATTACGAACGCTAGTTTTACCAGAACGAGCGCTCCCGTCTCATACTTGATTCTGAGCATGCGCAGTTTTTTTCACGTCGTTAAAGCCTACACACGGCCGTTTTTCATGACGAGAAAAACTACGAGGTGAAAAACGACGAGAAAAATTAGAGCATGTTCCAATTTTTTCATGGCCATTTTTCACGTCGTGAAAAATGCTCTGAAGCCCACACACGATCATTTTTAATGACCATTTTAAAAAATTGCATTTTTCTCGTCATTAAAAACGGTCGTGTGTACGCGGCATAAGAACATTTTTCAGCAAGAACGGAAAATATTAAATCTTGGGAGAAATGCAGTGTCCATGTCACTTACTGTGAGCTGATCAGAAGACACAGTCAGTGTTATCTTCCTTCTACAAATTACACATGTTCCCATCACCCTCATGTGAGAGAGAGGAGGACTTGTTTGAAATCCAACCTGCGTGACAACCATGAATCCCTCCAGTGATACAGTGGAGTAAGTGAGTGGACAGAAAGTGTGTTATTTGCAGAATTACCAGCTAAAAATAAAGCAAAAAAGTCTGAAAAAACCCAAATGTTGGCATCTTATCCAAGTACTAGCAAGCTGCAATAAATAACAAGATAAAAATGAATATACCCTTAAAATAGCAAAACCAGCTTTGCTGTAATAGTCACCTTCACTCTAGTGGGTTTGCCACAGTACTTTTTCCTGCCACTAGATGTCCTCTGTCTAATAGCCAGAATCATTAAACCCACTTCCTTTGAGCCCAGGTCATCCTGAACCCTCGGCATGTGACTCGACAATGAAAGGAGAAACAACACAGTAATGAACTCATCTCTATGTCACTCTCCTTTCTTTTCCTATCAGCATGCTTCTTATCACCAAATTGACTGGCTTATTTTAGTATTGCTTTCTCTCACCCTCCAATACTGCTGTACAGGGACTACAGGAGGCTGATAACAAGCCAAATGCATGTACTTACACTGCTTGAATTTAAGATACAATTAATGATGTATTAATCAATACAGAGCTGCATTCATTTGTGCTTTACATATGTAGCACACCCCACAGGAGCTGCAGATAAAAGGGACTCCCCACTCCTACACAACCAGGCACAATGCATCTTCTCAGGCACACAGAGTCAGAAAACAGTCTACAGCTTTGTTTTTGTTGTTTATTAGGGGGTTAACAACTTGGATAGGGATGGGAAGTTATGGTATGCCTGTTTGACTTCAAAAAACTTTAGGGACAACTTTACATATACAGTGTATTGAAAAAGTATTCATACCCCTTGAAATTTTCCACATTTTCTCATGTTACAGCCAAAAACGTATATGTATTTTATTGGGATTTTATGTGATAGACCAACACAAAGTGCCACATAATTGTGAAGTGAAAGGAAAATGATAAATGATTTTCAAAATGTTTTACAAATAAATATGTGAAAAGTGTTGCGGGCATTTGTATTTAGCCCCCCCGAGTCAATACTTTGCAGAACCCCCTTTCGCTGCAATTACAGCGGCAAGTCTTTTTGGGGATGTCTCTTCCAGCTTTGCACATCTAGAGAGTGACATTTTTGCCCATTCTTCTTTGCAAAATAGCTCAAGCTCTGTCAGATTGGATGGAGAGCGTCTGTGAACAGCAATTTTCAAGTCTTGCCGCAAATTCTTAATTGCATTTAGATCTGGACTTTGACTAGGCCATTCTAACACATGAATAAGCTTTAATCTAAACCATTCCATTATAGCTCTGGCTGTATGTTTAGGGTCATTGTCCTGCTGGAAGGTGAACCTGCACCCCAGACTCAAGTCCTTTGCAGACTCTTAACAGGTTTTCTTCTATGATTGCCCTGTATTTGGCTTCATCCATCTTCACATCTCCTCTGACCAGCAGTGTTGTTCATCTTACGTTAAAAAAGTACCGTATTTATCGGCGTATAACACACACTTTTTTCCCCTGAAAACCAGGTGAAAATCGTGGGTGCGTGTTATACGCCGATACCCAAATCCCTGGGCTGTCTCCGCTGACTGTGAGCGGAGCGGAGCGAGATACACATAGCCGAATGTACTCGGCTATACTCGGCTTTTCTCGGCTCCGCTCACAGTCACGCCCAGTCCCGCCATTGGACCTGTGTTATGTCCATCATAGGGCGGGACTCAGCGTGACTGTGAGCGGAGCCGAGAAAAGCCGAGTATAGCCGAGTACACTCGGCTATGTGTATCTCGGCGGCGGCTCCGCCCAGTCCCTGCGTCCCTGCGTTCTCGGCGGCGTCCGCCCCGCTCCGCACAGTCTCGGCGCCAATTTTAAAATCCGGCACGGCGACACTGGGGCAAGGCTGCACGGCGACACTGGGGCAAGGCTGCACGGCGACACTGGGGCAAGGCTGCACGGCGACACTGGGGCAAGGCTGCACGGGCGACTCTGGGGCAAGGCTGCACGGCGACTCTGGGGCAAGGCTGCAATGGACACTGACAAGGCTGCACTGTGACAAGGCTGCAATGGACACTGACAAGGCTGCACTGTGACAAGGCTGCAATGGACACTGACAAGGCTGCACTGTGACAAGGCTGCAATGGACACTGACAAGGCTGCACTGTGACAAGGCTGCAATGGACACTGACAAGGCTGCATTTAAATGTAAGTTATTTTTCCTTAAACTTCCCTCCTAAAAGTTTTTTTCCCTAAAATTTCCTCCTAAACTTGGGGTGCGTGTTATACGCCGGCGCGTGTTATACGCCGATAAATACGGTAATTCGTTACAGTTACAAATTACTTCTTCCAAAAAGTAATTGAATTAGTAACTCAGTTACTACATTGAAAAAGTAATTAGTTACTCAGCAAAGTAACTATATTGGTTATATTATATATACACGGGGGCAGGGCGGTAGAAGGATAATATATATGTAATTTTTTCAGTGTATAAAAATAATACGAGGGATAACAATAAATAATATTGGTTATGTGCCCATGCCTCACTGTGCCCATGCCTCACCGTGCCCGTACCTCACTGTGCCCATGCCTCACTGTGCCCATGCCTCACTGTGCCCATGCTTCACTGTGCCCATGCTTCACTGTGTCCATGCTTCACTGTGTCCATGCTTCACTGTGCCCAATGCCTCACTGTGCCCGTGCCTCACTGTGCCATGCTTCACTGTGCCCGCGTACCTGATCGGCGGCGTCCTGGCGGCCATTCCAGTATTTAAAAGCCGCGCCTCTTCCTCGTCTGTAATAGGCGGAACACTCAATTTCCAAGCATTCAGTGTTCCGCCTATCACGGACATCTGCTCATCCTCATAACACAGACGAGGATGAGAGGATGTCCGTGATAGGCTGAACACTGCCTGCTGTGAAATTGAGTGTTCCGCCTATCACAGATGAGGAGGCGCGGCTTTTGAACACTGCAATGGTCTGCATGACACGCTGATCAGATAGGCAGACGGCAGCTGTGGCGAGTAGATGTAATTGGGGTAACGCCGCCCAAGTAATGGGAACGGCGTTGCCATGAGGGGAAGAGTAATCCGTTAGATTACTCGTTACCCTCAAAAGTGACTGCGTTAGGTAACGCCATTTATTTAAACGGCGTTACTTGCAACACTGCTGACCAGCTTCCCTGTCCATGCTGAAGAAAAGCATCCCCACAAAAGGATGATGCCACCACCATGTTTAACGCTGGGGATGGTGTGTTCAGGGTTATGTGCAGTGTTAGTTTTCCGCCACACATAGCGTTTTGCTTTTAGGCCAAAAAGTTAAATTTTGGTCTCATCTGACCAGAGCACCTTCTTCCACATGTTTGCTGTGTCCCCCACATGGCTTCTCGCAAACTGCAAACAGGACTTCTTATGGCTTTCAACAATGGCTTTCTTCTTGCCACTCTTCCATAAAGGTCAGATTTGTGGAGTGCATGACTAATAATTGTGGATAGATTCTACCACCTGAGCTTTGGATTAGAATACATTTTTCTATGTCCTCAGATTACTCCACAAGTTTTGACACCTCAGATTATGCCCTAAATCCCACTATGTATACTTTCATGCACACCTCTGAACCAGGCCCGGACTGGGACAAAAAATAGGCCCGGGCATTTTAGACTGAGCAGCCCGGGGGGGCACAGCGGCGCTTCGCGGCGGTTAATGATGGGATGTGGGGTTCCAGCACCTTGTACCTCTGGACCCCTTTACATTACACAGCACCCTGCACCTCTGGACCCCTTTACATTACACAGCACTTTGCACCTCTGGACCCCTTTACATTACACAGCACCTCTGAACCCTTTTACATTACACAGCACTCTGCACCTCTGGGCCCCTTTACATTACACAGCACTCTGCACCTCTGGGCCCCTTTACATTACACAGCACCCTGCACCTCTGGACCCTTTTGCATTACACAGCACCCTGCACCTCTGGACCCCTTTACATTACATAGCACCACACCTCTGGACCCCTTTACATTACACAGCCCCCCACAGTTTGTTACACAGACACCCCCTAACAGTTCTGGACCCCCTGCATGTTACACAGACCTCCCTACAGTACAGACCCCCTCCCTAAAGTACAGACCCCCTCCCTACAGTGCAGACCCGCTCCCTACAGTACAGACCCCCCTACAGTACAGACCCCCTCTACAATACAGACTCCTCTACAATACAGACCCCCCTACATTACAGACCCCCTCCCTACAGTACAGACCCCCCCCTACATTACAGACCCCCCCTACATTACAGACCCCCCTACAATACAGAACCCCCCTACAATACAGAAATCCCCCCCTACATTACAGACCCCCCTACAATACAGACCCCCTACAATACAGACCCCCAACATTTCAGACCCCCCTAAAATACAGAACCCCCTACATTACAGACCCCCCTACATTACAGAACCCTCTACATTACAGACCCCCCCTACATTTCAGACCCCCCTACATTTCAGAACCCCCTACATTACAGACCCCCTACATTACAGACCCCTCCTACAATACAGAACCCCCCTACATTACAGACCCCTCCTACAATACAGAACCCCCCTACATTACAGACCCCTCCTACAATACAGAACCCCCCTACATTACAGACCCCCCTACAATACAGAACCCACCTACATTTCAGACCCCACCTACAATACAGAACCCCCCTACAATACAGAACCCCCCTACAATACAGAACCCCCCTACAATACAGAACCCCCCTACATTACAGACCCCCCTACAATACAGAACCCCCCTACATTACAGACCCCCCTACAATACAGAACCCCCCTACAATACAGAACCCTTCTACGTTTCAGCCCCCCCTACAATACAGACCCCCCTACAATACAGAACCCCCCTACGTTTCAGACCAGCCCTACTATACAGAAATCCCCCCTACAATACAGACCCATAATGTACCTCAGATCAGCGTGGGACTGCATGTTGGGTCCCCTCCCCCTGTGTGGACATAAAAGAAGAGGGGGAGGCGGCTTCACTCTGCTCGGCTGTGTGAGACAGCCGAGCCGAGACTGATCAGATCATCAGTGCCGCGGCCACCTTGCCAGAGAGAAGGGGATCGTTGCGGGTCCCGGCCCCCTGATGTGCCGAAGAGTGTCACTCGAGTGCGGCTCCGACTCGCAGCTGAGAGTGCACTGGGGCAGTGGCATCACTAGGGTTGGTGTCACCTGGTGCGGCAAAACATGGTGTCACCCCCCTCCTGTCTATCCTGCCCAGCACCCTGCAGGCAGCGCATGGTCGCGAGGCGCACCCCCAAATTACCCCAGTAAATTAAAGTATAGGGTGGTATTGGGCCAGCTGGGGCGATATAGGGCCGGTTGGGGTAATATAGGGCAGGTTGGGGTGATATAGGGCAGGGTGTGGTGGCATAGAGCAGGTTGCGGTTGCATAGGGCAGGTTGGGGTGGTATAGAGCAGTTTGCGGTGGTATAGGGCAGGTTGCGGTGGCATAGCGCAGGCTGGGGTGGTATAGGGCAGTTTGCAGTGGCATAGGGCAGGTTGCGGTGGCATAGGGCAGGCTGGAGTGGCATAGGGCAGGTTGGAGTGGCATAAGGCAGGTTTCGGTGGCATAGGGCAGGGTGCGGTGGCATAGGGCAGGGTGCGGTGGCATAAGGCAGGTTGGGGTGGCACTCATAGGGCAGGGTGCGTGGCATAGGGCAGGCTGGGGTGGTATGGTGCCAGGTTAGGACTCTATGTAGTGACATGAGCAGCAGTGCAGTAACTTACAGCATGCCTGGAGATGAAGACACTCTGGCTGCTGTGTGGCTGCTGTGTTCTCGTTTCTTTATCCTTCAGCTGTGGGATCAGCCAGAGTGAACGAGCCTGTGGGAGGAGTGGAGGGAGCAGCCACACCCCTATCTCCGCCCACCAACTCCGGCTGCCTCCGGAGACATTGGAGATGATGGGGAAGACAGACATGCTGCCCGGCGGCATTTGCCCGGTATGCCCTATGGCCAGTCCGGGCCTGCTCTGAACCCCATACTGAGGTGGCGAAACTACTCTCACAGCTTGCCTTTGCAGGATTCTCTGAAGGTGCCCAACGGGTCCTTAGCAGACAGGTACTAGCCTTGGGCAACAGCACGTACATTTGTTGTGGAAGAACATGACATCCATTCCGAGTGATCCACAGGGATGGTGTTACTTGGCCTCATTGGTTCCGATAATGGGAATTCTCGGGGACAGTGAGGGACGTCACTTGCTAAAGGCTGGTATTCATCCTAGATACCCCCTCGAACACCGTTATGCCAGGTCATTGTTCCGGGAAAAGGACATGGCCTGGGCATAGTTCCCCACAGGAACTGGATGGGGTATCGACATGATGAAAAGGCTGAATAACTACTCTGGGATTTTGGATGAAATACTAGATAAGAATTCTGTTGACATCACCAGCTTTAACTTGGCTAGAGCAATAAGAAAGCAGCTAGAGCTTCATGATCTGGCAATTGAAAGTATGAGCGCAGCACTCACAGGGTTATGTGAGGTGACAAAGGATTATGAGTGTTGCACCTGGATACACAATACCAGTATCGAGGTGCCCGATTATTTTGACATAATTGCCCAGCACAGGAAGGAGGTCGACAAGTTATAAGTTGAAGCAAGGGACCTTGCTAAGACTTGGGACCCCCTTGGTAACATGGGAGGGTTTGGTTTTCGGTGGAGTTTTTTCCTGGTTCAAAGATATCGCTATGTGTATTGTGATGATTTTGCTTCTGGCATTAACCCTATACGCCTGCTTCAAGTTTATTATGTGTATGATCTCCTGAGCTGCTCCGTCTCCCGATCCAGCTGCAGCAAATCAAATGTATCTCAGCTCTTACCATGATAACCAGGAGTATGTCACAATGCGGGAATATCAGTCACCGTCGTGACTGAAAGAGGGGATTGTAGTAATATGGCGGAGCATAAGGACCCCATTATGATGATATGGGGTCATATAGTTTAGCTTGAACTCGTTAGTTAAAAGATTAACAATTATATCTGCTAATCAGTTTAAATCTTGTATTTCTCATACATAGCAGTTTTGAAAAAGCATCCAAGGATGCATAATATATTGCTTACAGAAGCATATTTGCTTTGTACGATTTCTATATAAAGTTTTTGTGGTATGGAAACAGACATTGGAACAGGGAAGTGAGACTCATGACTATAAGTCATAAAGCCAGGTGGTGTGATTACTAATAGTGAAACTATGTCGGCCATCTTGAAAAGGTCAAAATCATGTTGGCCATCTTGAAGAGGTCAAATCATCTAAGTATGTAATGATATGAAATGTACACCCCTGTATTAACCACGCCCTTTTACCCTCCTATGATTGGTTGATGGTAAATGTATAAAGGTTCTGTTCCCGCCTTTTATTAAAGCAGACAAACTTTGGACACAATGCTGCCTTGTTTTTCTGTGTTCACTAAGTTGTCTCCAGTACTGACCGGGTTCTTTGAGTGTGGCAATTGCGGTAATATACCAAGCTGGTCTGAGTCAGGTAGAAGGACTCTTGGCTGATTGTCTGAATAATAAAAAAAAGAGAGAGAAATCGCCCTGGGACTTTAAATGAGGTGGGAGAGAATAGGCATATGTTCACACAAATTAAATAAAATCAATTTATTGGTGGACAACAATGCAGTATAACAAGCGGAGACAGCAATGAATGTGCGTCACCAGGCATAATAGCCAAAGTTAACAACATTAGTACAGACAAATATTGATACATTACAATTGCGGTACATCCATAAAACAACAGTGATGCTAGTGGTAAATTATTGGGCCAGTCCAAATATGCATATAAAAACTCATAAAGAGAAATGCCATATTGACACAGTAGATATTCAACCTTGCCATACATACAAAGGCATCAGTATTTCCCTATGCGTTTCGCGAGCTCCTCTCGCTTCCTCAGGGGCAGATGCATGATCATTGTATCTGTGGTGGGATAGAAAAGGTAAATAAATAACACTGTTCCGTAATGGTATGGGGGGGGGGGTGGGGTGGGTCAGACCAAAGGAGAGACCTCATACTCACCAATACTTAGGGCTATAGAGCCAATCACTGCATACCAAGGTGGCGGGAATTCTTGTATCCGGGTTGGAAGCTGAGGGGGCAAGGCAACGCGGATGCCGCCACGCGGGAAAGTCCGGATGAACAGCAAGGGCTGGTTGGGAATGGCTGGCCAGTGGTCATAATGGCCCGGAAAGATTGGTTTATCTAAAAGATAATATATATTTTTTGACAGTATATGTACACCAAATGGCATGTTGGTAGCAAGGTAAGCCAAATTAAAGATTGTTAGAACATGAAAGTAATATATGAGTATATAATGGATGAAATAGCCTTGCTGAGATATGTGCGTATGTGCAAAATACTGTACTGTTAATATAATATATAGTAGATACATAAATTAGTATGGGCCAGGGAATATTGCTGCATGCTCAAGGGCAATGTGGGAATGGTGTCATTATAAGTAGGTAAGACTTGTTCAAATGTCTATAATAGTAAGCGTTTTATAAAAAATATATGCGTCTTAAAAATATAAAATGCATTAACAGCGCTATAAATGGAATACAAATTTCCACAAACTACACGTTTCCATATATTGCAGTATAAAACAGGTATAAAATATTCCTCTAAATCTAAAAAAAGAGGAGATAAATGACAATAACCATATAGGCCAGTAAAGGAAAAAAAAGGAGATATCAAAAAGTCCCTTTCTGGTTACTGCCCCCCTTAGTATTTAAGTAAGCAGCTGCGCAACGTGATCACGCCCTCGGAAGACGTAATAACGAAACTAGTCAGGGTGATCACGTGACTTAGTTGTCCATACTAGCTGGCGTTAACCCGGGACTCACAGGAGCAGACACACAGCGCGATAGCGCTGCCGCAAGTGAGTGGATGCCAAGCGATTTGTGACAAGCCTTTTTTGATCTTTTATCTTGTAAGCATTTCTTGTATGCGGGGGAATTTTTATGTTTAAATAAACGGATTTACACTATGTAGTGCATACCCCTTTTTATTTTCACATGCCTGCACTGCTACACTCAAAAATCCTCTGACCTGCACGGCTGCATGCAATCAGGCTGACAACAGGATCATCGCCTATCCAGGGAGTTTTCTACAACTGCATCTAGAGAGATCTTGCTACAGGCCTTTACCAACTCATCGTCTGGTGAGTAGATTCCCATAAGGGAGTGCACAAGTGCAAGCAAGGAAGGGATAGAATGGATAAGTTACACACAACATGTTCCAGCCTTCTGTTATTATGAATTGTGTAGTGTGTTGCACAAGATTTGGATGAACATTTATTTTGCTTACTCAGTTTCAAGACCAGAAAGGGACTTTTATACTGCAATATATGGAAACGTCTAGTTTGTGGAAATTTGTATTCCATTTATAGCGCTGTTAATGCATTTCATATTTTTAAGACGCATATATTTTTTATGACCTTCATTTTTATATAATAGCAGCTTTTAATGCAGATTATTTATTTATCTATTTGAGCGCTGGGATCTGGGCACCTTAGGGAGTGTTCTGATATTTTTTTCATTAAATAGTAAGAGTTTGCTTTGCATTGAGGCTTTATAAGCCTCAATGCAAAGCAAACTCTTACTATTATAGACATTTGAACAAGTCTTACCTGCTTATAATGACACCATTCCCACATTGCCCTTGAGCATGCAGCATTCTTTCGGGGCCATTATGACCACTGGCCAGCCATTCGCAACCAGCCCTTGCTGTTCATCCGGACTTTCCCGCATTGCGGTGTCCGTGTTTCCTCGCCCCCTCAGCTCCCGACCCGGATACATGAATTGCCGCCACCTTGGTATGCAGTGATTAGCTCTATAGCCCTAAGTATTGGTGAGTATGAGGTCTCTTCTTTGGTCTGACCCAAACCCCACCCCCCCAATACCATTACGGAACAGTGTTATTTATTTACCTTTTCTATCCTACCACAGATACAATGATCATTCATCTGCCCCTGAGGAAGCGAGCGGAGCTCACGAAACGCGTAGGGAAATACTGATGCCTCTGTATGTATGGCAAGGTTGAATATCTACTGTTTCAACATGGCATTTCTCTTTATGAGTTTTTATATGCATATTTGGACTGGCCCAATAATTTACCACTAGCATTACTGCTGTTTTATGGATGTGCCGCAATTGTAATGTATCAATATTTGTCTGTACTAATGTTGTTACCTTTGGCTATTATGCCTGGCGACGCACATTCATTGCTGTCTCCGCTTGTTATACTGCATTGTTGTCCAGCAATAAATTTATGTTATTTCATTTGTGTGAACATATGCCTATTCTCTCCCACCTCATTTAAAGTCCCAGGGCGATTTTTCTCTCTTTTTTTGGTTCACTTATAGGGATGGAGGTGCTAGAGTGGTTACACCAGACCTGGTTTTTATTTTTGTTTCATAATCCGGATGGAAGACACCCAACAAGCCCAAAACCAGATCTGGTGTTAACCTTGGCTATCGTTTCATTGTTACTTCCAGTACAGCACTGCACAGTACAGTACAGCACAGTACTGTACAGTATTGGCCAGTTGCGATAGCACACTGTTACTCCAGGGTTTACTTCGGGCTGTCTCCTCTCGCTGCTTTCCTTGGATGGTGGTGTGTTTTTTTGATGGGCATGGCCACCTGCGCATCGGCGCCATGTTTTTCACGCCCACACAGCGGGGTCATTTGACGCTGATGGTTGGGCTGTGTGGAACATCTTGGATGGACGGCGGTACACCAAGGTAAATTTCTCACCCACTCAGCAACAACACATGTGGCTTTATAACCCTCAATGCAAAGCAAACTCTTTTTATTATAGACATTTGAACAAGTCTTTTTTTTTTTTTTATAGAAATACATTTTTTTATTTTATTTAACACATAATTATTAACATACACAACATCATGCATTAACATCGCATTAATTTTAATCTAGTATCCCCCTATCCCAAAGACAATACAAAACAAAACAAAAAAAAACAAGACAAAGAAAAAGTTTTCCTCCCTTTTCCCCCCCCCACTTGCCTCCCCTTAATTACACCCCCCCCCCCTCCATCCCCACCATTGCTGGACCTTCACACCCCCCCCCAAAAAAAAAGGAAGAAGGAGGGACCAGTAAACCTTACAATGTTCACTAAACCATCTTCCCCCTTCTATTACACGTGATATAAACTATATCTATTCCATCACCCTCTCACCCATATGTAATTAAGGGGCTATACACCCTACCCCACCAAATATCCCTAATTATTAGTGAGGAAAAAAAAGAGAGAATTTTTTTTTTTAACAAGTCTTACCTGCTTATAATAACACCATTCCCACATTGCCCTTGAGCATGCAGCATTATTCCCTGGCCCATAGTAATTTATGTATCTACTATAGATTATATTATTTTTTGGTTCACTTATAGGGATGGAGGTGCTAGAGTGGTTACACCAGACCTGTTTTTTTTTCTTCTTTTTTCTTTTTTGATTCTCTGAATAATGCTCTCCTTGTCCGTCCTGTCAGTTTAAGTAGATGGCCATGTCTTGGTACGGTTGTATTTGTTACAAACTAGAACTTGCGCTTAATGGAGTAATAAATCAAAAATAGTGAAATTAATATAGAAACAGCAGCAGCTATTACAAAAGTGCTAGAACCTTACAAATAATTGGAGACGTGAATTAACAGCGCTAGCGGATTATGAAAGAATATAAAGTGATAACACAATTTATAAAATCTATGCACAATGTGATAATATAAAAGTGCCAAGTGCTTCCTTGATGACGCCCTGGAGGAGGGGCAAAACCCGTTGAAGTATTTCCGGTTTCACGTACCAGTGACGCAACTTCCGGTATTCGTGGAATGCATGCCATTAGCTGTGAACCTGATGCAAGGGGAAAGCTCTCTGGGAACTCTGATGCAAGGGGAGGCTCTCTGGGGACCCCAATTAAGGAGGGGCTCTCTGGGGACCCTGATATAAGGGGGAGGCTCTCTGGGGACTCTGATGTAAGGGGAGGCTCTCTGGGGACCCTGATGTAAGTGGGGGGCTTTCTGGGGACCCTAATGTAAGTGGGGGGCTTTCTGGGGACCCTAATGTAAGTGGGGGGCTTTCTGGGGACCCTGATGTAAGTGGGGGGCTTTCTGGGGACCCTGATGTAAGTGGGGGGCTCTCTGGGGACCCTGATGTAATGATAATATTTATAATTTATAATGTTATATATATATATATATATATATACACACACACACATATATTATATACATGTGTATGCCCGCCCAAGCATTTGACTTTCTTTAATTCGCTGCTATGGGCTCTAGCCCCAGATCTTTTGCAGACCTAGCAACGCCCCTGGTCTGGTGTGTTCCTTGGCCTTCATAATGCTGTTTGTTCACTAAGGTTCTCCAACAATCCTCTGAGGGCTTCACAGAACAGCTGTATTTATACTGAGATTAAATTACACATAGGTGAACACTGTATACCAATTAGTAGTACTTCTGAAGGCAATTAGTGCCACTGGATTTTATTTTAGTTCGGGGTATCAGAGTAAAGGGGCTGAATACAAATGCATGCCACACTTTTCACATATTTATTTGTAAAAAGAATTGAAAACCATTTATAATTTTTCTTCCACTTCACAATTATGTGCCACTTTGTGTTGGTCTATCACATGAAATCCCAATAAAATATATATAAGTTTTTTGGTTGTAACATTAGAAAATGTTGAAAATTTAAAGCGGTGTAAATACTTTTTCAAGGCACTGTATAGCTATACTAGAAAAAGGGCAAAGTGGGAGTCCTATCATTTGAAACAGTAGCACTTACCGAAGATTAACGGGGGTGTGGTCAATTAAACATGTATGAAAAATAAAAAACAAAGTAGACCTCCACACAAATGAGTATACTACAAATATTTATTAGCCTATATATAGGCAAACGAATGAATAAAAACACATTGCTATAATACCCCAATTATAAAATATACAAATCGAAACCCATTGTATCCAGCCGCCAAATCATTGCCAATTCAAGCCACACGGAAGAAGAGCAATGATCCGGTGGTTGGCAGACCCGTTCCCTCCTCCTGTGTGAAACAACACCCCCTATGTGCACCTAATATACCCCAAGAACTACCCTAACTGAAAAAATGCTCCCACATATATTTCCTAAATCGCGGCAGCGCGCACCTGTAACAGGTATTTCTCGCTGCTGCAGATTGGAAAAGCACAACCCGAAAGAGTCAGGAAAATAGATCCCGTAAACCAGTCATGTATCAGTCAGTCACAAGGGAAGTATCCTACAAATACTAAAAAAATGTATTATAGTAACCAATGTGAGTCCAAAAGGAGATCAAAAAATAAAGGATGAATGGTAATGATAAGTATATGAAAAAATATATAGTGATCCCGTCTAGAGTACAAAAAGTCGGTTCCAATCATTTGCAAGAAAATAGAGATATGATGCCAAACTTCCCTGGTGATTGGTACAGGAACCTTCCGTTGTAGCCGCAATTGATATTCCTGCAAACTGCAGGTTAGGAAAAAACGTGATTGTATAAATCAAAGTACAAGCGGCAGAGTTATATTTTACTCACAGATCCTGTGAAGGTCACCAATGGATGCTGTTCAGGGATAGTCAGCTCATCTATATTCCAATAGTTTGGCTGTTTTCACAGAGATCACCAAATAGGATCGATCTGTGTATAGACATCCCCGATGGTATAATCATTGGTCATCGGCAGTGCATCAATCTGATAGTGTTGATAATATTGATTATAATTGCAGTCTCTATTTTCAAGTCATATACAGATCCTTTCACGGGTTTGCTTGCAGATGTATGTAGATCTCAGGTTCAAGATGATACATTCAGGTGATGCTTCGTAGGGCGATTTTAGAAAGTCATTTTTGGGGGATGTAGGTTACTTGGGTAGGTATCAGAGGGGGGTGTTCACCCCAACAGTTGACATGTTTCGTTCCAGCATCCCGGAACTTCGTCAGAACTAAGGGATTGGTCAGTGGTCACCAGTTTAAATATACAGCCACAACCCACTTCTAATTGCATGGGAGTGTTTAACAGGTGTTGTATACCCTTTCTCTTATTACACCCTATTTGTGACTATATTAAAAAGGTTAAAAGCATATGCTGTGGCGTGCTGCTCTGCAGAGACGAACAATCAAAGTCAAACTATCCCATGCATTGCTTGCAACCCAAATACATATAGGTATATACATGCATGTACAGCTGAAGGAATAGATCCACTGACATCAGGTACATTAGCAATCTCGGCATTATCCCATACACATCCAATTATACTTATATGTCGGCCGTTTGCCAAATCCACTAAAAACAGATAGATATCTAATAAGTACGGAATAGGTATACATGGTTTGACAGGGCTAAATAGATTCAAAGCATATCTCTACTAATAGTTCTAGTTGAACGATAGTGTAAGTCCCCATGATCTTAGCTTGTGTAGATATAAAATGAGTATTGCGCTGAGCTAATACCATACAGAGGTATGATTACACCTAAATATATTTTATCATATGGGTTTCTATGGATGTTATATATATATATATATATAATTATATATATATATATATATATATATATATAGGCTATAGTTACTCCCAAGGAACATTGTAATTGGCACTTTGTGAGGGATAATATCCACATCAAGTTATAAGAAACAGTTTCAAGAGCCATTGTAAGAGCATGTCACTCTTTTTAACCCACACATCACATTGTGTGGGGTTTTTTGAAAACACTACAGGAAACATTGTAAGGACATGTCACTGTTTAACCCCTTAGGCATCATGGAATTTAGGAGAAAAATCCATTTTGCTTCTTCCTGTAGCAGAATCCTGTCCCAATCTCCTCTTCTATTGGATAATTTTTGTTTATGGATAATCATGCATTTTAGGCCAGCCGTCTTTGCATCATGGCTATCCCTGAAGTGGATTGCTACTGGTGATGTGTCATCTTTTGTGACAATGCTGGATATATGTTCCCCAATTCTTTTGCGGAATTCCCTTATGGTTTTTCCTACATATATTTTCCCACAAGGGCAAATTATTTGATATATAATGTAGGTTGTTGAACAGTTTACAAATGATTTTATTGTATATACATTACTCCCAGCAGAGTCACTAAAGGTATCCGTTTTTATAACAAATTTACACACAGTACAGTGCCCACATGGGTACATGCCCTGGATTTGCACTGTTGGTAAATTTGTGGGTATTTTTTTGCCTAGTCTGATGTATTCACTATGCACCAAAGCATCTCCTATTGTTGGTGCCCGTGTTGCTATTATCCTGGGACAGAGGCCCAAGATTTCCTTCAGTTTGCTATCTAGCATAAGGAGATGCCAGTGTTTTCCCAGCATCTTTTTGTCACGCCGTGTCTGGGATTTGATCCCAGGGCCTGGTGTTCATAGACTGTTTTCCTACGTCCTGAGCCACCAGTGAACTGGTTTTATGTTAGCATCGTAGTTATGTTCTTTTTCACTAGTGGGGATGTTTGCTCCACCCTGGGACCAGCTGTCAGCAGTCTTCTCATTAGTGTCCCTATATATTCCCACTTCCCCTTCCTGTCCGTGCCTTAGGATAGGTTCCTGTTTATGGATGCTCTTGCTTTTTGGTTATCTACTTGGCTCGTCTTGACTACGATTCCTGGATTATCCCTTGAACCTGGTTAACCTTGCTGCCGACCCTCCCTGGCTTGTTCTGACTACGTTACCTGGATTGTCCTTTTCCCTCCTGGGATCCTGTCTTCTGCCTACTAACCGTGAGTTGTTGCTGGGGGTTGTGGTTAGGCTATCTGCACCTTCCTTTGTGGTTCCTTATTTCCTGTCTGTGGGAGATCTCAGCCGTCCCTCCACCTGACACCGGGATAACAAGACTACCGGTCAGGAAAGCGGAGGGACGGTTGTAGTTTCCTGGCAGACCTGACATTATCCTAAGGCCAGATGGACCACAGCGTGCTGGTGCAGGCAGTCTCTCTACAGGGTCAGATGTTGGGTGAGCAGGCTAATCATGTACAGTCATTGGAGGAGAAATTGGGTGCCATCGCTACTCTGTTATCTACTTTGGCCTCGGCACATGGTACTAGTCCTGCTACACCAAAAAATCTTGAGTCTGGGGTTGGGGAACCTGTAGTTGTGTTTAAGTCTGTGGGTTCTCCCGCTCCAAAGATACCTCTCCCCGATAAGTATGATGGGAACCCCTTGGATTGCAGGGGATTTCTCAACCATTGCCGGTTGCATTTTAAAAATCAACCTTCTGTGTTTACCTCTACCCAAGCCAAGGTGACATTTATTATTTCCTTGCTTAAGGGTAGAGCTCTTTCCTGGGTGTTGCCTCTTCTTGAGAAAGATTCTCCTGTACTTACTGATTACCCCACGTTTATGCAAACCGTTGAGAGAATATTTGACGTTCCTGACAGAGTAAGGGCAGCTGAGGCCAGTATTCTTGACTTACACCAGGGTAAACGCACAGTAGCATCTTATGCAATAGAATTCCGCACACTTGCGGCAGATACTTCCTGGGATAATTGCGCCCTTAAGGCCGCCTTCCGCAGAGGTCTAGCGGAACGCATTAAGGACGAATTAACTTACCGCGAGATCCCAGTGGCATTGGAGGATTTCATCAATTTGTGTATCCTCGTGGATACTCGCTTCTCTGAACGCCAGTCTGAGAGGGAGCGTCAGAGACAATTTTTTCCTCCAACCGCCGGGTTTGAGGAAGAACCCATGGATGTAGGGGCTGTGCGTTTGTCTGATGATGAACGTACCAAACGCAGATCTCTAGGCCTCTGTCTATTTTGTGGTAAGCCGGGTCACTTCCTGCATTCTTGTCCGATGGGACTGAAAAAACTCCCGGGCTTAATGGGAGATCAAGGAGCCCCATTAGGCCACACTGTTTTGAAACCTCCTCTAGAGAGATTAGTAGTACCCGTATTATTATCTTGGAACAATAAGAGCTACTCCACCGTTGCCTTTGTTGATTCCGGTGCAGGTGGGGTATTTCTCGATGCAACGCTGGTTAAGAGTCTTCAGATTCCGACGGTTCCGAAAGATCCACCTCTGTGTGTAACTACTCTTGGCGGAGAACCTCTTGGTGATGGACTTATCTCTCTAGAGACCAAGCCCCTTTCCGTTCTAGTGGGGGCTCTGCATTCTGAAGAGCTATCATTTAATGTCATTCCGTCTCCTAAGTATCCTGTAATTCTTGGGTTCCCTTGGTTATGTAAACATAACCCATCTATTGACTGGTCCTCTGGTCAAATTTCTGCCTGGAGCACCTTTTGTCATGTTCACTGTATCCAAAAGTTTATACGTAATAAAGTGTCCATTCTTGGGGTCTCTACTGTCCCTGAACTACCGGAGGCTTATGCCGGGTTTGCTGACGTATTTTCTGAAAAAGAAGCAGAGGGCCTCCCTCCACACCGCCCGTATGACTGTGCTATTGACTTGCTTCCCGGTTCTCCTCTTCCTAAGGGGAGAACCTATCCTCTTAACCTTGCGGAAACCAAGGCTATGGAGGAATACATTGAAGACAGTCTAAAAAAAGGTTTCATCCGGCCTTCCTCCTCTCCTGTGGGAGCAGGCTTCTTTTTCGTGGAGAAAAAAGATGGAGGACTTAGACCCTACGTTGACTACAGATCTCTCAACCGTATTACTGTAAAAAATCGGTATCCGTTGCCCTTAATTACTGAGCTGTTTGACCGTGGCCAGGGGTCAAAGATCTTTACCAAATTGGATCTTCGGTCTGCATATAACCTCATTAGAATTAAAGCAGGAGATGAATGGAAGACAGCTTTTAATACCAGAAGGGGGCATTATGAGTGTCTTGTGATGCCTTTTGGGCTTTGCAATGCTCCCGCGGTATTTCAAGAGTTTGTGAATGATATTTTCAGGGATCTACTTGACTCTTTTGTTGTTGTCTATTTAGATGATATACTCATTCACTCTAAAGACTTAAAGCTTCACCGTGGCCATGTTTGCACTGTTCTCCAACGTTTAAGAGATCATAAGCTGTACGCCAAACCTTCCAAGTGCTCTTTTGAACAATCGGAAATACCTTTCTTAGGTTATATAATTTAATCTAATGGATTCCAGATGGACTCCAAGAAACTTGATGCTATCTTACAATGGCCTAGACCTTCTGCCTTAAAGGAAATACAGCGTTTTTTTGGATTTTGTAACTACTACCGCAAATTCATCAAGAATTTCTCCAAAATTTTGGCTCCCATCACCGTCCTCACAAAAAAAGGGACCAAATGCTCTCAGTGGCCTCCTGAAGCTCTGGAGGCTTTCGACCTTCTAAAATCTGCTTTTTGCTCTGCTCCTGTTCTTCGCCATCCTCAGCCTTCGGCTCAATATTTCTTGGAAGTTGATGCCTCCGAAGTAGGGGCCGGAGCAGTATTATCCCAACGAGAACCCACTTCTAACAAGTTGCATCCGGTTGCCTTTTTCTCCAAGAAGTTCTCTGCTGCAGAACAAAAATATGACATAGGGAATAGAGAACTTTTAGCTATAAAATTAGCATTTTCCGAATGGAGACATCTTTTAGAAGGTACGGAACTTCCTGTTGTGGTTCAAACTGACCATAAGAACCTAATCTACTTAGAGAAGGCCCAAAGACTGAATCCCAGACAAGCCCGCTGGGCGTTATTCTTCACCCGATTCAACTTTGTAGTGACGTACATTCCTGGCACCAAGAACACCAAGGCCGATGCCCTGTCTCGGCAATTCCCTTGTGAGAATCTGCAAATACCTCCTGATCATATTGTTCCTCCGGAACGAATTATTGCACAACTGGATACTGCTTTACAAAGGAACTTGTTGGCCGCACAGTCTCGGGCACCTTCTAATCTCTCAGTTCCACCCAATACCTTGTTTGTTCCCCTAGAATTACGAAAAGAAGTGTTACAGTGGGCCCATGGCCAGATTGTATCCGGACACCCTGGTATCAACCAAACCTTCCTACGTTTGAAGTCCCTGGTTTGGTGGCCTACTCTAAAAAAGGATGTTATAGCCTTTGTTAGAGCCTGTTCGGTTTGTGCTGCCATCAAAATGCATCGTTCTGTTCCACAAGGTCTACTTCAACCGTTACCTGTTCCTCGTGCTCCCTGGACTCATATCAGCATGGATTTTATCGTGGACTTGCCCACCTCCAGTGGAAATACCGTAATTTGGGTGATAGTGGACCGATTTTCAAAGTTGGCCCACTTCATTCCCATGCCCGCACTACCTTCTGCCCCAAGCCTGGCTTTATCCTTTATTGAGAATGTCATCCGCTTACACGGCATCCCTGTTGATATTGTTAGCGATAGAGGCCCTCAATTCATATCCTCGTTCTGGAGGGCCATTTGCAAACATCTGGGGATCAAGAATTCCCTGTCCTCTGGATACCATCCTCAATCTAATGGCCAGACAGAGAGGGTCAATCAAGATTTGGAGATCTACCTACGAGCTTATATCAATGCTGAACATGACAACTGGAGCGAGATGTTACCTCTAGCAGAACTAGCACACAATTCGCAGTGGCACTCTTCCCTTAGATGTTCCCCTTTCCAAGCTGCCTTTGGGTATCAACCCAGGGTTCTCCCCTTCCAGTCTTCCTTGGTGGAGGTACCTGCGGCAGCCAACATGGTATCAAGATTGACTACGCACTGGAGAAACATAAGAAAGGTTCTGCTTCAGTCTGTACATAGATACAAGGGGTATGCAGATCGTCACAGAAAACCTGCACCCCGCTATCGTCTTAATCAGCTGGTTTGGTTGTCCACCAAGAACATGAAACTGCGACAACCTTCCTCCAAGTTAGGTCCTAGATTTATAGGACCTTTTCGCATTCTCTGTCAGGTCAACCCTGTGGCTTATAAACTACGCTTGCCCCTTCATCTTCGTATTCCCAATACATTTCATGTATCTTTGTTTAAGCCCTTTGTCAAGAATAGATACTCTCTCCCCTCTAGACGTCCCTCTCCAGTCTCTGTGGATGACCATCAAGAGTATGAAGTTAGCAAAATTCTGGATTCCCGACATAGGGTTAGACAATTACAATATCTGGTGAGTCCTCTCTGCTACTCCATTGCAGAGAGGACTTGGGTGCCTGCTCGTGATGTTCATGCCCCACGGCTGGTCAAGTCCTTCCACGACAGGCACCCATCCAAACCCAAATAGGTTTGGGGGCATCTTTGTGTGGGGGGTACTGTCACGCCATGTCTGGGATTTGATCCCAGGGCCTGGTGTTCATAGACTGTTTTCCTATGTCCTGAGCCACCAGTGAACTGGTTTTATGTTAGCACCGTAGTTATGTTCTTTTTCACTAGTGGGGATGTTTGCTCCACCCTGGGACCAGCTGTCAGCAGTCTTCTCATTAGTGTCCCTATATATTCCCACTTCCCCTTCCTGTCCGTGCCTTAGGATAGGTTCCTGTTTATGGATGCTCTTGCTTTTTGGTTATCTACTTGGCTCGTCTTGACTACGATTCCTGGATTATCCCTTGAACCTGGTTAACCTTGCTGCCGACCCTCCCTGGCTTGTTCTGACTACGTTACCTGGATTGTCCTTTTCCCTCCTGGGATCCTGTCTTCTGCCTACTAACCGTGAGTTGTTGCTGGGGGTTGTGGTTAGGCTATCTGCACCTTCCTTTGTGGTTCCTTATTTCCTGTCTGTGGGAGATCTCAGCCGTCTCTCCACCTGACATCGGGATAACAAGACTACCGGTCAGGAAAGCGGAGGGACGGTTGTAGTTTCCTGGCAGACCTGACACTTTTTTAGGTATTCCCAATGGGTGCCATAAGTGGTTACTACACCTATATTGTTCACATTATTTTTATTTCCTTTTCTTTTTCGTACATCACGGGACACAGAGCGACTTAGTCATTACTAATGGGTTATATAGATTACCTTCAGGTGCTGGCACTGGCCACTTCCAAACCGGAAGTACCCTCCCCTATATAAGCCCCTCCCACCCGGGAGCACCTCAGTTTTTTGCCAGTGTCTAAGGTGTTGGCCAAAGAGTAACATGTGTTTTCACTGGGCTTGCGTACAGGTTCTTTTGGGCCTTAGTAAGCTGTTCCGGATCCCACCAAAAAAGCTTCATAGCTAAACGGTCGGTACCCGGGCCTTGCAGCAGAAGAGCAAGGTTTTGCCTGTAATGCCTCTCTTAGGAGGGCTGGACCCTGGGATCCAGAGCTCTGGTCATACCCACGACCAAGATGTTGTCTGTGCAGGGTGCTATACAGGTCCAGGGGAGTGGAATCCTTGGGAACCCGGTCCCTGAAGGTTTAATTACAATGCCTGCCGTGATAGGTGAAGTTTGGGCTTCTGTGGACCAAACAAAGTCCTGCGGCGGGGATCAGGTAAGTGGGGGCCCCCAGGAACTTGGTTCTATTGGGGGACCCCCAAGCCTAATTTGTCTTTCTGTCTGTTACCTAACGGTATTCCCGCTAATATCTGTGTATGCCTGTAACTACTGAAAATGTAAAATTTTAATAGTAGTCAAGAAAAAAAAAAAAAAGGGACCGCGGTACCTGTGTTAAACCACTAGAGGCCGCTGTAGTCCATTTTTCTTGTCATGTGGATCTTTGGTTTCCTCAAGTCAAAAGATCCAGGCAGTTGGTAAGTTTCTCTGTGGGAATCCACTTCCTCTGCCCTGTTGCTGCGCTCATCCACCGCACAGGCCCTCCGGCAAAAAGGGCCCTGGCTCCTAGTCCCTGTTTGATTTCGAAAAGGGCGCCAATGGCGCCCGGGCGTGCACGCGCCTCCTATGAAAAAAAAGGGGCGGGGCGGGTGGATGACGCTCGATGCGCGCCACGGCGCTTCTGCGCATGTGCAGGCATCCCAGCTTGTATAAAGACACAGTACAAGTGTCAGCTGGATGCAAACAGAGCTAGCAACAAACAGTGGCGCACAGAGGCGGTTGATGCAGGCATCCCCATAGAAAGGCACTTTAGTGGACACCAGCTGGTCCAGCAGCAACTGTGTTAGACTATTACCAGCAAAATTGGTGTATGACGACGGGAATACCTCAGCTTTGTGCTTAAAGGATATGTCGTCCAGACGCTCCGGAAATAGGTCTTCCAGGAAGCCAAAGGGGTCTCCATCAGGCTCTGAGGATATTGGGCATGCTTGTACTGCACCAATCTCCCCTGAGAATTCAGAGGTCAGTAGCCGTAGAAACCCCGCAGGAGTGCCTGGTGCTGTGGCTGTCCCCAGTCCACCTGCTCCTGTATATATAACAGAGGAGGTTTTATCCTCAACTCTGGGAGGATTGGAAGAGAGATTAACAGCATTGATCGCTGCTTCCCTGTCACAGGGAAAGCGCGTCCGATCTCCGTCTCCTCCTTCAGAGTGCCTGTTACTGGAGGAACAGCCCCACACAGGGATCGACCTACCTGAAGGGGATCAGGATGAGGTTGATTCAGTTATGGAGGAATCAACAGTGGAAGAACCTTTCTCAGCATCTCAGGCTGAAAGATTATGGGTTCAGTCTCTGACTAACATGGTCCGATCAGCATTTAAAATGCCTCTGGCGGAACCACCATCCACTACGGTTTCCTCGCTGGGGTCGCTAAAAGCTCCCCAGGCTGTCTGTTCCTTCCCAATCCACCCTTTATTAGAAGGGCTTATTTACCAGGATTGGGAGCATCCTGATAAAATATTTGCTCCCCCCAAGAGATTTCCGGTGATCTATCCCATGGAGGATATGTTCATAAAAAAATGGAGGGTCCCTACAGTGGACGCAGCCATCTCTTCTGTGAACAAATCACTGACATGTCCAGTAGATAATGTTCCAATGTTCAAAGACCCAATAGATAAAAAATTGGAGTCTTTACTAAAATCTGCTTTCTCTACAGCAAGCATGGTGACACAACCTGCGGTAGCAGCGATTGGAGTCTGCCAAGCAGTGAAAGATCAGTTGAAACAAGTCTTAAGGGACTTACCAGATCAGCAGGCTCTTGCCCTAGCTGACCTGCCTAGAGCCTTGTGTTTTGCGGTGGACGCCATAAAGGATACAATCCAACAGGCCTCCCGCTTTACGCTGTCTATAGTACATATGCGTAGGCTTCTGTGGCTCAAAAACTGGTCTGCTGAAGCTCCCTGTAAAAAACTGCTGGTTAGCTTCCCATTTCATGGAGAACGCTTATTTGGAGAAGATCTGGACAAATATATCCAGAAAATTTCTGCCCGTAAAAGTTCACTCTTACCGGTTAAGAACAAGGGTAGAAGTCCTTCTTTTAAGAGGCCTACTTCTCCAGTCCCGGGCACATCGGCTGTGAAGCAGTTCCGACGGCCTCCGCGGTCAAATTCAGGGGGCAGAAATCAGGGACAATCACAGGGTAACAAGAAGCCCTGGATCAAAAGAGGTACAAAACCTCCCCCCAAGTCATGAAGCGTTGCCCCCACTCAATCAGGTGGGGGGAAGGCTTCAGTTGTTCACAGAGACCTGGCGGGACACCATCAGAGACAGATGGGTGCTCTCCGCAGTAAGTCTGGGATACAAGCTGGAGTTAAAAGGCACTCCTCCTGCCCAATTTATGAGGTCAAACGTGCCAAGAGATCCCCAGAAGAGAGGATCCCTCCTTCTGGCACTAGAACAACTATTGCTCCAAGGTGTAATCATGAAGGTTCCCCTGGAAGAAAGCGGATTCGGGTTTTACTCGAACCTTTTCACAGTCCCCAAACCAAATGGGGACGTGAGGCCCATATTAAATCTAAAAGGGCTAAACAAGTTCCTAAATATCAGGACTTTTCGGATGGAGTCGATCCGATCGGTGGCCACCGCCCTACAAGGGCAGGAATGGTTAGCCTCGATCGACATAGGGGATGCTTATCTGCATGTTCCCATCTTTCCGGCCCACCGGAGATTTCTACGCTTTGCAGTAGAAGGGCGCCATTTTCAGTTCAGAGCCTTACCTTTCGGTCTGGCCACAGCACCTCGAGTGTTCACAAAAATTCTGGCCCCATTATTGGCCAATCTAAGAACACAAGGTGTAACGATAATGGCATATCTAGACGACCTGCTACTAATAGACCACTCAGTGGAAAAGCTGGAAGTAGCTATTCACAAGACAATCAAGTATCTGGAATATCACGGTTGGATTATCAACCGGGACAAGTCAGCTCTAAGACCAGTCAAAAGTCTGGAATACTTAGGGCTAAGGCTGGATTCAAATCAGAGAAAGATTTTCTTACCTCCAGAGAAGGTGTCGTCTTTAAAAGATTTGACCCACTTAGTGGGTACAAAAAGAAAACCATCCATACGCCTCTGCATGAGGCTGCTGGGAAAAATGGTGGCTTCATTCGAAGCGGTACCCTACGGTCAATTCCATTCAAGGAATTTGCAAAGGGCCATACTGTCAGCCTGGAACAAAAAAGTTCAGGCTTTAGACTTACCAATGTCCCTGTCCCCTTCCGTTCGCAAGAGCCTCCATTGGTGGTTGGTGCCCCAGAATCTGGAAAAAGGGAAACCCTTCAGTCCGGTTTCTTGGAAGGTGGTCACTACAGATGCCAGCCTCATAGGCTGGGGGGCAGTACTGGAGCAATGGTCTCTCCAGGGCAAGTGGTCAGAAGCAGAAAAGGCCCTTCCCATCAATCTCTTAGAGATACGAGCAGCCCGGTATGCCCTAGTAGCATGGACATCCAAACTCCAAGGGTCCCCTGTCAGAATTCAATCAGACAATGCCACAGCAGTGGCATATATCAATCACCAGGGTGGCACCAGGAGTCGTGCAGCCCAGAGGGAAGCAAATTGCATCCTGGAGTGGGCAGAAAAATATGTCCCAGCCATATCCGCGGTTTTCATCCCAGGAGTGGAAAATTGGAGAGCGGACTTTTTAAGTCGCCAACAATTATGCCCGGGGGAATGGTCTCTTCACCCCGAGGTTTTCCAGGCAATATGCCAGCGGTGGGGAACACCGGATGTAGATCTGCTAGCATCCAGATTCAACGCAAAGGTGGACAGATTTGTGTCTCGCACAAGGGATCCCCTAGCTTGCGGCTCGGATGCCCTAGTGTTCCCTTGGGATCAGTTCAAGCTGATATATGCATTCCCACCGCCACAATTGTTACCGCGATTACTCCGCAGAATCAGGGTAGAAAAGAAACCAGTGATTCTGGTGGCTCCAGCGTGGCCCCGAAGGGCATGGTACGCGGAGATTGTAAAAATGTCAGTGAGGAGTCCTTGGACCCTCCCACATCGTCCAGACCTGCTGTCGCAGGGACCGATATACCACCCTTCCTTACCAGCCCTAGGTTTGACGGCCTGGCTATTGAAGCCCACATTCTGAAAAAGAGAGGGCTCTCTAATTCTGTGGTATCTACCATGATCAATGCCAGGAAGCCGGTATCCAGGCAGATCTATTATAGGATCTGGAAAGCGTACATTACGTGGTGTGAGGCCAAGAAATGGCATCCACGTAAGTACGTGATAGGGAGGATTTTGGACTTCCTACAGTGGGCTGTAGATAGGAAGCTGGCCTTGAGTACTATCAAGGGTCAGATTTCGGCCTTGTCAATATTTTTTCAAAGGCCCTTGGCTTCGCATTCACTAGTCAAAGCTTTCATACAAGGAGTGATGCATATTAGCCCTCCGGTTAGTATTCCCATATGTCCTTGGGACTTAAACCTGGTTCTGTCGGTTCTACAGAAACAACCGTTTGAACCATTGCAACACATTTCCTTGGTTCTTCTCACCAGGAAATTGATTTTCTTAGTAGCCGTTTGTTCGGCTAAAAGAGTATCGGAATTAGCCGCCTTGTCCTGTAAGGAGCCATATCTGGTTGTCCATAAGGACAGAGTAGTATTACGTCCTCATCCAGCCTTCTTCCTAAGGTGGTATCGAGGTTTCATTTGAACCAAGATGTGGTTCTTCCTTCTTTTTTCCCCAAACCTAGCTCGGTAGAGGAAAAGTTATTACATTCTTTGGATGTAGTAAGAGCAGTTAAAGCTTATCTAAAAGCCACTGCTCAGATTCGCAGAACGGATACTTTGTTTATTCTGCCGGAAGGCCCTAGAAAGGGTCAGGCAGCATCAAAATCTACTTTAGCCAAGTGGATTCGACAGGTCATAATACAAGCCTATGGCTTGAGAAAGAGACCGCCTCCGTTCAAAGTTAGGGCGCACTCCACAAGAGCAGTTGGAACTTCATGGGCAGTGCATCACCAGGCCTCCCTGGCTCAAGTATGTAAGGCCGCAACATGGTCTTCGGTACACACGTTTACTAGATTCTACCAGGTAGACGTTAGAAGTCAGGAGGATGTCGCCTTTGGGCGCAGTGTGTTGCAGGCCGCAAAAGATCCTCATGCCTGATGGCGCCCAGCTTATGTATCCCTCCCCTCATTTGGCATTGCTTTGGGACGTCCCATTAGTAATGACTAAGTCGCTCTGTGTCCCGTGATGTACGAAAAAGAAAAAGGGATTTTTATAACAGCTTACCTGTAAAATCCTTTTCTTGGAGTACATCACGGGACACAGAGCTCCCACCCCTCTTTTTGGGACACTTATTGCTTTGCTACAAAACTGAGGTGCTCCCGGGTGGGAGGGGCTTATATAGGGGAGGGTACTTCCGGTTTGGAAGTGGCCAGTGCCAGCACCTGAAGGTAATCTATATAACCCATTAGTAATGACTAAGTCGCTCTGTGTCCCGTGATGTACTCCAAGAAAAGGATTTTACAGGTAAGCTGTTATAAAAATCCCTTTTTTCTTTTTCCTTTTCCTCATCCACTTCCAAACCTAAAATGGTTTCCCTTCTTTTCTTCCGCGCCTTGGTTTTTGCTTGTTTAATTATTGAGTTGGGGTACCCTCTCTGTTTAAACCTTTGACTCAGATCTTTACTTTCTTTGTGGAAATCTTTTATATTAGAGCAATTTCTACTAGGGCTGTGGAAATTAACTATTAATTCCTCGATTAATCGATTAATTGTTTTGATCGATCAAAATTCTTTTGATCGATCAAAATTCTTTGGGCTTGCCGTGTCCATCTGAAGGGCTCCTTTGCTGTGCCTTCATATCTGCATGCCGGCGGGACCTTACTATCTGCCACACGCAAGGGCTGTTACACTTTCCTCTATCACTTCCCTCTATCAACCTGGGATTCTACAGCCATCCACTGGGAGTTGTGATTGTTCCCTTCACGGGACATCTACATGCCGACGGACTGATGTTAGCCCCTCCTCATCTGGATTCAGCAGTGGTATCGTTGTACACATTTTTATACCAGTATCATACTTGGCTACATGTTTTTATGACTGCTTTTGCTACTGTTTGGTATTACTCGCACCATTTTTACAGTTTATGTAGCTACATCGATTTTATCTCCAGTGCAATATTTATTTTGTTACCTACTTGAAGACTATAAAAGTTTTAATGCTATTCCCATCGAGCGCTGCCTTTGTGTGTTTTTTGTATCCTGCTATCGATTTTTCCAGTGGTTGGTAGCTGCACTGGGAATCAGCCTGAAAGGAGATTAACTAAAAGTAGTTGGATCTATGTGCGTTATAATTAATCGAAATTAGTCGATTAATCGATTAAAAAAAAATCGATTAATCGAACACAAAAATTTTAATCAGTAACAGCCCTAATTTCTACGGATCCTGATGAATTGGCCAGTAGGAATTCCTCTAATTAGGGGCCATGGATGATGACTGGTGGCATGGAGGAGAGTGTTTCCTGCTGTCGGTTTTCTGAAAGTATTTGTTACAATCGTAGTGTTCTCCTTGCGAATCAAGAGGTCCAGGAACTCAATTTTATCCTTATCTACTTTATATGTGAGGAAGATGTTTCTAGTATTATTGTTGAGTTCTCCTATGAACGATTCAAATTGTGTTGTAGTACCCCTCCACACCACCAGGACGTCATCAATAAAGCGTACCCATAGGTCTACATGTTCTTGGAAGGCCGGGTGATTGTATACATCCTCTTTTTCCCACCATCCAAGATGTAGGCAGGCGTAGGAGGGGGCGCATGATGCCCCCATCGCTACGCCCCGTTTTTGCCGGTAGTATTTGTTATCAAAAATAAAGAAATTATTGTCCAATACTAGCTCAAGTAGTTCCAATAGAAATTCATTGTGGGGACCCGCTAGGGGGTGCCTATCATCCAACCATTGGGATACTGCCTGCATCCCTATTTGATGAGGGATGGACGAGTAAAGTGATTCCACATCTATTCCTGCTAGCAGTGAGTTTTCTGGTATTTGTAGATTTTCCAATTTTCTTAAAATATCGGCAGAGTCCTGTACGTATGAGGGTAGCTCTTTGTTGAGGTGTTTGATTCTTTTGTCTATATATTTGCCAATTCTTTCAAGGGGACCCCCCATTCCTGATACAATTGGCCGGGGTTTTTTTTTGAGGTTCTTATGCACTTTGGGTGTAATATAAAAAGGTAGGTGTATTAAAAGGTAGGTGTAATATAAAAAGGTAGGTGTATGGGCAGCACAGTGGTGTAGTGGTTAGCACTTTCATCCTAGCAGCAAAAGGGTCACTGGTTCGAATCCTGACCACGACACCATCTGCCTGGAGTTTGCATGTTCTCCCTGTGTCTGCGTGGGTTTCCTCCGGGTACTCCGGTTTCCTTCCGCACTCCAAAGACATGCTGGTAGGTTAATTGGATCTTGTCCAAATTGGCCCAGTATATATGTATATATGTGTGTACGACTGTGTGTCCCAAGTGCGTCAAGATCCTACGGGGTAAAAATTACCGCACCAGCCAAGCAGACACTGGCTGCAAAAAGCGCCTAGAGGCGATTCAGTTCGCATGTGAGCGCTATACAAGTCACTCATTCATTCATTCAAAGTTGATTACTTTGAGGAAGATGAATTCTTTTTGAGTCAGTAATCCCACCTCCTGGGCTCTAATCAGACGATAGTTGATTTCCTTTACTAGGTCTGGAAAGGGGTTGTTAGGCCATCTTTCATAACATTCTGGATTTTCAAGTTGTCTGTAAATTTCTTCCAGATAGTCCGTTTCATTCCATAGGACGACGTTTCCCCCCTTATCACTGGGTTTAATTACGCAGTTCGGTAGCTTTTTTAATTCATATAGGGCTTTCCTTTCATCAGTTGTCAGATTGTCCATAGTGGGTTCTATTTTATCCCATTTTATAGTTCTTATGTCCTCAGATGCTGCTTCCAGAAACATCTGTAGGTATTTGTTGTTGGCAAACCTTGGAAAGCGTTGCGATTTATTAGCTAATCCTGACTTAGGTGGCGGATCCAATAATGCAGAATCTATCCAGGTGTTACCTTCAAGGTAATCAATGAGTTGCGAATCGTCGACCTCCATTGAATTCCGTTTCATCTTTTATATTTATATTTTTTCCAAAAAACATCAACTTAAAATTAACCCTTCTCAAAAATAAACATATGTCCTTATACATTTCAAAAGAGTTTCCTTTGTTGCAGGGTGAAAACCCCAAGCCTTTACTCAATACGGATAGATGATTGTGGTTCAGTGTGTGCTCTGTTAAATTAATAACATTCATGTTTGCAGTTTCTGTACACTCCTTGTGTACAGAAGCTCTTATCCAAGAGCTCCCCATCTTGGATAAGTTCTGATCCTGCGTTCCGTATGTTGCTTCTTTTCCGGTTTCTCTTTCTCCTTCGTTTTTTCTTTCTGTACCCCTCCCCCCCAGGGGGTCCTCCATCCCATCTATCTTCTCTAAAAAAGTAACTTTTTTATTATTTCCTTCTTGGCTATTAGTTCTACCTTTCTGTTTATTCGATCTATTACGGGACATGCTTCTCCCTCTTTTTCTCTAAGTCTAAGATGTTGCCTGTCTCAAAATCTAATGTATCCCTCTAAAATTTATTTTGTTTTCCTGCTTTTTGTTCTTTTTGGAAATCCTCTACTTCCTTTTTTAATCTATCATGAAATTTACTGAATTCGTCTAAATCCTGATATACATCTAAATTCTCTATACTTTCCTTCAGTTGTGTTTCTAAGTCCTGTAGCTGGATTTTTTCTTCTTCAACTATCAACGCTATCATATGTAATCCATGTTTGACAGACTCCTCGGTCCATATTTTCAGGAATCTGTCATTGTGGAGGTGGTCTGCAGGTATCATACGTTCCCGTAGGCCTGTCGGTATCATTTCGGCTTCTATATATGCCTCCAATGCAATGATGTTCCACTTTCTTTTTAAGTGTTTTATAGTTAGATTGCTATGTTTTTTAAAAAGCTGTCTGAAATAATTTTGGCGCTTTGGGGCATTTTGTTCATCTCTATTAAATACTGCCCTAATTTCCTGCTCCATCCCACTATCTATACGAAAAGCCATTATAGGTGGTTGGTTACAGAACTAAAAATTAAAAAAATTAAATCAAACGCAGCTACAAAGCAGCACACCACACCAATCACACCAGAGGAGGGAGGGATGTTTAAGATTCAACGTATGATGGAAGTATGGGGTCCACCAAATCATATACTGTGGGTCCCTAAATGGGGGGTCCCACAGATCTACCTTCAGGGTTTAACTGTCTATGCATATATGTTTACACAACCGGTCGTATATACAACCTATACCAGGGGGAAGTATATAATATACCTTCTAGCAGTGTTTATAACATATCCAAATAAATTTGGTAATAATCAATAGGGCTCTACCACAGAAACGGTTAAGAATAACCAAAATATATATACTAGAAAAAGGGCAAAGTCCTATCATTTGAAACAGTAGCACTCACCGAAGATTAACGGGGGTGTGGCCACAACCCACTTCTAATTGCATGGGAGTGTTTAACAGGTGTTGTATACCCTTTCTCTTATTACACCCTATTTGTGACTATATTAAAAAGGTTAAAAGCATATGCTGTGGCGTGCTGCTCTGCAGAGACGAACAATCAAAGTCAAACTATCCCATGCATTGCTTGCAACCCAAATACATATAGGTATATACATGCATGTACAGCTGAAGGAATAGATCCACTGACATCAGGTACATTAGCAATCTCGGCATTATCCCATACACATCCAATTATACTTATATGTCGGCCGTTTGCCAAATCCACTAAAAACAGATAGATATCTAATAAGTACGGAATAGGTATACATGGTTTGACTAGGCTAAATAGATTCAAAGCATATCTCTACTAATAGTTCTATTTGAACGATAGTGTAAGTCCCCATGATCTTAGCTTGTGTAGATATAAAATGAGTATTGCGCTGAGCTAATACCATACAGAGGTATGATTACACCTAAATATATTTTATCATATGGGTTCTATGGATGTTTTATTTATATATATATATATTGTGACAGCAGGAAGGTAAAGTCACCTGGTTGCATCCAGGGGGGTAGATATATTTCGCCCAGATTCAGGCTTTACGCCGACTTATACAGCTAGGTGGAGAGTTGTATAAGCCCAGCTGAGACTAGTGGGCTCATTGATGACTCATACCTCTAGGGAGAGGGCTGGGCGTCGTGCAGACAGGGAGTTGATGAGTCCAGCTGAAGCTTGTCAGCTCATTTAGGCCTCTATAAAAAACTCCCAGATTCATTAGGGGCTAGCTCATGCCTGGAAGCAGACCTGTGTGGACTGTCTAGGGAGAGTGAACCCCTGTGCGGTGAGAGAAAGCCTGTGTGGCTATATTTTGCTTGGACATTTAAAACCAGGGACTTAGGGACTAGGACAGCACTAGGCTGATCCCAGTTGTTAGTTAGGAAACCTGTATGTTTAGTCAGAGGTCAAGTTGACCAGGATTTATTTTGTTTGTTTCTTTTGCTTTGCTGTGTTTTTGTCACTGTAAATAGAAAATAAACGGCACCTTTTTGATTTTGAAAACCACAACCTCCGTCTGCTGGGCCTGTTTTGTGTGGGGAGCCCATCCCGGGGGTCACACACACCCGCTGCCGAGCTAATCCCCTCACAGTTGGTGGAGAATGCGGGCAGTTTTTTTTTAAGCCAGCATGGAGGAGATACTGAAACAGCTGGCTCTAGCAAATGCCAATCAACAGCAGACAAATGCAGGTTTGCAAAAGAGCCTTGCAGCTCAACAACAGAACTTCGCAGCCCAGCAGCAAGCTCATCAACAGAGCCTTGCAGCCCAGCAGCAAGCTCACCAACAGAGTCTGGAAGCTCAACAACAAGCCCAGCAACGATCTGAGGCCCGCTTCATAGACCTGTTACAGAAGCAAGAGCAGAGACTACAACAAATGGAAGCAGTAATGCAGCAACGTCCGCAGACCAGTGAGGAAAGCCGTCCCACTAATACCGCGTCCTTTGGGGTGAGTCGTTTATTGACAAAAATGACTGGAGAGGATGATCCAGAGGTATTTTTGACCACGTTTGAAAGGACTGCTGAAAGAGAAAAGTGGCCTGAGGAGCAGTGGGCTGGACTGGTGGCTCCTCTGTTAACGGGTGAATCGCAGAAGGCTTACTATGACCTAGAGCCTGACCAAGCAAAAGACTATGTGATGCTAAAAGCTGAAATATTGGCAAGGCTGGGTGTCACCCTGGCTGTCCGGGCTCAGCGTGTGCATAACTGGACTTTCCAGCTTGGAAAACCCCCCAGGTCTCAAATGTATGATCTCATTCACCTGAGCAGAAAGTGGCTACAGCCAGAGACTTTGTCCGCACCAAAGATTGTGGAACGTGTTGTAATGGATCGGTTTTTGAGAGCTCTTCCTACTGCCATCCAAAAGTGGGTAAGCCATGGAGACCCAGAGACGGCCGATGGTCTTGTGGATCGTGTGGAGAAATACTTGGCTACAGAGAACCTGACGGCCTCTTCCAGAGACACTCGGACTTTCCACCCTAAGACCAGACCATCCCCAGGGGCGGATAAGATGATTCCAAGGGGTAAGGGTGGAGAGAGTGAGAGGGTGGGAGCTCTACCCCAAGTTTGGCGAGAACAGCCTGGGAAATCAGCGGCTCAAGAGGCGGCAAGAAGGATCGTTTGCTACCGCTGCCGGCAAGCGGGACATATTGCAGCAAATTGCCCGGTTTTGGAGGAACCCATGCAGTGTGACTTTCTGACGGGCAGACGTCAGTCGCTGTGTGCGACAGTCGCATGCACTGCCATTCGAGGAACTGAGAAACATTTATGCAAAATGTGTGTTAATGGTAGAAATGTTGTGGTATTGCTGGATTCAGGTAGCCTTGTGACCCTGATAAAGGCTGAGTTAGTTAAAACAGAGGTCTCTGGGAATAGCAAGGTAGCTGTTATTTGTGTGCATGGGGACACCCGAGAGTATCCAGTGACTACAGTGTGTTTCGAGACCCCCAAAGGTACCCTTTCTCATCCAGTGGGCTTAGTGTCTCAGTTACCGCATGACGCCATTGTGGGAAGGGATTTTCCGAAGTTCTGGGAACTGTGGGATGATCCTGAGCCCCCCACTGGTGCCCCTATGTACCAGGAATATGATAGCCAGAACTCCTCTGAGAGTGGTGAGGACTCTCCCGAATTTCCCTTGTCAGTATTGGCAGGGGAGACTCAAGAAACTGGAGAGGAGCCCACCTCCTCAGACGAAAACCTACCGTCTGTGGAGTTTTCTGATCTTGAGGTTCACAGGGAAAACTTTGCCACAGAACAGTTGAAAGACCCCGCCCTAATAAAGGCACGGGAAAACGTAGTGAAAATAGATGGCGAGTTAGTGAACCCAGATAATACCTGCACTTACCCATACTTCAGCGTAGAGAAGGACCTACTGTATCGGGTGGCAAAAAGGGCAGAAGAAACCGTTGAGCAGCTTGTGGTGCCCAAACCTTACAGGAAGTTGGTGTTGGAGTTGGCCCATGGGCACATTCTTGGAGGTCATCTGGGGACAGAGAAAACCCGAGAGAGGGTGTTACAGAGATTCTATTGGCCTGGGGTGATGAAGGACACAGAAAATTATTGTTCCTCCTGCCCTGTGTGTCAGAGGTCGGCCCCGATGCCACACTTCCGTAGCCCGCTGGTCCCTCTACCCATCATTGAGGTCCCGTTTGAGAGAATCGCAATGGATTTGGTAGGTCCTATAATCAAGTCCGCTAGGGGGCACCAGTACATATTGGTTATAATGGACTATGCCACCCGTTATCCAGAAGCGATCCCTCTCAGAAATACCTCGGCCAAAACCATAGCCAAAGAGCTATCTCTTGTTTTTAGCCGGGTGGGTATTTGTAAAGAACTGCTTACGGACCAAGGTACACCCTTTATGTCCCGGGTTATGAAGGAGCTGTGTAAATTGTTCAAAGTGACGCAATTACGTACATCTGTGTATCACCCCCAAACCGATGGGCTGGTTGAAAGATTCAACAAAACCCTAAAACAAATGTTGAAGAATGTGGTGGATAGGGATGGAAAGGATTGGGACTGTCTACTTCCTTATTTGATGTTTGCTATTAGGGAGGTGCCCCAATCCTCTACGGGATTCTCCCCCTTTGAGTTACTGTATGGGAGACACCCAAGAGGGCTGTTGGATATTGCCAAGGAAACTTGGGAAAGTGAGAGTTCTCCCCACAGGAGTGTGATTGAGCATGTCGCCCTGATGCAAGACCGAATTGCACAGGTAATGCCCATCGTGAAGGAACATTTGGCCCAAGCGCAGTTAGCACAGCAGAGAGTGTACAACCGTGGAGCCAAGACCCGTACCTTTTCCCCGGGGGATAGGATACTGGTACTTGTCCCTACGGTTGAAAGTAAATTCCTTGCCAAATGGCAAGGCCCCTACGAGATAATGGAAAAAGTGAGCGAAGTGAATTACAAGGTCAGACAACCAGGAAGGCGAAAGCCCGAACAGATCTATCACGTTAATCTGTTGAAAGCCTGGAGGGATAGAGAGTCCCTAGTCGCAGACACTTGGTCACCAGCTCAAACTGGTTGCGTGATTCCTGAGGTTGGAATCGCAGCCACCTTGTCACAACCCCAACAACAGGAGGTTAAGGAGTTTGTGCTTCGCAACAAGGAGGTATTCTCTGAGCTGCCGGGACAAACATCTGGGGTAGAGCATGACATTATTACCCCGCCCGGTGAAAGGGTGAAGTTAAAACCCTATCGAATCCCAGAGGCCCGACGGGAGGCAATACGGGAGGAAGTACAGAAAATGCTGAACTTAGGGGTGATAGAGGAGTCCCAAAGTGATTGGTCTAGTCCCATCGTGTTGGTGCCTAAACCGGATGGGAGCTGGCGATTTTGTAACGATTTTCGTCAGTTGAACAAAGTTACAAAATTTGACACCTACCCCATGCCACGTATAGATGAGTTGATCGACCGGCTGGGAACAGCCCGATACATGACGACTCTTGACCTCACAAAAGGGTATTGGCAAATCCCCCTGGCCAAGTCGGCCAAAGAGAAAACCGCATTTGTAACCCCAGACGGGGCGTTCCAATATAAAAGAATGCCGTTCGGGTTACAGAATGCGCCGGCCACATTCCAGCGGAAAATGGACCAGATGCTGAGGCCCCATCGGAAGTATGCTGCGGCTTACCTGGATGACGTAATTGTCCATAGCACAGATTGGGCCTCACATCTGCCAAAAGTGCAAGCAGTCCTGGACTCTGTTCGGGAAGCGGGGTTTACGGCTAACCCCAAGAAGTGTACCATTGGGCAGGAGGAGGCCAAATATCTTGGGTACACCATTGGGAGGGGAGTAATAAAACCCCAACTCAACAAAGTCGAGGCCATCCAGAGTTGGCCACGTCCCAACAGCAAGAAGCAGGTACGAGCCTTTCTGGGAATCGCTGGGTATTATCGGCGATTCATTCCCCACTTTGCTTCTAAGGCTGTGCCCCTAACCAACCTGACGAAGGGGAAAGGGTCGGTCATGATTAAATGGACCCCCGAGGCTGAGGCAGCATTCCAATTCTTGAAACAAGCCTTATGTAGCCAGCCAGTGTTGTACTCACCCGACTTCTCTAGAGACTTTGTCGTACAAAGTGATGCGTCAGATGTGGGGTTAGGAGCAGTATTGTCCCAGGTCTGGAACGGGGAAGAGCACCCAGTCATTTACCTCAGCAGGAAGTTGAAGTCCCATGAGGTAAATTACGCCACCGTTGAAAAGGAGTGTTTAGCGGTGAAGTGGGCTCTAGATTCCCTTCGGTACTACCTGCTAGGTAGGCACTTTGACATGGTTACGGATCACGCTCCGTTAAAGTGGATGGCTCAAAACAAGGAAACAAATAGAAGAGTGAATAGGTGGTTCCTGGCCCTCCAGGAATTCAACTTCACAGTAAAGCATCGCCCTGGCGTTCAAATGGGGAATGTGGATGCTTTGTCTCGAGTACATGAATGCCTGATTGCTGGTGTTCCAACCCCGAGGTTAAAACAAGAGGGGGGGGTATGTGACAGCAGGAAGGTAAAGTCACCTGGTTGCATCCAGGGGGGTAGATATATTTCGCCCAGATTCAGGCTTTACGCCGACTTATACAGCTAGGTGGAGAGTTGTATAAGCCCAGCTGAGACTAGTGGGCTCATTGATGACTCATACCTCTAGGGAGAGGGCTGGGCGTCGTGCAGACAGGGAGTTGATGAGTCCAGCTGAAGCTTGTCAGCTCATTTAGGCCTCTATAAAAAACTCCCAGATTCATTAGGGGCTAGCTCATGCCTGGAAGCAGACCTGTGTGGACTGTCTAGGGAGAGTGAACCCCTGTGCGGTGAGAGAAAGCCTGTGTGGCTATATTTTGCTTGGACATTTAAAACCAGGGACTTAGGGACTAGGACAGCACTAGGCTGATCCCAGTTGTTAGTTAGGAAACCTGTATGTTTAGTCAGAGGTCAAGTTGACCAGGATTTATTTTGTTTGTTTCTTTTGCTTTGCTGTGTTTTTGTCACTGTAAATAGAAAATAAACGGCACCTTTTTGATTTTGAAAACCACAACCTCCGTCTGCTGGGCCTGTTTTGTGTGGGGAGCCCATCCCGGGGGTCACACACACCCGCTGCCGAGCTAATCCCCTCACAGTATATATATATATATATATATATATATATATATATATATGTAGCGATACCTTCAACTAAGAGGGCCGCAGATTTAGTTTGGGCCCTGTAGACAGCTCCGCCAACCCCCGGCAATTTACTCGACCCCCTACTGGCACAGTTAGTTATGGCAACAATATAATTCTTATACTATATGATTAAACTCAGACACCAAGGCAATAATGAAAGGGGTATCTAATTTACTTTAGATTGTGGTAAAAAGGTTAACAGTGGTAACAGTTCACATAAAATAGGTTGCAGAGCCCTGCAGCAATAAACATACTTATACACTAATAGAATAGTAAAGGTGCGCCGCGTGGGCGACCGTTAACTAGGCGCCCTGTGGCGCAGCAACTAAATTAACTAACTAGCGGGCCAGGTCTGGCTCAGATACCTAAAACTCAGTCTCTAGGGGATGATGGTTTCTTCACCGGCAAGTCTTTAAAGGTGGTGCACATAACAGAATAACATTTGTAATCCAGTGGGAAGATTGTGATAGAACAAACACTTTACTGAAGAACCTCTGAGTTCAACTGCTGATATGGATCTCCAGTGAGAGCATCAGATATAAACTTGTGGGCCACGGTAGTCTATAGGCACATCAGCAATAAACAGTATATGGTCTGAGCATACGCTCGCTCACCCCTCCGGACGCGATCCCAGTCCGGGAACTTCCACCGACTGGTGTCCTCACACACAGTGTCTCCAGCGATCCGGTCTCCGATCCAACCAAGGCTGTGAATAAGCGAAGTCAGATGCCACCCAGGCTCGCAGCGGGGTGGAAGGCTCTTTGGTGCCGCACAAGGCCTCAGGCTTCAGGCCTTGCACACCGGCACATCAGCACAGGAGGATCAGTCACTGAAGTCTCGTGTCCCAAAGAGGCCGAGCCCAGCCTCGCCTCCTCCTTTTATAACCCCTCCCATGAGTCTCTGGGGTGGAAACATTGCCGAAAGGGGTTCTGGGTAAGGTAGTCCTGGGAGTCTTAAAGGGGACCCCGCTACACACATATATATATATATATATATATATATATATATTTAGGCTATAGTTACTCCCAAGGAACATTGTAATTGGCACTTTGTGAGGGATAATATCCACATCACGTTATAAGAAACAGTTTCAAGAGCCATTGTAAGAGCATGTCACTCTTTTTAACCCACACATCACATTGTGTGGGGTTTTTTGAAAACACTACAGGAAACATTGTAAGGACATGTCACTGTTTAACCCCTTAGGCATCATGGAATTTAGGAGAAAAATCCATTTTGCTTCTTCCTGTAGCAGAATCCTGTCCCAATCTCCTCTTCTATTGGATAATTTTAGTTTATGGATAATCATGCATTTAAGGCCAGCCGGCTTTGCATCATGGCTATCCCTGAAGTGGATTGCTACTAGTGATGTGTCATCTTTTGTGACAATGCTGGATATATGTTCCCCAATTCTTTTGCGGAATTCCCTGAAATAATGCTCCCACATATATTTCCTAAATCGCGGCAGCGCGCACCTGTAACAGGTATTTCTCGCTGCTGCAGATTGAAAAAGCACAACCCGAAAGAGTCAGGAAAATAGATCCAGTAAACCAGTCATGTATCAGTCAATTGGCAATGATTTGGCGGCTGGATACAATGGGTTTCGATTTGTATATTTTATAATTGGGGTATTATAGCAATCGAAACCCATTGTATCCAGCCGCCAAATCATTGCCAATTGACTGATACATGACTGGTTTACGGGATCTATTTTCCTGACTCTTTCGGGTTGTGCTTTTCCAATCTGCAGCAGCGAGAAATACCTGTTACAGGTGCGCGCTGCCGCGATTTAGGAAATATATGTGGGAGCATTTTTTCAGTTAGGGTAGTTCTTGGGGTATATTAGGTGCACATAGGGGGTGGTGTTTCACACAGGAGGAGGGAACAGATCTGCCAACCACCGGATCATTGCTCTCCTTCCGTGTGGCTTGAATTGGCAATGATTTGGCGGCTGGATACAATGGGTTTCGATTTGTATATTTTATAATTGGGGTATTATAGCAATGTGTTTTTATTCATTTGTTTGCCTATATATAGGCTAATAAATATTTGTAGTATACTCATTTAGGTGTGTGGAGGTCTACTTTGTTTTTTGTTTTTTATTTTTCATACTGTATAGCTATATACAGTCCATCTCCTCTTCACTCTCCTCCTGCACACTCTTGGCCTCGGCTGGTACACTCCTGGGGGAACTTGACAGTCTCCTTGTCAGTTCAGTAGCAGCCCATTACAGGCAGGAACTCACAGTCCCTTGACAGTAGCACACGTAGGGTGACACAGCATGTAACTTTCCCTTGTGCTTTCTTTGTGGTCACTGGTCCTCTTGCCTGACTCCAGTCCACCTGACTGACTCTCAGGAGATGGCTCAGGGGAAGGACTGAAGACTTAAGCCCACCGCTGTCTTCAAGGGACATTCGCTACATGTGGCAGTCTCCCCGCCTTTGTTGGTCCCCACCAGTTCTGATCTACTGACTATGCCCTCCCCTTGCTCCCGTGACTCCAGGAAAGATTCCTTCCTGTCTTTGGCAGGATCTCTCAAGCACTGAGTCCCAGCCCAAGGCAGGTCACCCCCCCTAGACTAGGGGGTGCCCCTCAGGGCCACCGACAGCCTCCTCAACACTGCATCTCCATCTTCCATCCTGCTGGCATGGTCCATGTCTATTTATGAGGTATTCTCTGCCCCGTCAGCCCACTACTGGGGATTGGCTTAGGCCTCATAAATATGGCAGCTCCTCCTAACCCTCACCCTCTAATTCTAGAAGATTCTCCAAACTTCTAGACCGGGGGAGGCACCAGAGGGCTGCCAGGATAAGTCACCCAGCCCTGACCGCTAATAACATTGACCCAATTCCATGACAGGTTATTCCTGGCCAGAACTATGTTTTTTCCTACTCTTACTTCTAGCACACACTAGAGGGTGCTACATACAGTGGGGAGAACAGGTATTTGATGCACTGACGATTTTGCAGGTTTTCCTACTTACAAAGCATGTAGAGGTGTTATGTACAGAACGTACCTGATCATAGAGCCTGACTTTGTAGGAGGAGACCTCTCTTACAGCCCTGGCTCAGGAGTCACTGGAGTGGGGACAGTGAGCTCGAGAGCGCATTGAGGTAGGAGTGCCTGAGGTAGATGTAGTGGTTGGCACCGTGGCAAGGTGGTGATCCTCCAGGGATGGCTGGAACTGTAGACAGCAGAGGAGGTGGTTGCAGGTCAGCGACCCAGGAGCTGGCGGATACAGGAACAGCGGAAGCTGGAGCAGGGTGAGACAAGCCTGGTTAGGTGCACACAAACAGCAGACAGCAGGAGGGTCAGACAAGCCGGGTCAGAGCAGGTAGTCAGACGTATGGTTCAGCAGGCTTAAACGTAGTCAGAGATACAGGCAAGGTCTGGCAGCAGGTAGGCAGGTAGGAGACAGAGCAGGGTCAAGGCGAGCTGAGGTCAGGATTAGAGATATATCGGGTGGTCGAGCAAGCCGGGCCGGTACAGGTAACTGGTAACAGGTGTGCAGGTTTACAGGTTTCAAAGCTGCAGATCAGACAGCAATGCACTATTGCAACTGCTGGCTTTTTAAAGGCATAATGGCGCCATATCGTTTAGCGTGCACGCGCGCACACGCCGAGCGCGCACGCAATTGGCGCGTGCCGGCGCACAGGTACAGAGGGAAGCAGGAATTGTCTTCTATTTCTGGCAGGTCCCTGACCAGAGGTCTGTAATTTTTATCATGGGTACTCTTCAACTGTGAGAGACTGAATCTAAAACAAAAATCTAGAAAATCACATGTACATACATTGTATGATTTTTAAAAAATTAATTTGCATTTTATTGCATGACATAAGTATTTGATCACCTACCAACCAGTAAGAATTCCAGCTCTCACAGACCGGTTATTTTTTCTTTAAGAAGCCCTCCTGTTCTCCAGTCCTTACCTTTATTAACTGCACCTGTTTGAACTCGTTACCTGTATAAAAGACACTTGTCCACACACTCAAACAGACTCCAACCTCTCAACAATGGCCAAGACCAGAGAGCTGTGTAAGGACATCAGGGATAAAATTGTAGACCTGCACAAGGCTGGGATGGGCTACAGGACAATAGGCAAGCAGCTTGGTGAGAAGGCAACAACTGTTGGCGCAATTATTAGAAAATAATAAATAAATAATAAATTATTAGAAAATGTAAGAAGTACAATGGTTAATCATATTGATTGCTGTTACATCTTTTCACATTCACAGGTGTGTGCCTCTTGTATGTGGTTTGACCACTTTGGATTCAATTATGTGTCTAATAACTTTCACCTGCTTTTGCACTTCTTGCATTGGAGGGTGGTTTATTCTACTTTCCTCATATATACACGTTTGAATCCATGTTTCATTTAGCTATGAGTAAGCATCGCATGATGTGAAACGCGTTAGCCTTATCCCTGTTCACCATTCTGGTTTGTATGCTGTGCTGTGATTTGGATTTTACAAAATAAAAAGAGAATTTTTCTACAGAGTGCGGCAGTCCAGGATTTCCTTTTCTCCCATTACCTACGTTGTGCAAAGCCAGCACCTGTGAGTTTAGTGGGGCGGAAGCATGCCTATGGATCCGGAGGCTTGAGAGCGGTAATCCTTTTCCTCAAGTTCAAAATTACGTTCAATCTCCCTCGGTCTGGGGCTCCATGCAAGATCTCACCTCGTGGGGCATCAATGATCATGAGGAAGGTGAGGGATCAGCCCAGAACTACACGGAAGGACCCGGTCAATGACCTGAAGAGAGCTGGGACCACAGTCTCAAAGAAAACCATTAGTAACACACTACGCAGTCATGGATTAAAATCCTGCAGCGCACGCAAGGTCCCCCTGTTCAAGCCAGTGCATGTCCAGGCCCATCTGAAGTTTGCCAATGACCATCTGTATGATCCAGAGGAGGAATGGGATAAGGTCATGTGGTCTGATTAGACAAAAATTGAGCTTTTTGGTCTAAACTCCACTTGCCGTGTTTGGAGGAAGAAAAAGGATGAGTACAACCCCAAGAACACCATCCCAACCGTGAAGCATGGAGGTGGAAACATCATTCTTTGGGGATGCTTTTCTGCAAAGGGGACCGGATGACTGCACCATTTCGAGGGGAGGATGGATGGGGCCATGTATCGCAAGATCTTGGCCAACAACCTTCTTCCCTCAGTAAGAGCATTGAAGATGGGTCGTGGCTGGGTCTTCCAGCATGACAACGACCCAAAACACACAGCCAGAGAAACTAAGGAGTGGCTTTGTAAGAAGCATCTCAAGGTCCTGGAGTGGACTAGCCAGTCTCCAGACCTGAACCCAATAGAAAATCTTTGGAGGGAGCTGAAAGTCCGTATTGCCCATCGACAGCCCCGAAACCTGAAGGATCTGGAGAAGCTCTGTATGGAGGAGTGGGCCAAAATCCCTGCTGCAGTGTGTGCAAACCTGGTCAAGAACTACTGGAAATGTATGATCTCTGTAATTGCAAACAAAAGTTTCTGTACCAAATATTAAGTTCTGCTTTTCTGATGTATCAAATACTTATGTCATGCAATAAAATGCGAATTAATTACCGTATATACTCGAGTATAAGCTGACCCGAGTATAAGCAGAGGTACCTAATGTTACCACAAAAAACTGGGAAAACTTACTGACTCGAGTATAAGCCAAGGGTCAACAATGCCCATTTGCATGCCTCACTGTGCCCATTGCAACTTCACTAAGCCCATTGTCACTGCCCATTGCCACCTTACTGTGCCCATCCTCACTGTTCCCATCCTCACTGTTCCTCACTGTTCCTCACCTCACTGTTCCTCATCTCACTGTTCCTATCCTCACTGTTTAAATTGAACATTGTAAATTGTACCTGATAAAAAATTGAGAGGCTGCGGCGTCCATCGTTTAAAACTTGCGGTCTCTTCCTCTTCCCTTCCGTGATAGGCGTTTTCTAAGCACACAGTTCCGCCTATCACGAACGTTCTCTCATCCTCAGTTTCCCAGCAGATGTCTGATTGGCGGAACACTGAACACAGTGTCTGCTGGGATGGGTGAGGATAAGAGAACGTTCGTGATAGGCGATTCTCAGCAGACACTCTCCGCCTATCACGGAAGGGACCAGGAAGAGACCGCAAGATTTAAACGATGGACGACGCAGCCTCTCAACTTTTTTTCAGGTACAATTTACAATGTTAAATTTCGCTGACTCGAGTATAAGCTGAGGGGGGGGACTTTCAGCCCAAAAAAAAGGGCTGAAAATCTTGGCTTATACTCGAGTATATACGGTACTTAAAAATCATACAATGTGATTTTCTGGATTTTTGTTTTAGATTCCGTCTTTCACAGTTGAAGAGTACCTATGATAAAAATTACAAACCTCTACATGCTTTGTAAGTAGGTAAACCTGCAAAATCTGCAGTGTATCAAATACTTGTTCTCCCCACTGTATATCTGCCAGGATCCTATCTGCCTGTCAGAAACCTTACGCTCCCCAGGTTTAGGGAAGAAACCCTTTCTTTTCATAATGAGCACATAAATTAACTATGCAGTCTTTTGTTCACATACACCGTTTGCACTTTACTTTAAAAAAAATTGTACAACACCAACAACTACTATCTGTGAACTACCAGGGACAGTATGCATACTGTTATATGGAAACCTGGGATCCCCAGCCAGCTGCTTGTAAAAGTAACAGTCTTTATTGAACTCTCAAAACAAGTAAAAAAACAAAACTTCCTTCCTACCAAAAATAAATCAAAGGCCTCGTACACACGGCCGAGATTCTCGTCGAAAAAAACATGTCGTTTTTTTCGACGAGATTCTTGGACAAGAAAATTGTCCCGGCCGAGTGTACACACGCTCGATTCAAAGAACCTGCGGTTCTTTGAATGGAGCTTACGCGGTGACGTCATCGACTACGACGAGCATGCGCTCGTCACATTCGATGCCGTCGCCGCCATCTTGGTATACCCTACATATGCCTAGGAAGCTGCCGCGCATGCGTCAAATTCATTTCGAACATGCACGGGCTTCTGGGAGGACAGGTAAGTGTACACACACACAATTTTCTCGTTGAGAAACATGCTGACGAGAATCTCGACGAGAAAATAGAGAGCAGGTTCTCTATTTTCTCGTCGAGGTTACTTGTCGGTTTTCTCGACGAGAAACCATACACACGAACGAGTTTCTCGGCAAGACATCTCTGCCAGCAAGTTTCTTGCTGGTTCTTGCCGAGAAACTCGGTCGTGTGTACGAGGCCAAACAGTCAAAAATTGATTGTTTGGCTCACCACCCGCAAACTTGTCCCTTAAAGTGGAACTTTACCCATAAGAGTTTGATAACAATTAGTGCTCTTTAAAGCGGAGTTACAACTACATTAACAAATTTTTAAAAGAAATACATTTCATTAGTCAATCACATTGTTTTTAAATATTCAAGTTTTTTTAAGAATTCCTCCGCCAATCTCCTGTGTAACAGCAGAAATACACTTATAAAACCAGTTGCAGGACGTTCTCATTTTGCTTTTGGGCATGTGAAGCCCACAAGCACTTACTTCCGGTACACTGTGCAAATCTGCGACCATCATGCACCACCCCGTACCGCCCCGTTCTCACGCATGCGCATTCTAACCTCACCGTAGCGCCGTCAACTTCTCGGGTTGCCATCACAACGGGCGTCATCATCGGAAGTGCCCGCCCAGTTGTGATGGCAACCTAGCGCTCGGTGCTGCCCACTGACTCCTGGGAAATGATGACACACATCTCCCAGGAGCAGTAGCGAGCGTAGGCGCCGACGGAAGTGATGACAGGAACCGAGGTGATGAAGGAGGCAGATTTCGAGGGACCACATAGCAACAGCTATTTAAAGGTGAGTAAAAAAAAAAAAAATCCAAATGTTTTTTTCTTTTTTATTTCATGCACATTAATGGCATTTTTTTTTTGGGTGGAACTCCACTTTAACAAAAGAGCATACAGTACATTCCACATTAATAATTATGCTACAAAAATTTGTGTGTGTTGTAAATTGCCTCTAGCATTGCTCCTTTTTTGTCTGGCTGGAGGCTGCAATTTTGTTGATGTCCAGAGTCGTTGCTTCCTTATTGGAAAACTCTCCCCCTTTCCTTGGTCTCAAAAACTATATGTCACTTTCTGCAATTAAAATATGTACATTCCCAGTCTTGATTTGATGTCTTGGTTCAGATAGAGAGGAAGGCTGACAGAAGCTTAAGATTCCATGCACACTGGGCTTAAAAAAAAGTCTGTTGTTCTCTCCGGAGTAAAAAACGCTCAAATATTTGGTACAAAGTTTAGACAAGTTTTACGTTTTTTCTGCCTCCAAGCTCCAATCAGAAACGCGAACCAGAAGGTTTTTTTTTTCTGCCTCTGAACGGTAAACTAAAAATATGCCTCTTACTGTCCTAATGTACATGAACACATAGGATAACATTGAGCTGTTTCTACAGGCCGAAAACCAAATTCCTGTAGAAGCAAAGTTTTTTTAAGCCAGTGTGCATGGAGCCTAATGCCGCTTACACACGATCGGAAATTCCGACAACAAAACCGTGGATTTTTTTCCGGCGGAATGTTGGCTCAAACTTGTGTTGCATACACACGGTCACACAAATCTTGTCGGAAATTCCGAACGTCAAGAACGCGGTGACGTACAAGACGTACGATGAGCCGAGATCAATGAAGTTCAATAGGCAGTTCGGCTCTTCTGCTTGATTCTGAGCATGCATGTTTTTTTTGTGCGTCGGAATTGCATACAATCGGAATTTCCGACAAGAACCTTTCTTGTTGGAAAATTTGAGAACCAGCTCTCAAATTTTTGTTGTCGGAAATTCCCACAGCAAATGTCCGGTGGAGCCTACACACGGTCGGAATTTCCGATCGTGTGTACGCGGCATTAGGCCCCTTTCACATGGGCGGCTGTTCTGCTGCTGTAAAAAGCATATTTTGTTATTTTGAAATTCCAAGACTCCAGGCACAGCGATCACTTGCATTTGTACATTGCGATTAGCTGCATTTATATGCGGCTGCGTTTAGCTGCGTTTAGCTGCGTTTAGCTGCATTGGAACATTCTTGCCTTTTCTGATGTGCTTCCTGTTTTTCTTTCCTTGTTGCCGCTGCTATCTGCAGGTGAAATAGTACACTGCCATTACCTGCAGTTATGTGCAGATAGCTGCAATAAATTGGTCAAATAAATTTTTTCTAACCGCACCAAACCCCATGTAACAAAACCGTTGCTAAACGCAGTGTGTGAATGGGGCCAAAAGAATGCATTGTCTGAGTTCAAAGTAGAAATAACCTTGTGTTTTGTGGGATTTTAGAGGCAACGAGTATAAACAAAAAATATTTATTACAAATATAGAATTGATATTATTCAAAAAACTGTCATGATATACAAAACATTAAAAACATGGACAGTGGCTGAATCCTACACATAATGATACTATCCACCATCAATTACACGTCACCAGATCAACTGGTGACAAGCAGAGACGTGTATCCGACGCGTTTCAAATGCAAGGCATCCTTCTTCAAGGGATATTACAGTATCATAATCTACAACAAATCAAAATACAAATTTCTGTTAAATATTAGACAAGGTAAAATGATCACCATCCCCCCACCCGATGGGGTGTAAACAAACAGTGACTCACTTTTATTCAATCAGATGTACCAAAAAGATCCGTAGATGCATTCCCCAGGGCAGAGGCACAGGCAATGGGACTTATTTCTCCCTCAATCCTCCCCCTTGGAAGACACCGCTCCTTCTCTCCATATCCCATAGGTGAACAGGATGTAAAAATCTAATCAGAATGGCGTTTAAAAGAGGCAACTATTAGATCAGATGAAAAGGAAGAACAAAAAGGAATACAAGAAAAAAGAGGGATTATTCGTCAGCGAAGCAGCGAACTAAGTCATCCTCGTGGTTGTGGTAGCTGGAACCCATGAAGCATAAGTGGACATGTTGACCGTTTGCTGCTCCATCGCGCACTGACCTTTTTCCACGCCAAAGTCCCCATGTGCAACTCCATACATGGTCAGACTCCTCCCATCTCCTGCATCGTTCGCAGGCTTTTTGTATAGGCACGCCCACGAACTACGCAGTCAGGGTTCTCCTCGTGGCGCAGTTCCCAATATGGCCGACCTCCAAGGAGCTTCACTGGGGAATAAAGTTCAGCTTCTGGGGGGGGGGGATCTTCCACTCTTGACCGCAGACAAATCCCGGACTTGAGCCCCCACGTGTAGTGCACCAACCCCAGACTTTACCTGCTTTTCTCTTCTTGGCTCCTCCGCAGGAAAGACTGAGGCACACCGCACCACAAGCCCGTACCCTCCTGGATGGGGAGGTTGAGCGGTGTTAGATTTCTCGGGCCTGCCTGCAGTTGGTGTTAGACTCCTCCCGAGCTAATCCCGCTTCTGCGGTAGCCAGAAACAAGTCATTTAGTTCTCCCCAGTAAAACGACTGTCCACACCAACTGAGAGTCCAACTCAATATTTATTTATGAGAACAATAAATAGTCTCTGTGAGAGCAGATAGGTTGGGACAAGAACAGTTCAGATAAGGTGGGAAGAGGCCCAGGCACAAACTTAGCGTTAATTAGGGGAGCACTGTTCTGATTAGCACGAACAGCTTGGTGCACAGTCACTGCCACTGACTTGATGAATAGTTGTAGTCACTGTCACTGACTTGGTGAATAGTTGTAGTCACTGCCACTGACCTGGTGTGCGTAGAGTCACTGCCACTATGACCTACAGAACATGCACTTTTCCTTCCTTGAATAGTTAGGCCTCTGTAGGGAGAAAACATCCCTCCGGAGAGTTACCAGAGGCCCCTTCTGTCACCACGACTCTGCGCTGGGTCTTCAGAAAGGGTCACCTCCCTGGCCTCCTCGATCCTGGATACGGGTCCCCTCGCAAGGCGGATCCCTGGGATCCCTCACGGAACCCAGCCGAAGGTTGCTGGGTCCCTGGCCTTCTCAAAAGTACCTCACCCCCAGACCCAAGGTGTCTGGGGATGGAACAGCAGTTCAGTCTCTGGGCCTAGGAGCACCCGGAGACCATCCTCACACACACCCAGGCCAAGGGCACCTGGGTGTCACGAACAGCAGCCCCCAGCCTGAAGGTGCTTGGGGCTTGGACCTCGACCGGAAGATGTCTGCCCCTTTTATACCCTCTCCCGGCAGGCACGGCAGGTTCCCCGCCCCGCCCCGCCGTACTACTGCCGCGAGGGGACACAAAAAGGCACAGCCCTCCAATGGTGGTTCAACCCCGGCCAACGCCACCTATAGGCCGCAGGAAACTGGACACCATTGATATCCTCCACGAGCCAAAATGGTCCACAAACCCTAACAATTAGCGTACCTGAGCCTTTTTACCACTCAGATACTTCCCCTAAATGTAACCACCTGCTACATTAATATATACTGTATATTTTTAGTCACCCTCTCTTGCTTAATAGATTTTTGGCTATTACATGCATGGACTGGGGACCTTCAAAGTGTAATGTGGTGTGTGTGTGTGTGTATATATTGTGCATGTGTATATATATATATATATATATGTATATTGTGAGGGGGTTAACTCGGTAGCGGGTGTGTGTGACCCCCTGGTTGGGCTCCCCACACAAAAACAGGGCCAGCAGACGGAGGTTGTGGTTTTCAAAATCAAAAGGTGCGGTTTATTTCTCTATGTACATTGACAAAAACACAGCAAAGCCAAAAAGAAACATAAACAAAATAAATCCTGGTCAGTTTGACCTCTGACTAAACATGCAGGTTTCCTAAACTAACAACTGGGATCAGCCTGGTGCTGTCCTAGTCCCTAAGTCCCTGGTTTAGTAAAAGTCCAAACAAATAGCCACACAGGCTTTGCCTCACCGCACAGGGGTTCACTCTCCCTAGACAGTCCACACAGGTCTGGTTCCAGGCATGAGCTAACATCTAATGAAGCTGGGAGTTCTTATAGAGGCCTAAATGAGCTGACAAGCTTCAGCTGGTCTCATCAACTCCCTGTCTGTACGACGCCCCACACTCTCCCTAGAGGTATGAGTCATCCATGAGCCCACTAGCCTTATACAACTCTCCACCTAGTTGTATAAGTCGGCATAAAGCCTGAATCTGGGAGAAATATATCTACCCCCCTGGATGCAACCAGGTGACTTTACCTTCCTGCTGTCACAATATATATATATATATATATATATGTATATATATATATATATATATTGTGAGGGGGTTAGCTCGGCAGCGGGTGTGTGTGACCCCCGGGATGGGCTCCCCACACAAAAACAGGCCCAGCAAACGGAGGTTGTGGTTTTCAAAATCAAAAAAGGTGCGGTTTATTTTCTATTTACAGTGACAAAACACAGCAAAGCCAAAAGAAACATAAACAAAATAAATCCTGGTCAACTTGACCTCTGACTAAACATACAGGTTTCCTAACTAACAACTGGGATCAGCCTAGTGCTGTCCTAGTCCCTGGTTTTAAATGTCCAAGCAAATAGCCACACAGGCTTTGTCTCACCGCACAGGGGTTCACTCTCCCTAGACAGTCCACACAGGTCTGGGTCCAGGCATGAGCTAACATCTAATGAAGCTGGGAGTTCTTATAGAGGCCTAAATGAGCTGACAAGCTTCAGCTGGTCTCATCAACTCCCTGTCTGCACGACGCCCCACACTCTCCCTAGAGGTATGAGTCATCCATGAGCCCACTAGCCTCAGCTGGGCTTATACAACTCTCCACCTAGTTGTATAAGTCGGCGTAAAGCCTGAATCTGGGCGAAATATATCTACCCCCCTGGATGCAACCAGGTGACTTTACCTTCCTGCTGTCACATACCCCCCCTCTTGTTTTAACCTCGGGGTTGGAACACCAGCAATCAGGCATTCATGTACTCGAGACAAAGCATCCACATTCCCCATTTGAACGCCAGGGCGATGCTTTACTGTGAAGTTGAATTCCTGGAGGGCCAGGAACCACCTATTCACTCTTCTATTTGTTTCCTTGTTTTGAGCCATCCACTTTAACGGAGCGTGATCCGTAACCATGTCAAAGTGCCTACCTAGCAGGTAGTACCGAAGGGAATCTAGAGCCCACTTCACCGCTAAACACTCCTTTTCAACGGTGGCGTAATTTACCTCATGGGACTTCAACTTCCTGCTGAGGTAAATGACTGGGTGCTCTTCCCCGTTCCAGACCTGGGACAATACTGCTCCTAACCCCACATCTGACGCATCACTTTGTACGACAAAGTCTTTAGAGAAGTCGGGTGAGTACAACACTGGCTGGCTACATAAGGCTTGTTTCAAGAATTGGAATGCTGCCTCAGCCTCGGGGGTCCATTTAATCATGACCGACCCTTTCCCCTTCGTTAGGTTGGTTAGGGGCACAGCCTTAGAAGCAAAGTGGGGAATGAATCGCCGATAATACCCAGCGATTCCCAGAAAGGCTCGTACCTGCTTCTTGCTGTTGGGACGTGGCCAACTCTGGATGGCCTCGACTTTGTTGAGTTGGGGTTTTATTACTCCCCTCCCAATGGTGTACCCAAGATATTTGGCCTCCTCCTGCCCAATGGTACACTTCTTGGGGTTAGCCGTAAACCCCGCTTCCCGAACAGAGTCCAGGACTGCTTGCACTTTTGGCAGATGTGAGGCCCAATCTGTGCTATGGACAATTACGTCATCCAGGTAAGCCGCAGCATACTTCCGATGGGGCCTCAGCATCTGGTCCATTTTCCGCTGGAATGTGGCCGGCGCATTCTGTAACCCGAACGGCATTCTTTTATATTGGAACGCCCCGTCTGGGGTTACAAATGCGGTTTTCTCTTTGGCCAATTTGGCCAGGGGGATTTGCCAATACCCTTTTGTGAGGTCAAGAGTCGTCATGTATCGGGCTGTTCCCAGCCGGTCGATCAACTCATCTATACGTGGCATGGGGTAGGTGTCAAATTTTGTAACTTTGTTCAACTGACGAAAATCGTTACAAAATCGCCAGCTCCCATCCGGTTTAGGCACCAACACAATGGGACTAGACCAATCACTTTGGGACTCCTCTATCACCCCTAAGTTCAGCATTTTCTGTACTTCCTCCCGTATTGCCTCCCGTCGGGCCTCTGGGATCCGATAGGGTTTTAACTTCACCCTTTCACCAGGCGGGGTAATGATGTCATGCTCTACCCCAGATGTTTGTCCCGGCAGCTCAGAGAATACCTCCTTGTTGCGAAGCACAAACTCCTTAACCTCCTGTTGTTGGGGTTGTGACAAGGTGGCTGCTATTCCAACCTCAGGAATCACGCAACCAGTTTGAGCTGGTGACCAAGTGTCTGCGACTAGGGACTCTCTATCCCTCCAGGCTTTCAACAGATTAACGTGATAGATCTGTTCGGGCTTTCGCCTGGTTGTCTGACCTTGTAATTCACTTCGCTCACTTTTTCTATTATCTCGTAGGGGCCTTGCCATTTGGCAAGGAATTTACTTTCAACCGTAGGGACAAGTACCAGTATCCTATCCCCCGGGGAAAAGGTACGGGTCTTGGCTCCACGGTTGTACACTCTCTGCTGTGCTAACTGCGCTTGGGCCAAATGTTCCTTCACGATGGGCATTACCTGTGCAATTTGGTCTTGCATCAGGGCGACATGCTCAATCACACTCCTGTGGGGAGAACTCTCACTTTCCCAAGTTTCCTTGGCAATATCCAACAGCCCTCTTGGGTGTCTCCCATACAGTAACTCAAAGGGGGAGAATCCCGTAGAGGATTGGGGCACCTCCCTAATAGCAAACATCAGATAAGGAAGTAGACAGTCCCAATCCTTTCCATCTCTATCCACCACTTTCTTCAACATTTGTTTTAGGGTTTTGTTGAATCTTTCAACCAGCCCATCGGTTTGGGGGTGATACACAGATGTACGTAATTGCGTCACTTTGAACAATTTACACAGCTCCTTCATAACCCAGGACATAAAGGGTGTACCTTGGTCCGTAAGCAGTTCTTTACAAATACCCACCCGGCTAAACACAAGAGATAGCTCTTTGGCTATGGTTTTGGCCGAGGTATTTCGGAGAGGGATCGCTTCTGGATAACGGGTGGCATAGTCCATTATAACTAATATGTACTGGTGCCCCCTAGCGGACTTGATTATAGGACCTACCAAATCCATGGCGATCCTCTCAAACGGGACCTCAATGATGGGTAGAGGGACCAGCGGGCTACGGAAATGTGGCATCGGGGCCGACCTCTGACACACAGGGCAGGAGGAACAATAATTTTCTATGTCCTTCATCACCCCCGGCCAATAGAATCTCTGTAATACCCTCTCTCGGGTTTTCTCTGTCCCCAGATGACCTCCAAGAATGTGCCCATGGGCCAACTCCAACACCAACTTCCTGTAAGGTTTGGGCACCACAAGCTGCTCAACGGTTTCTTCTGCCCTTTTTGCCACCCGATACAGTAGGTCCTTCTCTACCCTGAAGTATGGGTAAGTGCAGGTATTATCTGGGTTCACTAACTCGCCATCTATTTTCACTACGTTTTCCCGTGCCTTTATTAGGGCGGGGTCTTTCAACTGTTCTGTGGCAAAGTTTTCCCTGTGAACCTCAAGATCAGAAAACTCCACAGACGGTAGGTTTTCGTCTGAGGAGGTGGGCTCCTCTCCAGTTTCTTGAGTCTCCCCTGCCAATACTGATAAGGGAAATTCCGGAGAGTCCTCACCACTCTCAGGGGAGTTCTGGCTATCACATTCCTGGTACATAGGGGCACCAGTGGGGGGCTCAGGATCATCCCACAGTTCCCAGAACTTCGGAAAATCCCTTCCCACAATGGCGTCATGCGGTAACTGAGATACTAAGCCCACTGGATGAGAGAGGGTACCTTTGGGGGTCTCAAAACACACTGTAGTCACTGGATACTCTCGGGTGTCCCCATGCACACAAATAACAGCTACCTTGCTATTCCCAGAGACCTCTGTTTTAACTAACTCAGCCTTTATCAGGGTCACAAGGCTACCTGAATCCAGCAATACCACAACATTTCTACCATTAACACACATTTTGCATAAATGTTTCTCAGTTCCTCGAATGGCAGTGCATGCGACTGTCGCACACAGCGACTGACGTCTGCCCGTCAGAAAGTCACACTGCATGGGTTCCTCCACAACCGGGCAATTGGCTGCAATATGTCCCGCTTGCCGGCAGCGGTAGCAAACGATCCTTCTTGCCGCCTCTTGAGCCGCTGATTTCCCAGGCTGTTCTCGCCAAACTTGGGGTAGAGCTCCCACCCTCTCACTCTCTCCACCCTCACCCCTTGGAATCCTCTTATCCGCCCCTGGGGATGGTCTGGTCTTAGGGTGGAAAGTCCGAGTGTCTCTGGAAGAGGCCGTCAGGTTCTCTGTAGCCAAGTATTTCTCCACACGATCCACAAGACCATCGGCCGTCTCTGGGTCTCCATGGCTTACCCACTTTTGGATGGCAGTAGGAAGAGCTCTCAAAAACCGATCCATTACAACACGTTCCACAATCTTTGGTGCGGACAAAGTCTCTGGCTGTAGCCACTTTCTGCTCAGGTGAATGAGATCATACATTTGAGACCTGGGGGGTTTTCCAAGCTGGAAAGTCCAGTTATGCACACGCTGAGCCCGGACAGCCTGGGTGACACCCAGCCTTGCCAATATTTCAGCTTTTAGCATCACATAGTCTGCGATTCACCAGTTAACAGAGGAGCCACCAGTCCAGCCCACTGCTCCTCAGGCCACTTTTCTCTTTCAGCAGTCCTTTCAAATGTGGTCAAAAATACCTCTGGATCATCCTCTCCAGTCATTTTTGTCAATAAACGACTCACCCCAAAGGACGCGGTATTAGTGGGACGGCTTTCCTCACTGGTCTGCGGACGTTGCTGCATTACTGCTTCCATTTGTTGTAGTCTCTGCTCTTGCTTCTGTAACAGGTCTATGAAGCGGGCCTCAGATTGCTGCTGGGCTTGTTGCTGAGCTTCCAGACTCTGTTGGTGAGCTTGCTGCTGGGCTGCAAGGCTCTGTTGATGAGCTTGCTGCTGGGCTGCGAAGTTCTGTTGTTGAGCTGCAAGGCTCTGTTGATGAGCTGCAAGGCTCTTTTGCAAACCTGCATTTGTCTGCTGTTGATTGGCATTTGCTAGAGCCAGCTGCTTCAGTATCTCCTCCATGCTGGCTTAAAAAAAAACTGCCACTGGTTCTCCACCAACTGTGAGGGGGTTAGCTCGGCAGCGGGTGTGTGTGACCCCCGGGATGGGCTCCCCACACAAAAACAGGCCCAGCAAACGGAGGTTGTGGTTTTCAAAATCAAAAAAGGTGCGGTTTATTTTCTATTTACAGTGACAAAACACAGCAAAGCCAAAAGAAACATAAACAAAATAAATCCTGGTCAACTTGACCTCTGACTAAACATACAGGTTTCCTAACTAACAACTGGGATCAGCCTAGTGCTGTCCTAGTCCCTGGTTTTAAATGTCCAAGCAAATAGCCACACAGGCTTTGTCTCACCGCACAGGGGTTCACTCTCCCTAGACAGTCCACACAGGTCTGGGTCCAGGCATGAGCTAACATCTAATGAAGCTGGGAGTTCTTATAGAGGCCTAAATGAGCTGACAAGCTTCAGCTGGTCTCATCAACTCCCTGTCTGCACGACGCCCCACACTCTCCCTAGAGGTATGAGTCATCCATGAGCCCACTAGCCTCAGCTGGGCTTATACAACTCTCCACCTAGTTGTATAAGTCGGCGTAAAGCCTGAATCTGGGCGAAATATATCTACCCCCCTGGATGCAACCAGGTGACTTTACCTTCCTGCTGTCACAATATACACACACACCACATATATATATATATATAAAATATATACACACACACGCAGGGCTTTTTTCACAGAAAATAGGTGCTCAAAAATAGAAAATAGAACTCAACCATGACCCCCCCAAAACACACCCTCCAAACTGAATCAAATAGTGGGTGTAGTCAAATTTCACAGTGGGAAGGTCTTAAATTAAATACCAAGAGTGTATTACGTACAAAGTGCAGAGATTGGGGGAGAGGGGGGTTACACACAGAGTGCAGAGTTCGGGGGTGCACAGCAGAGTGCAGAGTTCAGCCTTTTTCCATAGCTGCTTACCTCTGCATCCCCCATCCACATCTCACTTTCACCCCTCTTTAGGTCAGACTTCTGCATGCAACCCCTTCTCTACTGCCCCCATCTTCTCCCCCCCCTTAAAATCTCCACCATCTTCCACATGTCTTACTTTTGTTGTATTAAGCTGAAGCACAACTCTAGTACCTCCCTGCACACTGTAGGTCGCTCCTCTCTCAATTCCAGTGGTGGTATCGGCATCCTCACTGCACCCCAGGCACCTGCATCTCCCTTGTCCCCATCCTGCACTGAGTGGGAGCCACTCAGGGGATCAGATACGTGGGAGCAGTTGGAAGACAAGCTGTTGCTTGTAAACACAGACGCCAGACTTCCGTGTTTACAAGTGATAGTGGTGAGCAGGGAGCAGCAGAGGGCCTGAGCCAGAGGTGGTGGAACTGAGTTCTTGCCAGGTTCCAGCTGAAAAAAAAGCTAGCTATACACACACACACACATTATATATATATATATATATATATATTGTGAGGGGGTTAACTCGGTAGCGGGTGTGTGTGACCCCCTGGTTGGGCTCCCCACACAAAAACAGGGCCAGCAGACGGAGGTTGTGGTTTTCAAAATCAAAAGGTGCGGTTTATTTCTCTATGTACAGTGACAAAAACACAGCAAAGCCAAAAAGAAACATAAACAAAATAAATCCTGGTCAGTTTGACCTCTGACTAAACATGCAGGTTTCCTAAACTAACAACTGGGATCAGCCTGGTGCTGTCCTAGTCCCTAAGTCCCTGGTTTAGTAAAAGTCCAAACAAATAGCCACACAGGCTTTGCCTCACCGCACAGGGGTTCACTCTCCCTAGACAGTCCACACAGGTCTGGTTCCAGGCATGAGCTAACACCTAATGAATCTGGGAGTTCTTATAGAGGCCTAAATGAGCTGACAAGCTTCAGCTGGTCTCATCAACTCCCTGCCTCACGACGCCCAGCACTCTCCCTAGAGGTATGAGTCATTCATGAGCCCACTAGCCTCAGCTGGGCTTCATCAACTCCCTTAGTTGTATAAGTCGGCATAAAGCCTGAATCTGGGAGAAATATATCTACCCCCCTGGATGCAACCAGGTGACTTTACCTTCCTGCTGTCACATACCCCCCCCCTCTTGTTTTAACCTTGGGGTTGGAACACCAGCAATCAGGCATTCATGTACTCGAGACAAAGCATCCACATTCCCCATTTGAACGCCAGGGCGATGCTTTACTGTGAAGTTGAATTCCTGGAGGGCCAGGAACCACCTATTCACTCTTCTATTTGTTTCCTTGTTTTGAGCCATCCACTTTAACGGAGCGTGATCCGTAACCATGTCAAAGTGCCTACCTAGCAGATAGTACCGAAGGGAATCTAGAGCCCACTTCACCGCTAAACACTCCTTTTCAACCGTGGCGTAATTTACCTCATGGGACTTCAACTTCCTGCTGAGGTAAATGACTGGGTGCTCTTCCCCGTTCCAGACCTGGGACAATACTGCTCCTAACCCCACATCTGACGCATCACTTTGTACGACAAAGTCTTTAGAGAAGTCGGGTGAGTACAACACTGGCTGGCTACATAAGGCTTGTTTCAAGAATTGGAATGCTGCCTCCGCCTCGGGGGTCCATTTAATCATGACCGACCCTTTCCCTTTCGTCAGGTTGGTTAGGGGCACAGCCTTAGAAGCAAAGTGGGGAATGAAGCGCCGATAATAACCCGCGATTCCCAGAAAGGCTCGTACCTGCTTCTTGCTGTTGGGACGTGGCCAACTCTGGATGGCCTCGACTTTGTTGAGTTGGGGTTTTATTACTCCCCTGCCAATGGTGTACCCAAGATATTTGGCCTCCTCCTGCCCAATGGTACACTTCTTGGGGTTAGCCGTAAACCCCGCTTCCCGGATAGAGTCTAGGACTGCTTGCACTTTTGGCAGATGTGAGGCCCAATCTGTGCTATGGACAATTACGTCATCCAGGTAAGCCGCAGCATACTTCCGATGGGGCCTCAGTATCTGGTCCATTTTCCGCTGGAATGTGGCCGGCGCATTCTGTAACCCGAACGGCATTCTCTTATATTGGAACGCCCCGTCTGGGGTTACAAATGCGGTTTTCTCTTTGGCCGACTTGGCCAGGGGAATTTGCCAATACCCTTTTGTGAGGTCAAGAGTCGTCATGTATCGGGCTGTTCCCAGCCGGTCGATCAACTCATCTATACGTGGCATGGGGTAGGTGTCAAATTTTGTAACTTTGTTCAACTGACGAAAATCGTTACAAAATCGCCAGCTCCCATCCGGTTTAGGCACCAACACAATGGGACTAGACCAATCACTTTGGGACTCCTCTATCACCCCTAAGTTCAGCATTTTCTGTACTTCCTCCCGTATTGCCTCCCGTCGGGCCTCTGGGATCCGATAGGGTTTTAACTTCACCCTTTCACCGGGCGGGGTAATAATATCATGCTCTACCCCAGATGTTTGTCCCGGCAGCTCAGAGAACACCTCCTTGTTGCGAAGCACAAACTCCTTAACCTCCTGTTGTTGGGGTTGTGACAAGGTGGCTGCTATTCCAACCTCCGGAATCACGCAACCAGTTTGAGCTGGTGACCAAGTTTCTGCGACTAGGGACTCTCTATCCCTCCAGGCTTTCAACAGATTAACGTGATATATCTGTTCGGGCTTTCGCCTTCCTGGTTGTCTGACCTTGTAATTCACTTCGCTCACTTTTTCCATTATCTCGTAGGGGCCTTGCCATTTGGCAAGGAATTTACTTTCAACCGTAGGGACAAGTACCAATATCCTATCCCCCGGGGAAAAGGTACGGGTCTTTGCTCCACGGTTGTACACTCTCTGCTGTGCCAACTGCGCTTGGGCCAAATGTTCCTTCACGATGGGCATTACCTGTGCAATTCGATCTTGCATCAGGGCGACATGCTCAATCACACTCCTGTGGGGAGAACTCTCACTTTCCCAAGTTTCCTTGGCAATATCCAACAGCCCTCTTGGGTGTCTCCCATACAGTAACTCAAAGGGGGAGAATCCCGTAGAGGATTGGGGCACCTCCCTAATAGCAAACATCAAATAAGGAAGTAGACAGTCCCAATCCTTTCCATCTCTATCCACCACTTTCTTCAACATTTGTTTTAGGGTTTTGTTGAATCTTTCAACCAGCCCATCGGTTTGGGGGTGATACACAGATGTACGCAATTGCGTCACTTTGAGCAATTTACACAGCTCTTTCATAACCCGGGACATAAAGGGTGTACCTTGGTCCGTAAGCAGTTCTTTACAAATACCCACCCGGCTAAAAACAAGAGATAGCTCTTTGGCTATGGTTTTGGCCGAGGTATTTCTGAGAGGGATCGCTTCTGGATAACGGGTGGCATAGTCCATTATAACCAATATGTACTGGTGCCCCCTAGCGGACTTGATTATAGGACCTACCAAATCCATTGCGATTCTCTCAAACGGGACCTCAATGATGGGTAGAGGGACCAGCGGGCTACGGAAATGTGGCATCGGGGCCGACCTCTGACACACAGGGCAGGAGGAACAATAATTTTCTATGTCCTTCATCACCCCAGGCCAATAGAATCTCTGTAATACCCTCTCTCGGGTTTTCTCTGTCCCCAGATGACCTCCAAGAATGTGCCCATGGGCCAACTCCAACACCAACTTCCTGTAAGGTTTGGGCACCACAAGCTGCTCAACGGTTTCTTCTGCCCTTTTTGCCACCCGATACAGTAGGTCCTTCTCTACGCTGAAGTATGGGTAAGTGCAGGTATTATCTGGGTTCACTAACTCGCCATCTATTTCCACTACGTTTTCCCGTGCCTTTATTAGGGCGGGGTCTTTTAACTGTTCTGTGGCAAAATTTTCCCTGTGAACCTCCAGATCAGAAAACTCCACAGACGGTAGGTTTTCGTCTGAGGAGGTGGGCTCCTCTCCAGTTTCTTGAGTCTCCCCTGCCAATACTGACAAGGGAAATTCTGGAGAGTCCTCACCACTCTCAGAGGAGTTCTGGCTATCACATTCCTGGTACATAGGGGCACCAGTGGGGGGCTCAGGATCATCCCACAGTTCCCAGAACTTCGGAAAATCCCTTCCCACAATGGCATCATGCGGTAATTGAGATACTAACCCCACTGGATGAGAGAGGGTACCTTTGGGGGTCTCGAAACACACTGTAGTCACTGGATACTCTCGGGTGTCCCCATGCACACAAATAACAGCTACCTTGCTATTCCCAGAGACCTCTGTTTTAACTAATTCAGCCTTTATCAGGGTCACAAGGCTACCTGAATCCAGTAATACCACAACATTTCTACCATTAATACACATTTTGCATAAATGTTTCTCAGTTCCCCGAATGGCAGTGCATGCGACTGTCGCACACAGCGACTGACGTCTGCCCGTCAGAAAGTCACACTGCATGGGTTCCTCCACAACCGGGCAATTGGCTGCAATATGTCCCGCTTGCCGGCAGCGGTAGCAAACGATCCTTCTTGCCGCCTCTTGAGCCGCTGATTTCCCAGGCTGTTCTCGCCAAACTTGGGGTAGAGCTCCCACCCTCTCACTCTCTCCACCCTCACCCCTTGGAATCCTCTTATCCGCCCCTGGGGATGGTCTGGTCTTAGGGTGGAAAGTCCGAGAGTCTCTGGAAGAGGCCGTCAGGCTCTCTGTAGCCAAGTAATTCTCTACACGATCCACAAGACCACCGGCCGTCTCTGGGTCTCCATGGCTTACCCACTTTTGGATGGCAGTAGGAAGAGCTCTCAAAAACCGATCCATTACAACACGTTCCACAATCTCTGGTGCGGACAAAGTCTCTGGCTGTAGCCACTTCCTGCTCAGGTGAATGAGATCATACATTTGAGACCTGGGGGGTTTTCCAAGCTGGAAAGTCCAGTTATGCACACGCTGAGCCCGGACAGCCAGGGTGACACCCAGCCTTGCCAATATTTCAGCTTTTAGCATCACATAGTCTTTTGCTTGGTCAGGCTCTAGGTCATAGTAAGCCTTCTGCGATTCACCAGTTAACAGAGGAGCCACCAGTCCAGCCCACTGCTCCTCAGGCCACTTTTCTCTTTCAGCAGTCCTTTCAAATGTGGTCAAAAATACCTCTGGATCATCCTCTCCAGTCATTTTTGTCAATAAACGACTCACCCCAAAGGACGCGGTATTAGTGGGACGGCTTTCCTCACTGGTCTGCGGACGTTGCTGCATTACTGCTTCCATTTGTTGTAGTCTCTGCTCTTGCTTCTGTAACAGGTCTATGAAGCGGGCCTCAGATTGCTGCTGGGCTTGTTGATGAGCTTGCTGCTGGGCTGCAAGGCTCCTTTGCAAACCTGCATTTGTCTGCTGTTGATTGGCATTTGCTAGAGCCAGCTGTTTCAGTATCTCCTCCATGCTGGCTTAAAAAAAACTGCCACTGGTTCTCCACCAACTGTGAGGGGGTTAACTCGGTAGCGGGTGTGTGTGACCCCCTGGTTGGGCTCCCCACACAAAAACAGGGCCAGCAGACGGAGGTTGTGGTTTTCAAAATCAAAAGGTGCGGTTTATTTCTCTATGTACAGTGACAAAAACACAGCAAAGCCAAAAAGAAACATAAACAAAATAAATCCTGGTCAGTTTGACCTCTGACTAAACATGCAGGTTTCCTAAACTAACAACTGGGATCAGCCTGGTGCTGTCCTAGTCCCTAAGTCCCTGGTTTAGTAAAAGTCCAAACAAATAGCCACACAGGCTTTGCCTCACCGCACAGGGGTTCACTCTCCCTAGACAGTCCACACAGGTCTGGTTCCAGGCATGAGCTAACACCTAATGAATCTGGGAGTTCTTATAGAGGCCTAAATGAGCTGACAAGCTTCAGCTGGTCTCATCAACTCCCTGCCTCACGACGCCCAGCACTCTCCAGAGGTATGAGTCATTCATGAGCCCACTAGCCTCAGCTGGGCTTCATCAACTCCCTAGTTGTATAAGTCGGCATAAAGCCTGAATCTGGGAGAAATATATCTACCCCCCTGGATGCAACCAGGTGACTTTACCTTCCTGCTGTCACAATATACATATATATATATATATATATATATATATATATATATACACACACACACACATATACAGTTGTGCCCCCTCACGCCCGAGTATAGCCGAGGTGAGCTGAGCACCGCCACGCCCGACCATGGCTGAGGTGAGCTGAGCGGGGACCACCCCCCACCCGACCACAGCCGAGGTGAGCTGAGCGGGGACCACCCCCCACCTGACCACAGCCGAGGTGAGCTGAGCGGGGACCGCCCCCTCCCGCCCGAGTATAGCCGAGCACAACCAAAGTGAGCTGAGCGGGGACTGCCTTCTCCCTCCCGAGTATAGACGAGGTGAGCTGAGCGGGGACCGCCCTCCCCCCGCCCGACAACAGCCGAACACAGCACAGCTGAGGTGAGCTGAGACCGCCCCTCTGCTCGAGCATAGCCAAAACCCAACCGAGCGGGGACCGCCAGAGCACATCCGAGCCATTCACTTTATGCCGCGTTATGGGGGACTCTATTTGTGCGGCCGTCGGAACTCGTGGGGGCTTTTAACCGTGCGGGCGTGCGTGCCGCCCCCCACAAAGTGCCGCCCTAGGCCTGGGCCTTTGTCGGTCTAGGCCAGGATACAGCACTGGCCAGAAGGTTTGAGGCTTGTCTCTGTGCTGTTTGGCGTATTGTAAGTGGGATACTTTGTGGCATTTGCGTAGTAATGGCTTTCTTCTGGCGACTTGACCATGCATTCCATCTTTCTTCAAGTGCCTCCTTATTGTGCATCTTGAAACAGCCACACCACATGTTTTCAGAGAGTCCTGTATTTCACCTGAAGTTATTTGTGGGTTTTTCTTTGCATCCTGAACAATTTTTATGGTAGTTGCTTTCCCCATGACTCCGAATCCAGAAACGTTAGTGCAGCACTGGATAAAAGATGCAAGGGTCTGTCAGGAGTTCAGAAACTCATTGACCTTTTATACACACACACAGACACTAATTACAAGCAAACAGATCACCAGTGAGGATGGTTAGCTTTAATAGCCATTCAAACCCCTTTGTGTCAAGTTGTGTGCATGTTATCAGGCCAAAATCACCACGGTATGTAAACTTTTGATCAGGGTAATTTGGGTAGTTTCTGTTGCCATTATAATTTAAAAAGAGTAAACACACTTGGTTGATAATAAATGGCTCCAGCCAAACACTAACTATGAGTGAAAGAAATGTTTTTGTGTTATCATTCATATTCTCTGAAAAATGGCCAAGAAATCATAAATTCTGCCAGGGTATGTAAACCTATGAGCACAACTATATATATATATATTGTGACAGAGCATCCCAGAGAGAGCCTGGGAAAGTCCTATTCGGGGTTTATACATCTCCCAGGCTCCTCTCATATACATTCAGGGATCTCTGAGCCAGGGTCCAGTTCAGGTGTTGGTTCTCTCCCACAGGTTAATTAAAAGCTCACCTGAGCAGACAGCCTTTGCTCAGCCTGGGAAACACAGACAACGTTGGTTTGTGAGAGCAAGAAGGTTGGTAAAACTTGTTACCCTGTGAATGTGGAAGCTGACAAGCGTTAGGCTTGTCCAGCCTGGTAGTGAGGGCCTGTACATACTGTGTAGTTAGAGCCGAGACACGGCTAGGCTTTTGTTTAGCTATTTTTTCTTCTGTTTGTTTTCAGCACACTGTACAGCACCTGTCATTAGACTTTGTATATAGCACCAATAAACAACACTGTTTTCACTGATCCAATGGACTTGGTATCTGTGCCTGCTCATCCCAGGGAGTTTTTGTACCTACTACCTGTCCCCCAGGTTACATATGGTGGAGGCTGCGACCAGCTGTAGTAAGTTACTACTTAAAAAGCCAGTACCTAAAGTGACAACATGGAGGACCTCCTCAAACAAATGGTGTTGGCAAATGCCGCGTTGCAGCAAGCAAATGCTGCACAACAGCAAACTAACGCTGCATGGCAGCAAGCAAACGCTACACAACAGCAAGCCAACGCTATCGCACAGGAGCAAACCAAGGTGCTGTTCCAACAGATTGGTGCTGTACAGGAGCAATCGCAGAGGCTGTTTGAACAGCTTGCCACTGCTGCAAAAGCGGATAGGAAAACCCTTACTGAGGTTTTGGAGACGCTAGCACAGGGGTCACCTGCGATAATGAAGGATATTGGAGACAAGCCCTCAACCATCCATGTGGGTCGCTTTCTTTCAAAGATGACGGCAGATGATGATCCAGAGGCTTTCCTACTAACATTTGAACGGACCGCTGAGAGGGAAGGTTGGCCCCAAACCCAGTGGGCAGGACTGATCGCCCCCTTACTTTCTGGAGAAGCGCAGAAGGCCTACTATGATCTGGAGTCAGCAGAAGCGGGAGATTATGAGAAGGTCAAGCGGGAAATCCTGGCACGACTTGGCGTTACCTTGGCTGTTCGAGCTCAGCGGGTCCACAGCTGGTTCTTCCAAGAAAAGAGGCCCCCAAGATCGCAGATGTTTGATCTGATCCACCTGGTGCGGAAATGGCTACAGCCGGAGTCCCTGTCTGCGCCACAAATAGTGGAGCGTGTGGTCATGGACCAATTCCTGAGGTCACTGCCAATTCCCCTGCAGAAGTGGGTGAGTCAAGGAGACCCCAAGTCAGCAGACAACCTGGTGGAGCTCGTTGAGAGGTACTTTGCTGCAGAGAACCTGGTCACCACCCCTACAGCCGCACGGACTTTCCATCCAAAACCACGGTCTCCCCAGGCAACCGGTAAGACTGTTCCAGGGGAAGTGGGTGGTAAGCATGGCAAGGAAATAGGGGGGAGGAATTTTGGTGCCAGGACTGAAGTTTGGCGGCCCAAGCAAGGGAAGCCACTGCCTGTCAGCAAACCAGATTGGGGAAACATCAGGTGTTTTCGTTGCCAAGAACTGGGACATGTTGCAGCAAACTGTCCATTAACAGATGAACCAATGCAGTGTGATCTATCTTTTAGAAGGCAGTCTATGTTTGCTGCCGTTTCATGCGCTGCAGTGCCAAATGTGGGAAAACACATGTGTCAAGTGACTATTAATAATAAGCCTATTACGGCCTTGCTGGACTCAGGAAGTCTAGTTACTTTGGTTACAGCTGAGATGGTTGAAACTGTGAATTTTCATGCAAAAAAAGTTGCTGTGATCTGTGTACATGGGGATACCCGCGAGTATCCAATAGCCACTGTTCAGTTTAAAACTGGCTTAGGTACGGTGACCCATTCGGTCGGACTGGTGCCCCACTTGGTGCACGAGGCTATCATTGGTAGGGACTTCCCTAAGTTTTGGGAACTGTGGGATTGTCCCGACCCAGTCGCAGTACCTAACTCAGTCGCAGAGCCAGAACTCATGGCCATTACTGACCTTGTGAGTTCAGGGGACTCCTCTCAGGGCTCTCCGGGTGATCCTTTCTCAGTTATGGCAGGAGAGCTGGGGGAGCCTGAAGAAGTCCCCACAACCAGTAGAGCTGGACAGCCGTCTGCTGAATCTGAGCCTACGTTAGAGTTTACCGATCTAAATGTGCACAAGGAAAATTTTGGTACGGAACAGAGAAAAGACCCTACCCTTGCCAGGGCCTGGGAAAATGTGGTGGTGGTTGATGGGGTACCTGTCGAACCGGGGGACGGGCCCTGTTTTCCATATTTCTGCAGCAATGAGGATTTACTGTATCGTGTATGTAAAACTAATGATGAAGTGGTTGAACAGTTGGTAGTCCCTAAGCTATACAGACGGGTGGTGTTGGAACTTGCCCATGGGCATTTGCTAGGAGGCCATTTAGGGGTTGAGAAAACCACTGAAAGGGTGTTGTGCAGGTTTTACTGGCCTGGGATATGGAAAAATATCGAGAATTATTGTCAATCCTGTCCTATATGTCAGATGTCAGCCCCCCAACCCCACTTTCGAAGTCCGTTAGTGCCCTTGCCCATTATTGAAGTGCCCTTTTGAAAGGATTGCCATGGACCTGGTGGGTCCACTCCCCAAATCTGCCCGCGGTCATCAACATATCCTCGTGATCATGGATTACGCTACCCGTTACCCCGAGGCCGTTCCCTTACGCACTGCATCTGCTAAAAACATTGCCAAAGAGCTGTTTATGGTGTTCAGTCGGGTTGGCATCCCGAAAGAAGTCCTTACAGACCAAGGTACCCCATTCATGTCACGAATAACTAGGGAGCTCTGCAAGTTATTTAAGGTGACGCAGTTGCGTACCTCAGTGTACCATCCTCAAACGGATGGCTTGGTGGAACGCTTCAATAAGACATTAAAGAGTATGTTAAAAAAGGTTGTTGATAAGGATGGGAAAAACTGGGACTTCCTGATACCTTACTTGATGTTCGCCATCAGGGAAGTTCCCCAGTCCTCTACGGGGTACTCTCCATTTGAGCTGCTTTATGGGAGACACCCTCGGGGACTCTTAGACATAGCCAAGGAAACTTGGGAGGGGGAGCAGACACCTCACAAAAGTGTTATTGAGCATATCGCTCAAATGCAGGATAGGATTGCAGCAATCATGCCGGTAGTAAAAGAACATTTACTGCAGGCCCAAGCCGCCCAACAGAGGATATACAACAGGGGGGCCCAACTTCGTGTTTTCTCACCTGGTGACCGGGTCCTCGTGTTAGTTCCCACTGTTGAGAGCAAATTCCTGGCTAAGTGGCAGGGACCCTTTGAAGTAATTGAAAGAGTTGGGGAGGTCAATTACAAGGTGTATCAACCAGGTAAAAGGAAGCCCGAACAGATTTACCACATAAACCTGTTAAAGCCCTGGAAGGATAGACTGGCATTAACTGCCAGGTCTCTCCCGGTAACCCTTAAGGGTACTGAATCCCCTCTGATCCCTGAGGTCACGATTCCAGACACCCTGTCATGTTCCCAGAAACAGGAAGCTAGAGAGTTCCTGATAAGGAATAAAGAGAAATTTTCAGAGTTGCCGGGCACGACTTCAGCAGTTCAGCATGATATTGTTACTGAACCTGGGGTCCGTGTCAAGCTCAAACCATACCGAATTCCCGAAGCTAGAAGAAAGGACATCAGTGAGGAAGTTAAAAGGATGTTGGAGCTAGATGTTATTGAGGAATCCAATAGTGACTGGTCTAGCCCCATTGTATTAGTCCCAAAACCGGATGGCACTTGGAGGTTTTGTAACGACTTCAGGAAGCTTAATGCGGTAACAAAGTTTGACACATACCCAATGCCCAGGGTAGACAAGCTTATAGACCGACTTGGCAAGGCCTGTTATCTGACCACTTTGGACTTGACCAAAGGATATTGGCAAATACCCCTGACTGGTAGGGCCAAAGAAAAGACTGCATTTGTGACCCCGGAGGGGTCGTTTCAGTATAAGAAAATGCCTTTTGGGTTGCAAAATGCCCCTGCAACATTTCAGAGGGCTATGGACAGGACCCTAAGACCTCACCGACAGTATGCTGCAGCCTATCTGGACGACATAGTGGTGCATAGCACTGACTGGGAGTCTCACTTGCCCCGTGTCCAGGCTGTCCTGGATTCCCTTTTCAAAGAAGGGTTTACGGCAAATCCCAAAAAATGTGCCATTGGGCTAGAGGAAGCCAGGTATTTGGGCTACACTATTGGCCGGGGTGTCATAAAGCCCCAGGTGAATAAAATAGAAGCCATCCAGGAGTGGCCACGTCCTGCAAACAAGAAGCAGGTCAGGGCCTTTCTTGGCATTGCGGGGTACTATAGAAGATTCATCCCAAATTTTGCAACTATAGCTGCCCCACTGACAGACCTTACAAAAGGGAAAGCCTCCGTAATGGTGAAATGGTCTCCAGTAGCAGAAGAGTCTTTTCAAGTACTGAAGAAGGCTCTTTGTGCACAGCCAATCCTATACTCCCCCGATTTCTCCAAAAACTTTTTGGTCCAGACGGATGCATCTGATGTGGGTATCGGGGCAGTACTTTCACAGGTACACAATGGGGAAGAACACCCTGTGGTGTACTTAAGCAGAAAGCTCAATGACCATGAAAAGAAGTACGCAGTCATTGAAAAGGAGTGTCTGGCCATAAAGTGGGCCGTGGAGGCGCTCAGGTACTACTTGTTGGGGCGCCAGTTTGAGTTGATAACTGACCATGCTCCCCTGAAATGGATGGCCCAAAAGAAGGAGACGAATAGGCGGGTGAACCGGTGGTTTTTGGCCCTACAAGACTACGCCTTTACAGTAAAACACAGGCCAGGTGTTGAGATGGGGAATGTAGATGCCCTCTCCCGTGTTCACTCCTGTTGGGCTACAGGTGTTCCAACCCTGGGGTTGAAACAAGGGGGGAGGATGTGTGACAGAGCATCCCAGAGAGAGCCTGGGAAAGTCCTATTCGGGGTTTATACATCTCCCAGGCTCCTCTCATATACATTCAGGGATCTCTGAGCCAGGGTCCAGTTCAGGTGTTGGTTCTCTCCCACAGGTTAATTAAAAGCTCACCTGAGCAGACAGCCTTTGCTCAGCCTGGGAAACACAGACAACGTTGGTTTGTGAGAGCAAGAAGGTTGGTAAAACTTGTTACCCTGTGAATGTGGAAGCTGACAAGCGTTAGGCTTGTCCAGCCTGGTAGTGAGGGCCTGTACATACTGTGTAGTTAGAGCCGAGACACGGCTAGGCTTTTGTTTAGCTATTTTTTCTTCTGTTTGTTTTCAGCACACTGTACAGCACCTGTCATTAGACTTTGTATATAGCACCAATAAACAACACTGTTTTCACTGATCCAATGGACTTGGTATCTGTGCCTGCTCATCCCAGGGAGTTTTTGTACCTACTACCTGTCCCCCAGGTTACAATATATATATATATATATATATATATATATACATACATACACACAATTTTACCAAAAGTATTGGGACGCCTGCCCTTACACCCTTACATGCACATGAACTTTAGTGGCACCCCCAGTCTTAGTCCGTAGGGTTCAATATTGAGTTGGTCCACCCTTTGAGCTATAACAGCTTCCACTCTTCTGGGAGGGCTGTCCACAAGGTTTAGGAGTGTGTCTATGGGAATGTTTGACCATTCTTCCAGACGCGCATTTTTGAGGTCAGGCGCTGATGTTGGATAAGAAGGCCTGGCTCGCAGTCTCTGCTCTAATTCATCCCAAAAGTGTTCTATCGAGTTAAGGTCAGGACCAGGCCAGTCAAGTTCCTCCAGCCCAAACTTGCTCATCCATGTCTTTATGGACCTTGCTTTGTGCACTGGTCCAAATCATTTGGTGGAGGGGGGATTATGGTGTGGGGTTGTTATATAATACAGTTCAGAGCATATAGTGCAGTCCGTGTAGTAAATATAATACAGTGCAGAGTATATAGTGCAGTCCGTGTAGTATATACAATACAGTGGAGAGCATATAGTGCAGTCAGTCTAGTATATATATTACAGTTCAGAGTACATAGTGCAGACCATGTAGTGTGTATGTGTATATATATATATATATTGTGACAGCAGGAAGGTAAAGTCACCTGGGTGCATCCAGGGGGGTAGATATATTTCTCCCAGATTCAGGCTTTATGCTGACTTATACAACTAGGGTGGAGAGTTGTATAAGCCCAGCTGAGGCTAGTAGGCTCATGGATGACTCATACCTCTAGGGAGAGTGTGGGGCGTCGTGCAGACAGAGATGAGACCAGCTGAACCTTGTCAGCTCATTTAGGCCTCTATAAGAAATCCCAGCTTCATTAGATGTTAGCTTATGCCTGGAACCAGACCTGTGTGGACTGTCTAGGGAGAGTGAACCCCTGTGCGGTGAGAGAAAGCCTGTGTGGCTATATTTTGCTTGGACATTTAAAACCAGGGACTAGGACAGCACCAGGCTGATCCCAGTTGTTAGTTTAGGAAACCTGCATGTTTAGTCAGAGGTCAAACTGACCAGGATTTATTTTGTTTGTTTCTTTTTGGCTTTGCTGTGTTTTTGTCACTGTACATAGAGAAATAAACCGCACCTTTTGATTTTGAAAACCACAACCTCCGTCTGCTGGCCCTGTTTTTGTGTGGGGAGCCCAACCAGGGGGTCACACACACCCGCTACCGAGTTAACCCCCTCACAGTTGGTGGAGTATGCGGGCAGTTTTTTTTAAGCCAGCATGGAGGAGATACTGAAACAGCTGGCTCTAGCAAATGCCAATCAACAGCAGACAAATGCAGGTTTGCAAAGGAGCCTTGCAGCCCAGCAGCAAGCTCATCAACAAGCCCAGCAGCAATCTGAGGCCCGCTTCATAGACCTGTTACAGAAGCAAGAGCAGAGACTACAACAAATGGAAGCAGTAATGCAGCAACGTCCGCAGACCAGTGAGGAAAGCCGTCCCACTAATACCGCGTCCTTTGGGGTGAGTCGTTTATTGACAAAAATGACTGGAGAGGATGATCCAGAGGTATTTTTGACCACATTTGAAAGGACTGCTGAAAGAGAAAAGTGGCCTGAGGAGCAGTGGGCTGGACTGGTGGCTCCTCTGTTAACTGGTGAATCGCAGAAGGCTTACTATGACCTAGAGCCTGACCAAGCAAAAGACTATGTGATGCTAAAAGCTGAAATATTGGCAAGGCTGGGTGTCACCCTGGCTGTCCGGGCTCAGCGTGTGCATAACTGGACTTTCCAGCTTGGAAAACCCCCCAGGTCTCAAATGTATGATCTCATTCACCTGAGCAGGAAGTGGCTACAGCCAGAGACTTTGTCCGCACCAGAGATTGTGGAACGTGTTGTAATGGATCGGTTTTTGAGAGCTCTTCCTACTGCCATCCAAAAGTGGGTAAGCCATGGAGACCCAGAGACGGCCGGTGGTCTTGTGGATCGTGTAGAGAAATACTTGGCTACAGAGAACCTGACGGCCTCTTCCAGAGACACTCGGACTTTCCACCCTAAGACCAGACCATCCCCAGGGGCGGATAAGAGGATTCCAAGGGGTGAGGGTGGAGAGAGTGAGAGGGTGGGAGCTCTACCCCAAGTTTGGCGAGAACAGCCTGGGAAATCAGCGGCTCAAGAGGCCGCAAGAAGGATCGTTTGCTACCGCTGCCGGCAAGCGGGACATATTGCAGCCAATTGCCCGGTTGTGGAGGAACCCATGCAGTGTGACTTTCTGACGGACAGACATCAGTCGCTGTGTGCGACAGTCGCATGCACTGCCATTCGGGGAACTGAGAAACATTTATGCAAAATGTGTATTAATGGTAGAAATGTTGTGGTATTGCTGGATTCAGGTAGCCTTGTGACCCTGATAAAGGCTGAATTAGTTAAAACAGAGGTCTCTGGGAATAGCAAGGTAGCTGTTATTTGTGTGCATGGGGACACCCGAGAGTATCCAGTGACTACAGTGTGTTTCGAGACCCCCAAAGGTACCCTCTCTCATCCAGTGGGGTTAGTATCTCAATTACCGCATGATGCCATTGTGGGAAGGGATTTTCCGAAGTTCTGGGAACTGTGGGATGATCCTGAGCCCCCCACTGGTGCCCCTATGTACCAGGAATGTGATAGCCAGAACTCCTCTGAGAGTGGGGAGGACTCTCCAGAATTTCCCTTGTCAGTATTGGCAGGGGAGACTCAAGAAACTGGAGAGGAGCCCACCTCCTCAGACGAAAACCTACCGTCTGTGGAGTTTTCTGATCTGGAGGTTCACAGGGAAAATTTTGCCACAGAACAGTTAAAAGACCCCGCCCTAATAAAGGCACGGGAAAACGTAGTGGAAATAGATGGCGAGTTAGTGAACCCAGATAATACCTGCACTTACCCATACTTCAGCGTAGAGAAGGACCTACTGTATCGGGTGGCAAAAAGGGCAGAAGAAACCGTTGAGCAGCTGGTGGTGCCCAAACCTTACAGGAAGTTGGTGTTGGAGTTGGCCCATGGGCACATTCTTGGAGGTCATCTGGGGACAGAGAAAACCCGAGAGAGGGTATTACAGAGATTCTATTGGCCTGGGGTGATGAAGGACATAGAAAATTATTGTTCCTCCTGCCCTGTGTGTCAGAGGTCGGCCCCGATGCCACATTTCCGTAGCCCGCTGGTCCCTCTACCCATCATTGAGGTCCCGTTTGAGAGAATCGCAATGGATTTGGTAGGTCCTATAATCAAGTCCGCTAGGGGGCACCAGTACATATTGGTTATAATGGACTATGCCACCCGTTATCCAGAAGCGATCCCTCTCAGAAATACCTCGGCCAAAACCATAGCCAAAGAGCTATCTCTTGTTTTTAGCCGGGTGGGTATTTGTAAAGAACTGCTTACGGACCAAGGTACACCCTTTATGTCCCGGGTTATGAAAGAGCTGTGTAAATTGTTCAAAGTGACGCAATTGCGTACATCTGTGTATCACCCCCAAACCGATGGGCTGGTTGAAAGATTCAACAAAACCCTAAAACAAATGTTGAAGAAAGTGGTGGATAGAGATGGAAAGGATTGGGACTGTCTACTTCCTTATTTGATGTTTGCTATTAGGGAGGTACCCCAATCCTCTACGGGATTCTCCCCCTTTGAGTTACTGTATGGGAGACACCCAAGAGGGCTGTTGGATATTGCCAAGGAAACTTGGGAAAGTGAGAGTTCTCCCCACAGGAGTGTGATTGAGCATGTCGCCCTGATGCAAGATCGAATTGCACAGGTAATGCCCATCGTGAAGGAACATTTGGCCCAAGCGCAGTTGGCACAGCAGAGAGTGTACAACCGTGGAGCAAAGACCCGTACCTTTTCCCCGGGGGATAGGATATTGGTACTTGTCCCTACGGTTGAAAGTAAATTCCTTGCCAAATGGCAAGGCCCCTACGAGATAATGGAAAAAGTGAGCGAAGTGAATTACAAGGTCAGACAACCAGGAAGGCGAAAGCCCGAACAGATATATCACGTTAATCTGTTGAAAGCCTGGAGGGATAGAGAGTCCCTAGTCGCAGAAACTTGGTCACCAGCTCAAACTGGTTGCGTGATTCCGGAGGTTGGAATAGCAGCCACCTTGTCACAACCCCAACAACAGGAGGTTAAGGAGTTTGTGCTTCGCAACAAGGAGGTGTTCTCTGAGCTGCCGGGACAAACATCTGGGGTAGAGCATGATATTATTACCCCGCCCGGTGAAAGGGTGAAGTTAAAACCCTATCGGATCCCAGAGGCCCGACGGGAGGCAATACGGGAGGAAGTACAGAAAATGCTGAACTTAGGGGTGATAGAGGAGTCCCAAAGTGATTGGTCTAGTCCCATTGTGTTGGTGCCTAAACTGGATGGGAGCTGGCGATTTTGTAACGATTTTCGTCAGTTGAACAAAGTTACAAAATTTGACACCTACCCCATGCCACGTATAGATGAGTTGATCGACCGGCTGGGAACAGCCCGATACATGACGACTCTTGACCTCACAAAAGGGTATTGGCAAATTCCCCTGGCCAAGTCGGCCAAAGAGAAAACCGCATTTGTAACCCCAGACGGGGCGTTCCAATATAAGAGAATGCCGTTCGGGTTACAGAATGCGCCGGCCACATTCCAGCGGAAAATGGACCAGATACTGAGGCCCCATCGGAAGTATGCTGCGGCTTACCTGGATGACGTAATTGTCCATAGCACAGATTGGGCCTCACATCTGCCAAAAGTGCAAGCAGTCCTAGACTCTATCCGGGAAGCGGGGTTTACGGCTAACCCCAAGAAGTGTACCATTGGGCAGGAGGAGGCCAAATATCTTGGGTACACCATTGGCAGGGGAGTGATAAAACCCCAACTCAACAAAGTCGAGGCCATCCAGAGTTGGCCACGTCCCAACAGCAAGAAGCAGGTACGGGCCTTTCTGGGAATCGCGGGTTATTATCGGCGCTTCATTCCCCACTTTGCTTCTAAGGCTGTGCCCCTAACCAACCTGACGAAAGGGAAAGGGTCGGTCATGATTAAATGGACCCCCGAGGCTGAGGCAGCATTCCAATTCTTGAAACAAGCCTTATGTAGCCAGCCAGTGTTGTACTCACCCGACTTCTCTAAAGACTTTGTCGTACAAAGTGATGCGTCAGATGTGGGGTTAGGAGCAGTATTGTCCCAGGTCTGGAACGGGGAAGAGCACCCAGTCATTTACCTCAGCAGGAAGTTGAAGTCCCATGAGGTAAATTACGCCACGGTTGAAAAGGAGTGTTTAGCGGTGAAGTGGGCTCTAGATTCCCTTCGGTACTATCTGCTAGGTAGGCACTTTGACATGGTTACGGATCACGCTCCGTTAAAGTGGATGGCTCAAAACAAGGAGACAAATAGAAGAGTGAATAGGTGGTTCCTGGCCCTACAGGAATTCAACTTCACAGTAAAGCATCGCCCTGGCGTTCAAATGGGGAATGTGGATGCTTTGTCTCGAGTACATGAATGCCTGATTGCTGGTGTTCCAACCCCAAGGTTAAAACAAGAGGGGGGGGTATGTGACAGCAGGAAGGTAAAGTCACCTGGGTGCATCCAGGGGGGTAGATATATTTCTCCCAGATTCAGGCTTTATGCTGACTTATACAACTAGGGTGGAGAGTTGTATAAGCCCAGCTGAGGCTAGTAGGCTCATGGATGACTCATACCTCTAGGGAGAGTGTGGGGCGTCGTGCAGACAGAGATGAGACCAGCTGAACCTTGTCAGCTCATTTAGGCCTCTATAAGAAATCCCAGCTTCATTAGATGTTAGCTTATGCCTGGAACCAGACCTGTGTGGACTGTCTAGGGAGAGTGAACCCCTGTGCGGTGAGAGAAAGCCTGTGTGGCTATATTTTGCTTGGACATTTAAAACCAGGGACTAGGACAGCACCAGGCTGATCCCAGTTGTTAGTTTAGGAAACCTGCATGTTTAGTCAGAGGTCAAACTGACCAGGATTTATTTTGTTTGTTTCTTTTTGGCTTTGCTGTGTTTTTGTCACTGTACATAGAGAAATAAACCGCACCTTTTGATTTTGAAAACCACAACCTCCGTCTGCTGGCCCTGTTTTTGTGTGGGGAGCCCAACCAGGGGGTCACACACACCCGCTACCGAGTTAACCCCCTCACAATATATATATATATATATATATATATATATATACACACACACACAGTGCTTTGCAAAAGTAGTCACCCCCTTGGCTTTTTACCTATTTTGTTACATTACAGCCTTTAGTTCAATGTTATTTTAATCAGAATTATATGTGATGGATCAGAACACAATAGTCTAAGTTGGTGAAGTAAAATTTGAAAAATGTATACATAAAACTATTTTTCAGAAGTAAAAAACTGATAATTGGCATGTGCGTATGTATTCACCCCCTTTGTTATGATGACCATGAAAAGCTAAAATCTAAGTGTCACATGATCTGTCATTACATATACACACCTTTTTGAAAGGCCCCAGAGGCTGCAACACCTAAGCAAGAGCAGGGCTGGTGCAAGGATTTTTGACACCCTAGGCGAAACCTAATTTTGCCGCCCCCCCCCCCCCCCCAATTGGCTCCGCACCTCACTGAGATTTTTGCGGCGCCTCTTCACCTATTTCTTCAGCCGTGGTCCACAGGTCTGCACCTGTGCCTCTGGACCTGGCCTGAAGACAAATAGTGGATGGCACCAGCTCGCTTCCTCGCACCAGCCGTGGTCCACAGGCCAGGGCAGTATACAGACAGGTTAACTGTGTAACTCCCTGTCTGTAAGAGCAGACAGATACACTGACAATGCTTTACAGGTTCTTACTAAAAACAATAATAAATGCACATTTTTGTACCTGCAAAAAGATCTGCATTTATTCTTTTTTTTACAAAGGTGAACTTGAACCTCCACACCTCAGATCCCCCCAATTCCTGTTCTTTCAGGTTCTCAGATCACCCCAATTCTTCCACCTTCACACCTCAGATCAGCCCATCACTGTATCACCCTAAATGCCTATTCCCCTCTGCACCCCCCCATCTGCACCTCTGTTCCCCTCTGCACCCCCCCTCCGCACCTCTGTTCCCCTCTGCACACCCCACACACATATCTGTTCCCCCTCTGTACCCCCTGCGCATCTGTTCCCCCTCTGTACTCCCCCACAACTTCTGTCTCCCCTGCACATCTGTCCCCCCCACACACATCTTTTCCCTCTCTGTACCCCCTGTGCATCTGTCCCCCCCCACTCCCCACATATCATCTGTTCCCCCTCTGTACCCCCCTGTGCATCTGCCCCCCCACACACACATATCTGTTCCCTCTCTGTACCCCCCTGCACATCTGTCGTCCCCCCCACATATCATCTGTACCCCCCTGCACATCTGTACCCCCCCGCCACATATCATCTGTTCCCCCTCTGTACCCCCCTGTGCATCTGCCCCCCCCCCCCCCACTCCCCACACACACACATATCTGTTCCCCCTCTGTACCCCCCTGCGCATCTGCCCCCCCTACTCCCCACACACACACACACACACATATCTGTTCCCCCTTTGTACCCCCCTGCACATCTGTCCCCCACCCCACATATCATCTGTACCCCCCCTGCACATCTGTCCCCCCCCTTATATATCTGTTCCCCCCACATATCTGTATGGTACCCCCTGCACGTCTGTCCCCTCCCAAAACACATATATCTGTTTCCCCCTCTGTACACAGTGCAATGCACTATAAACTTGACAGGAGAGTAAACCATTTTATGTAACTGCAGACTGCAGCACTGAGCGTGCTGCCTGTGCTTCTATACCTGAGCCAGCGGTGGGTGACTGATGACTTTACTCAATGAGAGCGGCGCTGCTGCCTGTCCTCTCACAACAGAATCCCGAGTGACCAGGAGGAGGGGGAGGGGGAGCTGATATTGCGGCAAGCTCGTATGCAGGGCTTCCATCTCATCTGCCCCAGCCAGTTTCATTGCTCATGCAACTCTTCCAGTCGGCGGCTCCTTGTCCCGGCTCTCTCCCCTCATCTTCCCATTGCTAGGGCGGCACTAACACAACACACAACAGACCGGAGAGCGCCCTGGGAGGGGGGGGTGGCAGCCGGGACCCATATGCCATGTGACACTGTCTGTGATGTCCAGGGCAGAGCAGCGGAGAACTCGAGCGAGGCACGCTGGGGGCGGGGGTTTGGCGGCGCTGCTTGACATGTCAGGGCACTGGTGGAGCTCTGTGGAGGACTGTGCAGGAGTAAAATAACCAGTGGCCGGGCGCCCTAGGCGGTCGCCTAGTCCGCCTAGTGGTAGCGCCGGCCCTGAGCAAGAGGCACCACTAACCAAATACTGCCATGAAGACCACGGTACTCTCAAACAAGTAAAGGGACAATGTATAAAGTAGGGGGGGGGGGAAAATGTGGGACTTTAAATGAAGCATGTCGTTGTGAAATAAAAAGGGAAAGAGAACATTAATTAAAATGTATATTTAATTATATGCCATATACCCCTAGGGGCTGTCCATATTATGAAAAAGCAAAAACATTCATTTATATACCATAATAAATTATAGGCAATCATACATGATTTACAGGATAATCATGGTATTAAATGTTCAGCTAATATTCAAAGGACATAGTTGAAACTATGTCCTTTGAATATTAGCTGAACATTTAATACCATGATTATCCTGTAAATCATGTATGATTGCCTATAATTTATTATGGTATATAAATGAATGTTTTTGCTTTTTCATAATATGGACAGCCCCTAGGGGTATATGGCATATAATTAAATATACATTTTAATTAATGTTCTCTTTCCCTTTTTATTTCACAACGACATGCTTCATTTAAAGTCCCACATTTCCCCCCCCCCCTACTTTATACGTTTATACAGGGATGGAAGCATGCCCTTGTTTCCCTTGAGTGCGTCGGGTCATTTTCTATTTTTAAGTAAAGGGACAATGTTGTTAAGAAGTACAAGTCAGGGTTAGGTTATAAAAAAATATCCAAATCTTTGATGATCCCAAGGAGCACCATCAAATCTATCATAACCAAATGGAAAGAACATGGCACAACAGCAAACCTGCCAAGAGACGGCCGCACACAAAAACTCACGGACCGGGCAAGGAGGGCATTAATCAGAGAGGCAGCACAGAGACCTAAGGTAACCCTGGAGGAGCTTCAGAGTTCCACAGCAGAGACTGGAGTATCTGTACATAGGACGACAATAAGCTGTACGCTCCATAGAGTTGGACTTTATGACAGAGGGGTCAGAAGAAGGTCATTACTTTCAGCAAAAAACAAAATGGCACATTTTGAGTTTGTGAAAAGGCATGTGGGAGACTCCCAAAATGTATAGGGGAAGGTGCTCTGGTCTGAGACTAAAATTGAACTTTTTGACCATCAAAGAAAATGCTATGTCTGGTGAAACCCAACACATCACAATAAACACCATCACCACAGTGAAACATGGTGGTGGCAGCATCATGCTGTGGGGATGTTTTTCAGCAGTTGGGACTGGGAAACTGGTCAGAGTTGAGGGAAAGATGGATAGTGCTAAATACAGGGATATTCTTGAGCAAAACCTGTACCACTCTGTGTGTGATTTGAGGCTAGAACGGAGGTTCACCTTACAGCAGGACAATGACCCCAAACACACTGCTACAGCAACACTTGAGTGGTTTAAGTGGAAACATGTAAATGTGTTGGAATGGCCTAGTCAAAGTCCGGACCTCAATCCAATAGAAAATCTGTGGTCAGACTTAAAGATTGCTGTTCACAAGCGCAAACCATCCAACTTGAAGGAGCTGGAGCAGTTTTGCAAGGAGCAATGGGCAAAAATACCAGTGGTAAGATGTAGCAAGCTCATAGAGACTTATCCAAAGCGACTTGGAGCTGTGATAACCGCAAAAGGTGGCTCTACAAAGTATTGACTTTAGGGGGGTGAATAGTTATGCACATTGACTTTTTATGTTATTTTGTCCTATTTGTTGTTTGCTTCACAATAAAAAAAAAAAAAAACATCTTCAAAGTTGTGGACACGTTCTGTAAATTAAATGATGCAAATCCTCAAACAATCCATGTTAATTCCAGGTTGTGAGGCAACAAAATACGAAAAATGCCAAGGGGGAATATACTTTTGCAAGGCATTGTAATACAGTTCAGAGTATATAGTGCAGTCTGTGTAGTATATATAATACAGTGGAGAGTATATAGTGCAGTCCGTGTAGTATATATAATACAGTTCAGAGTATATAGTGCAGTCCGTATAGTATATATTATACAGTTCAGAGTGTATAGTGCAGTCAGTGTAGTATATATAATACAGTGGAGAGTATATAGTGCAGTCAGTCTAGTATATATATAATACAGTTCAGAGTATATAGTGCAGTCCGTGTAGTATATATAATACAGTTCAGAGTATATAGTGCAGTCCGTGTAGTATATATAATACAGTGCAGAGTATATAGTGCAGTCCGTGTACTGTAGTGTATATATAATACAGTTCAGAGTATATAGTGCAGTCCATGTAGTATGTGTGTATGTGTATATATATATATATTGTGACAGCAGGAAGGTAAAGTCACCTGGTTGCATCCAGGGGGGTAGATATATTTCTCCCAGATTCAGGCTTTATGCCGACTTATACAACTAGGGAGTTGATGAAGCCCAGCTGAGGCTAGTGGGCTCATGAATGACTCATACCTCTAGGGAGAGTGCTGGGCGTCGTGAGGCAGGGAGTTGATGAGACCAGCTGAAGCCTGTCAGTTCGTTTAAGGCCTCTATAAAAACTCCCAGATTCATTAGGTGTTTGCTCATGCCTGGAACCAGACCTGTGTGGACTGTCTAGGGAGAGTGAACCCCTGTGCGGTGAGGCAAAGCCTGTGTGGCTATTTGTTTGGACTTTTACTAAACCAGGGACTTAGGGACTAGGACAGCACCAGGCTGATCCCAGTTGTTAGTTTAGGAAACCTGCATGTTTAGTCAGAGGTCAAACTGACCAGGATTTATTTTGTTTGTTTCTTTTTGGCTTTGCTGTGTTTTTGTCACTGTACATAGAGAAATAAACCGCACCTTTTGATTTTGAAAACCACAACCTCCGTCTGCTGGCCCTGTTTTTGTGTGGGGAGCCCAACCAGGGGGTCACACACACCCGCTACCGAGTTAACCCCCTCACAGTTGGTGGAGAACCAGTGGCAGTTTTTTTTAAGCCAGCATGGAGGAGATACTGAAACAGCTGGCTCTAGCAAATGCCAATCAACAGCAGACAAATGCAGGTTTGCAAAGGAGCCTTGCAGCCCAGCAGCAAGCTCATCAACAAGCCCAGCAGCAATCTGAGGCCCACTTCATAGACCTGTTACAGAAGCAAGAGCAGAGACTACAACAAATGGAAGCAGTAATGCAGCAACGTCCGCAGACCAGTGAGGAAAGCCGTCCCACTAATACCGCGTCCTTTGGGGTGAGTCGTTTATTGACAAAAATGACTGGAGAGGATGATCCAGAGGTATTTTTGACCACATTTGAAAGGACTGCTGAAAGAGAAAAGTGGCCTGAGGAGCAGTGGGCTGGACTGGTGGCTCCTCTGTTAACTGGTGAATCGCAGAAGGCTTACTATGACCTAGAGCCTGACCAAGCAAAAGACTATGTGATGCTAAAAGCTGAAATATTGGCAAGGCTGGGTGTCACCCTGGCTGTCCGGGCTCAGCGTGTGCATAACTGGACTTTCCAGCTTGGAAAACCCCCCAGGTCTCAAATGTATGATCTCATTCACCTGAGCAGGAAGTGGCTACAGCCAGAGACTTTGTCCGCACCGGAGATTGTGGAACGTGTTGTGATGGATCGTTTCTTGAGAGCTCTTCCTACCGCCATTCAAAAGTGGGTAAGCCATGGAGACCCAGAAACGGCCGGTAAACTTGTGGATCGTGTAGAGAGATACTTGGCTACAGAGAACCTGACGGCCTCTTCCAGAGACTCTCGGACTTTCCACCCTAAGACCAGACCATCCCCAGGGGCGGATAAGAGGATTCCAAGGGGTGAGGGTGGAGAGAGTGAGAGGGTGGGAGCTCTACCCCAAGTTTGGCGAGAACAGCCTGGGAAATCAGCGGCTCAAGAGGCCGCAAGAAGGATCGTTTGCTACCGCTGCCGGCAAGCGGGACATATTGCAGCAAATTGCCCGGTTGTGGAGGAACCCATGCAATGTGACTTTCTGATGGACAGACGTCAGTCGCTGTGTGCGACAGTCGCATGCACTGCCATTCGGGGAACTGAGAAACATTTATGCAAAATGTGTATTAATGGTAGAAATGTTGTGGTATTACTGGATTCAGGTAGCCTTGTGACCCTGATAAAGGCTGAATTAGTTAAAACAGAGGTCTCTGGGAATAGCAAGGTAGCTGTTATTTGTGTGCATGGGGACACCCGAGAGTATCCAGTGACTACAGTGTGTTTCGAGACCCCCAAAGGTACCCTCTCTCATCCAGTGGGGTTAGTATCTCAATTACCGCATGATGCCATTGTGGGAAGGGATTTTCCGAAGTTCTGGGAACTGTGGGATGATCCTGAGCCCCCCACTGGTGCCCCTATGTACCAGGAATGTGATAGCCAGAACTCCTCTGAGAGTGGTGAGGACTCTCCAGAATTTCCCTTGTCAGTATTGGCAGGGGAGACTCAAGAAACTGGAGAGGAGCCCACCTCCTCAGACGAAAACCTACCGTCTGTGGAGTTTTCTGATCTGGAGGTTCACAGGGAAAATTTTGCCACAGAACAGTTAAAAGACCCCGCCCTAATAAAGGCACGGGAAAACGTAGTGGAAATAGATGGCGAGTTAGTGAACCCAGATAATACCTGCACTTACCCATCATTGAGGTCCCGTTTGAGAGAATCGCAATGGATTTGGTAGGTCCTATAATCAAGTCCGCTAGGGGGCACCAGTACATATTGGTTATAATGGACTATGCCACCCGTTATCCAGAAGCGATCCCTCTCAGAAATACCTCGGCCAAAACCATAGCCAAAGAGCTATCTCTTGTTTTTAGCCGGGTGGGTATTTGTAAAGAACTGCTTACGGACCAAGGTACACCCTTTATGTCCCGGGTTATGAAAGAGCTGTGTAAATTGTTCAAAGTGACGCAATTGCGTACATCTGTGTATCACCCCCAAACCGATGGGCTGGTTGAAAGATTCAACAAAACCCTAAAACAAATGTTGAAGAAAGTGGTGGATAGAGATGGAAAGGATTGGGACTGTCTACTTCCTTATTTGATGTTTGCTATTAGGGAGGTGCCCCAATCCTCTACGGGATTCTCCCCCTTTGAGTTACTGTATGGGAGACACCCAAGAGGGCTGTTGGATATTGCCAAGGAAACTTGGGAAAGTGAGAGTTCTCCCCACAGGAGTGTGATTGAGCATGTCGCCCTGATGCAAGATCGAATTGCACAGGTAATGCCCATCGTGAAGGAACATTTGGCCCAAGCGCAGTTGGCACAGCAGAGAGTGTACAACCGTGGAGCAAAGACCCGTACCTTTTCCCCGGGGGATAGGATATTGGTACTTGTCCCTACGGTTGAAAGTAAATTCCTTGCCAAATGGCAAGGCCCCTACGAGATAATGGAAAAAGTGAGCGAAGTGAATTACAAGGTCAGACAACCAGGAAGGCGAAAGCCCGAACAGATATATCACGTTAATCTGTTGAAAGCCTGGAGGGATAGAGAGTCCCTAGTCGCAGAAACTTGGTCACCAGCTCAAACTGGTTGCGTGATTCCGGAGGTTGGAATAGCAGCCACCTTGTCACAACCCCAACAACAGGAGGTTAAGGAGTTTGTGCTTCGCAACAAGGAGGTGTTCTCTGAGCTGCCGGGACAAACATCTGGGGTAGAGCATGATATTATTACCCCGCCCGGTGAAAGGGTGAAGTTAAAACCCTATCGGATCCCAGAGGCCCGACGGGAGGCAATACGGGAGGAAGTACAGAAAATGCTGAACTTAGGGGTGATAGAGGAGTCCCAAAGTGATTGGTCTAGTCCCATTGTGTTGGTGCCTAAACCGGATGGGAGCTGGCGATTTTGTAACGATTTTCGTCAGTTGAACAAAGTTACAAAATTTGACACCTACCCCATGCCACGTATAGATGAGTTGATCGACCGGCTGGGAACAGCCCGATACATGACGACTCTTGACCTCACAAAAGGGTATTGGCAAATTCCCCTGGCCAAGTCGGCCAAAGAGAAAACCGCATTTGTAACCCCAGACGGGGCGTTCCAATATAAGAGAATGCCGTTCGGGTTACAGAATGCGCCGGCCACATTCCAGCGGAAAATGGACCAGATGCTGAGGCCCCATCGGAAGTATGCTGCGGCTTTCCTGGATGACGTAATTGTCCATAGCACAGATTGGGCCTCACATCTGCCAAAAGTGCAAGCAGTCCTGGACTCTGTTCGGGAAGCGGGGTTTACGGCTAACCCCAAGAAGTGTACCATTGGGCAGGAGGAGGCCAAATATCTTGGGTACACCATTGGCAGGGGAGTAATAAAACCCCAACTCAACAAAGTCGAGGCCATCCAGAGTTGGCCACGTCCCAACAGCAAGAAGCAGGTACGAGCCTTTCTGGGAATCGCGGGTTATTATCGGCGCTTCATTCCCCACTTTGCTTCTAAGGCTGTGCCCCTAACCAACCTGACGAAAGGGAAAGGGTCGGTCATGATTAAATGGACCCCCGAGGCTGAGGCAGCATTCCAATTCTTGAAACAAGCCTTATGTAGCCAGCCAGTGTTGTACTCACCCGACTTCTCTAAAGACTTTGTCGTACAAAGTGATGCGTCAGATGTGGGGTTAGGAGCAGTATTGTCCCAGGTCTGGAACGGGGAAGAGCACCCAGTCATTTACCTCAGCAGGAAGTTGAAGTCCCATGAGGTAAATTACGCCACGGTTGAAAAGGAGTGTTTAGCGGTGAAGTGGGCTCTAGATTCCCTTCGGTACTATCTGCTAGGTAGGCACTTTGACATGGTTACGGATCACGCTCCGTTAAAGTGGATGGCTCAAAACAAGGAGACAAATAGAAGAGTGAATAGGTGGTTCCTGGCCCTACAGGAATTCAACTTCACAGTAAAGCATCGCCCTGGCGTTCAAATGGGGAATGTGGATGCTTTGTCTCGAGTACATGAATGCCTGATTGCTGGTGTTCCAACCCCAAGGTTAAAACAAGAGGGGGGGGTATGTGACAGCAGGAAGGTAAAGTCACCTGGTTGCATCCAGGGGGGTAGATATATTTCTCCCAGATTCAGGCTTTATGCCGACTTATACAACTAGGGAGTTGATGAAGCCCAGCTGAGGCTAGTGGGCTCATGAATGACTCATACCTCTAGGGAGAGTGCTGGGCGTCGTGAGGCAGGGAGTTGATGAGACCAGCTGAAGCCTGTCAGTTCGTTTAAGGCCTCTATAAAAACTCCCAGATTCATTAGGTGTTTGCTCATGCCTGGAACCAGACCTGTGTGGACTGTCTAGGGAGAGTGAACCCCTGTGCGGTGAGGCAAAGCCTGTGTGGCTATTTGTTTGGACTTTTACTAAACCAGGGACTTAGGGACTAGGACAGCACCAGGCTGATCCCAGTTGTTAGTTTAGGAAACCTGCATGTTTAGTCAGAGGTCAAACTGACCAGGATTTATTTTGTTTGTTTCTTTTTGGCTTTGCTGTGTTTTTGTCACTGTACATAGAGAAATAAACCGCACCTTTTGATTTTGAAAACCACAACCTCCGTCTGCTGGCCCTGTTTTTGTGTGGGGAGCCCAACCAGGGGGTCACACACACCCGCTACCGAGTTAACCCCCTCACAATATATATATATATATATATATATATATATATATATATAACAGTGCACAGAGTATATAGTGCAGTCAGTGTAGTATATATATAATACAGTGCAGAGTATATGGTGCCATCAGTATAGTATATATAACGGAAAATTGTATACTTACCTTTCCGTAATTTTCCTTTCCTGGTGCCTACCATGGCAGCATACCAATGGTTAATAGCTCTGCCCCGATGAACCCACAGGACCACGTAACTCTATAAAAGAAAGAGTTACTCCCCCCTCAGGTATTCTTGTAACTAGTCTTCAGACCTCCTCCCAAATCTCAGGAGATAAGGATTGCCACGTCTAGGGTATAGTGCGACATGAAGGTGATGAAGGATGACTAACTAGCCGTCCTGCAAATTGTCTCCCTAGAGGCCCTAGCCCAAACGTTGCCGAGGCAGAGGACCTTCCCTGTGATGAGTGCGCATTCGGCGCACTTCGGACTGGGAGACCACTAGCCAGATACGTCCTTGGACTAGCTTGGAGGGCGTCATCGCTTTCTTTGCGCCCTTGGCAATAACGAATGAACATTGGTCTTTGCGAAACTGTTGTGTTAGTTCTAAGTAATGCCTCAGGGATCTGGCTATATCCAAACAGTGTAGTTTGAGAAGATTGGATGTTCTCCGAACGTCAGGAGGAGCCATACCCGGCTGAGAATGTAGAGTGCAGACACTTTAGAGACATGCTGGTGAATAGGCTGTAGGACTACCCTGCATGGGAAAAAGGTGACGTAGGGTTCCTGTGCCCCTAGAGGCTGTGTTTCTGACGCCTTACGACCTGACATGATGGCAATCAGCAAGGTAGGTTCCCAATGTAATGTCTCCCAATGCACACTCTTTAGTGGGTGCAAAGGGAGGGTCTGTTACCCCATATGGGTGTCTGACAGATGTCTTATGAGTCTTCCCGGGAGGACACGGACTTTGACTGTTTTCAGGAAACGTTCTACGAGGAGATTCAGTGCCCAGCGTGCGCCCGTCAAAGCTGACAAGGCTACAGGCTGAACCTTCAGAGTGCTTTAGACTTCAGCCTAAGTCCAGACCAGTTAGTAGAAAGAGTAGAATCTTTGGAGCCCAGGGTCTAGCGGATTGAAATGGTTGGATTCTGCCAGTTCTGTGAATCCCCTTCGAAACCTTAATATAAGTTGGCATAGGTGTATGACTCTCTTGGCTGTAATAATGTTTGGGTGACACAATGCGAGCACCCTAGGTTACCCAGTCTGCTCTGCTCAGCTTTCAGGGCTTCAAGTCCAGGATCCCCGGACGTGGGAGAAAGAAGTCATCTTGATATAGGAGCTTGTCCGTGTGTGGAAGCTGTTCTGAGCTATTTGACTAATAGTGGAAACCGTGTGTGGAATCGGAAGTGGGCTGCACCGAGCCATTTTGACTGAGAGTGGAAACCATTGTCTCCTTTCCCAGTATGGTATGGTTGCCAGGATAGTGACCTTCTCCGACAATAGAAGCTGGAGGGAACTCAGTATCAGAGTAATCTTGAGGGAATCTCATAAAAAGCAGAGGAGTTTTGCTTTGAGCGGGAAGCTCAAAGCTCTCAATGGGGAGTACCCCACAGTTGGTATATCCACCGGACAATCCACAGGCCTAGTGACTATTTGTTGCTGTTGAAAGACCTTGAAAGGCGATCGGTTAGCTGATTCTCAGGGGCTGGGATGTAGGCCGCCTGAAGATTGACCAAATTGTCCTCCGCCCATGAACTAATTGGGGCTACGTCGCTGGACAGAGACCCGCTGTGCGTCCCGTCTAGGCTTTGAACATAGGCCACTGCCGCCTTGTCGTCTATCTGAACCAGTATGGACTTGCTCCCAAGAAGAGGGACTAGATGTGCCGTCCATGCCACTCTTAGCTCTAGGATATCGGAAATCATACTCTCCGAGTTGAAACCTCATCTTCCTTGTACTAACTGGCTCTTTGGTGATGTGTCACCCCCCCAGTCTTAAGATGCAAGAATGGGTTAGGGAGCGGTGAACTAGGATGTTGGGAGGCCATGCCCACCCCCAAGGCTGGTTTCCACCGATAACTCTCATTTGTTATCGGTGCCTCTTTTCTTCATTGTGCCAGAAAGCCCAAAACGGAGATTGTAAACACCAACTGTTCACTTCCTCCACCTTCTATACCAATTCAGGGATCCTCTGGTGGAAGTGACACCGCCTTCACCAGGATGTTGACTAAAGTTTGCAGCTGCGCCCGTAGGCGTCAATTGACTGAGCAGATAAGTCACTTGAATTGGACGAAATGTAGGACCCTGACCTCCTTTCCCAGAAGGAAGCCAGGATGGTTGCTAAGACCTTGGTGAAGGTTTTGGGGATTGATGAAATCCCAAAGGGAAGATATTGGAAGTGGAGGCGCAGATCGCCTACTTTCAACCCGGGAAAAAGATTGGAAAGTTGATGGATGAAAATGTGAAGGAAAGAAATCCTGGAGACTTATAGAGACCATCCAAATATCTGGCTGTACTGACAGAATTACGGTGTCTAGGGGTACCGAATGACATGTTCTATCCGAACGTATCCGTCAACCCCTCTGGATCCAACACGAGTCTCCAGCCCCTGATTTCCTGGGAATTAAAAGAAAGGACTGGGGAGTAGAGCCCCGGGTGTTCCTCCAAGTTTGGTACTGGCAATACTGCCTGTTGGTGTAGAAGTATTTGAATACACTGAAAGAGAGCTTCCTTCTCGCCCTTGGAGATCAGAATTTGGTGGGTTGGAGAGAAGGGGGGTGGAGGATGGATTGAACTTCCAAAAAAGAATAATCCCTTGAAGGATCGTGGAGGCTGCATGGACCATTGCAGTTTTCCCACTCCAACCTGGACGAAAGGCCTGATGTTACTGCCAGACCTGTGGATCAGGGGGGTCAGAAGGACTTCTGGCTCTTAACCGACGAAGACGCGGTCTTTAAGAATTGTCCAATTTGGGAAAGGTGGCTCGTGAGCCTTCCCAGCCTCTTCTCTCTTGATCTTTGTTTGGTAACTGACCGTGAGGCGAAATCTCTTCTCCTATCTTGGGGAAGAAATATATATATATTTTTTTATATCGCCGAATTGGTCCTTCCATCATATCCGACATCAGGATTGCATTGCAGATTGGTCCACTGACCATGGCTTTAGCCGAAATGCCCTTCTGGTCGTGATGAAGTATAGCATGGCTCTGGGGGAGCACCCCAGGACATCGATGGCTGCATTCTCGGCTAGCCTCATGACCGACGCGCTCAAAGTCGGATCTGAATCAAGGAGCTGAGCATCTGCTTCTGAGACATTGATTGTAGGCGATGTGCTTTCCCCACTTTTCGCCCCTCGTTCTCCTGACCTTGTAAAGGTAATGGTCAAAGCTTTCTTTGTCAGGTGAGGGAAAAAACAATATATACTCCCGTTTGGACAGAGGATACCAGATCTTCCTCCCACTGAATCGCATCTTTAAACGCAATAACATGATAAAAATGTGATGCGATTTTACTAAACTGACATCAAAATGTTGATATGTTCTTTTTGGCTGCAATCGACTCGCCTTCTGAATCCGCTTCTGAACCAATCTGGAGAGAAAATAATAGGATTTTTTGTACTCACCGTAAAATCCTTTTCTCTGACATCCATGGACTGACACGGCGTCTCTTTACACGTGGGTTATGTCCTTGCTTGCAGGAGAAGACCTAGGCAGAATGTGAGATTTTATACATACATTCCAAAAGCCAGAGCTGAACAGCCCCACCCAGGGGGCGGTCCCTCCGGACATAACCCTCCCACTGCAGTCAGCAGACCTCAGTTCGTAACAAAGCAGTACAAACTTAAAAGGAAGGGTGGGTGCCGTGTCAGTCCATGGATATCAGAGAAAAGGATTTTACGGTGAGTACAAAAAATCCTATTTTCTCTTATCATCCATGGACTGACACGGCGTCTCTTTACACTTTACACGTGGGATGTCCCAAAGCAGTGTCAAGAGGGATGGGAGCAGTATAAATGGAAAAACCAAAAACTTCACTCCAAAGAAGGCAGAGCTCCTCAACGGAGGAGTTGCAACTTTAAACAGCGGCCTGCAGCACCCTGCGGCCGAAGGAAGCATCCGAAGATGCAGCCACATCAACCTTATAAAACTTAGAAAAGGTATGAACGGATGACCAGGTCGCCACCTTGCACACTTGTGCAACCGACACTTGATGTCGGAAAACCCAGGAAGCACCAATTGTCTTGGTGGAATGCGCCGTAACCGGAAAGGGAGGCGCCCGCCCCTTGAGAGCATAGGCTTGAATGGCGGTTTGTCTGATCCACCTAGAAATGGTGGCAGACGAAGCCGCTTGGCCCTGTTTTGGACCAGAGACAGTCACAAACAGTGAGTCAGACTTCTGAATAGAAACAGTAGCAGACAGGTACACCCGCAAGGCTCGTACCACATCCAATGCGTGAAGCGCAAACTCCCAGGGATGCGATGGGTGAGGACACAAGGACGGGAGGACAATGTCCTCATTTAGGTGAAAAGCCGAGACCACCCTTGGTAAAAAAGAAGGACGCAGACGCAACACCGCCTTATCCTTAAGGATGACTAAATATGGCGACTTGCAGGACAAGGCTGCCAACTCAGACATTCGTCTAACAGAAGTGATCACCACTAAAAACTTTGGAGACAAAGTCAAGAGGGAAATATCCCTGATATTCCCAAAAAGGAGGTTCCTGGAGGACCGAGAGCACCAAATTCAGATCCAACGGTGGGAGAGGAGGCTTGACAGGAGGGAGCACATGGCGAACCCCCAACACAAGGTGCTAACCAAGAAATGACCCGCTAGAGGTCACTGAAAGAAGACGGCCAAGGCCGAAATCTGATCCTTAATGGTACTCAAAGCAAGCTTTTGGGTCACTCCACGCTGCGGAAGACGCAGGATTCTGGGGACGTAATACGTCCGAGGACGCCAGTCCAGCTCTTCGCACATGGCGATGTAAGCTTTCCAGGTACGGTGATAGATCTTTCTGGAGGAAGACTTCCGTGCCCTAAACATGGTCAAAGTGACCGAGTCCGAGAGACCTCGGTCCCTCAACACCTGGCTTTAAACAGCCATGCCATTAACGCCAGAGACTGTAAAGCCGGATGAAATATAGGACCTTGAGACAGAAGGTCCTCCCTCATTGGCAACCGCCAGGGAACGTCCGCGACGAGACGTACCAGTGACGCCGAGGCCAATCCGGAGCAATTAGGATTACCGGAGTTCCCTCGGTCGCCACCCCGCGTGACAGACGAGGGAGCAGCTGCAGCGGAGGATAAACGTATCTCAGGTGATAAGGACCCCATGGGGCCGCCAACGTATCCGAGGCATCCGCCAAAGGATCCCTAGATCTGGCCACAAACCTCGACACCTTGCGATTGAGTCGAGAGGCCATCGGTCCACATCCGGCGTGCCCCACCGTCGGCAAAGGAGCTGAAATATACAAGGACCACTCTCCGTGGTCCAGCGTCTGGCGACTCAGATAGTCCGCCTGCCCATTGTCTATGCCCGGAATGTAAACTGCCTACAGAGCCGGCACGTTTCGTGGTTTACATACGCCACTGCCGTGGCAGCGCCTGACTGGATCCTGATGGAGCGACCCTGTAATCTCTCCGACCCGAGGAGAGGCACAGACTGATTGCCCGTAATTTCCAGAACAGTGATTGGTAAACGGGCTTCGTCCGGAGTCCAAAGCCCTTGGGCCGACAGGACTCCCCAGACTCCACCCCAGCCCGCCAGGCTGGTGTCCGTCGTGAGTACCGTCCATTGGATGGGGAGGAACGACTTTCCGGACCGAAGAGCCAAGGATCTCAACCACCATGTCAGGGACGCCCTGACCAGGTGACTCACCTGGATCCGAAGATCCAAGGACAACGGGGATTTTTCCCAGGTGGACAAGACCTCCTTCTGAAATGCTCTGGTGTGTGATTGGGCATACGGAACGGCCACGAAGGAGGCTCCCACGAGTCCCGGGACTCTCATGTAAAAACGGATTGACGACCATTTTCGGGACGTCAGCACCCGCACTGCAGACTGAAGTGTCAGCAACTTTTCCGGAGGTAGGATACCTTTTCCAAGGAGTCCAGAATCAGACCTAGATACTCCAGACACCGAGTCGGGACCAGGACTGACTCCTGAATGTTCAGGAACCACCCGAAGTCCCTGAGGGTCTGATTGATGATAGTCACGCTTTCTTCTAAGTCTGAGACACTTACTGCTCTTAGCAGAAGATCGTCCAGATAGCCCACGACAGCAATGCCTCGCTGTATCAGAAAGGCTAGAACCGGAGCAAGCACCTTGGTGAACACCCTTGGTGCCGAGGCTAGGCTGAAAGGAAGAGCCACAAATCGATAGTGGACTTCCCTGATCGCAAAGCGCAGAAACTTCTGGTGACTTGCGCAGATCAGAACATGCAAGTAGGCGTCCTTGAGTCCAAGGACGCCAGAAAAAAATCCCCTTGACGGAGTGTATTGATCACCTGCGAATGGATTCCATGCGGAACTTTTGCACCTTCACCAAGGCATTCAGGGCCTTGAGGTCCAAGATAGGCCGAACCCCGTCCCTTTTTTGGGACGACAAACAGATTCGAGTAGAATCCTTGAAAACTCTCCTGTGACGGAACCGGCACAATCACTCCAGACCTGATCAAATCCTGTACAGCCCCCAAGAGGGCTGCCCGACGGGTAGGAAGGAGAGGAAGATTCGAGGGAAAGAATCTGTCTGGGGGCCAGGATGGGAATACTATCCTGTATCCTGAGGTGACTACCTCGCACACCCATCGGTCGGAGATTCGGGAAGTCCACCGATCCGTGAACCTGCTAAGTCGTCCCCCCATCCCAGAGTCGGGCGGAGGCAAGACTTCACGCGGAGGCGGGCTTGGGAGCCGCTTGTTTGGCTTACGCACCCAGGGACACTTGTGCCCACCAACCGCACTGCCGTCAGTCTGAGAGGGCCTACCCGTGGACTCCGACTGATGAAAAAAAAACCTATTTTTTGCTGGAAAGGAAGAACCCTGTTTGCGGCGGGCCTCCTTACCCTTGCTAGTCTAAGGAAGAAGAGTGCTTTTACCTCCCGTGACATCCTTGACGATGTCATCCAGATCAGCACCGAAAGGTCTACCACCTTTAAATGGTAGATCCGTCACAAGCTTCTTAAAGGCTAGGTCAGCAGACCAGCATTTCAACCAGATAATACGACGCAATACCACCGCCGAGACAGAGGCCCTGGATATTAAAGGGGCCGCGTCCAACGTGGCGTCGCACACATAAACCAGGCCCTGCACCAGTTGGTGGGCCAGAGCAACTGTGTCTGGAGGAAGATTACGCTCCTGTCCAGCTAGGTGCAACATTTTGCCCAACCTGTAAGTGTTTGAGACACAAGGGTCGCTGCTACCACAGGCCGTAGGGCGGATCCCAACAAGGCAAACATGGCTCTGCTCACCACTTCTGACCTCCTGTCAGTGGGGTCCTCAAACGTAGGAGTCCCCTCCATCGAGAGAGTGATGGCCTTGTTAAACCGGGCACAGAGTTAATAATACCAGAAGACCCGGCGTTCTTCCTCTTACATGTTAACCAGATACCTGACAGGAGATATAAGGAATCATGCATTCCCAACCTCTTAGATGCCGCTAAGGCATGTATCCCCTTAAAATGGGAATCACCATCACCACCGACGATGGAGATGTGGATTCGTAAGGTACAAGAGATTAGTAAACTAGAAGACCTAGTTCTTTCTGCACACCAACAGCATAGAAGGTATTCCGAGACCTGGCATGCCTGGAACACCTTCTTGGCTTCGGATGAGAGGAAAACCCTCTCCGAAAATGAAATGATGGAGGAAAGAATTAACAAACATTAAGCCCATTAATTGATGTAACTTAGAAAAAGGAAAGTCGGCCATTTTTTTTTTTTTTTTTGACGGTCATAGAGAGACAGAATGTTGGGATAGACTCCCCTTTTCTCCTTTTTTCCCTTTTTTTTTTTTTTTTTTTTTTTTTCTTCCCTCTTTTCCCCTCTTTTTTTTTTATGCCACTGTTTTGAATATGAGGTCATGCTTTAGATACTTCTACTGGTTAGGTGTTTGAAATAATGGATGTGGAGCTGGATGTATCTTTTGGATATTGTATAATTGTATATTATGATGTTGTATTTCCTTGTATCAAAAAGAATAAATAAAATAATTGAAAAAAACCGGGTGACTGGAGGGTCGACCACTGGGGGAGAAGCCCACTTTTTAAGTAGGGCATCTTCAAAGGGGCATCTGATAGACAAAAGCCGCGGGACCATAAAAATCTTCTGCGGCTTTTCCCAAACCTTATCAATGAGCTGGTCAAAGAAAGTTACATATGGAAAAACCTCTTTAGAAGGCCTGGCCTTAAAAGAACCAAAGGAGACTGTATCCGCCTGAGGTTCTGCATCCGCAGCATTTAGCTTGAGAGTGTCCCTCACCGCAGTCATGAGTACACTAACAAGCGCCCTGTCATTTACTGACTCAGAACTGGGGTCTTCCTCACAAGGAATGTCCTGTTCAACACCATCAAAATATTCAGAGCTAGGGTCCTGAGCGGTAGTGGCTAGGCCCATATCTGAATCAGCGCACACCCCTTGCGTAGATAATATGGGGAGAGGGCACTTTTTTGCTCCCTTGCGCTCGCACACCGCTCCCATCCTGGTCAGAAATGATTCCAGGACTGCCCACAACTGGTCCATAGGGACCACAGGTGCTGAAGCACTGCCTGTTGCCACTGACATGTTAGGGGAAGCTGGTGACACAGACTCCATATTGTCCCCCTCTAAGACTCCTCAGATAAAAAGTCCACCCACAGGCTGTGCTGACTGAGGAGGGGGCACCCAGGGGACTCACCAAACCGGACCAGGGACCGCTCGGTTCCGCCATCTGTACCACGCTGTGTCAGCGCTGGTGAGCCGTGAGGGGAATGTGAGGAGATTTGCGCTGTTACAGCAGCGCTAGAGGCCAAAACTAGTGCTGAAATGCGCGCGGGCTACAAGAAAATGGCCGCCACACTTCACTGAGGCGATCCGCGGCAAGATGGCCGCCATGACGCAGTTAATGTGAAAAGAGCACACACACAGCGCCACTCGGCGTTCAGGCCCCAAAACACACAAAAGGCCCCAAGCATATATGCAGACCAGCATGAGCCCCCCCCAAGAACAGTGTGACCCCCAGGCACCCCACACAGTACAGCGCCAGCAATGGTGACAGAGAGTGACAATAAAATACAGGGGGAGACAGGGAAAATCCCCCACAGAGAAACACACAGCCATTTGTACTCACCTGCAGGCAGGAGAGACTACTTACCCGTCCCCTGAGGGACCCACTGGTGTGTTTCTGACAGGACTATCACAGTGCAGTACTGAGTAGCTGTCGGCCCGGTCCACCGCGAAAGATACAGTCAGTCAGGAACTGTTCAGTCTTGAGAGGACCGTGGGAGCATGAAAGCAAACCCGGCCACCGCTGGAGTCATGGGGTATGTCGTGAACTGAGTCTCACGCCACAAGGCGAGGATCAGCACGCTCGATGGTCGGACAGGGAAGACTACGAGGATATCTTGTACCCAACCTGTTGGCCAACAGACAGTTGATAGAAGATTCTCAAAAATAAAATAAAAAATAATTTCCAAAAAGGAATAAAAATAGGTCAGGAGACAGGCTCCTGAGAGAGCCATGTCTTCTCCTTCTGCTAGGCAGAAAAAAACTGAGGTCTGCTGACTGCAGTGGGAGGGTTATGTCCAGAGGGACCACCCCCTGGGTGGGGCTGTTCAGCTCTGGCTTTTAGAATGTATGTATAACATCTCACATTCTGCCTAGGTCTTCTCCTGCAAGCAGGGACATAACCCACGTGTAAAGTGTAAAGAGACGCCGTGTCAGTCCATGGATGATAAGAGAAAGCGTGTTTTATTGCTCTTTCCTCCTTAGACGGACCTTGGCCATATGCTAATTTTCCCAGTAGGGTTTGTTCCCACAAACTCAACAGGCTTTTACCCTGGATGTGCAGAATTGTGCTGGGAGTCATGCCTGGTTGGGGTATGCTGGGGTGACCTCCGTCACTGCGGGAGGTATTTCCCTCGAGAGAACCCCTGCGGGTGGCTCTCGGTGCGGGCTTGCGGAAATAAACAGAGAATGTTTCCATATGCCCTGTGCTCTTTGAATGAAGGAACTTACCTGTTAGTTGCGGTCCTTACCTAGCGGTATGTTGAGGATCTTTATTGATGCGGCATTGTAATATCAGAGCGGCTAGGGCTAAGATTAAATCTAAGTACGTAAAGGTGTAGGAAGGGGATACTAATTAATACTACTATTAATTATTTACCAATATACCGATGTACATACACATCGATATACACCCATACACATATATATGTGCGCATGCATGTATATACATATATATATATATATATATATGAGTGAGTTATAGATGCTTAAAATGGCCCTTCCTGCATGAGCACCGCTCAGCGCTTAGGATTTAGAGCGATAGATGGTGTAACCTGAATATTATAGACTGTATGTTTATGTGATTATGAAAGTGATCCTAATCACAGTAAGCAGCTGCTGAAGGTGCGTAGATAATGTAAAAACAATATTTGAAGGAGCATCAAAGGCTAACTATAAATAATGTAAAACAATAAAACTGTACACAATGAAATGGTGAACAATAAATACTGAGACACATTAGAAATGTAAACCATGTGACTGTCCATAAATAGTGTAGCAGCGCTCTTGTCAAAAATGACAAGCTTCTTTATGTGTTAATCTGCACACAAAGGAACTGATGAGTAAAGAGAAAGTGATATTTTTATCCCAGTGCAATGATACAGTTCAAAGGATCATCCGTCATGTGTCGCATGAAAGTAGAGAAGTCCCCCTTTGGGGATGCACTCACCAAAATGTAGACAAAGATGAGCCTTATCACCAAACATAGGATTGCCTCTTCCTTTTCTTTCATTCCTCCACCGATATCCAGCTCTTTTTTGCTCAGGTATTCAGGTTAATACATATGGGGAAAAAAATGGCCACATAGCGTAATATTGCTTAACTCATTTATTCCCATAGATAACCCCCCCTTACAAATGGATACGTACAAAAATTGAAATCAGGTCCTCGTTGCTCATATGTGTATACACATTTAAATGCATATGGTTGTTTTGTATTTTTGTATTTTTGTATGCATAATTTAATTTATAGGTATGTGTAGATATATAGTTTACGGATACACACATATATATAAATTATTGGTATATACATGTATGGATTTTATGGACATATTTTAACATACATATAATTCTTCATATAGTTTATATACTTTTTTACATATATATTTTTTATACATTTTTTATACTTTTTTTATACTTTTTGCATATATGTTTTTTTATATATATTTTTATATATATATATATATATATATATATATATATATATATTTTATGTATATATATATATATATATATTATATATGGATTTTTATATGTAATTTTATATTTTTCTACACCTCCTCTTATTATGCACAGTTCTAAATTCATAAACAGTAATTTATGGATTGTAGCATTCATGGCATATCAAATATCGCTGTATGTGTGGGGTTTCATCCCAGCACACTAACTGCAATGCAATGTCTCCATCTAGGGCTCCGTTTCGATGTAGAAACGTTATACATCGACATCCAGGGGCTATACTTAATTGCACAATTAATTAACGACCATGGAGATGGCCTTTTAAATTAATTAATTTTTCCAAATTGAATAGTGTCCGTAAAATTTATATGTACAATCATTGTATTAATTTGCGGACACTACGCCGCTGGCTTAATGCTTGGAGAGATGCAGGTCCTCCCCTTGGGCGGGCTCTTCTCACTTAACCTACAGACTTTGTTTAGCATAGCTGGGGGGTGTGAGCAAGTACTCTGCTAGGATTGGTTTTCAGCATAGGAGTGACGTCCGCCTCTCACAGATAAAACACCGGCTACTGCGGCTCGAGACCACGCCCTCAGACGAAGTCCGGAAGTGACGAAACGCGTCAGGGTCGTGGTCTCGCCATACCGGAAGTGACGCTTGCGCTCCACCGCATCCAGGAACCAGGAAGTGGTAACAAGTTTACACGCTGTTCATAGCGTGGACCCCCATCTACTGGCGCCTTAGATGTACTGAACAGCCAGGCTACCGCACTTTATCTGCCTATTATAATTTCAATTTTTGTACGTATCCATTTGTAAGGGGGGTTATCTATGGGAATAAATGAGTTAAGCAATATTACGCTATGTGGCCATTTTTTTCCCCATATGTATTAACCTGAATACCTGAGCAAAAAAGAGCTGGATATCGGTGGAGGAGTGAAAGAAAAGGAAGAGGCAATCCTATGTTTGGTGATAAGGCTCATCTATGTCTACATTTTGGTGAGTGCATCCCCAAAGGGGGACTTCTCTACTTTCATGCGACACATGACGGATGATCCTTTGAACTGTATCATTGCACTGGGATAAAAATATCACTTTCTTTTTACTCATCAGTTCCTTTGTGTGCAGATTAACACATAAAGAAGCTTGTCATTTTTGACAAGAGCGCTGCTACACTATTTATGGACAGTCACATGGTTTACATTTCTAATGTGTCTCAGTATTTATTGTTCACCATTTCATTGTGTACAGTTTTATTGTTTTACATTATTTATAGTTAGCCTTTGATGCTCCTTCAAATATTGTTTTTACAATATATATATATATATACACACACACACACACACACACACACACACGTACCATTAATACTACTGGTCAGGCTATATGAAAAGGTAATGGAGGGAGCAGAGAATAGGAGATGTCTTATTTTATTTTGGCGGGCTTTAAATCAGCCAAAAATCATACAATCTACAGGGTGTACCAAGATGGCCGCTGCTCGGCCTCAGAAGGCTACTGCGCATGCGCTGTGACGTTCCGCTGTGACTCCACCCCCGAGATGATGAGACTGTGCAAGGAGACGCGCGCGAAGCACCCGCACCCACAGGGAAAGGGGGGGAATGGCGGCGCACCCGGCGGTATTATCCGGCCACTCACGGCTCCCACCAATGGAAGGAATCTTCAGGAGAGGACCGCACCTGGAGGCAGCGCATATGAGTATAGCGTCTAGCGCCAGGTACAAGGGAGACAGCACCGGGTACACATGGAGGCAGTGTAAGGTGCACATGGAGGCAGCGCCAGGTGCATATGGGAGTCAGCGCCAGGCACATATGGATGCAATGTTAGGCCAGAAATTCATGAGTGCAGAGTTAGGCGCACATGGAGGCATCACCAAGTACACATGGACTTAGTGTTAGGTGCACATGGAGGCATCACCAGGTGCTCATGTATGCAGTGTGAGGTGCACATGGAGGCAGCACCAGGCACACATAGATGCAGTGTTAGATGCACATGGAAGCATCGGCAGGTGTACAAGTATGCAATGTTAGGTGCACATGGAGGCAGCGCTAGTTACACATGGCTGCAGTGTTTAGGTGCACATGGAGACAGATGCACATGAATGCAGTGTCACGCATGAATGCAGTGTCAGGTACACATGAGGAAAAAATTAAAAAGAGAACGCCATTGAAGTTCTCTAAAAGGTACCTTGTGCTGTCTTGCCCTGGAATAGTCAGCCAAATGCCACAGAGGAGAAGGAGGTGCTCCTGGATGTTTTAGACAGGCCCCAAAAAGATCCACAGAAAAACAGGCTCCCATACTTATGTGATGCATTTAGCAGTCCAAGTGATGGGACTCCATCCTGCAGGAGAGCATGAACCTGCAATGGTTACACCATATGACGGTGAGGCAGGGCTGATCTGTGATCCTGCAGTGGATGAGGACAGGAAAAAAAGAATACCTGAGGGGGGAGTAACTCTTTCTTTTATAGAGTTACGTGGTCCTGTGGGTTAATCCGGGGCGGAGCTATTAACCATTGGTATGCTGCCATGAAGGCACCAGAAAAATACATTGCAGAGTATATAGTGCAGTCATTGTAGTATATATAATACAGTGGAGAATATATAGTGCAGTCAGTGTAGTATATATAATACAGTGCAGGGTATATAGTGCAGTGCAGAGTATATAATACAGTGTATTGAAGTGGTTAAAAAAATGGCATGGTCCCCCCCCCAAATCCATACCAGGCCCTTTGGGTCTGGTATAGATTTTAAGGGGAACTCCATGCCAATTTTTTAAAAAAAACAGTGTGGGGTGCCCTCCAAAATCCATAGCAGGCGCTTTGGGTCTAGCATAGATTTTAAGAGGAACTCCACGCCAAAGAAAAAAAAATGGCGTGCCCCCCCCCAAATCCATACCAGACCCTTAATTGAGCATGCACCCTGGCAGGCCAGGAAAGGGAGGGGATGAGCGAGCGCCCCCTCCTCCTGAACCATACCAAGCCGCTTGCCCTCAACATGGGAAGGGTGCTTTGGGGTGCAGAAGAGATACACGCCCCTAGAGAAGGAGATGTTTGGGGGCTACACAGCACTTCAACATTTAGAGACCATTACAGGAAAGGACACAATTACCATACATACTGCATTGCCAATAGCAGGATGGGTGAGAGATAATTGACTACCCACTAGGGCAGCTGTAGCCCAGAACCAGACACTGATGAAATGGAAGTGGTACCTCGAGAAAGAGGGGATATTGAAGCTGGGGATGTCAGAGACATTTCAAAACAGTTAGCAGGGCTTGTCACTTTCACCAGCACCCAGTCAGAAGAAGAAATTCCTGTGCTGCAGTCATCCCGCAAGAGGCTTCACCCTTTGTGTCAGCATAGTTCATTGATGGTTCAGCCATAGTCACCTCGTCTGGGCGTAAATGGACAGCAGCAGCCTACAACCCAAGTACAGACACAGTTGAAAGCTGTAGTGATGACTCTTCAGGAAGATCTTTCTTCCCATGTCACTATCTACACTGACAGCTGGGCGGTTTTTAAAGGACTGACAACTTGGATGCCCACGTGGAAGTCTAATGAATGGATGATTCATGGAAAGGTGGTGTGGGGAGGCAAGGAAGTCTGGCACTACATCTGGAGGCAAGCTCACTCCCGCAACATAAAAGTGGGGCATGTTGACGGACATGGGCCCCTAATCCCAGACTTTGAGAACTATAACAGAGTTGCAGATGAAATCGCCAAAGTGATGAACTTGGCCAACTGGGCCCACAAGCAATCTGGACATTTGGGGCAGAAAGCAACATATAAATGGGCACAGCAGAGAAGATTGCCTACAGTCATGGCCGAAATTCTTAGCACCCTTAACTTAATATTTGGTTGCAAACCCTTTCGAAAAAATAAATGAAATCAGTCGCTTCCTATAACCATCAATAAGCCTCTTACACCTCTCACCCGGAATTTTTGACCACTCTTCCTTTGCAAACTGCTCCAGGTCTCTCCTATTGGAAGGGCGCCTTTTCCCAAAAGCAATTTTAAGATCTCTCCACAGGTGTTCAATGGGATTTAGATCTGGACTCATTGCTGGCCACTTTAGATCTCTCCAGCGCTTTGTTGCCATCCATTTCTGGGTGCTTTTTGACGTATACAGGAACGAAAAAGTCTTCTGGACTGCAGCACTCAAAAATAAAAGCCTTTATTTTAAAATAAGGAATCCAAAATACACACTGTACAACGGTACACAGATCAAAAAAATTTGGCTGACATGTTTCGCACTGTGCTAGTGCTTATTCATAGCTATGTCACTTTAAGCATCATTAAAATCACTGCTCCTGAAAAAACGATTGTTTTAAAAACTTTTTTTGTTGCATTGATACATGTTCCCAATGGCAGTACCCGGGTCCCCTTACACTTTTTAGGACAATAACCTGCATATAAGCCTTTTAAATTAGGACTTTTGATTTTTCATGTTCGTATCCCATAGACTTTATTAGGGTTCGCTAGAACTTTTGCCTGTTCGAGGTATTCTGGTGCGAATCGAACCGGGGGGGGGGGGGTGTTCGGCCCATCCAAAAAATTGTCCAACAACACCATCTAATGCAATCCGTCCATCATTGTCTATTAACCGCAACAATAGGTTAAAGCGGAACTGTATCTGAGCATCACTAAGTGGAAATGGTATTTTATGAATTTTTTAATGTTCAAATAAACTCAGCCATTCATTCATGTCTCTATTTTTTCTCTTTTTAAGAAATAATTTTGAAAAGCACCCCCCCCCCCCAGCAATATTAGCCTGGGGGCAGGAGGGTGAGCTTAAGCGGTATACACACAGGCCAAATAGCGGCCGAAATCAGCTGCTACAGTACGTATGTACAGGTCTTTGTCCGACAGAAGTCAATATCACTACCGGCTTCTGTCAAACGAGCATGCTGGAAAATGAGCAGGCAATCGGCATCCGATCAGCACCCTCAGCCAATGGCTGCGAGCACTGACCGGTGTGTTCTGGCAGCAGGGTGTCCCCCTGTCAGAACACAATAGCACAGCGGGAGATTGCTGTAACATTACACAGTTAATACAGAGATCTCAGGTTTTTTTTTTGTTCACCCATAGGGTTGAACGAAAAAAAAAACTTACCGTATGTACTAGGCACTAGGCATAAGCTGATAGAGCACTCCTCACCTCCTTCGGATTTAATTAAAAATTATATTAAAAATAGTTAATGTTGATTAAGAGAGTTTAGTTCTGCTTTAACTAGACAAAGCCAGTCCCTTTTTACCAATATATTTTTATATTGCACATATTGATATAAATCTAAAATACATATATATGTTATGTGTGTTGTTTTTTTTGTTTTTTTTTTAATAAAGATTTCTACCATTTGGCCTTGGAAATACGCAGCAGTTGCATATGTGATAATAGGGACTGCAGGATATAACACTTGTATATTTAATCTAAGGAGAACAGAGGTTTTGAGAACATTATTTATGTATGCAGGTATTTATGTATTTGTCTCACAGTGTTTGAGCAGCTGGGAGTGGAATATATGGTTTGTATACAATAAAAATAGTGAGTTTTGCTGCCAATTCACAAAAGGCATCTCTAGATTATGTACTTTTTGATTTTTTTGTCTGTGATTTTTTATTTATTTTTTGTCAATGGCAGAATTTTGTCATTCATCCACAAAAAAATAAATAAAAGAAGTTCTATAAATACAAGGAAACAATGTACTTCCAGACAGACTTGGCTATACTGAATAACTTTCTTGCTAGCTTCCTGTTCCTGTCTACTGATTATTTCCTATCTAGGGGGGGGGGGGGGGGGGGGGGACCTGTCTGGTGAGAGCTCCAACTGGCAAAAAAAATGCAAAATTATAACTCCATCGTCTTAAAAATGTCAGATCAACATATGTTTCTGTGATATAAATTTATATCAATCAGCTGCTTTTTTTTTTTTAAAAGCAAAACTCCAGGCAAACTCCAGGCAAGCAGCTGAACTACATACACTAAGGTGACCAGGTTTTTAAAATGAAATCCGGGGACATTTTTTTTTACTAGTAATGGCGTCAATCAGTGACTCTCTGCCCGTCGCCACCCGCATCACAGCCTGTCAAGTCTTACTCTCTGGGTCCCCGGCTACTACTGGGTGGGGAGCCGAGGAAGATCACTCCGCAGGGAAGGCAAGGAGATAGGCAGGCGGCTGGCCGGGACTTGAGCCAAGGCAGAAGAACATGCGAGTGGAGCTGAATGGGCATTAGGGGTGTTGAATATAATCGTTGCATCGATGCATCGGGATTCGACCGTCCACGATGCGGCATCGATGCTGTACCTTTAAATAATCGATTAATGAGGATGACGTCATCCTCGCGCCGTGCTGCCACGCCATGTCAGGTTCAGAGGAGACAGACTGCAGCAGAGCCGAGTGACACCATCCATCAATCACCTTCCCTCCCCTCATCGTCCCACCCCCTCACCAGCCAATAGACGGTGCTCCCAGGCGGCGTCATGGTGACGGAATGCGGAAGTGTTCTATCAGGTTGAAGTCAGGACTCTGTGCACGCCAGTCAAGTTCCTCAACCCCAAACTCACTCACCCATGTCTTAATGGACCTTGTTTGTGCACTGGTGCACAGTCATGTTGGAACAGGAAGGGGCCATCCCCAAACTGTTCTCACAAAGTTGGGAGCATGAAATTGTCCAAAAAGTCTTGGTATGCTGACGCCTTAAGAGTTCCCTTCACTGGAACTAAGGGGCCAAGCCCAACCCCTAAAAAACAACCCCACATCATAATCCCCCTTCCACCAAATAATTTGGACCAGTGTACAAAGCAAGGTCCATAAAGACATGGATGAGCAAGTTTGGGGCAGAGTAACTTGACTGGCCTGCACAGAGTCCTGACCTCACCCCGATAGAACACCTTTGGGATGAATTAGTGCGGAGACTGTGAGCCAGGCCTTCTCGTCCACATCAGTGCCTGACCTCACAAATGCGCTTCTGGAAGAATGGTCAAACATTCCCATAGACACACTCCTAAACCTTGTGGACAGTCTTCCCAGAGGAGTTGAAGCTTTTATAGCTGCAAAGGGTGGACCAACTCAATATTGAACCCTACAGATTAATGCCGCGTACACAAGATCGATTTTTTCGACGGTGAAAACACCGTCGAGAAAATCGACGTGAAAAACGAGGAACAGCTTGTTCCCCCCACACACGGCCGTTTTAAATGACATTTTTTTTTTGGTCGAAAAAAACGACCGTGTGTGGCCTCCCCAGCAGTGTTTCCCTATGGGAAAACTGCCGCGGAAAAAACCACGGGAATCACGACGAGAAAAAATTAGAGCATGTTCTAATTTTTCTCGTCGTGATTAATGCCGTTTTTCCCGTCGAGAAAAACGACAAAAAGCCCACAGACGATCGTTTTTCTCGTCCAAAGGAAAAAATTTAATTTTTCTCGACGGGAAAAATGATCGTGTGTACGCGGCATAAGACTGGGATGCCATTAAAGTCCATGTGCATGTAAAGGCAAGCGTCCCAATACTTTTGGTAACAGTGTATATATGAACTGTTTTACTTGTTTTGTATGGAGTCCTGGGTTGGACATTAAATGTCCAGAAGCATTGGCAGTCTCTCTGAGAGCCACATAGTGGGAAGCATACATATAAAACATGGCACGTCTCATTTGGCTGTTTTTGGCTTAAGCCTGGGTTTACACTATTGTGAAAAGCAGACATCGCATGTGATTCGCACCACATTGCTGTGCAGATCACATGCGATGTCTTTGCGATGCAAATTCAGCCATATAGTTTGTATGGCTAAACTCGCATTGCATTCACACGTAAATGCTGCAGGAACCTTTTTTTTCCCGCACTGGAATCGAACACCCATGCGATCCGATTCCTGTCCGAATTCACAGATCGCACTGCGATCTGCGAACCGATCCGGGGGTGTCCTTAACTTTGTATTGACACCGGAAGCGGTTCGCAGTGTGAACTGCCTGCAATGGAGATGCGATGCGGGAGCCCACACTGGAATCGTGCTTGTTTCCTGCATCTCAAAAGTGTGAACCCAGGCTCAAGGTAGTGCTGTCTAGCAGTCTCTGATAATACTGGAACCTGTCACTAAAGTCTCTGGAAACAAGGAAGTCTCACTAAACAGTTTGATGTGGACATGGTTGTCTCATATAATAACAGCCTCCAGGAGCATGGAAGCCTGACTTTTCAGTTACCTGGCACATGGAGATCTACCACAGCAGTATCTGGGAACATGAAAACCACAAGCTTAGGGCTGTGAAGAAGTTCAGGCCTTTGTCACTGACAATGATGTCCGCTTGTAAAAGGCAAGAGGAAGCCAGTGGCTTATTTGCTGGTGGAAACCTGCCAACAGTTAACTTTTCATGCGGTTATTTCACCTCAGGCTAAACAGGCTCATAAGTCCTTTGCATGTGCTATACATACGGCACAAGGAAAAACCATTGGTACTCAGTGTTGTTGGTGTATTGTTCGATATGGGATTTTAGGCAGGATGCCTGGACATACCCAAAAAAACTACAAACAACAAATTATTATTATTATTATTATTTCTTTATTATTTAAATAGTTTATTCAAATAAATAACCATAACATATATATATATAATTTTATTACCTATATATTTTTTTTATTTTTTTTGGATAAAATTCGGCCGCGGCTTATACTATTGGTTTTTTCATTTAAAATATATCATCATAACCATATCAATAAATAATTCAAATCACATAAATGAAATAAGAAACCAGCTCAGCCACTACGACTCAAGCTGAAAGGAATCATCCTTTAAAATTTCCCCACAACATTTGTTCTTTTTAGAAATATTACAAAAGAACCACACCACATAGTTTTTAGCCGCGACAAAGGGAAGGGGGGTGGGAAGTTCCGCTTTTAATCCTCTTCAGGACGACTGGCCCCGGACCTCCCGGACTAGCCCTTTAAATAGGGACCCCGAAGGCTTCTAGAAAGATCTATGGGTCAGATGACCCCAATTGACCAATCATGAAACCAGGGTACCCTGAATTTTTTCCCCAGTAACTGGTCAGTTCAACCAATCCCTAACTTTCCTGCCTGACTGACCTAACTGACCTATCCTGGACTCAGGACTTTTTTCCCCAGCAACAATCTGCCTGACCTATCCTTATCCTTCCCTCTTAAACTCAAAAGGGGGGAAACTTGAAACTGCTCCTGCCAACAATCCCATAAGGAAAAGGGGAGCCTTAAAACAGCCCTATCCCCTTTTCCTCACATGGGATTTTAGGCAGGATGCCTGGACATACCCAAAAAAACTACAAACAACAAATTATTATTATTATTATTATTTCTTTATTATTTAAATAGTTTATTCAAATAAATAACCATAACATATATATATATATAATTTTATTACTTATATATTTTTTTTTTTTTTTGGATAAAATTCGGCCGCGGCTTATACTATTGGTTTTTTCATTTAAAATATATCATCATAACCATATCAATAAATAATTCAAATCACATAAATGAAATAAGAAACCAGCTCAGCCACTACGACTCAAGCTGAAAGGAATCATCCTTTAAAATTTCCCCAAAAGACAGGACGGGTTGTTACAACCCCGACTGTCACCCAAACCCCAGCACGCGGCTCTTTCAATGCAAGATTGGAAAGAAACATTAAGTATGTCCAGGCCAATTTCCGAAAGATGAAGCCCATCTGCCCTATAAAGGCCCGAAATTCCACCCTCTAGATCTACATGACGAAAAGAGAAACCCATGTCCGGGGCCATGAATTTCTCAATAGCCCTATTTATCCTTTTCCTGACTTTTTCAAAGGGTTTAAAAACCATAGACTCCAGCCATCTCAACCTAGGGATAATTTCAGAGAAAACAATCACCATATTTGGATAGGATTGTTTCAAAACTTGGAGTGTATCCTTAATACTAAAAATAAGATCTAAAGTTCTCATCTGACCAACGTCATTCCCTCCCAAATGTAAAATTAACACATCAGGTTCAGGCCAATATGATAATAATGAACTGAATTCAAAAAGTAACTCCTCCCAAAGCATTCCCCTCCTACCGAACCATAAGACTTGAAATTGTGATGGATCCAGGCCTAAATTCGAAGTGTAATAACGAGCATTAGCCCGATGATGCGCCCAAAACACGAAGGAGTGTCCAATAATCCAGACCACTCCAGGCACACCTAAAATAATCAAACAACAAGATTAGGACGTACATATAACTGAAAAGAATTAGACTTCCATCTCCCCAAGCTCTTAATTCTGCTATCAATAAACCCCAACCTTGCAGCTTCCGTGGCAGCTCCGATTCTGAAAGAGTGCGAAGAAATCCTGACGTTAGCTAGATTCAATAACTTGCAGCACCTGGACAATATTTTATTAAATTGAAACTTAGTCAAAGGAGAAGAATCCATATGAATGAACAGCACACCGTCCGAATGAGGCCGAAGTTTCAAATAAGCCGATAAACTTGCCACCGGGCAAATCACCGACCCAGGGGAAGACAGCAAATGTATCCAATTGCCCTTCCCCATCTGGTCGGTTTTACTACCTCGAATGAATATTTTCAAATTCGAATCATTCAGGATTATGTGCTTAAGTAGCAACCCAGACAGATTTCTTTTGCTCATCGACACTATTTCAGATACTCGGAGTGCTGCAAAAAAGGCCATAGTAAAAACTGCATTAAATAGAGTAGCCTCGAAAGAAGAAGAACAAACTGAAGCAGTTATAGCACAAAGGGATTCCAATATCTCGGGAGTAATGGGTTGTCTATTATCAATATTGCAATGAGACTTTTTATAACCTTTAAGTGCTTGTTGTACTGAAAAATAGGATAAACAAGAGGTCAAACTGTTCAATTTCTGAAAAAAGGATATACCTGACAGCGTCTTATACACATAAGACCAAGAATATTCTTTATTCATAAGACATTCCAAAAAGGACAAAACCAATATTTCGGACACATCCGAAAATTGGGCCCTCTTGGAATTTAAAAATTGCAACCATAGCAACCACGAGGACCGATAACTGGACCAAGAAGTGGTAGCCAAAGATTTCTCTATATTGTCTGAAATTAAACGATATCCCATAAACGTGATGGACAAGGAGTCCCGACAAGGTCCGCTGTGGGTAACAGGGAGAAAAAACGCTCCATCTGTAAACGAGAGAGTGCGTCAGCCGTCTCATTCACCCTACCTGGGATGTATTTAGCTTTAATCCAAATGTTGTGACACAGGCATTTATACACTAGATAACGTAACAGGGCTATCACAGGAGGAGATTTGGAAGTCAAACAGTTGACTGCAAACAAAACACCCCTATTATCAGTACTGAAAAGGATTCTCCTGTTTGCAAACATATCACCCCAAATCTCCAACGCAACTATAATAGGAAAAAGTTCCAAAAGTACAATATTCTTGCACAAACCCCTACTTACCCAACTCTGAGGCCAAGTAGCGGAGCACCACTGGTTTTTCCAAACGGCTGCAAAACCCACTGATCCAGCCGAATCAGTGGATAAGCAGAAATCACTATCCCTAACAAACTCATCCTGCCAAAAAGTTCTCCCATTAAAGTGTATTAAAAAATTATACCAAACTAATAAATCTTCTTTTAAATCTACTGTCAATCGAATATGTGCATGAGGGTTCTTGATTCCTGATATAGCTAAATATAAACGCCTAGAGAAAATTCTACCTACCGGTAAAATGTGTGTAGCAAAAGCTAACAAACCCAGTAAAGACTGTAATTCTTTTAAAAGAATCTTCTTCTTCTTGATAAAAGACAGAAGAAGATTCTTCAACTTTTCAACTTTCTCTACAGGCAACCTAAACTCCTTTTGAACGGTGTCAATTGTGATACCTAAAAATTCAATGCATGTAGAAGGAAAAACCGTTTTCTCATGCGCTAATGGAATACCAAAATCTTCGCAAATGGCTATAAAATGTTGCAATAATGACATGCAAGCACTGGAATCAGAAGAACCCATAAACAAAAAATCGTCTAAATAGTGCATCAGGAAAGGGGATCCTGACTTACACGATACCACCCATTCCAAAAATGTAGAGAACTCTTCAAAATATGAGCATGATAGTGAACAACCCATTGGCAGACAACGATCAAAATAAAACTTTCCTTGAAATTGAAAACCCAAAGAATTAAAACAGCTAGGGTGAATCGGAAGTAACCGAAATGCTGCTTTTATATCTGCCTTTGCTAGAAGAGCTGAGCCTCCTAGCACCCTAAGTTTTTGGATAGCCTGCTCAAAAGAAGCATAAGAGACTGCCGATAGCCCATCATCTATCTGATCGTTTAATGAAGATCCCACTGGAAAAGACAGATGATGTATTATGCGAAAAGAATTTGGTTCTTTCTTTGGTACAACACCCAACGGGGACAAACGAAAATCCCGAAAAGGAGGTTCATCAAAAGGGCCTGATATTCTACCCAAAGCAATTTCTGCTTCCAATTTTCTTTTAACTATAACTGTAAAATCCGAAACAGATTTCAGATTATCCACCATCGTGCAACCTGTTTCGTAAAACTGAGGAATTAAAAAACCTTCCTGAAAACCTCTAGTGAGAAGCACCGCCTTCTGACGATTTGGGTACTGCTGTAGCCAAGGAAGCATGTTTTCCACTATCACCGGTGATGTTGCTTTTAAGAAAAAATTCCTTCTGCGGCTGCTGCTGATTAGCAGCTGACATTTTGCGAAAGCATTTAGCCACCGGGTGCGACCCCCCACAGAAAGCACACTCGTGCTTGTATCTGCATGTAGCAGGCCATCTGCATTGGCTGTCATTAAAAGAAAAGCATAAGCCCTTCTTGTACGAACCCGTTGGCATTGGTGTGGGATTACCTGAGGTTACCCTGGGCAAAGATGGTTTCTGTGGAAGAAAAAGGTTAAGCCACAGGCCCACATCTTTTGACCCCCACTGCAAACCCGGGTAAAGGGACATTTTATGTCGGAAAGCCTTATCATATGTAAACCAGGAAAAACCTGAAAAGCACCTGTAGGCTTCCTGTATGATATCAATGTGTTGAAAAAGTCCCGGACTTTTATCCGGAAATCTTTCACACAAAACACTTGAAAATATGCAAAATCCTTGCAACCAGTTGGAGAATGACTTAAAAGGTACACTTTTGCGTCTATCTTCATCTAATTTGTCACCTTTTTCAGCTTTAGAAAAAGGCTCCTTCAAGGATGGTAACAATGTTAAAATATCAATAAAGTCACCATTCCAAATTTTTTCCTTCACTGTGGAAGATAGATGAAAACCTAGAGGTGATAAAAAACAAGGCATTGATTCTTTCACATGGTTGTCAGACACTGCTATAGGAATGGAATGCTTAACAGAGCTTGTTGCTACCATGGAAACCGGATCAGTAGCCTGTATTACCTCCGGAGCTGTCCCTGAAATCTTTTCAGCAGACCAAACCAGAGCAGCAGGTTCCTGTGACCCTAAGCCATGATCATTAGAAACAGAAAGAGTATTCACCTTAGTTTGATGTAATAACATATCTTTCTTAAAACTCTCCATAAATTTGGCTAACACATCTGAAAAACGATCAATTAAATGTACATTTAAAAGCTCACCTGTAGACTCACCCATGCCCATAGACATTGGCTGCTGTGATGCACAAAGCACTGGAATTGTACCAGCTGCTTCTGCATTTTGAAGAACCGGCACCGCTGCGCTGTCTGTGGCTGCTGGAAAACCGCCCCGCCGCCTGGCAGAACCATTCTGAAAGGACGCTGAATGTTGCCGTGGAGATGATGACCTCACTGGGGGGCGTGCCTCGACGTTCGCTGACACTGCCGCTCTATCGCTCTCTTCAGAATGGGAGAGACGCTTCCTTGCTTTCTGCGCTGGCTCCGCCTTCCGCTGTACGTCGCTCCGATTCGGGGGCGGGCTGAATCTCCTCCGCAACTTGCGCTTCCTCTTGCTTGGCAGCTCCGCCTCCCCGTCCATCACTGCCGCTGCTTCTGAGGCCCGACCTGGAAGCGGAAGTTCCGACCTCAACTCCGCCTCTTCTTCTTCCGCTCTGATGGCGGCGATATCCCCTTCATGCTGCTCCCCGATCTCCTCCTCGAACGCTCCGGCTTCTTGACCCGCAGGTAAGTCCAAGCACTGCCGTATCCAATCTTCTCCCTCCGCTTCCACCCGTTCCAGCAGCTGCCGAATCAGTGTCTTCATGCCGCCGAAGAGGATCAAACAGCGGATGTATTACAGCTCTTTGCCCAGTATTGTAGCTCAAGTTCCGCTGTTAATCCTCTTCAGGACGACTGGCCCCGGACCTCCCGGACTAGCCCTTTAAATAGGGACCCCGAAGGCTTCTAGAAAGATCTATGGGTCAGATGACCCCAATTGACCAATCATGAAACCAGGGTACCCTGAATTTTTTCCCCAGTAACTGGTCAGTTCAACCAATCCCTAACTTTCCCGCCTGACTGACCTAACTGACCTATCCTGGACTCAGGACTTTTTTCCCCAGCAACAATCTGCCTGACCTATCCTTATCCTTCCCTCTTAAACTCAAAAGGGGGGAAACTTGAAACTGCTCCTGCCAACAATCCCATAAGGAAAAGGGGAGCCTTAAAACAGCCTTATCCCCTTTTCCTCACATTCTTATAAAAAAAAAATAGGCATGGCAGAAGGAAATACTGGCAATACTAGGAGGCAGAATACGATGAAGGAGAAAAGGGTGTAAAGCATAGCTAGAGAGGAGTAAGTTGACTTCACATTAGGGTGACCACGTGTCCCGGATTGACCGGGACAGTCCCACATTTTGCAGGTCTGTCCCAGGTACCTTTATGCCTGGACAATACAGTGTCCCGGAATGAAACTGACACAGCCATCCCCCGGGCCGATCTGATGGCCCCAAAAAAGGCCGCCACATCACCGTTTTACTCACTCACAGTACTTGTCTTGGCCAGGAATGCCTGGAGGAGCACAATCCCCGCCCCCTGCTTGTTATTGGAGAAATTATAAATCCCGCCTATTGTGTCCAATGACTGTGCTGTGATTCGTTACAGCACAAGATGATTTTTGGGAGGGGGGGGGGTGTCCCTGAATGGTAGTTTGGAAATGTGGTCACCCTACTTCACATAGTACAGGGGCTTGCCTTATGCTAATGTACATGTTAAAAGTCCCATTCAATCGTCTTTAGTAGTCTTCTATTGCTCACCTTTTGGCTCCTATGTCCTTCCAGCCAGTTCATTGTACATGACCCTAAATCATCAGAACCTGCATGTACCATACCATCAATCCTGGGCATAATGTACCTTAATGTACCATAATGTACCATTATGTACCACAGTATCTTTGAAGGGATTCTAAGATGTTGGAACTATGGAGGAAAAACTAAATTTGTAACGGTTTCAAAGTTTAAATAAAAAAAATACCAAGTGAGAAGGAGCAGTGTTTTGTGACACAAAAGTAACAAGGTGGAGTACGGAGAGCACACATTAAAGAGAACCATTGCAAGTAAACATTTGTAGAGACTGATCATGAAGAAAAAAAAAATGCTTTCATATGAGGCTGAAGAGGTGGAGTATTTAGCTATTTTCTGGCCGAAAAGCAACCTTGTCTAAACCTGCTGATTATCACCACAATCTGTGAAGACAAATGACTGTTTAACAATATGATCTGCTTAAAGTGGAGGTACACCCTAAAAAAAAAAAAAAAAAAAAAATTACACCAAAATGCTACAAAAAAATAGAAAAAAAATATAATTTTTTACATTTTTTTTAATTACCAGAAATTGTGGTTACTATGCGGATCTTCCTAATCTGCCTCTTCCTAGTCCGCGGCTGGCCTTCTTCCTCGTCCTCCTCGTGTTGTCTACTGGGGAATGGAGCGGGCTGCCTTCTGGGAACTGTGTGTATCCCAGAAAGCAGCCACCTATTCATACAGCGCCGCTAGACTCACGCATGAGCAGTAGGAAATGGGCAGTGAAGCCGCAAGGCTCCACTGCCTGTTTCCCTTAGTGAGGATGGAGGCGCCGGGACCTGACACGATCGAGGGATCACCCTCGGGGGCTGACATCGCGGGCACCTAGGACAGGTAAGTGTCCTTATTAAAAGTCAGCAGCTACAGTGTTTGTAGCTGCTGAATTTTAAATAAAAAATTGCAGGTGAAACCCCGCTTTAATATGTGTTAAAAGGCCTGCTAGTGCTTTCATGAAGTATTGGGAAAAGCCCCTGAGATTTGCACCTGATACATCTGTTCTTTAGCAATGCACACCAAAAATGAGCATGTGCAGAGTGCCTCCTAGGGCTCTGTACTATCAGCAGATGGATTGGGGATAGTAAAAGAAGAGGAGGATCAGCAGCCTTTCTACACAATGCAGAGGAGTAACCCCTTAGGTTCCACAGTGAATATAACAAGCATGAAAAAAGAAGAAGAGGGGGATTTTGGGACTTTAAATGAGGCATGGATAAGTGTCTAGGAAAGTTTAGGATACCAGAAATGCATATATTGTCACAATCCCCTTGGGGAAATCTCTGTGGCCAATGGGAGACTGCTAAATAACCAATCCAATAAATGAAATACAATAGGCAGATATGAAAAATCATATATATAATGTATCATAAATATAATACATTGATCATGCATACAGAGGCATAATACAAATAGAGGTATTCACATTGACATAATTGAAGTTCAAAAAATGGATAGACATGATTAAAAGGCAATCACAATAAAATGGACATACAGATAATGTGAGCATGGTTATCCTATGCAATGGGTAGAAAATAATGTACAATTGGTAGAATATAGGATTTGGGGTGGGTTTTAGTTGGCATCCCTGAGTGTGGACTCGACGCATTTCTTGGCGTTGTCAGACAGTCATCAGGAGTGGGATGCATACAATTTAACGATGACGAAGCCCCAATAAGTAGCCCAGTGGCCCCCAAGTGTAAGTGGGATGATGGCCCTGGATGAACTGTCTCCCCCGGGGTTGAGGCAGGGACAAAACCCCAAAACCAAACACTATCCAAGGACACCTCCACCAGAAAGGAGAGCCAAAAAGAGGGGTGGCGGTCAGGCATCAGCCAAGGAGAGATCCGGACAGTCACAGCACAATACCAAAACATGAGGTTGAGAAACATGTGGGACACTGTAAAGCCCCGTACACACGATCGGTTTGACTGATGAAAACCGTCCGATGGATGGTTTTCATCAGACCAACCGATCGTGTATGGTACCCATCGGTCTTTTTTCCATCGGTTGGAAAAAATAGAACTTGTTTTAAAATTTTCCGATGGATAAAAAACCGATGGTAATTTCCGATCGTCTATGGGCAAGTCCATCGGTTAAAATACCCAGGCATGCTCAGACAGAATTAGGAGACGGGAGCGCTCGTTCTGGTAAAACTAGCGTTCCTAATGGAAAGAGCACATTCGTCATTCTGCAAGTTATTGCTTTGTTTAATGCAGCACATGTTTTGTTGCTTTAGAACGGTCTTTAAAATGTCATTTTGGCAGCAGATCTTTCTCATGAGTTCTGACAAACGTATGTCTTTCTTCTTTCTTGTGATCTTATGAATACTTAGTTTAATTCTTCAAGGCCGACCTCACAAATTCCACCTTTTATTTTTGTTCTGTCTTTAAATTTGTTGTGCATTTTTTGGTGTATCAATTTCTCAGAACATTTTTTTTTTTCCTTTCCTCATGGAGGTTGGTGTCCCTTGTTATTAATTACACATTGTATTTCTGAAATGTTATTGCTACTTAAAAAAAAAACACATCAGGCATGTATGTTGGCTGAAATCAAATTTTCCTTTATTTTGGAAAAAAAGCAAACAAAAACCGAAGGGCAACTATTCAGAAATTAGCAGAGAATATCAAGTCCTTAGATCCCAAATGCAGACCTGACTATGATCAATAATAAAATCAACAACAGCATGAAATCAGGAGCAGCAGCCAAAGACATACATCATCCCAAGCTGTGGTACTCCATCAACCTTCAACTTCTGTATGAGCAGCTCGAGGCCAGAGAATCACCTCCTGCTCTTCCCTGTAGCCTTCCTTCCACGCCTCTCTGCAGCGTTCTCTCCACGGCCCCGTCCACGCACCCTTGCAGGCTGGGCCACTGTGGGTGGTGATGTGGCAGGAGGAGGAGGAGAAGGAGGAGAGGGATTGGCCTGCTGCGAGATATGGGTGGCCTCAGTCAGCAGCCCCCTCGCCCCCATGTGTACGGCCATATATATGAGGTGCTCACAAAGGGCCCGTTGTCCCGCCTCCATTCTGAGCAACTTATCCGCCAGATAGGTGCTAAACCCCTCCGTAGGGGTTGAGGGGGGCCCTTATGATGGCAGCAGCCTCCTGAATCATCTTTAGTGACTCCTCCTCCACTTGTGTCATCTGCCGTTGTTTTGGCGGTCTGACGTGGAGGGGAGCCACTTGGGAGACGGTGCTGCCACTAGGCCTGGGGACCTGCTGAGTCCCACTTGGCCCTGCCTCCTCCTGCCTGCCACATTCCTGACCCTCTTCCTCCTGGCTTGCCTCATCCTGTTTATAAAATAAAATGAAAAATTGTATTATTTGGGGAATCTATCACCCACAATTTGGATATCATTACTGGTGCATATTTTTTTTTGGGGGGGGGGGTGATATCATTTTTGGTTAATCCAAACAGTTCAACACAATATTACTTCGTGGACAATAATTATGATCAAAAATACTATACCTGGCTGAAGATGCGAAGATCTGGCTCTTCTAGCTCGGGAGGCTCCTCCTCCGCCTCTGCAGGGGTGGAGGGAAGGGTGGAAGGAACGCTGGAGGGAAGGGTGGAAGGAAGGGTTGAGGGAAGGCTGGAAATAGATTCCCTGGCCTCAATCTGGTCATCCAGAAATTGAAGATGTTTGTAGTACCACAGCTTGGGCTTTACTACATCGTCGGCTGCTGCTCCTGATCTCTTTGACTGGCGCACTTCCTTGTATTTTTTTTTTATAGGAATTATGCAGGTTGTTTATTTTATTATTGATCATAGTGTAGTCTGCATCTGGGATCCATGGCTTCATATCCTCTGCTAATTTGGTAATAGTTGCCCTACGTACATCACTCTTGTGGTACGCTGGGTGTTTCAGTTCCCACAGGTTGCGCTGTTCCTTATATTTTTCAATAAAAGTCAGCATCACCTCCGGCTCACATAGTTTATGCATCTTTTTGGGTCAGCAAGTAAAAAATAAATAAAAAAACACTCCAGCAGTTGTGTACTCGGCTTTTTTTTCTGGATCAAGATACTATAGTCTGGGCCACATGACCAAATTTATAAACGGCGTCACACACAGGTGGTCCAGTGGATACCTTGGTGGTTATCCAAGTGTATTTGTGAGTGACCTCAAAAATAACATGTTGCTTTGTTGATTTTGCAAGATCTCATATGTTCATCTTGAAACTCAGGGCCAAATATCAATTGGACCCCACTTTAAAAACATTGAGAATACATTTTCTGGCCGAAAAAGTCTGTGTGCTAAAGGATACATTATTTTTAAAATTCCCATAGGGGAGAGGAGACTGGGAGCACACCATGCTCAGGAGACGAGGAACCCAACACCACAGAAACTCCCCGAAGATCCCAAAGCAGACCAAGTTCAGCAGGTTCAGGAAGCGGAGGGGGAGAAAGTGGAGGTGGAGGAAGGGGAGGTGGAGGAAGGAGAGGTGGAGCTTATCAGCACAACAGGTCAGTGTCTGTCACCACAACTTCAAGGTAAATACAGATGTAGGCCTGCATAGTTTAAAAAAAAATCTTTCTTTTTAGGGACTGAACGTGGGGGTGTGTCAGGAAGTCCAAATCCTCCATTCTCGAGTGCCAGCACAAAAATAATCATTCAGGAAATCATGGAATGCAGTAGCGAAATGGACATTATGAGAAAGAGAATGATTGTGATTGAGCAAAAATATAAAAACATGATAGATATTTTGGGGAGAATAGTGTGAACCCCCCCCCCCCCTGTTTTTGTGTTTTGTTATGCGTCCGAAATTTCCTATGGGATTTCCACCAGCCCAAATGTGAAGATGCACACACTGACTCTACATGTGCTATCTGCCGTCACAGGATATCTATGTCCCTGTTTTGGGGGTGCAACCTCTTCATCCCTCCTCAAGTAGGTGAGAGGAAGGGTTTTCACCCCCAAAGCACGTCCATTGATCCCCCATGATGGCAGATAGCACATGTTTACCTTAGCCATGGGATCATGTTGAAGATACCCATTTGAGCCCCAAAAAGAAAGTGTGGTTCTTAACATTTGGGATGGATCAGGGGTAACATCACCCCATCTCCTGTTTGTATTTTTCACTGTGTTATTTTATTACTTTTTCAGAAAAAAAAATTGGCTTTGGACCCATGCATGTTTCTGCAAAAAAAGCCGCACAAAAAAAAAAAAGGCTAGTATTTCGAAAACCAACCAAATATGTGGTACAATCAATAAAAACATTTGGAAAGTCAAAAAAAGGTGTGCCTTGTTCTTTCTATGCTCAAGAGCAGTTCTGAAGATGCAAAAACAGTGTTTCACCTCAGAGATTTGAGGCTATTTACTAAGAACAAATACACTTGGCACTACTAGAACCTGGGAGACACATAAACCACAAATACAAGAATGACAACACAAGTTTGTAGTAATTCCAATTTATTTTTTTATTTTAAAAAGGTAAAATCAAAGGTCAGATGTGGTCTGGCATTGCGATGGCCCCCCTACCCATGAAGTACTCTACGTATTTCTGACGTACTTCACGGGCACTTTGGGGGGCCAAGCCAGTACGGGCAGTGCTGAGGCCGGTCAGATTTATCAGTTCAGATGGACCGGCCTCAGGCCCAACTGATGACACATAATTTGTCGAAAATTTGCGCAAAAAATTGTGCAACAAGCAGCAGCAGTAGACAATGTTGTTCAGTTTATAATCCGCCAAATTGATAGCTGTCTGGAACAGGCGGAACCGGCTGGCCATTATCCCGAAGGCATTCTCCACAACTCTCCGGGCTCTGGCCAGCCGGTAATTAAAAACCCTCCTCTCCGGGGTGAGGGTGCGTTGGGGAAACGGCCGCATGAGGTGTGGTCCTAGTCCAAAAGCTTCATCCGCGATGAAAACGAACGGTAGCCCTTCCACGTTCTCTGCATCTGGAGGCAGTGCAAGACCCCCAGCCTGCAGACGGTGAGCGAACTCCGTCTCTGCGAATGCTCCGCCATCGGACATCCGGCCGTTCTTCCCCATGTCCACATACAGGAACTCGTACCGTGCCGACACCACCGCCATTAACACAATACTATTGAAACCTTTATAGTTAAAATAGTATGACCCCGAACGGGGGTGGCGGCACTATGTGGACGTGCTTCCCATCAATTGCCCCTCCGCAGTTGGGGAAATCCCACCGCTGGGCAAATTGGGAGGCCACAGTCAGCCATTCCTGTGGTGTGCTAGGGAACTGTGGAGTCAAACAAAAAGAATACATTAGTACGGTTTATGTTTACAGTGCAAGCAGATTACACCCAAAAACATTGTTGAACCACATCATTCTAACATTATTATTTAAGGGAGTTTTTCCTACCAATAAACAAAGGCCCACTTAGCAGATGCCTCACCCCCGCTGAGTGAACATTCTAAAATAATGTAAGGGGGGGGGCCTAAGGTGATTGTGGGGGATCCAAAAAAAGGCTCTACCACTCTGCTGAGCTTGATTGAGAACTTAAATTTTTTAAACATCTTTAGGGGGGGGGGGAGGGAGGGTTGTCAAACTACGCGGGCAATGACCACAAAAATAAGAAAAGGAAAATAGAAGGCTAGCTGGATTTGTGCCCACGATAGCATGCTGGAGAGGTTAGTGAAGGGAAATAGGCATGTAGGGCACAAAGAGGGCTTTACAGGTAAAAACATGAATGGGGAAAATGGGGACATTACCAGGATATTACAAACAGGCAAATTTGGGTTAGGAGGGAAAAAAAAGAGAAGATTATAAAACAATAAAAACATATAATGTGAGGTTAAAGGAGCAAAATTACCTTCATATAGTACGTCTGCAGGACCTGAATGATGGCCGAACACGTCTCAGGGATAATGATCCCGAGAGCCTGGGGGGAGATGCCTGTTGAGAACTTGAGGTCCTGTAAGCTTCTCCCAGTCGCCAGGTATCTCAACGTGGCAATAAGCCTCTGCTCGGCAGTGATGGCCTGTCGCATCACAGTGATATAGGGAGACAGCAAATCCAAAAGACGGTGAAATACGGGGTCCGGAAACCTCTTCCTCCCAAATTTACGGACTATGAGATCTGGTGCGGATCGGCCGTGGGACAAAGGGGGGGCATTTCTGTCATCTACTCTTCACTTACTTGTACAGCTACTAAAACCTCATACATGAAAGCATGGGAAGATGACCTCCAGCTAAATTGGGATCTAGGATCCTGGCAAAAGGCCAACTTTCGCTCATTCCAAAGTATTTTGAACACCTCCCTCATGGAAGCTAACTTAAAAGTTGTCATGAGATGGTATATGACTCCCATCAGGCTTGCATCCATCTACCCAGAATCGGATCCCAACTGCTTTAGAGGCTGCCATTTATTGGGCTCGATGGTGCATATCTGGTGGGAATGTCCTAGGATCAGGCCGATCTGGAAGAAAATTTTTAATCTCATATTTAAGGTCACTTCGTGTTCAATACCTAGGTCAGCTTCTGTTGCTCTTCTCAATGACAATATTCCCAACGTTTCTAAACCAACTAGAAAACTGATTCACTTTATACTTCTGGGGACTAAAATTATTATTGCTAGATCTTGGAGGAAGCCCAGGGTATCCATTAAGGCTATACACAATAAGATCTCTTGGATTATGGCTCAAGAGAAGATGGTTAGCATATCAACTAATTTAATCCCTAAATTTGAGGCAATATGGGAACCTTGGGCAGTTTTCTGTGGCGTTTCTTTGAAGGTCAGGCATGACCCTGACCGCTCTTATTCCTAAAGGGCCTCGTGTTCGGCATGTGATTTCTTCTTATTTCTTTCTTCTTCTATTCTATCTTTTCTTGGTTCTTTTATCTTTTGTTTTATTTATTTTTATTTTATTTTTGTTTCGATGCTTAAACATGATTCAAAGATTTGATATCATTATTTACTGTGTTCTTATTGCGGTATTTCCAAGTCTTAAATTTGATGGGCGTTATTGTATATGAGTGTAGTACTGTTCTTCATTAAGATTCCGAGTTCCTTTTTATTGGTTTCATATGAGGATGGCGGGCTGGGGGGGGGGGGCCTGACCTGGGTGCAGGATGATCCCGTTAGGGGCGTCCAGGTGGGGTGTGACTTCCCTGAATGCCTATTTTTCATTTTTTTTTATTTTTTTTTAATCTCTTGATGAGAACATTGTGACATAAACAATTGGAAATAACCCTTTGTCATGTTTAAACAACAATTTTTTAAGATTTTCTGTACATGTCTTGAATTGAAAAATAAAAATTTATTGAAATGGAAATACGGGGTCCGTCATCCTGAGATAATTCCTGAAATCATCAGGGTTATTCTCATGGATTTCCCGCAGCAGAGGCATATGAGAGAATTGGTCCCGCTGGAGCAACCAATTCTTAGTCCATGAACTCCTCCTCACCCTGTTCACAGACTGAACTTGGGTTACAGTGTTAACTGCAACACCAAGTCCAAAGCCAGCATGAGCTCGAGAACGAGAACGCACTTCAAACATGGTTTTAAACCGGTCGGCTGGTCAGAACGCACTCAAACAGAACGCACCGTGGAACAGCAAGGCCTGAGAAGAACGACCTGAAAAACAGTAAACGAACGGCCAAGAAGGCACTGCAAGGCAGTAACGACCTGACTGCACGCACTGAATCACAAATACAAACCCACAAGCACAAACTGAACACCAGGAAACGATCTGCAAAGCACGGAGACTGAAAAGCGCGAATCGGCTCTCACCAAACTTTTACTAACACGCGGTAACACGAAATCAGCAAAAGCAGCCCAAGGGGTGGCGCCATTAGATTTGTTACTGTGGGGGGAGGGGACTCACAAGGGGAGGAGACCGATCTGTGTCCCTATGTACAAGGGACACACTATTGGTCTCCTCTCCCAGACAGGACATGGATCTCCGTGTTTACACACAGAGATCCACGTCCCTGGCTCTGTGACGAGCAATCGCGGGTGCCCGGCGAACATCGCGGCCGCCGGGCACGCGCATCGGGTCCCCAGTGATGCGGCAGCGCGTGCTCGCTAGGGTTTCCACCTGTCCAGGATTCACCCGGACAGTTTGGGTTTGGAACAATGCGTTCGAGTTTCAGACCACCTCAAACCCGGACACAATATTCAGAATGGACTATGGCTGCCCAACAGGGTTGCTGGCTGCAGTTGTCTAAGCTGAGAGTGTCTGTTACACTCTTTCACACTGCCCAAAGCAAGAACTAACAACCCCCCCCCTTCAACACACCAACAGGGGAGGAGAGATGGCTCAATCTGCACCTCTTCCTCCTGCCCCTCTGTGTCTGCCCACACTCCAATCCCTGGTGCTGTGCCTCAGAAAAGGAAAGTGGGGGCTGGAAATTGGAAGCCTCAGATACATCTGGATGAGAGGTGCTGACTGCCAAGGGGTGAGTGAGCTCACCATCCATCCCTGTCTGTGACTGAAGTCTCCCCCTTTTCTCTCCTGCCTCTGAGTGAGTACACTAAGGTAATTTAGGGTTCTCAGAGCACCCCTTACATCAGAGTTCCCCTTTACACCAGAGTTCTCAGTGTTCCCCCTTACATCAGAAGAGTCCTCTCTGTACATCAGAGTTCCCCCTTAAATCAGAGATCCCAGAGCATCCCTTATGTTAGAGTCCCCAGAGTTCTCCCTTACAGGGTTTGCAGAGTCCTCCCTTAAAGTGAAAGGGAACTCTGCGAGTTCAGATGTAAAGGGGAACTCTGTGGATTTTGATGACATAAAGGGGGACTCTTGTTATTAACTTTATATGATTAGAAATGTTATTTAATAGCAAAATATATGTATAGTTTATATTATTTAAAAAAAATTACTGTGCGCCGTTAAAGTGTTCGGGTTTCATTTGAAGAAAAGGTGGCAACCCTAGCGTGCGCTCCACACCGAGGGAATACCAGGACGTCATATGACGGCCGCCCGGAGGGACGAAAGGTTCCTGCGGCCATCATATAACTATGGCCCGGGCAGGAAGTGGTTAATAATGTTATTGACTGATATATCATGATATAATGTCTGTAGCCACTGATATGTGGCCATATTACTATATGATTACATGATGTAAATCTGTATATAAAATATAAATGAAAAACAAATAAAAAACATGAAATAAAGAGATTAGGAAATCTGCCTAGTAACAGCCATTTGCAGGCAAGAATTTTATTTTATTTTTTTAAATGTTTTTCTCTAAATTAAAAGGAAGCTGGTGATCAAACGTGTTTTTTTTTATAGGGTGGAACTCTGCTTTAAGACACAGTTTTGTCAGCTCACAAACCACCTACTGGAGATTCTCAAATTTCAAACTAGATCTTTGAGAGTCATGATGTGTCATCTCTATACCAGTTTACTAAACTCTCACCATGCTAAGCCTAGCACTGTAGCAATATACAGTATAAAGGTTGATTTACTAAAGGCAAATATTACATCTTGCTTGTACAGTTGCACTAATTTTTCTTTGTCAATCTAAATGTGGTATAGTTCGCGTTGTAAATAATACCCAATCAGGTGCAAGGAAAATTTGAAAAACAGCATTTTTCTTGCACATGATTGGATGATGGAAATCAGCAGAGCTTTACCACATTTACTAAGCTCTAGGGAAAATGAGTGCAACTGCACTTGCAAGGTGCACAGTCTATTTGCCTTTAGTAAATCAACCCCATACTGTATACGTGAAATTTATCAAACCTTGTGTTCTGACTGCCTGACCCATTCTTGAGGCCCTAAAATGGCAGGGGAGGACAGTGCAGACATCTCCAATATGACCCCTTTTTAGAAGGTAGGTATTTCGTATAAGGCATGGTGAGTTTTTTGAAGTTGTATTCTTTTGCCACAGTATTTTGGAAAATTAAGAGAGTAGATAAAATGTGTTTTTTTTTCCATAAAGTTGTCATTTTAACCACTCGCTGCCCGCCCACAGTACATTTACTTTGGGCGGGCGGCAAAGGCAGGCTGGATAACATACATGTACGTCATCCAGCCTGTTCCAGGTTAGGGGCGCTGCTCCCACAACCGCTGTGTCCAGGGATTGTGGTCCCGGTACCCAGCCACTGTGCGATCATCACATAATCACAATGTCAACAAAGCTGTTTTGAATTAATTTTATTCACAACAGCTGTGTTTCCTATAGAGTGATGCTGTGATTGGCCCACAGCTATCACATGGGCCAAGCACAGCACCCTGAACCATATGATTAGCTGTAACCAATCACAGATCACTAGTAATCACAGCTGTTATGAATCTAACGTATTCATGACAGTTAAAAAAATTGCTGTTACAGTGATCCTCATTGTAAAAGCATTCAATTTGTAAAACCAAAAAAAAAAATCTCTGTTCACCCCCCCCCCCAGAGTAGACCCCAGATTAAAACAGTGTCCCTATGGTGACACTGAACCACTCTGATGAGAATATGTAAAAACAAAAAAATAAAAAAATAAACAAGTTTAAACATTTAATAAAAAACAATTTATTTATTTATTATTTTTTAACATACTGTGAATAGTCAGTATCCCCAACCACTGTCACACCAGTCATATAATGATGCTGTACTGCACTGGTGACAGCATGTTAAAAAAAAAAAATGTGAAAGAAAAATTATTTAATTTCTTATTGTGACAAAAAAATTGCATCTTCAAAAAACTTGCCATACCTTTTATTAAATACCTGAGACTGTCTACTTTCCAAAAAGGGGTGATCTAGAGGGAATTTGTACTGTCCTGGCTTTTTAAGGTCCTCAAGAAGGTTGGATGTCAGTACATCAAGACTGATCAGTTTTCAAATATATATAAAACAGTTTGTAGATGCTGTAACTTTTGCATAAACCAATTAACATACACTTTTTAGGATTTTTGTTTACCAAAGACATGTAGCAGAATACATTTTGGCCAAAATTTATGAAGAAATTTGATTTTATTGGATATGTTTTATAACAGAAAGTAGAACATATGGAGCTTTTTTCCAAACTGTGTGGCCTTTTTTCATTTATATAATGGAAAATAAAAAAAAAACAAGTGGTGATAAAATACCACCAAAAGAAAACTTCAGTTGTGTGAAAAAAAAATTACTCGTATTTATCGGCGTATAACACACATCCTAACTTTAAGAGGGAAGTTTCGGGAAAAAAAACTTTCCACGGCCTCCTGCGTATAACACGCAGGCACAGTTTACCCTCTATTTTCAGGGTAAAAAAGTGAGTGTTATACGCCAATAAATACAGTATATAAATTACATTTTCATAGAGGGCTGCACGACGATGCAATTGCCAGTTAAAATAGCACAGTGCTCAATAGCAAAAAAAGGCCTGGCCGTGAAGGGGGGGAAAAACTTTCCAGGTCAAGTGGGTAACAAGATATTTCTCACATACACACAATAGGCATACTTACAATTATACCCTGAAACACGTTATTCTTCTACTCCTCCAAGTGTGACCAGGGCATATGCAGTATTGGCAGCACCTCCGGATTTCTATGTCCCCTCTTTTATTGCTGCATGACAAAAAAGATCTAAATACATTTTCTGCTGTTCAAAAAGTTTTAATTTATAATTTTGTAGATGCATCTTCTATATCTTTGAGACTGCATGAATAAGGTTATAAGCTTTTGACCAGATGGTATAGATCTCCAGAGAAGCTGCATTGTATGTTTTGTAATGTTGAACCTATGTGCTGGCGATGCAGGGAGGATAGGGGAGTGCTCCTGAGCGGACAGACTCCACACGAAAGGACTTTATTAATAGATGCTGGTTCAGGGATCTTAGATCCAAAATGGGCATGTGTTCCCATTTGGTTTTTTGAACCGTGAACGGGTCTGAATTAAACCACGCGCCCCTTCTCGGTTACAGGAACCTGTATAATCACTCTCTGAGGCAATAAATGATCTAGTGCCTGAAATAAGTTTCTCTCTGGAGGATCCGAGGGAATGCTGGATCTTAGAAACCTCTGAGGGGGAACCCCCCGTAATTCCAGCTTGTAACCGCAGGATACTGTCGAGGTGACCCACTCGTCCTGAACCACTGTTCTCCAAATGTCCGCAAAGTGCAGCAGCCTTCCCCCCACCCGATAGAGTGGGGGCATCTCCTCAAAAGAAGGGCTTGGTGCCGGGTTTAGAAACGTTTTTGGACCCAGAGTTTCTTCTGGCCCTGCGGCTTGCCCCTGGCTCTAGCGCCCTGTTGGTGCCGGAACTGCCATGGCGCTGAGACACCTGAGGAAGCGGTCCCTGCGGTTTTAAACAAGGGATGCCTGGTCATTCTCTTCACAGGAAGTAGAGAGCTCTTCCCTCCGGAAATCTTTTGGATATATTTGTCCAAATCATCATCAAACAAACATTCCCCATGAAAGGGGAAACCTGCCAATAACTTCTTACAAGGAAGATCGGCTGACCAGTTTTTTAAGCCACAAAAGTCTGGGCATGTGTACAGACAGGAGAGTCAAACGAGAAACCTGCTATATTGAATCCGTCAAGGCATCAACAGCAAAACACAGCACTCGAGGTATACAGTATCTGCTTTCAGCAGGATTATCCTCTTGGTTAGGCCTGTCAGGCCATCTGACCTGATCCTTTAAGGACTGGTAGACTCCAATTTCTGCAACAACTGACTGCATAGCTCAACTGGCCAAAGAAAAGGAAGCCTTTAATTGTGATTCCAGTTTCTTATCAACAGGGTCCTTCAAGCCCTATGCGTTATCCACCAGACAAGTTCTTATTTAAAAGAAGAGGAGACATCCGCATCTACTGCTGGCATGCTCCACTTCTTAACAAACTTTTCCTCCATGGGATATAAAAGGGAAAACCTCTTAGGAGGAATGAAAATCCTGTCAGGATGTTCCCAATCAGAATACACCTCCTGCTCCAACAGTGGGTACAAGTGGAAAGCCTGTGTGGCCTGAGGAGGCCTCAGGGACCCCAAAGAAGACCAGGGGGGCTCAGAAACCTCTGAAGGAGGTAACTTAGGCCCCTTTCACACTGGGGCGGGCATGTGCGGTGGCGGTATAGCGACGCAATTCTCAGTGCCGCTATACCATCGTATTTACCGCGATATTCGGCCGCTAGCGGTGCGGTTTTAACCCCCGCTAGCGGCCGAAAAAGGCTTAATACCGCCCGCAAACCGCGGCTACAGCCGCAGTTTGCGAGCAGTATTACCATGGTGTCCCATTGATTTCAATGGGAAGGAGCGGTTAAGGAGCGGTATACACACTGCTCCTTCACCGCTCCAAAGATGCGGCTTGCAGGAGATTTTTTTAACTCCCGCCAGCGCATTGCCTCAGTGTGAAAGCCCTCTGGCTTTCACATTGAGAATGCTGGGGCAGGAGTATTTCAGGCGTTATTTATGCGCTATTTTTAGTGCTAAAACGCCTGAAATATGCCTCAGTGTGAAAGGGGCCTTAAAGGCAGAAAGAACCATCTCAGTAAGAGTCTGGATCAAAAGCCTCTGCGACTGAGAGGCTGATACCAACTGGACATCTTCTGGCCCAGATTGCTTAGAAGAAAGCTCATCTGCCAGGCTCTCCACAGAGTAATTTTCCCATCCTCAGCCCATTCCTGCTCCAAAATAGGAGGCTCAGGGGAGGGGGGTCTGTCACGCTTCTTACCAACCTGCGAGATGGAGGCAATCATGCCAGCAATCCTGTCCTCTAACCCGGCTAGGGCTGAGGACAGATCATCAGCAGCAGCGTTGACCATAGGTAAAATACCAGACAGGCGCAGCGTCTCAGATTGGCCGGAAGCCTCTGGTCTTTCAGAAAATACAACACTAGGGTTTCGACTAGGCTCCTCAGGAGCTACTGACGACATAGATGTGCCCTTCCCTGTAGTGTTAGTCCCGCTCCTCTTTTTTGGAAGACATTTGCAAACCACATGGTCACCACCAAATTCTCGTGGCGAACCTTTGTGCGCAGTGGCAAACCCACAAACTCATCCAAAGAAAGCAGCCAAGACAACAAGACAAGGCAGGGGGGTACCTAGAGCATTTGACACCTGGGGCAGATCCTATATCTGGCACCCCCCCAACTTTAAAATGTAAAAACACTCCACTGTGCCCCCTGCATACCTCTGCACCCCCCAATATCTCTTTGTCACTACTGTGTACCCCCTCTCCACAACTGCACCTCTGGACCCCTTTACATTACACAGCACCCGCAGCTCTGGACCCCTTTACACTACACAGCCCCCCACACAGGTCTGGACCCCTGCACATTACACAGCCCCCCACACTATCTCTGGATCCATGCACATTACACAGCCCCCCACCCTAGCTCTGAACCCCTGCACATTACACAGCCCCCCACCCCAGCTTTGGACCCCTGCACATTACACAGCCCCCACACGGCTTTTGGGCCCCTGCACATTACACAGTTCCCCCACCCCAGCTCTGGTCCGCCAGCACATAACACAGCCCCCCCAGCTTGGGACCCCTGCACATTACACACAGCCCCCACCCCCCAGCTCGGGACCCCTGCACATTACACACAGCCCCCACCCCCCAGCACGAGACCCCTACACATTACACACAGTCCCCTTAGCTCGGGACCCCTGCACATTACACACACAGCCCCCCCACCACCCAGCTCGGGACCCCTGCATATTACATATAGCCCCCATCCCCCCTGCACATTACACACAGCCCCCCAACCCCAACACAGCAGCTAGCCCAAAGCTCCCCCTGCAGTCACCACCACCCAGGTGTACAGCCTCTAGCTAGTTGACAGATTGTTACAATCACAGGGGCACCCCACAATAAGTAAATAAGGGGGTTTCAGTTACCCATCCAGGCACAGGGTAGCCTTAGAAACCAAGAGCCCATTCTTCACCCATCATGGCAGGTTCGGTCCCTTGGGAGCCTTCAAGGACTGCGTACCCTTTCATGTTTTAGGGTCCACTTCCTTGGACCTGTACAGCACCCTGCAGGAATGCCTTAGCTCTGTGGTGTCAAGGATTCCACTACGCAGGGTCCAGCGCCCAAAAGTCGCATTACAGGCAAAACCTTGCAGGATCCTTGCGTCTTCTTTGCGAGGCTCGGGTACCATTTATTTAACCACTTCCCGCCCGGTCAATAGGCAATTGACATCCGGGAAGTGGTATCGTTACCCTGACTGGACGTCTATTGACGTCCTGCAGGATAACAGCCGCCGCGTGCCCGGGAGGGCGTGCATCGTGGCGATCAGTGGAGCGGTGTGTCAGTCTGACACAGCGCAACACCGATCTCGGTAAAGAGCCTCCGGCGGAGGCTCTTTACCACGTGATCAGCCGTGTCCAATCACGGCTGATCACGATGTAAACAGGAAGAGCCGTTGATCGGCTCTTCCTCACTCGCGTCTGACAGGGGGGGTTCGCGCTGATTGTTAATCAGTGCAGCCCCCCCTCGGATGCCCACACTGGACCACCAGGGAAGCCGCTAGGACCACCAGGGAAGCAGGCAACATGTGGATGGCCAGGTACATCCCCCATGGTCATCCACATGTTTTAAAACATGCCCAACATATGCCAATCAGTGCCCACAAATGGGCACTGACTGGCACCATAATGGCATGAAAAAAAGTGATGCCCAGCAATACCACCACCAGTAATAACCAGTGCCACTCATCAGTGTCCCTCAGTGCCACCCATCCGTGCTCATCAGTGCCCACCTATCAGTGCCCATCTGTGCCACCTATCAGTGCCACCCATATTTACCCATCAGTGCCGCCTATGAGTGCCCATCAGTGCCGCCTATGAGTGCCCATCAGTGCCACATACCAGTGCCACCTATCAGTGCCCATCAGTGCCGCCTATCAGTGCCCATCATCAGTGCTTATCAGTGCCACCTCATCAGTGCCACCTCATCGGTGCCCATCGGTGCCATCTCATCAGTGCCCGTCAGTGCAGCCATATCAGTGCCCATCATTGAAGAAGAAAACGTATTTCTTTAATAAAATATTAACAGAAACAAATAAAAACATATATTTTTTCACATTTTTCGGTCTTTTTTTATTCGTTGCGCAAAAAATTAAAATCGCAGAGGTGATCAAATACCACCAAAAGAAAGCTCAATTTGTGGGAACAAAATGATAAAAAATTTGTTCGGATAAAATGTAGCATGACCGCGTAATTGTCATTCAAATTGCGAGAGCGCTGAAAGCTGAAAATTGGCTTGGGCAGGAAGGTACAGCCTACCTAACGGCCCAAGCCCCCCCCCACCCCGACCCCCTCGAAAAAATGCAGCCTTGTCCTCGAATGATATTTGTTTTTCTCCTGCCTGTTATAAATGTGTCCATTTACATCAGGCTGTTTGATCTGTCATGTTTAGGTCTGGAAAAATAGAAAAGGATGCAGTCCTTTTCCCATTTTTTTTTCTGGAGCTAAGCAGACCAGTGGCAGCTGCTTTATCTGGGGCACAGGGCTGGTCTGTTTGCCGCCCCTGGAACAGACCAGGAATTAGGTGGATATAAACAAACAGACAGAGGTACATTTACATCCAGACTCCTGTAGACCTACATGAAGGTATGTACAAAAAATTTACCAATGGATCCAAGTGGAAAGCTTGGGAAATTAGTTCTTAAAGTGGAGCTCCACCCTAAATAGCAACTTTTGCTATTTGGAACCCTCCCCCCCTCCGGTGTCACAATTGACACCTTTCAGGGGGGAGGGGGGTGAAGATACCTGTCTAAGACAGGTATTTTCACCCACATCCGGGAGTCCTGTCTCCGGGAATCTGCGGGAGTTACGTCACTTCCCGCAGACTTCCCTTGGTGTTCTGGGAGACACTCGGCTCCCAGAACACAGGAGCACCAATCAGAACGGCGCAGCGCGACTCGCGCATGCGCCGTAGGGAACCGGGCATGAAGCCGCAGGGCTTCACTTCCTGGTTCCCTCAGCGAGGATGGCGGAGGGAGCAGCAGAGCGACGAGCGGTCGCTCGTCCTCTGCTGCGGACGTCGCTGGACTCCAGGACAGGTAAGTGTCCAAATATTAAAAGCCAGCAGCTGCTGTAGCTGTAGCTGCTGGCTTTTAATTTTTTTTTTCCGGTGGAGCAACCCCTTTAAATTGGAGTGGTTGGGGGCCTTAAAAACACCGCTCAACCATTTACTGCCCCCAAACACAAATGTAACCAAGTATCTCATGCTTATGATTATCATCATTATGATGATCAGAGCACAGCAGATGCTCTATGGCTCTGTCACAGTGTCACATTGCTGTTGAATGCTGACTGTTATGGCTGTACTGTGTTATGATCTGTAACACACAGTACAGCCATAAAGTTAACAAAATCAGCACCTAACAGCATGTGACACAGACACTGTGACAGAGCCATAGAGCACCTGCTCTTCTCTGATCATCATCATAGGCAAGTACAGTGAGGAGTCAGGGAGGGGATTATATCTTCCTTCCTTAGAAGTCAGTGTTGCTGTTCACAGTATTAGCTGCCACTTGCCTGAGGCTGTGCCCCGCCATTGGATTAAGCCTGCTGCACCCTCTCAGCCTTCCCACCTTACTTCAATCTCTCCCTCTGTCCATGGAACTTACTGAGGGAGAAGTTTACAGGAGCAGTGTAGAGAAGAATCACTCCGCCAGGGAAACCATATGCAGTGGGTGGCTGCTGCCGGATCTATAATATGGGCAGCGCATTGGCTTGTCTGCCTGCACCCGAAAAGAAAAAAAGTCCCTCCTCTGCTGTCATCTCCTGGGCCCCTATGTTGACCTGATGGGGCCCAGGAAAATGTAATTACCCTCTGATTAGCAAGTAGAGCAGGGTATGGTTTAGAAAAAAAACGTTTTATTTATTTAAATGTAGCGCTACCCCCAGTTAAGAGAGCCGCTGGATTTGTTTTCGGGCCCTGTGTGCAGCACCACCAACCCCCAGCAATCTGCTCGACCCACTCTGGCACAGCTAGTCTAGGGGTTATATGTATATCACATTTAAATGTTATTGCGAGTAATAATCTCCTACAGTAAGACAACACACTGAGGGCAGAGATTAAATATAACCGTTTACTCTTATCAAAAGTAGCATAGACAGAACACAACATATGCGATTGGTTAGCAGAGCCCAGCAGAATTCAACACAGCATACAATAATGGCGCTGCGCGGTACTTCACCACGTGTAGCTATTATGGTATGGGCGCCCTATGGCGCACTAAACAATACCCAAACTTCCCACCCCGGTCAGGCCTGACATGGAATAAATCTCAGTCACCTCCTATATGGAGTTCTTCGCATTCCAGCTTTCGGTGGTGCACTTGATGAATAACAATTTGTAATCCACAACAGGCAATACTTGAAACACTATACTGGGGGGGGGGGGGGGGGGACACTTAAACTCTGTCCTGCTACCGGTCCCCCCGGGGAACAGTAAATAAGCGAAACTGTGGACCTATGTAGTCTATAGGCCTGAACACGGCACAGTCTATTGGTCTGGGCAGGTGCCCGCTCACCACTCCGGACGCGATCCCAGTCCGGAACGTCCACCCTGCTGTGTATCCGCACACAGCGTCTGCAACGATCGGGTCCCCGATCCAACTGATGTCCTCACTCGACAAGTCAGATGCCACCCAGGCTCCGCAGTGGGGTGGAAGGCTCTTTGGAAGTTGCGCAAGGCCCAGGCTTCAGGCCTTGCACTGCAGCAGATCCGCACAGGAAGAAAGTCTTGCTTGCAGCGCGGTGTCCCAAAGAGGCCGAGCTCCGCCTTGCCTCCTCCTTAAAAAAACCCTCCCATGAGTCTCTGCGGTGGCTAACTGCACTCTGGGTGCCGAACAGGGTTCTGGGTAACGTAGTCCCGGGGCCTTAAAGGAGACCCCGCTACATAAGCAAAAATAACTTTAAAATTGCCAGGGCCCCCTGCTGGACAGGGCCCAGTACAACAGGGCTGGTTGTACTGCCCTATCAGCGGCCCTGTGCGTAAGTGCCTGGTATTGAAGTGGTTAGCATAAAAGCTGTTTTTCAAATGGATCTGATCGGTCAATCCCTTGATTAATTTAAAAACCTTTTTGGGACTAAAGACCTGGAGCTCTAGAGAGCTCAAACAAACATGCCCATCCACCTTGCAGACACTGGTCAAAAAAACTTAAGTACTTCATGTATGGGAGGGCTAATATAGGGTTATTCCTCTAGAGCAATTGAAAACCAGAATCAACAATATTAATCTTATGGAAAAAATATTCCATACAATTCAGAATACCAATCATTTATATGATAAAAAATGGGACCCTTGGTTTAATCATTCCACACTCTTTTTTAATCCAGTTTGAGCTTTACTAGACATAAGAGACATACTTATCCTATATGTTGTTTTATTGATTACAATTTAATAGACTGTACTAACACTGAGCAAAACTATGGCAAAATATATTTACCTTAATGTATATGTAGCGCCCTTTCCAAATGGTTGGGACGCTATTTAAATTTAAAGAGATGTCTGAGCCAGTAGTTGGGCTCAGACGTTTGAATTACAACTTGTTTTGCCTCCGCTTTAGCTGTGGCTAGCCCAATAGTAGTTTTCCCTTATTGCCTGTAGGTGGCATTACCACCTCAGGCACCTGTTGGAACACGGGCAAGCCATGGTGCATTGAGTGGCCCTTCTCGGCAACGGTACAGGGGGAGTGGTGAACCCGCTGTGCCTGCTGGGAAGGGATACTTAAGGGGCAGACGTCATTGATTGGGGTCCTTCTTCGCCTCGTGGCCCTCAGGGCTCGAGGTGTGTGTGTGTGGTTTTGGTCTCGGGGCCACTCTGGCCCGAGGCTGCATCGCTGTCTAGTAGGCCCAGCTAACCTGGCTGGGACCTACATCCAGAAAAAGGGATCCCAAGCTGTTCATCCAAATGGGAAGGAAGCATCTTAGTGAAGGAGACCAGGGGAGTATCTACCCGGAGGAGACCGGCAACTTACCGCTGTCTCAGGAGAGGCCTGGAAACTTCATTAAGGAGGGAATCACTATATTACAAGCCCTGCAGTTTGCCGATACGGCTTAAAGGCTCATTGACTGTACGGCTGGAAGTCTGGGGTGGGGAAATCCTGTGGCAGAGGGTTCCTGGACTATCCTTTCATTTAATCCTTCATCTAAATTCTAAAGGTCTGAGGCGGAGGTTGTCCCGCCTTTGATTCGTGTGTCATCCCGGCTGCTAGGCCCTGTGAGAGAGGACTATCTGGGTGATCAATGCCCCTCTGACATTGAGAGTGGTGAGTGATTTTGCACTGACACTGTGACATTTCGTGGCGAGTGCCTGAACCTTCCGTTGCTCTTCTATACCTTCTGCTTTCTAAACGTTAATTGCAAAAGAAAATAAAGCCTAACTGTTTGAGGTTTAACATCGGTGTAGACATTGCCATTACTACAGACTTTCCTATCCGGACAATGTAGCCGAAAGAGGTAACGTGCAAAACCCAAAACTAACCAGCGGCCCTCTAGGGCAGGGGTCCTCAAACTATCCGGCCCGCCAGTGTGATTTAACCGGCCCGTGGACTGAAACTAGTGAGCAGGCTGTGCTGATACCGACCCCCCATCAGGACAGGGCAGCGGCGCCAAAACTGACAGGCTCTGTGAAGGGACACAGGCAGAGCCGCAGCTGCGGGGGAATTCCACCCCTCCCTCTCCTTGAGCAGAGCATTCACCTGGCAATGCCTGCTCCTATTGGCTACATTCAGAGCCAATAGCTGGGAAACTAGAGCATTATGGGAATTGTAGTTCTGGATACCAGCAGGCCCCATGATGATTCCCTGAGTGGAGTTCAGCCCCCAACATGCCGAGCGGGAGGGGGAATAGGAAGAGAGGAGAAGAAATACCATGAGGCTGTCGAGTGGAGGGAGCCAGTGATTATTTTCTGTTCTACCCTCCACCTGGCTGCTCCCACTCTATTCTACCCTCCACCTGGCTGCTCCAACTCTATTCTACCCTCCACCTGGCTGCTCCAACTCTATTCTACCCTCCACCTGGCTGCTCCCACTCTGTTCTACCCTCCACCTGGCTGCTCCCAGTCTGTTCTACCCTCCACCTGGCTGCCCCAACTCTGTTCTACCCTCCACCTGGCTGCCCCAACTCTGTTCTACCCTCCACCTGGCTGCCCCAACTCTGTTCTACCCTCCACCTGGCTGCCCCAACTCTGTTCTACCCTCCACCTGGCTGCTCCCACTCTGTTCTACGTAGCCTCCACCTGGCTGCTCCCAGTCTGTTCTACCCTCCACCTGGCTGCCCCAACTCTGTTCTACCCTCCACCTGGCTGCCCCAACTCTGTTCTACCCTCCACCTGGCTGCCCCAACTCTGTTCTACACTCCACCTGGCTGCTCCCACTCTGTTCTACGTAGCCTCCACCTGGCTGCTCCCACTCTATTCAATGCATTTTTGCATTTTTCCTATTTGCAGCGATGACTGCTATTATGAAATCAGTTCTATTATTATTTACATATACTCATAAATGTTGAAACAACAGATGTCTGGACTTGGGAGAAACAACAACTAATATTATGAAAATAAACTGCAGACAGCTATGTGACCTAAAAGTACACTGTATGCTGTTTTTTTATTTTAGATTCCTGTTACACCCTCAGATGAAGTCCACAAAATGTCCTGCACTATCGATGGTGACTCCGTGATCACAATTAAATTCCATCCTTTTACAAGCTATAACCATGTACTCCTTTTATTTCACTCCCCCTAGTGGTAAGCTGCTTATATACAGTATATGTTTGGTCCTTTATTAGGAGAAACAATGTCTGACTTTTCTAAGTTTGTTTTGAAAATGCTAACTGCCTGGCTCATATGATGTCCTGCTGACTTGAGTACTTTCTGAGTCACTGACCTAAAACCATTATGCAGATCAAAAGAGAAAAGTAAGAAATCCTTACTTGTTGTGAGTAAGTGGATTCACATATCAGAAAAAGTTCTCTTTAGACAAAATTTGTACTAAAGAAATGTGGAGGCTCACTTTGCGGAGCTCTCTTTCTTGAAAATGTCAGTTGCCTGGATGTATGCTGATCAAATGGCTTCAGTGCCTTCTGATATAAAAACAAGCAGGAACATTAGGTGTTTTTACTTTAGGAGAGACAGAGGAAGATTAGTAATGACAAGTATTTCTCTTACAGTTTATTATCAATGATAAAATATGAGAAGAATACGTACCATATTTAATAGAAAAAAATCGATGTTTATGAATTAGAAAGACATTTCTAGTTGATACTGAGACCTCTTTTACACTGAGGCAGGTTTCAGGCGTTCTATGCATTAAGATAAAAAGCCTTCTGTGTGCAGCAGCCCCCCTATTACTTACCTGAGGTCCCTCTCTGTCAAGCGATGTCCACCAGTGTCTCAGCTGTCTGTCCCTCTTGATTGGCTGAGACACAGCAATGGCACCATTGGCTGCCGCTGCTAGCAAAGTCAGCTAGCCAATCAGGGTAGAGAGGGGGCAGGGCCGGGACACGGTGTCTGAATGGACACACAGTTGTGACTCTTTTTGGGTGCCCCCATAGCAAATTGTTTGCTGTGGGGGCACTAAACAGGAGGGAGGGGTCAGGATCACAGAAGAGGGACCCGCGAAGAGGAGGATTGAGGCCGCTCTGTGCAAATTTACTGCAACAGAGCAGGTAAGTATAACATGTTTGTAATTTTTACAGGAAAAAAAATAGACTTTACAATCACTTTAAAGTTGAACTCTAGCCAAACAGCTATATACCAGATGAAATGCATTCTGTATATGGGAACTGTTTAAACTGCCATTGGATTTGTAGATCTGTCCATCCAGTCCTGAGTTTTACAATGCTCTGCCACAGAGCACAGCTCTGTCTAGGAGACCTGATTTTTCTCTGCTGCTGTAAAACTTTACTTTGGGTCAAGACTCCACACCCCTCCACAATAGTAATAGGATAGCTGTTTTTTATTTTGGGCGGGGGGGGGGGCTATTTCTGATTTTTCTCCTTTGTAACATGTAGCCCTGCTCCCCACTGCCATTTTGGCCTAGGCCAAAATAACTTGTCATGCTCCAAAAGCCCCCTATTGTCACATATCCCAAGAGGCTGTGGGAGTCCATTTACAGATTAGGTGGGGCAGAGGGAGGGGGCGGAGCTGCATTCCTTTTTTTAGGGACCGGGCTGACTGAACCCAGAAGAGCAAACTGGCTGATGAAGACCAAGAAATTGGCGTGGGACTGAGGCTCTGACAATGCTGGGACTGCTGGGCTGGCGAGTATGCTTTTGTTTAATCACATGTCAAATTGGAGCCTATTGCCGGCAATAAGAGCATCCCAATCTGTGCGACGCCGACTTTGCGGCACCGCACCAATTTCCAAAAGTAGTTCCTGCAATACATTTGGCGACTTCAGGGGCGATTTCAATAGACATCGGTTCATGCACCTGCACAGATGTCTTTCAAGTCGCCCCCAAAGTCTGACTGAAATGCGGCTTTGAAATTGTGCGAGTTCAGATGAACTCGCAAGATTTTAAAGCCATGTAGAGTGTGAATGAGGGCTAAAGGAAATCTATGATCATGGCATACACTTTTATGTTTTGTAACATCAGCATTGTAATTGCAATACAAGCAATAGTTTTTTTTTGACAATCCAATATAAGCTTAGGTGAAAAATATCCTTTCTAGTTGTGAGTGTTTCGGGTCTGCTGGTCACCTCTTTCCATTAATTCCTGTATACCCTGCATGCTGTGCAGTTTCTTCTCTGCTGTTTACTTTAAATTTCGAAGGACTACATATCCCATGGTACCTTGCTGCATGCAAGCTGTGATTCCGGTACTAATTCCGCCTCCTGAAACTCTTCCTCTCAGCACCTCTGTAGTTCAGAAGACAGACTCTGAGATCTGTGAAAGCAATGTCTACACACAGGGCATAGTGATTATGTGTCACAGAATTCAAGAAATTAAATGTGTGGGGATCTTTACAAAGTAAGTTTAGAAACTTCAAGATCATTCACTCTGAATAGGAGTGGGCCAAAAATAGAAATTCAAATACAATGTGAAAATTAATATGTGATTTTACATTTTAATCTTAGATAAGCTTTAAAGAGGTTGTAAAGGCTGAAGTTTTTTTTTTTACCTTCATGCATTCTATATGGGGGACAAATAAAGAAGAGGATCCGGGTTGCTCTGTGCAAAACCATTACACAAAGCAGACAAGTATAACATGTTTGTTATTTATTAAAAAAAAAAAAAAACCTTTAGGCTGGGTTCACACTATGGCGAATTGGATGCCGGTTTCACCGTATCCAATTGGCATGTCAGGAGATTGTGACCAGCTCTCTATGGAGCCAGTTCACACATCTCCGGAGCAGCTCCGGAGCGAATTGCACAGGATTTGGACGCACCGGACCCCTGCTTTGAGCCGTGTACGGCAGTGTGTACCCAGCCTCAAGTAACACTTGCAGGTCTTATGACCCCCAACCTGGTTTGGACAAGTATGGGGAGATGCAGCAAACTGATGAGCTCATTTCTCTGTCACTTGCTAGTACATGGGCACTGCACCACAACTGACTGTTTCCTTATGATGCTTCTCTTTCTCCCACTCTGATGCCGCGTACACACGATCATTATTCACGGCGGTTAAAAAACCGCCGTGAATAATGTCATTTAAAACGGGGGAACAGCTTGTTCCCCACACATGGTCGTTTTTCATGTCAGTTTTTCTCTTGACGAGAAAAATGACCGTCTGTGGGCTCCGCGGCAGTGTTTCCCAATGGGAAACACTGCCGCGGAAAACATGTCGAAAAAAACGACGAGAAAAATTAGAACATGTTCTAATATTTCTTGTCGTTTTTAATGCCGTTTTTCTCGTCGAAAAAAACGACAGAAAGCCCACAGACGATCGTTTTTCTCGTCGAATGGGAAAAATGTTGTTTTTCTCGACGAGAAAAACGGCCGTGTGTACGCGGCATGAGATTTGCTGTACAGGGGCTGATATCAGGTGCATTTCAGATACTTACCTTGCATGCACGTAAACATTTATTTATTGATTTATTAATCAATCCAGAGCTGCATTAATTGGTATATTTTTATGCATGCCTGCAGTTTGACTTTAAGAACACTATATATAAGCTATAAATGAATGACTTTGCTGTTTAGGTAAAATTTTGCTTAAAGCCGAACTACACTGTGCACCACACATCAAAAACACTTTTTAACAATTTTTTTATATTTAAAGCAAACTCCCCCATCCAGCCATATGTCCATGCTTTATTTTTCTGAGAAATCAGTTTGAAAAACACTACTTAGCATTTCTGGCCATTGACATCTTGAGTAGGGGCATAATGTAAAAAACGTTACCCGCATGGGACGTAAAAGATTTTTCGTGGGCAATTTGTCGGGGCAATGGATGGTGTTGGCGCTTCAATCATTACGGCACCATGGTTTGGTTGATATGGTGTCAGAATGATTGAAGCACATTATTTCTGTTATTACATTGTAATATAAAATTAAATAGTTCAACTCACCATAATGTAGAATCAGCGGGAGCCCCGAGCGTGTCACTTACCACCGTCGCCTGCCACCAGGTGCGGATTGTCGCTTGCCACGTCGCTTGCCACCAGATGCAGTTTCTCACTTGCCACGTTGCCTGCCACCAGATGTGGAAGGTCACTTGCCATGTCGCCTGCCATCAGATGCAGATTGTCACTTGCCATGTAGCTTGCCACCAGATGCAGCTTGTCACTTGCCACGTCGCCTGCCACCAGATGTGGAATGTCACTTGTCACGTCGCCTGTCACCAGATGCAGCTTGTCACTTGCCACGTCGCCTGCCACCAGATGCAGCTTGTCACTTGCCATGTCGTCTGCCACTATATGCAGATTGTCACTTGTAATGTCACTTGCCACATCGCCTGCCAGTGCCACCAGATGCAGCTTGTCACTTGCCACGTTGCCTGCCAGTGCCACCAGATGTGGATTGTCATTGCATTGGCAGCACAGGTCCATTTAGTACAGAGGCCGGCCTCTGTGCAGTGGTCGGTAGTGAAGACAGGAGAGCGTGATGCAGGGCGTGTGGTGAGAGATGATGTCATCTTTCTGCTCCCCGCCGCACCTCCGACATTGAAGAGGCCCGGCTGTGAGGGCGGAAGAGCGGTGATGCTAGCAGGTGGAGAGAGATGATGTCATCTCTGCTCACCTGCTTATCTTATCCGCCCGCCTGGCTCTCATCCACCTGCCCACCCGGGGCTCTCTCATCCACCTCGCGATAGCGGTACTAAGGGCATGCGTGATGACGCGAACACAGCAGGCAATCCCAGACGACGTCCCTTAGTGACGAAACGCGTAGGTGTGGCTTGCAGATTCAACGTCATCACGCTTCTCAACACAAAGATACACTGACACAGAGAAAACAAGCAGTGGAAGCCTCGAGGAGACTCCGCGCTCCCACATGATTACTAACCGCGCATTTTAAACTTCTATTCTGTAAGTGCAATACTTTTTTGGCAAATTAAATTTTGTATACAGTATTACGTGTAGCGCTACCCCCAGTTAAGAGAGCCGCTGGATTTGTTTTGGGCCCTGAATACAGCACCGCCAACCTCCGGGAATCTACTCGACCCACTCTGGCACAGTTAGTCTAAGGGCGAAGTGTTAAAGTATAACTAGTTTACTTCTGCATAAAAGGCATAGATTAACACAGAACACATATATTGTCTGCAGAGCCCTGCAACGGTAAATATAGTACACACTGAGGATGCTGGCGATTACGCGCCAAGTGCAGCTATCCCTATCTATGCGCCCTTATGGCGCAGCAACAAAAAGTTCTAACTCCTGGTCAGGCCTGACTCAGATATAACTTAGTCTCTTGGGGAACAATTTCTTCGCATGCAGCTTGAACGGTGGTGCACATATAGAAAGAAACAGTATTTGTAATCCACACGATAGGTAATAGAAGAACACTTCACCGGAAACTACACGACCCAGTTCTGTTACTAGTCTCCGGTGGAACAACAGATAAAACTTGGTGGGCCAAGGCAGTCTCTAGGCCTAATCAGAGTAAAGTATTTTTTTGGATTGAGCAGGTGCTCGCTCACCACTCCGGACGCGATCCCAGTCCGGGACTTCCACCGACTGTGTCTCCGCACACAGCGTCTGCAACAGCCGGGTCCCCGGTCCAACTGATGTCATCAACTTGGAGAAGTAGGATGCCACCCAGGCTCGCAGTGGGGGTGGAAGGCTCTCTGGAAGTTGTGCAAGGCCCTGGCCTCAGGCCCTGTACTGCCGCAGATCCACATGGGAAGACCTGTTGATAGCAGCGCGGTGTCCAAAGAGGCCGAGCTCAGCCTCGCCCTCCTCTTATATAGTCCCACCCATGAGTCTCTGCGTGGCGAAAATGCACCCTGGGTGCCAAACGGGGTTATGGGTAACGTAGTCCCGGGGCCTTAAAGGAGACCCCGCTACATACGCTATGGAGTTTTTTTCGTTTGTATCTTCCTGAGACACCAGATACTGCTTACATCCCTGTTACACGGCTACCAACAGTGGGTCTATAGGGAGACCTTAAACCCCTGTGCCTGGAGTGACCACCGTGATAGCGGTCATATTGTTTGTGTAAGGAGACTACATTACTATCTCTTATTGGTGGATGATGGTTTTCTTATCACAAGCTTCCTTTCCTTGCACCATTTTGGATTAATCCTTTTAAGGACTGACTGGTTCTAAGATTAACCATTTACATCCAGGATTTATCCGTTAGCACACCATTATCTGCTAAATTGGGACTATTTCTATTCATCCATATTTCTTTTCTTCACAGTTGGGAATCACTTTATATGATCATTATTGCTTTTGTATATATGCCAGACACATTTTGAGATATACATGTGATGTTGGTTCCTATATTCACAATTTGCAGTTACTGAGTTTTTTGTGTATTTTTGGTTTATTTCAAAGGTATTTTTCACCGATTCTTTTGATCCATACCTATACCTAATTGTATTGTTATACACACAGTGTAGCGGGCATGCACTTTCCCAGTGTATTTAAAACTGGCAGAGACACCAGTAATGTGCAGTTCCCTGCAGCCCAGCGGGTGGCGCTGTCACCTTGGGCTGGGGTTGAACCATTGCTGTGTGCCGTACCCCTTTTTGTCCTCTCTCAGCGGTTGTATGGTGGGGCGGGGAACCCACCGTGCTTGCTGGGAGAGGGTATAAAGGGCTGGCCATCTTTGTCACAGGGTCGAGTCCCAGGCACCTTCAGCCTGAGGGCGGTGGTTCGTGTCGGGAGTCTAGGCGGCCTAGGCCTAGAGGACGTTCGGAGGTCGTGTTCCATCCCAGGCACTATTAGTCTGGGGTGAGGTGCTCGGATGGAGGTCTGGGGCCCAGTGTCCTTCACTGGGTTCCGCGAGTGATGGATTTCCTAGGGGGACCCCGGGAGTGCGCTCCCCGAATCCAGTGGCATAAGGGACCGGAGGGGGTACTCGCCTGTAAGACCTGGTGCAGCATATTTTCAGTGATGGGTGAGCCTCCGGAGACCGCCCGGAGGGATATCTCCCTTGCCAAGGGACCGCAATACACTTTTAGAAGGAGAGAAGAAGAGTTCATTGTGTCTGGGCCTACTCGTATCCACACCCCCCCCGTCTGTTCTACTCGTTGAGGGAGTCCAACTGACTGTGTTTTACTCTGATATTGGAAGAATAAAGGGGTGTTGGACTTTAATGGTGTGGGGCTCATTTTCTGGCAGACACTGTGCAAAAGGAGGAGGAGGCTCTGATGCAGAACACCGACCCGAAGGTAAAGAGGATCTTCTCACACCACACACACATCTGTGGTGGGAACTTGGCGTGGTGACCCCGCACTCTCTCAACCAAGGTACTTCTAGACAAAAGCCAGAGACAGATGATGTGATATCAGGGAGAGAAGAGTGGAGGCCGCTACACGTGGGGGCTCGGGTCCGGGATGGTGTTCGTGCTATTACGGAGTTTGGACGTGTCTGCCTGGAGGAGTTCCGAGTAGGTCGGCCATATCATTGTCCAAAAGTGCATCCCTGCTCGAAGTCGTGGACATGACCCAGTGAAGGGAAAGTCCCGCGCAGAAGAGCGAGAAGAGGGGGGAGCCCAGCCGTGTGAGGGACTACACGTGGGGGCTTCTATTTTTACTGCGCCATCAGGCACACCCTCCCTGCTCAGTTCGTGGGCGTGACTCAGGAAAGGAGAAAGCCCGCAAATTAGAGTGCAAGAGGGGAGGAGTCCAATACGTGTGAAGGACTACATGTGGGACTTTGGCGCAAAACTTGCAGTGCGCAATGGATCAGCAGCAAGTCACCATGTTCGGACATACATCGTGGGTTCCACTTCACCCTTCTACCACGACTTTGACTGCTGCTGCTCCGGTGACCGAGACGGGGATTCGGCTAAAGCCCCGGGGATGATTTGCCTTGTATTCGTGCCCTGGGTGTGATTTGTCCCGGCTGCTCGGGACTGGTGTGTCAGCTAAAGCCGTTCGGGCGATGCAAGGCCTGCGGGAAGTTCTTATTCGAGGTGGATTCGGTCATCAAAAAGCCAAGAACCATCTACCCCAGCCGCACTACAGGCAACACCACTCAAGTTGGAGTGTTGTGTTACACTATGTGATTTTTCTTGCTCTGTGTCTTTAAGATCTGTCCCCTTCTTTCTAGCTGAACTCTCTCTCTCACCGTAGTTCTTTATATATCTCCTCCACTTCCTGATTCTGGTCATTACTCCTGTATATCTTCAATGCTAAACATCTTACATGTGGCTTACAACTGCAACGTTTTTCTACCTATGAATATCCATCATTAAACGGAACATTCGAAAGGATTCATCGTCTGTCGTCCTAACTGTGAGTTTATTCACTGAGTTAAACTGCCTGTATCGATGCAAGGGATAATAGCAAACCAGCTTGTGTAAGGCCTACATCAACCTGGAGATGAACTTTATCGCTTTGTAGTTGAGACAGAACAGTAGAAAAACGGAGTTCACAGCCTAATTACAAGATTTCTGCATGTCAGTACTGAAACAGACAAGATTTACTGCCCTCATATAAAGAAAGAAGGGACAGAGCAGCACATGGCAGCCTTATAGCCTGAGACAATCTGCACAGTGTCATATTTCAGCACACAGATCCTGCCTGCTTTCACAGTCAGTCTGCTATCATGAGTGATCAAGCTTCTGCATGTGAACTCACATCTCCTTCCTCACAAGTTCCTGAAGAAACTGAGTTACCCAAACGCTCAGTTAAACCCACTTGGAAAGTAATGGAGAATTATGAAGCTTCAAGGACTGAATTGTCAAATAGCTTGGAATTAGTGTGGGAGAAAATCCTTGCTGAAGCCAATACAGTGTCTGTTGAACGTGAACCACTGACACTAGAGGGCGCCATTAAACAACTTTCTGCCTCATATGAGCTTTATCAGCTTACCAGCAGCAAATTCACTAATGTCTTGCAAAACATGAATACAGAAAGTGCGATGACACAATTAAAGCGCGTCAATGCTCTCAATATTGAAAGAGACAGTTTTATCCAGCAAACCAGATTAAAGGCAGAAGCAAAAATAAAGCTGTTACAGGACACTGCATCTCACAGATCTGTTTCCACCAGATGTTCTAAAAACTCGTCAAGATCCCATAGTTCAAGATACTCAACGCTCAGTGAGCGACTTATTAATGCCCGCGCTGAAGTGGAAGCCAGCAAAGTGCAGGTGGCATATGCAGAAAAAAGAGCAGAGTTGGAAGCTCAAAGGGCAGAGTTGGAAGCGCAGTCAGCACTTCAAAGAGCAGAGTTGGAAGCGCAGTCAGCACGACAAAGAGCAACAATGGAAACCTTAAATGAACAGTGTAAACATGACGCAGCTATGGCAAAGCTAAGGGTCCTACAGCAAGCTATCAGTGCAGACGAAGGTGCAAGTGAGAAAGACAGCATTAACCTAAACATAGCAGATATGGAAGACCCCCTCAAACGCACTAAAGACTATGTCCTAAGCCACTGCAGTGCACACTCCATTGTCTCCAATGCTCCCGGCTACATAGAGACTCCTTCACAGCTTCAAGTTAAAGAGGTTCCAGCAACTTCCTGCACTCAAAATCACTCCACTGCATTTCCTACCTGCCTACCTTGCCTGCCTTCATACGTCACAGAGCATCAGCGCAAGCTTCAAGCAAGTCATCAATCTCCAGTCATCGGTACAGCCTTGAATCAACGTACCATTGGAACAACTAACTTCAAGCAAGCAACTCACCTGGATGCATCTGCTGCACCATATTTCCCTGTGTCCTTTAACAACAATGTCAAAGATAACGCAATCAACACCATACAGCCAACAGCATCTCACATAAAGGCGGAGACAACTGAGACAGAAGAGTTTGTGAGGTACATGCTTCGCAGAGAGCTCACAAAGACTGGTCTTACAAGTTTTGATGACCAACCTGAGAACTACAGAAGTTGGAAATGTGCCTTCAGAACTACAATCAGCAATATTGGCATTACAGCTGATCAAGAATTGAATCTGCTGATCAAATGGCTTGGTCCTCTATCTGCTGCATGTGTTAAGCCATTAAGATCGGTTTTCATGGACAATCCTACTGCAGGCCTCACAGCTGCATGGGAGCGACTAGAGCAAAGTTATGGCAATCCAGAAGCTATAGAAAATGCTTTGTTCATGCGTCTGGAAACTTTCCCAAAGATATCCGGTAAGGACAACAAGGAGTTCCAGAGACTGAGTGACCTTCTCCTTGAGCTTCAGCTAGCCAAGACAGACCCAAAACTACCTGGACTCAGTTACCTTGACACTTCAAGAGGGGTAAACCCAATTGTCTCCAAGCTCCCGTATAGTTTGCAAGAGAAATGGACTGCACTAGGGTCATCATACAAAAGAGAGAACAAGGTTTCCTTCCCTCCATTCTCTTTCTTCTGTGAATTCATCAGGGAAATTGCAGAGACCAAGAACGATCCAAGTTTTTCCTACGGTGAGTACAGTCTCTTCTCACCCTTTCCTAAGAGTACCAGTCTTCAGGGCAACTACAGAAACCATAGAGGCCCAGTGTCCGTGAAAAAGACTGACATCCTTCCCACTCCTACCACAGTTCTGGCCACGAACAACAGAGTAGGAAGATTGAAAACCCTAACAGAGAGTGTCCCATACACTAGAAGCCACACCCCCTCAATAAATGTATCGGCTTTAGGAAAAAGCCTCTGGAAGAGCGCAAGGAGCTTTTAAAGACATTTAGGGTATGTTTCAGGTGCTGTGCTTCTACAGAAAATTTTGCAAGGGACTGTAATGTGTCCATCAAGTGCATAGAGTGTGGCTCTGAAGAACATGTGCAAGCCCTCCATCCTCTTGAGTCCAGCTCTGCACAACCTGCCAACGATCCTCCCAGGTTAACGCATGGCGGGGAGAATACAGACCCAAGTGCCTAATTCTACCATCATTTCTTCATCCTGCACTGAAGTTTGTGGAGAAGACCGCTGTGGTAAGTCCTGTGCTAAGATATGCTTGGTGAACATATACCACAAGGATCAACCAGAAAAGTCTCTAAAGGCATATGCTATCTTAGACGATCAGAGCAATCGATCACTTGCAAAATCGGAATTGTTCAATCTATTTGAAATAAAAGGCGAAGCTCATCCTTACACCTTGGGTACCTGTAGTGGAACTATAGAGGTTTCTGGAAGAAGGGCTCATGGACTCATGGTATCTTCTCTCAAAGGTAACTTGCAATTACCCTTACCTACACTTGTTGAGTGCAATCAGATACCTGCTAACAGGGAAGAAATCCTTACTCCAGCTGCTGCTTTCCATCACCCTCACCTCAAGGTAATAGCAAATGAGATACCGCCGCTTGACAAAGATACTCAGATCCTTCTTCTGTTAGGAAGAGACATTCTAAGAGTTCACAAGGTACACAGACAAGTCAGTGGACCCCCAGATACCCCATTTGCCCAGCGCACGGATCTAGGGTGGGTCATCATAGGCAATGTCTGCATAGGCAAAATGAAAAGACCTACCAACATTTCGTCATTCAAGACAAATGTTCTGCCAAATGGCCGAAACACTTACTTTGAGCCATGCCCACATCACTACTGGGTGAAAGAGAAGATAGCCAGCCACGAATGGCAACATGGTATCTCAGGTGACACAAGCCCTTTCTCCTGCCATGATGGCGACTTCGGCTGTACAGGGTTTAAAGCAACCAGTGAAGATGACATACTGGCTCCTTCAATGGAAGACAAAGAATTCATCCAGGTAATGGACAATGAGTTCTTTCAAGATGACTCCAATAACTGGGTAGCACCCCTACCCTTTCGTCTCCCAAGAGAGAGATTGCCCAACAACTTACAGCAGGCCATCAGTAGATTCTCCTCCTTAAAGCGAAACTTAAGCAGGAAACTAAAGATGCAAAAGCACTTTGTGGACTTGATGCAAAATGTATTTGACAGAGATCATGCAGAGCCTGCTCCCCCACTAAAGGAGGGAGAAGAATGCTGGTACCTTCCATCCTTTGGCGTGTATCACCCACGCAAACCAGACCAAATCAGAGTTGTCTTTGATTCCAGTGCTCAGCACGAAGGTGTTTCTCTTAACAACATGCTCCTTACTGGACCCAACTTGAACAACAGTCTAATAGGAGTCTTGATTCGTTTCAGACAAGAGCCTGTAGCAGTAATGGCCGACATTCAAAAGATGTTTCACTGCTTCATCGTCAGAGAAGACAACAGAAACTACCTCAGGTTTCTATGGCACAAGGACAATGACCTCAACAAGGAAGTGTGAGGGGGCTAGCTCGGCAGCGGGTGTGTGTGACCCCCGAGATGGGCTCCCCACACAAAAACAGGCCCAGCAAACGGAGGTTGTGGTTTTCAAAATCAAAAAGGTGCGGTTTATTTTCTATTTACAGTGACAAAACACAGCAAAGCAAAAGAAACATAAACAAAATAAATCCTGGTCAACTTGACCTCTGACTAAACATACAGGTTTCCTAACTAACAACTGGGATCAGCCTAGTGCTGTCCTAGTCCCTAAGTCCCTGGTTTTAAATGTCCAAGCAAATAGCCACACAGGCTTTGTCTCACAGCACAGGGGTTCACTCTCCCTAGACAGTCCACACAGGTCTGGGTCCAGGCATGAGCTAACATCTAATGAAGCTGGGAGTTCTTATAGAGGCCTAAATGAGCTGACAAGCTTCAGCTGGTCTCATCAACTCCCTGTCTGCACGACGCCCCACACTCTCCCTAGAGGTATGAGTCATCCATGAGCCCACTAGCCTCAGCTGGGCTTATACAACTCTCCACCTAGTTGTATAAGTCGGCGTAAAGCCTGAATCTGGGCGAAATATATCTACCCCCCTGGATGCAACCAGGTGACTTTACCTTCCTGCTGTCACATACCCCCCCCTCTTGTTTTAACCTCGGGGTTGGAACACCAGCAATCAGGCATTCATGTACTCGAGACAAAGCATCCACATTCCCCATTTGAACGCCAGGGCGATGCTTTACTGTGAAGTTGAATTCCTGGAGGGCCAGGAACCACCTATTCACTCTTCTATTTGTTTCCTTGTTTTGAGCCATCCACTTTAACGGAGCGTGATCCGTAACCATGTCAAAGTGCCTACCTAGCAGGTAGTACCGAAGGGAATCTAGAGCCCACTTCACCGCTAAACACTCCTTTTCAACGGTGGCGTAATTTACCTCATGGGACTTCAACTTCCTGCTGAGGTAAATGACTGGGTGCTCTTCCCCGTTCCAGACCTGGGACAATACTGCTCCTAACCCCACATCTGACGCATCACTTTGTACGACAAAGTCTTTAGAGAAGTCGGGTGAGTACAACACTGGCTGGCTACATAAGGCTTGTTTCAAGAATTGGAATGCTGCCTCAGCCTCGGGGGTCCATTTAATCATGACCGACCCTTTCCCCTTCGTCAGGTTGGTTAGGGGCACAGCCTTAGAAGCAAAGTGGGGAATGAATCGCCGATAATACCCAGCGATTCCCAGAAAGGCTCGTACCTGCTTCTTGCTGTTGGGACGTGGCCAACTCTGGATGGCCTCGACTTTGTTGAGTTGGGGTTTTATTACTCCCCTCCCAATGGTGTACCCAAGATATTTGGCCTCCTCCTGCCCAATGGTACACTTCTTGGGGTTAGCCGTAAACCCCGCTTCCCGAACAGAGTCCAGGACTGCTTGCACTTTTGGCAGATGTGAGGCCCAATCTGTGCTATGGACAATTACGTCATCCAGGTAAGCCGCAGCATACTTCCGATGGGGCCTCAGCATCTGGTCCATTTTCCGCTGGAATGTGGCCGGCGCATTCTGTAACCCGAACGGCATTCTTTTATATTGGAACGCCCCGTCTGGGGTTACAAATGCGGTTTTCTCTTTGGCCGACTTGGCCAGGGGGATTTGCCAATACCCTTTTGTGAGGTCAAGAGTCGTCATGTATCGGGCTGTTCCCAGCCGGTCGATCAACTCATCTATACGTGGCATGGGGTAGGTGTCAAATTTTGTAACTTTGTTCAACTGACGAAAATCGTTACAAAATCGCCAGCTCCCATCCGGTTTAGGCACCAACACAATGGGACTAGACCAATCACTTTGGGACTCCTCTATCACCCCTAAGGTCAGCATTTTCTGTACTTCCTCCCGTATTGCCTCCCGTCGGGCCTCTGGGATCCGATAGGGTTTTAACTTCACCCTTTCACCGGGCGGGGTAATGATGTCATGCTCTACCCCAGATGTTTGTCCCGGCAGCTCAGAGAATACCTCCTTGTTGCGAAGCACAAACTCCTTAACCTCCTGTTGTTGGGGTTGTGACAAGGTGGCTGCTATTCCAACCTCAGGAATCACGCAACCAGTTTGAGCTGGTGACCAAGTGTCTGCGACTAGGGACTCTCTATCCCTCCAGGCTTTCAACAGATTAACGTGATAGATCTGTTCGGGCTTTCGCCTTCCTGGTTGTCTGACCTTGTAATTCACTTCGCTCACTTTTTCCATTATCTCGTAGGGGCCTTGCCATTTGGCAAGGAATTTACTTTCAACCGTAGGGACAAGTACCAGTATCCTATCCCCCGGGGAAAAGGTACGGGTCTTGGCTCCACGGTTGTACACTCTCTGCTGTGCTAACTGCGCTTGGGCCAAATGTTCCTTCACGATGGGCATTACCTGTGCAATTCGGTCTTGCATCAGGGCGACATGCTCAATCACACTCCTGTGGGGAGAACTCTCACTTTCCCAAGTTTCCTTGGCAATATCCAACAGCCCTCTTGGGTGTCTCCCATACAGTAACTCAAAGGGGGAGAATCCCGTAGAGGATTGGGGCACCTCCCTAATAGCAAACATCAGATAAGGAAGTAGACAGTCCCAATCCTTTCCATCTCTATCCACCACTTTCTTCAACATTTGTTTTAGGGTTTTGTTGAATCTTTCAACCAGCCCATCGGTTTGGGGGTGATACACAGATGTACGTAATTGCGTCACTTTGAACAATTTACACAGCTCCTTCATAACCCGGGACATAAAGGGTGTACCTTGGTCCGTAAGCAGTTCTTTACAAATACCCACCCGGCTAAACACAAGAGATAGCTCTTTGGCTATGGTTTTGGCCGAGGTATTTCGGAGAGGGATCGCTTCTGGATAACGGGTGGCATAGTCCATTATAACTAATATGTACTGGTGCCCCCTAGCGGACTTGATTATAGGACCTACCAAATCCATGGCGATCCTCTCAAACGGGACCTCAATGATGGGTAGAGGGACCAGCGGGCTACGGAAATGTGGCATCGGGGCCGACCTCTGACACACAGGGCAGGAGGAACAATAATTTTCTATGTCCTTCATCACCCCCGGCCAATAGAATCTCTGTAATACCCTCTCTCGGGTTTTCTCTGTCCCCAGATGACCTCCAAGAATGTGCCCATGGGCCAACTCCAACACCAACTTCCTGTAAGGTTTGGGCACCACAAGCTGCTCAACGGTTTCTTCTGCCCTTTTTGCCACCCGATACAGTAGGTCCTTCTCTACGCTGAAGTATGGGTAAGTGCAGGTATTATTTGGGTTCACTAGCTCGCCATCTATTTTCACTACGTTTTCCCGTGCCTTCATTAGGGCGGGGTCTTTCAACTGTTCTGTGGCAAAGTTTTCCCTGTGAACCTCAAGATCAGAAAACTCCACAGACGGTAGGTTTTCGTCTGAGGAGGTGGGCTCCTCTCCAGTTTCTTGAGTCTCCCCTGCCAATACTGATAAGGGAAATTCCGGAGAGTCCTCACCACTCTCAGGGGAGTTCTGGCTATCACATTCCTGGTACATAGGGGCACCAGTGGGGGGCTCAGGATCATCCCACAGTTCCCAGAACTTCGGAAAATCCCTTCCCACAATGGCGTCATGCGGTAACTGAGATACTAAGCCCACTGGATGAGAGAGGGTACCTTTGGGGGTCTCGAAACACACTGTAGTCACTGGATACTCTCGGGTGTCCCCATGCACACAAATAACAGCTACCTTGCTATTCCCAGAGACCTCTGTTTTAACTAACTCAGCCTTTATCAGGGTCACAAGGCTACCTGAATCCAGCAATACCACAACATTTCTACCATTAACACACATTTTGCATAAATGTTTCTCAGTTCCTCGAATGGCAGTGCATGCGACTGTCGCACACAGCGACTGACGTCTGCCCGTCAGAAAGTCACACTGCATGGGTTCCTCCACAACCGGGCAATTGGCTGCAATATGTCCCGCTTGCCGGCAGCGGTAGCAAACGATCCTTCTTGCGGCCTCTTGAGCCGCTGATTTCCCAGGCTGTTCTCGCCAAACTTGGGGTAGAGCTCCCACCCTCTCACTCTCTCCACCCTCACCCCTTGGAATCCTCTTATCCGCCCCTGGGGATGGTCTGGTCTTAGGGTGGAAAGTCCGAGTGTCTCTGGAAGAGGCCGTCAGGTTCTCTGTAGCCAAGTATTTCTCCACACGATCCACAAGACCATCGGCCGTCTCTGGGTCTCCATGGCTTACCCACTTTTGGATGGCAGTAGGAAGAGCTCTCAAAACCCGATCCATTACAACATGTTCCACAATCTTTGGTGCGGACAAAGTCTCTGGCTGTAGCCACTTTCTGCTCAGGTGAATGAGATCATACATTTGAGACCTGGGGGGTTTTCCAAGCTGGAAAGTCCAGTTATGCACACGCTGAGCCCGGACAGCCTGGGTGACACCCAGCCTTGCCAATATTTCAGCTTTTAGCATCACATAGTCTTTTGCTTGGTTAGGCTCTAGGTCATAGTAAGCTTTCTGCGATTCACCAGTTAACAGAGGAGCCACCAGTCCAGCCCACTGCTCCTCAGGCCACTTTTCTCTTTCAGCGGTCCTTTCAAATGTGGTCAAAAATACCTCTGGATCATCCTCTCCAGTCATTTTTGTCAATAAACGACTCACCCCAAAGGACGCGGTATTAGTGGGACGGCTTTCCTCACTGGTCTGCGGACGTTGCTGCATTACTGCTTCCATCTGTTGTTGTAGTCTCTGCTCTTGCTTCTGCAACAGGTCTATGAAGCGGGCCTCAGATTGCTGCTGGGCTTGTTGCTGAGCCTCCAGACTCTGTTGCAAAGTTGCGTTTGTCTGCTGCTGGGCTGCAAGGCTCTGTTGATGAGCTTGCTGCTGGGCTGCGAAGTTCTGTTGTTGAGCTGCAAGGCTCTGTTGATGAGCTGCAAGGCTCTTTTGCAAACCTGCATTTGTCTGCTGTTGATTGGCATTTGCTAGAGCCAGCTGCTTCAGTATCTCCTCCATGCTGGCTTAAAAAAAAACTGCCACTGGTTCTCCACCAACTGTGAGGGGGCTAGCTCGGCAGCGGGTGTGTGTGACCCCCGGGATGGGCTCCCCACACAAAACAGGCCCAGCAAACGGAGGTTGTGGTTTTCAAAATCAAAAAGGTGCGGTTTATTTTCTATTTACAGTGACAAAACACAGCAAAGCAAAAGAACCATAAACAAAATAAATCCTGGTCAACTTGACCTCTGACTAAACATACAGGTTTCCTAACTAACAACTGGGATCAGCCTAGTGCTGTCCTAGTCCCTAAGTCCCTGGTTTTAAATGTCCAAGCAAATAGCCACACAGGCTTTGTCTCACCGCACAGGGGTTCACTCTCCCTAGACAGTCCACACAGGTCTGGGTCCAGGCATGAGCTAACATCTAATGAAGCTGGGAGTTCTTATAGAGGCCTAAATGAGCTGACAAGCTTCAGCTGGTCTCATCAACTCCCTGTCTGCACGACGCCCCACACTCTCCCTAGAGGTATGAGTCATCCATGAGCCCACTAGCCTCAGCTGGGCTTATACAACTCTCCACCTAGTTGTATAAGTCGGCGTAAAGCCTGAATCTGGGCGAAATATATCTACCCCCCTGGATGCAACCAGGTGACTTTACCTTCCTGCTGTCACAGAAGTTATAGATTATCGCATGAAGGTACATGTCTTCGGTAACAGTCCTTCCCCAGCAGTGGCAACTTATGGGCTAAGGAGAACAGCTCAAACTGGAGAAGTTGAATATGGATCTGATGCCCGTCAATTTGTTGAAAGAAACTTCTATGTTGATGACGCACTTAAGTCCTTTCCAACTGCTAAAGAAGCAATTCATCTTCTCACCAGAACAAAGGAGATGCTGTCTGTAGCAAACCTTAGACTGCACAAGATTATATCCAACAGCCAGGAACTTATGAATGCCTTTCACTCTGAGGACTATGCCACTAGTCTAAAAAACCTTGACTTAGGTACAGATGTGCCTCCTGTACAGCGAAGTCTGGGTTTGTTGTGGAACATCAAGCAAGACAAATTCACCTTCCAAGTGTCAACTTGTGACAAACCCTTCACTAAGAGAGGAGTCCTGTCCGTGGTGAATAGCATCTATTACCCACTGGGTTTCCTTGCTCCAGTTACCATTCAAGGTTCCAGTTCAACTGCTAACCGGAGAGAGATTCATATTTTCTCTGATGCATCAGTTGAAGCTATTGCTGCAGTAGCCTATTTGAAGACCTCTGAACTGAATGGAGAATCACACTGTAGTTTTGTCCTAGGCAAGGCAAAACTCACTCCCAAGCCTGCACATACCATACCAAGACTTGAACTTTGTGCAGCCGTGCTAGCAGTAGAAATTGCTGAGGTCATACGAAGTGAAATGGACACTAGAATTGATTCTTTCACCTTCTATACAGACAGTAAGGTAGTACTTGCTTACATAAACAACCAAACAAAACAATTTTATGTGTACGTCAGCAACAGGGTTGAACGTATCAAGAGATTCTCTCTACCAAGTCAATGGCATCACGTTCCCACTGAACTGAACCCAGCTGACTGTGGAACCAGAGCCGTGTCACCTGCCGCTCTTCAGGACAGCTTATGGCTGTCACCTCCAAGGTTTCTGTGTGAGGACTTTTACTTACTCCCTATTGACACCACCTATGGGCTAGTAAACCCTGAAGATGATAAGGAAATAAGAACTGTGAACACCTCACTCCACACTTCTGTAAGTACAAAACAGAAGCTGCGGTCACACCGTTATGAGCATCAATGGAAGCAGGTGCAGCATCTAGCCAATGTGTTCTGGCATCGCTGGAAGAAAAAGTATCTTCATCACCTTCAAGGTCGTAACAAATGGCAAGCATCTAAGCCGAATCTTAAGGTTGGAGACCTCATCCTTCTAAAAGACAAGGAAGTTTGTCGGAATGAGTGGCCTATTGGTCTTATTACTAAAGTTATGCCCAGCGACGATAACAAAGTCCGGAAGGTAGAAGTCAAGGTAACCAAGGGAGGATCGACACGAACCTTTAGTCGACCAATTACAGAGTTAATACTCCTTTTGCCAGGTGAGTGACTTGTGCAAGGACTAGCCATGCTGTTGGCACGGCGGGGAGTACATTGCTGCTATCTACAGGTTCTACTCAGAACTTTGGAATTATTTGAAGACATCATACTGTGACTTTATGTTCTTCATCCTGTTGAACTTACGTTTATTATTTGCTTGTTGCATGTTTTTCATTACAGGTTCCAGGACATTCGTCAGTATTGGACTTTTTGAAAATATATATTTTAGTTTAAGGTTATGAAATCTAAAGATTTCAGACGGGGAGTGTTGTGTTACACTATGTGATTTTTCTTGCTCTGTGTCTTTAAGATCTGTCCCCTTCTTTCTAGCTGAACTCTCTCTCTCACCGTAGTTCTTTATATATCTCCTCCACTTCCTGATTCTGGTCATTACTCCTGTATATCTTCAATGCTAAACATCTTACATGTGGCTTACAACTGCAACGTTTTTCTACCTATGAATATCCATCATTAAACGGAACATTCGAAAGGATTCATCGTCTGTCGTCCTAACTGTGAGTTTATTCATTGAGTTAAACTGCCTGTATCGATGCAAGGGATAATAGCAAACCAGCTTGTGTAAGGCCTACATCAACCTGGAGATGAACTTTATCGCTTTGTAGTTGAGACAGAACAGTAGAAAAACGGAGTTCACAGCCTAATTACAAGATTTCTGCATGTCAGTACTGAAACAGACAAGATTTACTGCCCTCATATAAAGAAAGAAGGGACAGAGCAGCACATGGCAGCCTTATAGCCTGAGACAATCTGCACAGTGTCATATTTCAGCACACAGATCCTGCCTGCTTTCACAGTCAGTCTGCTATCATGAGTGATCAAGCTTCTGCATGTGAACTCACATCTCCTTCCTCACAAGTTCCTGAAGAAACTGAGTTACCCAAACGCTCAGTTAAACCCACTTGGAAAGTAATGGAGAATTATGAAGCTTCAAGGACTGAATTGTCAAATAGCTTGGAATTAGTGTGGGAGAAAATCCTTGCTGAAGCCAATACAGTGTCTGTTGAACGTGAACCACTGACACTAGAGGGCGCCATTAAACAACTTTCTGCCTCATATGAGCTTTATCAGCTTACCAGCAGCAAATTCACTAATGTCTTGCAAAACATGAATACAGAAAGTGCGATGACACAATTAAAGCGCGTCAATGCTCTCAATATTGAAAGAGACAGTTTTATCCAGCAAACCAGATTAAAGGCAGAAGCAAAAATAAAGCTGTTACAGGACACTGCATCTCACAGATCTGTTTCCACCAGATGTTCTAAAAACTCGTCAAGATCCCATAGTTCAAGATACTCAACGCTCAGTGAGCGACTTATTAATGCCCGCGCTGAAGTGGAAGCCAGCAAAGTGCAGGTGGCATATGCAGAAAAAAGAGCAGAGTTGGAAGCTCAAAGGGCAGAGTTGGAAGCGCAGTCAGCACTTCAAAGAGCAGAGTTGGAAGCGCAGTCAGCACGACAAAGAGCAACAATGGAAACCTTAAATGAACAGTGTAAACATGACGCAGCTATGGCAAAGCTAAGGGTCCTACAGCAAGCTATCAGTGCAGACGAAGGTGCAAGTGAGAAAGACAGCATTAACCTAAACATAGCAGATATGGAAGACCCCCTCAAACGCACTAAAGACTATGTCCTAAGCCACTGCAGTGCACACTCCATTGTCTCCAATGCTCCCGGCTACATAGAGACTCCTTCACAGCTTCAAGTTAAAGAGGTTCCAGCAACTTCCTGCACTCAAAATCACTCCACTGCATTTCCTACCTGCCTACCTTGCCTGCCTTCATACGTCACAGAGCATCAGCGCAAGCTTCAAGCAAGTCATCAATCTCCAGTCATCGGTACAGCCTTGAATCAACGTACCATTGGAACAACTAACTTCAAGCAAGCAACTCACCTGGATGCATCTGCTGCACCATATTTCCCTGTGTCCTTTAACAACAATGTCAAAGATAACGCAATCAACACCATACAGCCAACAGCATCTCACATAAAGGCGGAGACAACTGAGACAGAAGAGTTTGTGAGGTACATGCTTCGCAGAGAGCTCACAAAGACTGGTCTTACAAGTTTTGATGACCAACCTGAGAACTACAGAAGTTGGAAATGTGCCTTCAGAACTACAATCAGCAATATTGGCATTACAGCTGATCAAGAATTGAATCTGCTGATCAAATGGCTTGGTCCTCTATCTGCTGCATGTGTTAAGCCATTAAGATCGGTTTTCATGGACAATCCTACTGCAGGCCTCACAGCTGCATGGGAGCGACTAGAGCAAAGTTATGGCAATCCAGAAGCTATAGAAAATGCTTTGTTCATGCGTCTGGAAACTTTCCCAAAGATATCCGGTAAGGACAACAAGGAGTTCCAGAGACTGAGTGACCTTCTCCTTGAGCTTCAGCTAGCCAAGACAGACCCAAAACTACCTGGACTCAGTTACCTTGACACTTCAAGAGGGGTAAACCCAATTGTCTCCAAGCTCCCGTATAGTTTGCAAGAGAAATGGACTGCACTAGGGTCATCATACAAAAGAGAGAACAAGGTTTCCTTCCCTCCATTCTCTTTCTTCTGTGAATTCATCAGGGAAATTGCAGAGACCAAGAACGATCCAAGTTTTTCCTACGGTGAGTACAGTCTCTTCTCACCCTTTCCTAAGAGTACCAGTCTTCAGGGCAACTACAGAAACCATAGAGGCCCAGTGTCCGTGAAAAAGACTGACATCCTTCCCACTCCTACCACAGTTCTGGCCACGAACAACAGAGTAGGAAGATTGAAAACCCTAACAGAGAGTGTCCCATACACTAGAAGCCACACCCCCTCAATAAATGTATCGGCTTTAGGAAAAAGCCTCTGGAAGAGCGCAAGGAGCTTTTAAAGACATTTAGGGTATGTTTCAGGTGCTGTGCTTCTACAGAAAATTTTGCAAGGGACTGTAATGTGTCCATCAAGTGCATAGAGTGTGGCTCTGAAGAACATGTGCAAGCCCTCCATCCTCTTGAGTCCAGCTCTGCACAACCTGCCAACGATCCTCCCAGGTTAACGCATGGCGGGGAGAATACAGACCCAAGTGCCTAATTCTACCATCATTTCTTCATCCTGCACTGAAGTTTGTGGAGAAGACCGCTGTGGTAAGTCCTGTGCTAAGATATGCTTGGTGAACATATACCACAAGGATCAACCAGAAAAGTCTCTAAAGGCATATGCTATCTTAGACGATCAGAGCAATCGATCACTTGCAAAATCGGAATTGTTCAATCTATTTGAAATAAAAGGCGAAGCTCATCCTTACACCTTGGGTACCTGTAGTGGAACTATAGAGGTTTCTGGAAGAAGGGCTCATGGACTCATGGTATCTTCTCTCAAAGGTAACTTGCAATTACCCTTACCTACACTTGTTGAGTGCAATCAGATACCTGCTAACAGGGAAGAAATCCTTACTCCAGCTGCTGCTTTCCATCACCCTCACCTCAAGGTAATAGCAAATGAGATACCGCCGCTTGACAAAGATACTCAGATCCTTCTTCTGTTAGGAAGAGACATTCTAAGAGTTCACAAGGTACACAGACAAGTCAGTGGACCCCCAGATACCCCATTTGCCCAGCGCACGGATCTAGGGTGGGTCATCATAGGCAATGTCTGCATAGGCAAAATGAAAAGACCTACCAACATTTCGTCATTCAAGACAAATGTTCTGCCAAATGGCCGAAACACTTACTTTGAGCCATGCCCACATCACTACTGGGTGAAAGAGAAGATAGCCAGCCACGAATGGCAACATGGTATCTCAGGTGACACAAGCCCTTTCTCCTGCCATGATGGCGACTTCGGCTGTACAGGGTTTAAAGCAACCAGTGAAGATGACATACTGGCTCCTTCAATGGAAGACAAAGAATTCATCCAGGTAATGGACAATGAGTTCTTTCAAGACGACTCCAATAACTGGGTAGCACCCCTACCCTTTCGTCTCCCAAGAGAGAGATTGCCCAACAACTTACAGCAGGCCATCAGTAGATTCTCCTCCTTAAAGCGAAACTTAAGCAGGAAACTAAAGATGCAAAAGCACTTTGTGGACTTGATGCAAAATGTATTTGACAGAGATCATGCAGAGCCTGCTCCCCCACTAAAGGAGGGAGAAGAATGCTGGTACCTTCCATCCTTTGGCGTGTATCACCCACGCAAACCAGACCAAATCAGAGTTGTCTTTGATTCCAGTGCTCAGCACGAAGGTGTTTCTCTTAACAACATGCTCCTTACTGGACCCAACTTGAACAACAGTCTAATAGGAGTCTTGATTCGTTTCAGACAAGAGCCTGTAGCAGTAATGGCCGACATTCAAAAGATGTTTCACTGCTTCATCGTCAGAGAAGACAACAGAAACTACCTCAGGTTTCTATGGCACAAGGACAATGACCTCAACAAGGAAGTGTGAGGGGGCTAGCTCGGCAGCGGGTGTGTGTGACCCCCGAGATGGGCTCCCCACACAAAAACAGGCCCAGCAAACGGAGGTTGTGGTTTTCAAAATCAAAAAGGTGCGGTTTATTTTCTATTTACAGTGACAAAACACAGCAAAGCAAAAGAAACATAAACAAAATAAATCCTGGTCAACTTGACCTCTGACTAAACATACAGGTTTCCTAACTAACAACTGGGATCAGCCTAGTGCTGTCCTAGTCCCTAAGTCCCTGGTTTTAAATGTCCAAGCAAATAGCCACACAGGCTTTGTCTCACAGCACAGGGGTTCACTCTCCCTAGACAGTCCACACAGGTCTGGGTCCAGGCATGAGCTAACATCTAATGAAGCTGGGAGTTCTTATAGAGGCCTAAATGAGCTGACAAGCTTCAGCTGGTCTCATCAACTCCCTGTCTGCACGACGCCCCACACTCTCCCTAGAGGTATGAGTCATCCATGAGCCCACTAGCCTCAGCTGGGCTTATACAACTCTCCACCTAGTTGTATAAGTCGGCGTAAAGCCTGAATCTGGGCGAAATATATCTACCCCCCTGGATGCAACCAGGTGACTTTACCTTCCTGCTGTCACATACCCCCCCCTCTTGTTTTAACCTCGGGGTTGGAACACCAGCAATCAGGCATTCATGTACTCGAGACAAAGCATCCACATTCCCCATTTGAACGCCAGGGCGATGCTTTACTGTGAAGTTGAATTCCTGGAGGGCCAGGAACCACCTATTCACTCTTCTATTTGTTTCCTTGTTTTGAGCCATCCACTTTAACGGAGCGTGATCCGTAACCATGTCAAAGTGCCTACCTAGCAGGTAGTACCGAAGGGAATCTAGAGCCCACTTCACCGCTAAACACTCCTTTTCAACGGTGGTGTAATTTACCTCATGGGACTTCAACTTCCTGCTGAGGTAAATGACTGGGTGCTCTTCCCCGTTCCAGACCTGGGACAATACTGCTCCTAACCCCACATCTGACGCATCACTTTGTACGACAAAGTCTTTAGAGAAGTCGGGTGAGTACAACACTGGCTGGCTACATAAGGCTTGTTTCAAGAATTGGAATGCTGCCTCAGCCTCGGGGGTCCATTTAATCATGACCGACCCTTTCCCCTTCGTCAGGTTGGTTAGGGGCACAGCCTTAGAAGCAAAGTGGGGAATGAATCGCCGATAATACCCAGCGATTCCCAGAAAGGCTCGTACCTGCTTCTTGCTGTTGGGACGTGGCCAACTCTGGATGGCCTCGACTTTGTTGAGTTGGGGTTTTATTACTCCCCTCCCAATGGTGTACCCAAGATATTTGGCCTCCTCCTGCCCAATGGTACACTTCTTGGGGTTAGCCGTAAACCCCGCTTCCCGAACAGAGTCCAGGACTGCTTGCACTTTTGGCAGATGTGAGGCCCAATCTGTGCTATGGACAATTACGTCATCCAGGTAAGCCGCAGCATACTTCCGATGGGGCCTCAGCATCTGGTCCATTTTCCGCTGGAATGTGGCCGGCGCATTCTGTAACCCGAACGGCATTCTTTTATATTGGAACGCCCCGTCTGGGGTTACAAATGCGGTTTTCTCTTTGGCCGACTTGGCCAGGGGGATTTGCCAATACCCTTTTGTGAGGTCAAGAGTCGTCATGTATCGGGCTGTTCCCAGCCGGTCGATCAACTCATCTATACGTGGCATGGGGTAGGTGTCAAATTTTGTAACTTTGTTCAACTGACGAAAATCGTTACAAAATCGCCAGCTCCCATCCGGTTTAGGCACCAACACAATGGGACTAGACCAATCACTTTGGGACTCCTCTATCACCCCTAAGGTCAGCATTTTCTGTACTTCCTCCCGTATTGCCTCCCGTCGGGCCTCTGGGATCCGATAGGGTTTTAACTTCACCCTTTCACCGGGCGGGGTAATGATGTCATGCTCTACCCCAGATGTTTGTCCCGGCAGCTCAGAGAATACCTCCTTGTTGCGAAGCACAAACTCCTTAACCTCCTGTTGTTGGGGTTGTGACAAGGTGGCTGCTATTCCAACCTCAGGAATCACGCAACCAGTTTGAGCTGGTGACCAAGTGTCTGCGACTAGGGACTCTCTATCCCTCCAGGCTTTCAACAGATTAACGTGATAGATCTGTTCGGGCTTTCGCCTTCCTGGTTGTCTGACCTTGTAATTCACTTCGCTCACTTTTTCCATTATCTCGTAGGGGCCTTGCCATTTGGCAAGGAATTTACTTTCAACCGTAGGGACAAGTACCAGTATCCTATCCCCCAGGGAAAAGGTACGGGTCTTGGCTCCACGGTTGTACACTCTCTGCTGTGCTAACTGCGCTTGGGCCAAATGTTCCTTCACGATGGGCATTACCTGTGCAATTCGGTCTTGCATCAGGGCGACATGCTCAATCACACTCCTGTGGGGAGAACTCTCACTTTCCCAAGTTTCCTTGGCAATATCCAACAGCCCTCTTGGGTGTCTCCCATACAGTAACTCAAAGGGGGAGAATCCCGTAGAGGATTGGGGCACCTCCCTAATAGCAAACATCAGATAAGGAAGTAGACAGTCCCAATCCTTTCCATCTCTATCCACCACTTTCTTCAACATTTGTTTTAGGGTTTTGTTGAATCTTTCAACCAGCCCATCGGTTTGGGGGTGATACACAGATGTACGTAATTGCGTCACTTTGAACAATTTACACAGCTCCTTCATAACCCGGGACATAAAGGGTGTACCTTGGTCCGTAAGCAGTTCTTTACAAATACCCACCCGGCTAAACACAAGAGATAGCTCTTTGGCTATGGTTTTGGCCGAGGTATTTCGGAGAGGGATCGCTTCTGGATAACGGGTGGCATAGTCCATTATAACTAATATGTACTGGTGCCCCCTAGCGGACTTGATTATAGGACCTACCAAATCCATGGCGATCCTCTCAAACGGGACCTCAATGATGGGTAGAGGGACCAGCGGGCTACGGAAATGTGGCATCGGGGCCGACCTCTGACACACAGGGCAGGAGGAACAATAATTTTCTATGTCCTTCATCACCCCCGGCCAATAGAATCTCTGTAATACCCTCTCTCGGGTTTTCTCTGTCCCCAGATGACCTCCAAGAATGTGCCCATGGGCCAACTCCAACACCAACTTCCTGTAAGGTTTGGGCACCACAAGCTGCTCAACGGTTTCTTCTGCCCTTTTTGCCACCCGATACAGTAGGTCCTTCTCTACGCTGAAGTATGGGTAAGTGCAGGTATTATTTGGGTTCACTAGCTCGCCATCTATTTTCACTACGTTTTCCCGTGCCTTCATTAGGGCGGGGTCTTTCAACTGTTCTGTGGCAAAGTTTTCCCTGTGAACCTCAAGATCAGAAAACTCCACAGACGGTAGGTTTTCGTCTGAGGAGGTGGGCTCCTCTCCAGTTTCTTGAGTCTCCCCTGCCAATACTGATAAGGGAAATTCCGGAGAGTCCTCACCACTCTCAGGGGAGTTCTGGCTATCACATTCCTGGTACATAGGGGCACCAGTGGGGGGCTCAGGATCATCCCACAGTTCCCAGAACTTCGGAAAATCCCTTCCCACAATGGCGTCATGCGGTAACTGAGATACTAAGCCCACTGGATGAGAGAGGGTACCTTTGGGGGTCTCGAAACACACTGTAGTCACTGGATACTCTCGGGTGTCCCCATGCACACAAATAACAGCTACCTTGCTATTCCCAGAGACCTCTGTTTTAACTAACTCAGCCTTTATCAGGGTCACAAGGCTACCTGAATCCAGCAATACCACAACATTTCTACCATTAACACACATTTTGCATAAATGTTTCTCAGTTCCTCGAATGGCAGTGCATGCGACTGTCGCACACAGCGACTGACGTCTGCCCGTCAGAAAGTCACACTGCATGGGTTCCTCCACAACCGGGCAATTGGCTGCAATATGTCCCGCTTGCCGGCAGCGGTAGCAAACGATCCTTCTTGCGGCCTCTTGAGCCGCTGATTTCCCAGGCTGTTCTCGCCAAACTTGGGGTAGAGCTCCCACCCTCTCACTCTCTCCACCCTCACCCCTTGGAATCCTCTTATCCGCCCCTGGGGATGGTCTGGTCTTAGGGTGGAAAGTCCGAGTGTCTCTGGAAGAGGCCGTCAGGTTCTCTGTAGCCAAGTATTTCTCCACACGATCCACAAGACCATCGGCCGTCTCTGGGTCTCCATGGCTTACCCACTTTTGGATGGCAGTAGGAAGAGCTCTCAAAACCCGATCCATTACAACATGTTCCACAATCTTTGGTGCGGACAAAGTCTCTGGCTGTAGCCACTTTCTGCTCAGGTGAATGAGATCATACATTTGAGACCTGGGGGGTTTTCCAAGCTGGAAAGTCCAGTTATGCACACGCTGAGCCCGGACAGCCTGGGTGACACCCAGCCTTGCCAATATTTCAGCTTTTAGCATCACATAGTCTTTTGCTTGGTTAGGCTCTAGGTCATAGTAAGCTTTCTGCGATTCACCAGTTAACAGAGGAGCCACCAGTCCAGCCCACTGCTCCTCAGGCCACTTTTCTCTTTCAGCGGTCCTTTCAAATGTGGTCAAAAATACCTCTGGATCATCCTCTCCAGTCATTTTTGTCAATAAACGACTCACCCCAAAGGACGCGGTATTAGTGGGACGGCTTTCCTCACTGGTCTGCGGACGTTGCTGCATTACTGCTTCCATCTGTTGTTGTAGTCTCTGCTCTTGCTTCTGCAACAGGTCTATGAAGCGGGCCTCAGATTGCTGCTGGGCTTGTTGCTGAGCCTCCAGACTCTGTTGCAAAGTTGCGTTTGTCTGCTGCTGGGCTGCAAGGCTCTGTTGATGAGCTTGCTGCTGGGCTGCGAAGTTCTGTTGTTGAGCTGCAAGGCTCTGTTGATGAGCTGCAAGGCTCTTTTGCAAACCTGCATTTGTCTGCTGTTGATTGGCATTTGCTAGAGCCAGCTGCTTCAGTATCTCCTCCATGCTGGCTTAAAAAAAAACTGCCACTGGTTCTCCACCAACTGTGAGGGGGCTAGCTCGGCAGCGGGTGTGTGTGACCCCCGAGATGGGCTCCCCACACAAAAACAGGCCCAGCAAACGGAGGTTGTGGTTTTCAAAATCAAAAAGGTGCGGTTTATTTTCTATTTACAGTGACAAAACACAGCAAAGCAAAAGAAACATAAACAAAATAAATCCTGGTCAACTTGACCTCTGACTAAACATACAGGTTTCCTAACTAACAACTGGGATCAGCCTAGTGCTGTCCTAGTCCCTAAGTCCCTGGTTTTAAATGTCCAAGCAAATAGCCACACAGGCTTTGTCTCACCGCACAGGGGTTCACTCTCCCTAGACAGTCCACACAGGTCTGGGTCCAGGCATGAGCTAACATCTAATGAAGCTGGGAGTTCTTATAGAGGCCTAAATGAGCTGACAAGCTTCAGCTGGTCTCATCAACTCCCTGTCTGCACGACGCCCCACACTCTCCCTAGAGGTATGAGTCATCCATGAGCCCACTAGCCTCAGCTGGGCTTATACAACTCTCCACCTAGTTGTATAAGTCGGCGTAAAGCCTGAATCTGGGCGAAATATATCTACCCCCCTGGATGCAACCAGGTGACTTTACCTTCCTGCTGTCACAGAAGTTATAGATTATCGCATGAAGGTACATGTCTTCGGTAACAGTCCTTCCCCAGCAGTGGCAACTTATGGGCTAAGGAGAACAGCTCAAACTGGAGAAGTTGAATATGGATCTGATGCCCGTCAATTTGTTGAAAGAAACTTCTATGTTGATGACGCACTTAAGTCCTTTCCAACTGCTAAAGAAGCAATTGATCTTCTCACCAGAACAAAGGAGATGCTGTCTGTAGCAAACCTTAGACTGCACAAGATTATATCCAACAGCCAGGAACTTATGAATGCCTTTCACTCTGAGGACTATGCCACTAGTCTAAAAAACCTTGACTTAGGTACAGATGTGCCTCCTGTACAGCGAAGTCTGGGTTTGTTGTGGAACATCAAGCAAGACAAATTCACCTTCCAAGTGTCAACTTGTGACAAACCCTTCACTAAGAGAGGAGTCCTGTCCGTGGTGAATAGCATCTATTACCCACTGGGTTTCCTTGCTCCAGTTACCATTCAAGGTTCCAGTTCAACTGCTAACCGGAGAGAGATTCATATTTTCTCTGATGCATCAGTTGAAGCTATTGCTGCAGTAGCCTATTTGAAGACCTCTGAACTGAATGGAGAATCACACTGTAGTTTTGTCCTAGGCAAGGCAAAACTCACTCCCAAGCCTGCACATACCATACCAAGACTTGAACTTTGTGCAGCCGTGCTAGCAGTAGAAATTGCTGAGGTCATACGAAGTGAAATGGACACTAGAATTGATTCTTTCACCTTCTATACAGACAGTAAGGTAGTACTTGCTTACATAAACAACCAAACAAAACAATTTTATGTGTACGTCAGCAACAGGGTTGAACGTATCAAGAGATTCTCTCTACCAAGTCAATGGCATCACGTTCCCACTGAACTGAACCCAGCTGACTGTGGAACCAGAGCCGTGTCACCTGCCGCTCTTCAGGACAGCTTATGGCTGTCACCTCCAAGGTTTCTGTGTGAGGACTTTTACTTACTCCCTATTGACACCACCTATGGGCTAGTAAACCCTGAAGATGATAAGGAAATAAGAACTGTGAACACCTCACTCCACACTTCTGTAAGTACAAAACAGAAGCTGCGGTCACACCGTTATGAGCATCAATGGAAGCAGGTGCAGCATCTAGCCAATGTGTTCTGGCATCGCTGGAAGAAAAAGTATCTTCATCACCTTCAAGGTCGTAACAAATGGCAAGCATCTAAGCCGAATCTTAAGGTTGGAGACCTCATCCTTCTAAAAGACAAGGAAGTTTGTCGGAATGAGTGGCCTATTGGTCTTATTACTAAAGTTATGCCCAGCGACGATAACAAAGTCCGGAAGGTAGAAGTCAAGGTAACCAAGGGAGGATCGACACGAACCTTTAGTCGACCAATTACAGAGTTAATACTCCTTTTGCCAGGTGAGTGACTTGTGCAAGGACTAGCCATGCTGTTGGCACGGCGGGGAGTACATTGCTGCTATCTACAGGTTCTACTCAGAACTTTGGAATTATTTGAAGACATCATACTGTGACTTTATGTTCTTCATCCTGTTGAACTTACGTTTATTATTTGCTTGTTGCATGTTTTTCATTACAGGTTCCAGGACATTCGTCAGTATTGGACTTTTTGAAAATATATATTTTAGTTTAAGGTTATGAAATCTAAAGATTTCAGACGGGGAGTGTTGTGTTACACTATGTGATTTTTCTTGCTCTGTGTCTTTAAGATCTGTCCCCTTCTTTCTAGCTGAACTCTCTCTCTCACCGTAGTTCTTTATATATCTCCTCCACTTCCTGATTCTGGTCATTACTCCTGTATATCTTCAATGCTAAACATCTTACATGTGGCTTACAACTGCAACGTTTTTCTACCTATGAATATCCATCATTAAACGGAACATTCGAAAGGATTCATCGTCTGTCGTCCTAACTGTGAGTTTATTCATTGAGTTAAACTGCCTGTATCGATGCAAGGGATAATAGCAAACCAGCTTGTGTAAGGCCTACATCAACCTGGAGATGAACTTTATCGCTTTGTAGTTGAGACAGAACATGGAGGAATCACCGATTTGACAGCCATCCCTGTGCGCACTGCAGCGACCGCGGGGGAGGTCGTGATCACTCAAATACGGGAGAAATCTGAGGATGCTGACTCGGTCACCACGGTCTCACAGCGTCCACTGCCGAAGAAAAAGACCGGCATGGTAGCCTAGTCCAGTGGTTGCGGTGGACCATCCCGCCCGCCTACGCCCAGCCCGGATGGATCCGTTGAGAGAAGTTCCAGACATCCCTTCTCAAGTAAAGGCCGAGGTAAGCCAGGCGGAGGGACTTAGTGTGTGGGCAGAGGTGGCAGCTCGGTCTCTACTGCAGGCTACCTGCCCGCGGAGGGGTGTGACACCTCCGACCTGGAGTCGCTCTCCGATCTGGGAGACGATGTGGCCATAGATGAGCTGTTTACTCAAAAGGGCTGGGACAAAGTACCTCTTGCTTCGTCCCGCAGAACCAGAGACCCACCCATGTCTACAGGGGACAGTACACCCTGGGTGGAGGCACCAGCGCCTGAGGAGGGGTCCCGTCCCCAGCCTACTCTCACATCCCCGGTGCCACCTGCAGCCAGTGCCGGGGAGAAGAGACTGTTGTTACGGGCACCTATGCCCAGATTGGATGTGACCAAGGTCCCTCGTCACCCAGATGCTATAGTCTTGCCAGGCAAAGGGGACAAAGCCACTATGCCTCCACTGGCAAGACTACAACGCCTATTTTGCCAGAAGGCTGCTGCTGAGTATGGGTGGCAGTACCCATACTTGTCCAAAGAACTCTTATACGAAGTGGAAGTTTGCCGGGAGCGCTGGTACAATGACTTCATGTGGACTCACATTCAGGTCCCACACGCCCGCAGGTACCTTGCGTGCTCCCCCAAGGCATCTCAGCGTTTCAAAGATTGCAAGGCAAAGTGGATGTTGGGGCGGCATATTCACGCGGACAAAGTGCTGATTCGACGCAAGGAAGGGGAAGATGCTGAATACCAAATAGAGACTCTGGATCAGCATCTGAAACCCCTTGTTCTGCCGCACCCTCGTTTCTATCTGTAGGAGAAAAGAGACCCATTCTTGTTGCCTTTACACTGCTGAACTTTCCGGGGTTGTTGTTCTTGTTACCCAGAGGAGTTGAAGGACTGTTCCTGTTTGTTCTTCAATTTTCCAGCAAGCAATCATGGACTCTGGGGTAGATAGGGCCCAAAGAAGAAGGAAAGTTCCACAAGTGCAGTTACCGTGACGCTGTCACCAGGTGGCAGTGTCGTGCATCGACATTCACTTTTCACACATACACTTTTAGAAGGAAAGGATTTCTCTGCGGAGAAGTTTTTTCGTTCTCACACAAACATATGTGTCAGGGATTTGTGTGTTTAACCTTTCTTTTCCCTTCTGCAGGAGAGCATCCCATCAAGACCACTGAGAATGGGGTGGGTCTTAGCCAGGATGGGTGGGGAGAAGTGTTATGTGAAAATGTGATTTTCAGTGTTATGGTTAAGTGTTGTTGTTTCCCTTCCCTCCCCTTTCATGTGAGGCTCAGACACAACTGCTCCAGTTAGTTAGTTCCAAAGGTTTTATTTTTGTAAAACTTATAGTTGGTTTCTGGACTGGGTTATGTCAGCCATTGAGGACATAGTTTATTCCAGACACTGGGGACCAGTGTCAAACCACCAGGGGGAGAGTGTAGCGGGCATGCACTTTCCCAGTGTATTTAAAACTTGGCAGAGACACCAGTAATGTGCAGTTCCCTGCAGCCCAGCGGGTGGCGCTGTCGCCTTGGGCTGGGGTTGAACCATTGCTGTGTGCCGTACCCCTTTTTGTCCTCTCTCAGCGGTTGTATGGTGGGGCGGGGAACCCGCCGTGCTTGCTGGGAGAGGGTATAAAGGGGCCGGCCATCTTTGTCATGGGGTCGAGTCCCAGGCACCTTCAGCCTGAGGGCCGTGGTTCGTGTCGGGAGTCTAGGCGGCCTAGGCCTAGAGGACGTTCGGAGGTGGTGTTCCATCCCAGGCACCTTTAGCCTGGGGTGAGGTGCTCGGATGGAGGTCTGGGGCCCAGTGTCCTTCACTGGGTTCCGCAAGGGATGGATTTCCTAGGGGGACCCCAGGAGTGGGCTCCCCGAATCCAGTGGCGTAAGGGACCGGAGGGGGTACTCGCCTGAAGACCTGGTGCAGCATATTGCCAGTGACGGATGAGCCTCCGGAGACCGCCCGGAGGGAAATCTCCCTCGCCAAGGGATCGCAATACACTTTTAGAAGGAGAGAAGAGTTCATTGTGTCTGGGCCTACTCGTATCCACACCCCCCCTGTCTGTTCTACTCGTTGAGGGAGTCCAACTGACTGTGTTTTACTCTGATATTGGAAGAATAAAGGAGTGTTGGACTTTAATGGTGTGGGGCTCATTTTCTGGCAGACACTGTGCAAAAGGAGGAGGAGGCTCTGATGAAGAACACCGACCTGAAGGTAAAGAGGATCTTCTCACACCACACACACATCTGTGGTGGGAACTTGGCGTGGTGACCCCGCACTCTCTCAACCAAGGTACCCCTAGACAAAAGCCAGAGACAGATGATGTGATATCAGGGAGAGAGAGTGGAGACCGCTACAACTATATTAGGTTTATCAATGTATGATTCTCTTTAAGTAGGATTTTGTTTAACACTTAGCGCTGTACCTCATTACCACATATTTTCTGAGTTTTGTATCCCAACTTTTGGTACTGGCAGCTATTTACTCACAATCACTGTGTAGGTTTTTCATTACTATTTTTATTTTTCACTTATTATCTAGAGCAGTGTTTTCCTCTTTTGGTTTTTTAATTCTCTCATCCACCTGCCCGGTCTCTTGGCTGCCTCATGCCCCCCACCGCGGTAGTGGGCCCCGTGGTTGGGGACATATATACTGTACTTTCCATCTATTTACTAATGCTAGCAACATAAGGATTAAAAATAGCCAATGTCGATTAAAAAACTGAAGTTCTGCTTTAATGAATCATTCAATAAATCCTCAAGGTTGAGGCAAAAGGAAGGGTGTGATTCAAGGTGCTTCTTTGCTGCTCCTGGCCCCTCCCTCCTGTCAACTGCCCCCACAGCAAGCAGCTTGCTATGGGGGCACCTGAGCTGAGCTACATCTATGTGTGTCCAATTAGACACAGAGCTGCCGTTTAGGGCCCGGCCCATCAGGAGGGAGAGTCCCAGACGGCCGAGGGATTTGTGGACATTGCTGGACAGAGAGGGGGCTTAGGTAAGTATTAGGGGGTGCTGGGGAGGCTGCTACACACATAGAATGCATTAAGATAAAAAAACCTTCTGCCTTTACAACTCCTTTAAAGTGCCACTGATCACCAATGACAGGGGTGGGGTAAAATGCCACGCATACTAGCCCATTATGTTGCACTTACCTTCAAACCAAGCCCGCAATGTCCCTGAGGTCCCCGCTGGTGGCCACATCCATCTTCACCTCTCTTCCTTCTGGGGGCCAGGGACTCCGGGTCTTTGAATGGCTGGAGCCGCTTGACAGCATGGGCATGTGCCCTTTCTTCAGTGAGCATGCGCCGATGCTGTTTGCACAAGCGTATATGATAAATATCTCCTAAACTGTTTAGATTTAGGAGATATTTCCAGTACCTACAGGTAAGCCTTATTATAGGCTTGCCTGTAGGGAAAAGTGGTGTGTAAGGGTTTACAACCACTTAGGGTGGGATTCTTACCAGTGACGACAAATGTAAGGAGCAGTATTCCCACTGACCACCCCACTAATATACAGTGAGCAATAGATACAGTAATTATTAGCCGGGGATCTCTGAACTGAACTGAAAGTTATTTCAAGGGTTCCTTAATAGTGATGAGCCGAACACCCCCGGGTTCGGTTCGCACCAGAACCCGCGAACGGACCGAAAGTTCGCACAAACTTTAGAACCCTATTAAATACAATGGATGCGAACGTTCGAAATCTAAAGTGCTAATTATAGCGACTATTATGCATGTTATTGTCCTAAAAAGGGTTTGGGAACCCGGGTTCTGCACCAGGGGACATGTATCAATGCAAAAAGAAGTTTTAAAAATGGCCGTTTTTCGGGAGCAGTCATTTTAATGATGCATAAAGTGAAAAAAAAAAGGTCAAATATTCCTTTAAATATCGTACCTGGGGGTTGTCTAAAGTAAGCCTGTGAAGTGCCACGTGTTTCCCGTGTTTAGAACTGTCCCTGCACAAAATTACATTTCTAAAGGAAAAAAAGCCATTTAAAACTGCTTGCGGCTTTAATGTAATGTCTGGTCCCGGTAATATGGATGAAAATCTTTAAGAAAAATGGCATAGCTACCTCATCACAGCCCCCCCCCCCACCCCAGCCCATTACCAGCCCCTTTGGGTCTTGTATGGATATTAAGGGGAACCCCGCACACAAAATAAAAAAGGCCCTATATACTCTGAACAGCCGTATACAGGCGGTGCAAACAAGACAGGGACTGTAGGTTTGTTCTTATGTAGAATTTGATTGTAATTTTGAACAGGTACATTGTTTAAGTGTAGCTCCAGCCAAAAAATCTATTTTTAAGCTTTTTGGAAAACATAGGGAAGGGTTATCACCCCTGTAACATTTGTTTTGCTGTCTGTGCAGTGTGCACCTGTTCAGAACAGTTCACCTCACTTTCTGTCCTAATGACAAATGTTTTTTGAAAATTTGGGGTTTTTATTGAAACAAGAATTGGTGATAAAGCATCAGTGGAGAGGAGACACTTTTTTCCCATATTAACTCTTACAGGAGAGAATTTGCTATCCTAGGGGTAGATTTCCTCTCACTTCCTGTTGTATCCTTCCGTTTGCAAGGAGGAGTCGTTTGTAAGTTGGATGTTTGAAAGTAGGGGCCTGCCGTATATACTCAGCTGAAATTTGCCCCTTACATGTTGGTGTTGCCACAACACTGTGAGCCCTCACAGTTACTCTTGGTGGGCGCATGAATGGGCCCTGCTGTGAATTATTAGATCAAGAATTGTAATTGCATGCCCCTGTTGAACAGGGGCAGAAAAATTGGGCCTTAGGCACTGGTGCCACAACACTGCAACCCCTCACAGATACTGTACTTGGAGCACAGCAATGAGCCCTGTTGCAAAGTATTGCATCAAAAATTGTAATTACACGCCCCTGTTAAACAGGGGCTGAAAAATTGGGCCTTAGCCACTGGTGCTGGTGCCACGACACTGCAACCTCTCCCAGATACTCTAGTTGGAGTGCAGGAATGAGCCCTGCTGCAAAGCATTGCATAAAAAATTGTAATTACATGCCCCTGTTAAACAGGGGCTGAAAAATTGGGCCTTAGCCACTGGTGGCGGCACCCAGAAACAAAAATGTTCTTCCAAGCTATCATCATCAATCGGATCATTGAGGAGGAGGAGGAGGATAGTCAGTCAACATAACAGGACAGTCTCTCAGCATTAGCATCAGTCTTGAAGGGATGTGACATTTGAAAATAAATTAGTCTGTTATATCAGCTTCAGGTGTTTGGTAGCTGGTGGTGATCCAAGACTGGTTCATCTTTATGAAGGTCAGTCGATCAACCGAGTCGGTGGACAGGCGCACCCTGTGATCCGTGACAAATCCTCCAGCAGCACTGAATGTGCGTTCTGAAAAAACGCTGGATGCAGGACAGGCCAGTAGCTCAATTGCATACTGTGCAAGCTCTGGCCAGTGATCCATCCTCAAGACCCAGTAAGCCAGAGGATTTTCGGTGGGGAAGGTGTCCAAGTCTGACCTTGCCCCTAGGTATTCCTGCACCATGTATATCAGACGCTGGCGATGGTTGCTGGAACCGATCATACCTTGGGGCTGCGGACTAAAGATTTCAGGGGACAGTCCCCGGATTGAGGACACTGTCCCCGGACCAAGTCTGTCCCCAGTTTTGTCCCCGGATTGGATTTGAACAGGGGCCATGGGGCAATTTCACAGACAGTCAGTGCAGGGGGGTGTATTTTTCCATTTTCTGTGCCCCTTTCTGATGATCATGTGCTGGTCGGAGCGAAGGTAATATTTCTTCAGTTTCGGGTGCATGCCAATTCAGCTCCGCTCGCATGTTCTTCTGCCTTGGCTTAAGTCCCAGCCAGCCGCCTGCTTATCTCCTTGCCTTCCCTGGTGGAGTGATCTTCCTCCACTCCCCACCCAGTAGTAGCCGGGGCCCAGAGAGTAAGACTTGACAGGCTGTGAGGCGGGCGGCGGCGATGAGCAGAGAGTCGCTGATTGCCGCCATTACTAGTAAAAAAAAAATATGTCCCCGGATTTCATTTTAAAAATCTGGTCACCTTAGACTAGGAGATTCTCTGCCACAGAACCGTTAATCCCAATCCTCTAGTGTTGGATGGATCTAATCCCTCCAGAGAGTTACCAGGTTCTTCTTTCTCCGTGAACTTTTCACCGGTCCTTCAGAAGAGTCCTCCCCCGGCCTCCTCATCTCAGAACGGGTCCCCATGCCAGAGGCACCCTGGGATTTCTCCTTCCAGAACACGGGCCCCAGCTAAAGGTGCTGGGCCCAAGGTTGTTGCTGCAGCCCCAGGGCTAAAGGTGCCTGGGAATGATGCGTACGCGGGCCCTTGGCCAGGAGGGCTAGGTACCACGTACCAGGACTCCAACTCTGGAACGAAGATCGAACCCCACGCAAGCAGCGTCTGCCCCTTTTATATCCTCTCCCGGCGTGCACAGCAGACCGACCACGCCCACCACACAACCGCCGAGAGAGGACATCTAAGGCACAGCACTATACCAGCGGTTCAACCCTGGCCCATTATGGCAGCGCCACCTACAGGCCACAGGGAACTACACACCAGTATACTACCTGCGGTGTAAAATAGAATGCCCTAACAATTAAGGTGGTCTGAGCCCAACTACAGCTTAAACCTTCCTCTAAATTTAAGTATAGCAGGGTTAAATTTGGGGACCCCGCTACATACACCCCCCAGAAAAATAGATACCGTCCCCAGTGTTTGGAGTAAACTCATGCTTCTCAAGCCTGAGTCAGCGCAGGTTTATTCCAACTACGTACAAATTTGCAGTGTTTGTGCCGGAACTTATGCAATGGGGAAGGGCTATGAAGGAAAGAAATGAAGGAAGAAAAAAAGGGATTTTTATAACAGCTTACCTGTAAAATCCTTTTCTTGGAGTACATCACGGGACACAGAGCGACTTAGTCATTACTAATGGGTTATATAGTTTACCTTCAGGTGTTGGCACTGGCCAATTCCAAACCGGAAGTACCCTCCCCTATATAAGCCCCTCCCACCCGGGAGCACCTCAGTTTTGTAGCCAAGCAATAAGTGTCCCAAAAAGAGGGGTGGGAGCTCTGTGTCCCGTGATGTACTCCAAGAAAAGGATTTTACAGGTAAGCTGTTATAAAAATCCCTTTTTCTTTTTCGTACATCACGGGACACAGAGCGACTTAGTCATTACTAATGGGACGTCCCAAAGCAATGCCAAATGAGGGGGGGGTACATAAGCTGGGCGCCATCAGGCATGAGGATCTTTTGCGGCCTGCAACACACTGCGCCCAAAGGCGACATCCTCCTGACTTCTAACGTCTACCTGATAGAATCTAGTAAACGTGTGTACCGAAGACCATGTTGCGGCCTTACATACTTGAGCCAGGGAGGCCTGGTGATGCACTGCCCATGAAGTTCCAACCGCTCTTGTGGAGTGCGCCCTAACTTTGAACGGAGGCGGTCTCTTTCTCAAGCCATAGGCTTGTATTATGACCTGTCGAATCCACTTGGCTAAAGTAGATTTTGATGCTGCCTGACCCCTTCTGGGGCCTTCCGGCAGAACAAACAAAGAATCCGTTCTGCGAATCTGAGCAGTGGCTTTTAGATAAGCTTTAACTGCTCTTACCACATCCAAAGAATGTAATAACTTTTCCTCTACTGAGATAGGTTTGGGGAAAAAAGAAGGAAGAACCACATCTTGGTTCAAATGAAACCTCGATACCACCTTAGGAAGAAAGGCTGGATGAGGACGTAATACTACTCTGTCCTTATGGACAACCAGATATGGCTCCTTACAGGACATAGCTGCTAATTCCGACACTCTTTTAGCCGAACAAATGGCTACTAAGAAAACCAATTTCCTGGTGAGAAGAACCAAGGAAATGTGTTGTAATGGTTCAAACGGTTGTTTCTGTAGAACCGACAGAACCAGGTTTAAGTCCCAAGGACATATGGGAATACTAACCGGAGGGCTAATACGCATCACTCCTTGTATAAAGGCTTTGACTAGTGAATGCGAAGCCAAGGGCCTTTGAAAAAATATTGACAAGGCCGAAATCTGACCCTTGATGGTACTCAAGGCCAGCTTCCTATCTACAGCCCACTGTAGGAAGTCCAGAATCCTCCCTATCATGTACTTACGTGGATGCCATTTCTTGGTCTCACACCACGTAATGTACGCTTTCCAGATCCTATAATAGATCTGCCTGGATACCGGTTTCCTGGCATTGATCATGGTAGATACCACAGAATTAGAGAGCCCTCTCTTTTTCAGAATGTGGGCTTCAATAGCCAGGCCGTCAAACCTAGGGCTGGTAAGGAAGGGTGGTATATCGGTCCTTGCGACAGCAGGTCCGGACGAAGTGGGAGGGTCCAAGGACTCCTCACTGACATTTTTACCATCTCCGCGTACCATGCCCTTCGGGGCCACGCTGGAGCCACCAGAATCACTGGTTTCTTTTCTACCCTGATTCTGCGGAGTAATCGCGGTAACAATTGTGGCGGTGGGAATGCATATATCAGCTTGAACCGATCCCAAGGGAACACTAGGGCATCCGAGCCGCAAGCTAGGGGATCCCTTGTGCGAGACACAAACCTGTCCACCTTTGCGTTGAATCTGGATGCTAGCAGATCTACATCCGGTGTTCCCCACCGCTGGCATATTGCCTGGAAAACCTCGGGGTGAAGAGACCATTCCCCCGGGCATAATTGTTGGCGACTTAGAAAGTCCGCTCTCCAATTTTCCACTCCTGGGATGAAAACCGCAGATATGGCTGGGACATATCTTTCTGCCCACTCCAGGATGCAATTTGCTTCCTTCTGGGCTGCACGACTTTTGGTGCCACCCTGATGATTGATATATGCCACTGCCGTGGCATTGTCTGATTGAATTCTGACAGGGGACCCCTGGAGTTTGGATGTCCATGCTACTAGGGCATACCGGGCTGCTCGTATCTCTAAGAGATTGATGGGCAGGGCCTTTTCTGCTTCTGACCACCTGCCCTGGAGAGACCATTGCTCCAGCACTGCCCCCCAGCCGATGAGGCTGGCATCTGTAGTGACCACCTTCCAAGAAACCGGACTGAAGGGTTTCCCTCTTTCCAGATTCTGGGGCACCAACCACCAATGGAGGCTCTTGCGAACGGAAGGGGACAGGGACATTGGTAAGTCTAAAGCCTGAACTTTTTTGTTCCAGGCTGACAGTATGGCCCTTTGCAAATTCCTTGAATGGAATTGACCGTAGGGTACCGCTTCGAATGAAGCCACCATCTTTCCCAGCAGCCTCATGCAGAGACGTATGGATGGTTTTCTTTTTGTACCCACTAAGTGGGTCAAATTTCTTAAAGACGACACCTTCTCTGGAGGTAAGAAAATCTTTCTCTGATTTGAATCCAGCCTTAGCCCTAAGTATTCCAGACTTTTGACTGGTCTTAGAGCTGACTTGTCCCGGTTGATAATCCAACCGTGATATTCCAGATACTCGATTGTCTTGTGAATAGCTACTTCCAGCTTTTCCACTGAGTGGTCTATTAGTAGCAGGTCGTCTAGATATGCCATTATCGTTACACCCTGTGTTCTTAGATTGGCCAATAATGGGGCCAGAATTTTTGTGAACACTCGTGGTGCTGTGGCCAGACCGAAAGGTAAGGCTCTGAACTGAAAATGGCGCCCTTCTACTGCAAAGCGTAGAAATTTCTGATGGGCCGGAAAGATGGGAATATGCAGATAAGCATCCCTTATGTCGATCGAGGCTAGCCATTCCTGCCCTTGTAGGGCGGTGGCCACTGATCGGATCGACTCCATCCGAAAGGTCCTGATATTTAGGAACTTGTTTAGCCCTTTTAGATTTAATATGGGCCTCACGTCCCCATTTGGTTTGGGGACTGTGAAAAGGTTCGAGTAAAACCCGAATCCGCTTTCTTCCAGGGGAACCTTCATGATTACCCCTTGGAGCAATAGTTGTTCTAGTGCCAGAAGGAGGGATCCTCTCTTTTGGGGATCTCTTGGCACGTTTGACCTCATAAATTGGGCAGGAGGAGTGCCTTTTAACTCCAGCTTGTATCCCAGACTTACTGCGGAGAGCACCCATCTGTCTCTGATGGTGTCCCGCCAGGTCTCTGTGAACAACTGAAGTCTTCCCCCCACCCGATTGAGCGGGGGCAATACTTCATGCCTTAGGGGGAGGTTTTGTACCTCTCTTGATCCAGGGCTTCTTGTTACCCTGTGATTGTCCCTGATTTCTGCCCCCTGAATTTGACCGCGGAGGCCGTCGGAACTGCTTCACAGCCGATGTGCCCGGGACTGGAGAGGTAGGCCTCCTAAAAGAAGGACTTCTACCCTTGTTCTTAACCGGTAAGAGTGAACTTTTACCGGCAGAAATTTTCTGGATATATTTGTCCAGATCTTCTCCAAATAAGCGTTCTCCATGAAATGGGAAGCTAACCAGCAGTTTTTTACAGGGAGCTTCAGCAGACCAGTTTTTGAGCCACAGAAGCCTACGCATATGTACTATAGACAGCGTAAAGCGGGAGGCCTGTTGGATTGTATCCTTTATGGCGTCCACCGCAAAACACAAGGCTCTAGGCAGGTCAGCTAGGGCATGAGCCTGCTGATCTGGTAAGTCCCTTAAGACTTGTTTCAACTGATCTTTCACTGCTTGGCAGACTCCAATCGCTGCTACCGCAGGTTGTGTCACCATACTTGCTGTAGAGAAAGCAGATTTTAGTAAAGACTCCAATTTTTTATCTATTGGGTCTTTGAACATTGGAACATTATCTACTGGACATGTCAGTGATTTGTTAACAGAAGAGATGGCTGCGTCCACTATAGGGACCCTCCATTTTCTTATGAACTTATCCTCCATGGGATAGATCACCGGAAATCTCTTGGGGGGAGCAAATATTTTATCAGGATGCTCCCAATCCTGGTAAATAAGCCCTTCTAATAAAGGGTGGATTGGGAAGGAACAGACCGCCTGGGGAGCTTTTAGCGACCCCAGCGAGGAGACCGTAGTGGATGGTGGTTCCGCCAGAGGCATTTTAAATGCTGATCGGACCATGTTAGTCAGAGACTGAACCCATAATCTTTCAGCCTGAGAAGCTGAGAAAGGTTCTTCCACTGTTGATTCCTCTATAAGTGAATCAACCTCATCCTGATCCCCTTCAGGTAGGTCGATCTCTGTGTGGGGCTGTTCCTCCACTAACAGGCACTCTGAAGGAGGAGACGGAGATCGGACGCGCTTTTCCTGTGACAGGGAAGCAGCGATCAATGCTGTTAATCTCTCTTCCAATCCTCCCAGAGTTGAGGATAAAACCTCCTCTGTTATATATACAGGAGCAGGTGGACTGGGGACAGCCGCAGCACCAGGCATTCCTGCGGGGTTTCTACGGCTACTGACCTCTGCATTCTCAGGGGAGATTGGTGCAGTGCAAGCATGCCCAATATCCTCAGAGCCCGATGGAGACCCCTTTGGCTTCCTGGAAGATTTATTTCCGGAGCGTCTGGACGACATATCCTTTAAGCACAAAGCTGAGGTATTCCCGTCGTCATACACCAATTTTTGCTGGTAATAGTCTAACACAGGTGCTGCTATATACCAGCTGGTGTCCACTAAAGTGCCTTTCTATGGGGATGCCTGCATCAACCGCCTCTGTGTGCCACTGTTTGTTGCTAGCTCTGTTTGCATGCAGCTGACACTTGTACTGTGTCTTTTAACCATGCTGGGACGCCCGCACATGCGCAGAAGCGCCGCGGCGCGCATCGAGCGTCATCCACCCGCCCCGCCCCTTTTTTTTCATAGGAGGCGCGTGCACGCGCCCGCGCGCGCGCCCGTGCGCCAATGGCGCCCTTTTCGAAAACCAACAGAGGACTAGGAGCCAGGGCCCTTTTTGCCGGAGGGCCTGTGCGGTGGATGAACGCAGCAACAGGGCAGAGGAAGTGGATTCCCTCAGAGAAACTTACCAGCTGCCTGGATCTTTTGAGTTGAGAAAACCAAAGATCCACATTTACAAGAAAAATGGACTACAGCGGCCTCTAGTGGTTTAACACAGGTACCGCGGTCCCTGTTTTTTTTTTTTTTTCTTGACTACTATTAAAATTTTACATTTTCAGTAGTTATAGGCAAACACAGATATTTAGCGGGAATACCGTTAGGTAACAGACAGAAAGACAAATTAGGCTTGGGGGTCCCCCAATAGAACCAAGTTCCTGAGGGCCCCCACTTACCTGATCCCCGCCGCAGGACTTTGTTTGGTCCACAAAAGTCCAAACTTCACCTATCACGGCAGGCATTGTAATTAAACCTTCAGGGACCGGGTTCCCAAGGATTCCACTCCCCTGGACCTGTATAGCACCCTGCACAGACAGCGTCTTGGTCGTGGGTATGACCAGAGCTCTGGATCCCAGGGTCCAGCCCTCCTAAGAGAAGCATTACAGGCAAAACCTTGCTCTTCTGCTGCAAGGCCCGGGTACCGACCGTTTAGCTATGAAGCTTTTTTGGTGGGATCCGGAACAGCTTACTAAGGCCCAAAAGAACCTGTACGCAAGCCCAGTGAAAACACATGTTACTCTTTGGCCAACACCTTAGACACTGGCAAAAAACTGAGGTGCTCCCGGGTGGGAGGGGCTTATATAGGGGAGGGTACTTCCGGTTTGGAATTGGCCAGTGCCAACACCTGAAGGTAAACTATATAACCCATTAGTAATGACTAAGTCGCTCTGTGTCCCGTGATGTACGAAAAAGAAACAAAGTACAATATGGACATCCCATACTCAATGTCACATAGCATAATAAACATTATTATTCACATTTCCCACCCTTCCTAGGCTAGCTAGTTAAACCCATTCTCCGGCGGTTGCTCGTAGTTCACCTGCAGAGGGAGAAAAAACAAACAAACAACATTCTACCACTACTTTATACACACAAAGAGAGTTATCCTTCCCGAGGGAAAAACAACTTCCTTCACTAAGTTTTAAATACACTAGGCCTAGTGTAAAATAGACATTTCTCAATAGAGCACACAAAGAATCCTGCAGAACACCGCCACCTGGTGGAAGTGCTACCGTAATGACACCTTGTTTTAAACATTGAAAAGACATTCTCCAACTTGAACACGTCGATCTTACGATGACCCTGACTGCATCTACCCCAAAGTCTGTGTCTTTGTGATGCTGTGAGCGGAGAGAAATGGCAACTGCTCCCCTGATTCTCTCATCTCAGTGGGTTACCCCAATTCAGTAAGGGCAAAGTCCTTGAGCTCCCAAGGGTACACTCCGGAACAAAGAAAAAAAAGAAAACACAGAGTCCAGTCTCTTACAAATAGAAGCGAGGGTCTGGCAAAACAAGGAGCTTCCAGTTCTTATCAAAAGTCTCAACAGAGTACACAGAATCCTCTCGCTCCTTACAACAAACGACCACCCGATCCGCATGCATGTGCCGGCCAAGGTTCCAGTCCTGTTTGCACCCCTTGAACCTGTCAGTAACAGCAGCAGAGCACATAAAATATCTGCGGGCATTGGGCACCTTCAGGTAGTTCCAGACAAAGTCCGCATACCACCTTTCTCTGTAGGCCTCGACTTCAAATAGCAAGTCCCTCGGAACATAGGGGTACTCCCATCCGTACTCGACAGCCACTCTCTGGTTGAAAAGCCGCTGCAACCTAGAAATCGGAGGAAGCACGGTCTCCTGCACCCGGAAAGACAATTGCATCCGGAGACCTAGGCACTTTCACTGCCTTAAGTTTCAGCAAAGGGGCCCGCAATGGCACACGTTCCGCCACAGCAGGAGGCACTGGCGACACAGGTGCGGATAGTATACCTCAGAACAAATCACCACTAATTTAACAAAGGAAATCAGAGAACTGGGACACCGCACATCTGCACTAGAAATTAAAGTGGAGGAAATAGAAAATACCACACAAGAGCACCTGTCAGAATTAGAAAACATGAAAAAGGAAAATATAATACTTCAAAATAGACTTGAAGATTTTGAGAATCGGGCAAGACGTGCTAACCTACGCTTTAGAGGTATACCAGAATCTATAATAGACCTGCAAGCAACAATATTAGCACTGTGCCAAGAACTAGCACCAGGTATACCGGTAGAAAGAATGGAGATGGACAGAGTACACAGGGCTCTAATGCCCAAAAAAATAGAAGGACCACCTCGCGATATCATAGCAAAGTTCCACTTCTATCGGACAAAAGAACAACTTTTAAATGCAGCAAGAGAACAAAATAACCTAATTTTTCAAGGGCATGAATATCAGATCTTTGCAGATTTATCACAATCAACAATCTCCAAAAGAAGGGCAATGAAACCGCAATTATTGGAACTCCAACGCCATAATATCAAATACCAATGGGGTTTCCCTTTCGCTCTACGTTTCACCTACCAGGGTACCAAAATTTCATGTAGAACATCAGAAGAACTACAACAAGCCCTCCAGGATCTCAATCTGACAGAAGGGAGCTCTGCACCAAGTACTTCACGAAGAAGATCATCCCCAGCCTCTTTCAAACAAAAAGCAACCCATTCTGAGAACAGTAATGGTGATATCCAGGCCCATAAAAGAGGACGATTCACATCCTCACCCCAAGGCCAAGAAGATTCTATGGACTGAAGAAATGATAGACATTTTATGGGACGAATTTACTGCTGAATATACTTCAGTAGAAGCATTTAGGGAATCTTTACCCCAGCTTCAAGTCAGTCTTAGTGACACATAACTTAGGAGACATCCAAAATACACGCCAAACAAACTACAGTGGCTTCTTCTCCTATCCCTATCTGAAATTTTTTCTTTCCTTTTTATATTTATATTTGGTCCTATGATTCTTACTATTATTATTTTTTAATATTTCTATATTTCTTATTTTAAAATTCTTATTTTTTCTATTTCAGCTTTATCTATTATTTTTTTCTTTTTTTTTTCTTTTTCTTTTTTTCTTTTTTATTTATTTATTTTTTATTTATTTATTTTTTTACTTTTCATTAGAAGCATATTATTTTGTCTCTGATATTTTCAATAGAAACACAGTGCCATAACTGTCAGGATAACAAAATCCTTTCTTTGTTTTTAGTTATTTATTTATTCTTATATTATTCACTCATTTTTTTTTTTTTTTGTACTTTCCCGAAATAGGTGATTTTGTCACCTACGGGTGACAAGGTTTTGTATATTGGACTTTAATATCCCTGTTTCAATCTGCACTAAATAATTTGCAACATAGGAGATCTTTGAAAAACCCTCACAAAGCACAAAATAGTGGTTTCTCTCCTACCCCAATTCGAAAGGCCATTTTTTCATTTTTATTTTTTACATTTTTATATTTTCATTCTTTCAGCTGACGTATATTATTATTAAACCACTAAAACTCATACTGAAATACAGGGATGCAACAGTTTTGTTACCGAAGTTTGCTCTTTTTTACCTTTACATATGTTAATTAATGGTTAATTTTTTTTGCAGCAGACCCTTTCATCTGTAAAGGACGAGCCATCTACATTGTACCTTTTAGTCTCTGCGGTGCATTAAATAACATAGTAACTTACTTTTAACAATAGTAGATGACTTAAAGATGAGTATCATATATGCAGTTCTTAAGCAGTTTGGTTCTTATGACTTTGTTTCTCATTAATATCCTATAGTATCCTTTCGAGTTGACAAGATTTGATACATTTAAGTTAATCCCCTAGGCTCATCGCCTAGTGACTATTCTTTCCCCACTCTCTCTGAAAGCTAAATTACTAATTTGTAAGTAACATTTATAAACACAATTAGGGCTAATACGCATACTGTACATCCACAGGATGTACATCCCATCTTTCAGAGCGGCACCCCATTGCGCGGAAACCCCATGCGCCCCACCAGACTTTCCTCGGACTCCCACAGTAATAAATGGGAGTTCAACGAAAGTCCCCTGACCCCTGATGGGGGGTTTCGCCCCCCATCACGGGTAAACTGCAAGTATCACTATATCTTTACAATAATTGTATGTTGTATAGTCTCATTTGTTTTTTACTTCTTCCTTAAGACTGATCGCACTGGATCCTATTCTTCCTTATCTTCTTTCTTGTCCGTGTGGAAGGGCCCGGGAATCCACTGCACTAAAGTAACGGGTAAGAATGGCTTTTTGTTTCATCTACCATGGCCCCTCTAAACATACTCTCATTAAATGTCCAAGGTATTAATGTGCCACAAAAACGCACAAAAGCCTTCCGGTCATTCCAAACTAAGAAAGCACATATTGTATGCTTACAAGAAACACACTTTACACCAAATCAAACCCCCAAATTCTTTAGTAAATCCTACCCTCAAGTATATACGGCTTCAGCCACCACAAAAAAACGAGGTACACTTATCGCATTCCACCGTACAGCTCCGTTCACATTGCATTCAGAAATAAAAGATCCTGAAGGCCGCTACATAATTCTAACAGGATACATCATGGACACAGCTGTAACGGTAGTCTCATATTATGCACCAAACACACAACCCCTTCCTTTCCTATCTCATCTTTTTCAAGTAATAAACTCACATAAGAAAGGAACTCTTCTTGTATGCGGAGACTCTAATCAGGTCCTCCTCCCATTTTTGGATAGATCCCCTTACACCCCGGCGAAACATCAATCCAAATGGTCTCTCTCTCAGCTTCTTTCCAAACACAATATGGTAGACTCTTGGAGAGAATCCAATCCTACTAAAAAACACTACACATACTTTTCTAATCCTCATCAAACATTTAGTCGAATAGATCACATATTTACAACAATAGGTATGGTCCCAGAAATTATGTCTTCAACCATAATCCCCATCCCCTGGTCAGACCATGATGCGGTATGTACCACTATTGCCTCCATCCTGCCCAAAGCACATGACCCAACCTGGTACCTACCAGACATATTACTCAAGCATCCATCCTACCGCATATTAATAGAACAAGAATTAAAAAATTATCTACAGAGTAATACTAGCCCCGAAATCTCCTCACTCACGTTATGGGAAGCGCATAAACCAGTACTAAGGGGGGTTTTTCAACAACAAATAGGGATTCTGAAACGAGAGCGTAAAACACTCTCACAAAAATTAGAAAAATAATTTAACACAGCATTTATGAGCTTTCAAAATAATCCTACCTCCACAACCAAATCACGTCTAGAGAAAGCACGTATAGAATATGACCTTTTTCTCACTGATTCGGCAGATAAATTATTACGCAAAACCAAACATGCATTCTACATGAAATCTAATAAGCCCGGCACATATCTAGCAAAAGCATTAAAATCGTTTAACAAATCCTTCAAACCTATCAAACTCAAATTGGCTAGCAATATCTACACCAGCAATCCACAAAAAATAGTACAAAAATTCAGTACCTACTTGAAAACTCAATACAAAGAGACAAATATATTTAACACTACTGCAGCTGATGCATTTTTCTCAAAAATCAACCTTCCCCAAATGATGGATACCCAAAAAACAATACTAGAAAAACCAGTTACAAGTACTGAGGTAGATGCAGCTATTAAAGAATTAAAAATAAACAAAAGGCCTGGCCCAGATGGCTACTCAGCACTGTATTATCGTACATATAAGGACACTCTTTCTCCCGCACTCGCAGAAGCATTCAATGATCTATTAAACAATAAAACATTTAGGCAAGAATCCCTGATGGCAATCATATGTATGATCCCAAAACCACAAACAGATGATACGCTTAGCAGTAACTACCGTCCCATTTCCATGCTAAATATAGACATAAAATTATTAGCGAAAATCATAGCAACCCGTTTAAACACAGTAATAGGTACACTCGTGCATCGTGACCAAGTAGGATTCATGCCCTCTCGTCAAGCAGGAGATAATGTTCGCAGAGCAGTTCTCTTGGCACAAATTGCGAAAAAAAGAGGCATACCAGCCAGTTTTCTCTCTCTCGATGTTAGAAGGGCTTTTGACTCAGTATCCTGGCCTTACATGACATATACTTTACAAAAATGGGGCTTTGGCCCAAACTTCATGAACTGGATCAAGGCACTTTATGATAAACCGAGAGCGTATGTAAGATATGCAGGATACAGGTCTGAATCTTTTGATATAGTGAGAGGTACAAGACAAGGTTGTCCACTTTCACCCTTATTATTCGCCCTTCTTATAGAACCGCTTGCTCATAAAATCAGATCAGAACCCACTATAACAGGAATAGAAATAGGAGGTTATCAACATAAGATCTGCTTATTTGCAGATGATATCCTCCTATTTCTATCATCCCCCCAAATATCGGGCCCTAATCTTATCCCAATTCTTAACAACTTTGCCACATTCTCAGGTTTATATATTAATCCCAAAAACAGTTCCGCCCTAAACATATCTCTCTCAAACATTGAATTGTCAGCCGCTAAAGTGGGCCTCCCCTACACATGGGCAGAAGGGGCACTTCCATATCTAGGTATTAAACTTACAGCATCTCTCTCAGATTTATTCTCTTATAATTACCCACCGATTCTGAAACAAATAACAAAATTGATGAATTCTTGGGACCACATGCCGATATCATGGTTAGGAAGAATCAATGCTGTAAAAATGACGATATTGCCAAAAATATTATACTTGTTTAGAGTTCTGCCTATCCCGATACCGGCATACTACCTAAGAATTTTACAAAAGAAATCATCATCATTTATTTGGGGTTCAGCTAAACCAAGAATACAACAACGCACACTTTATCTGCCAAAAGTAAAGGGGGGCCTAGGATGTCCAAACTTTGCATGTTACTATAGGGCAGCGCATATAGCCAGTCTCAGTAAACTACATGCTCAAAATGAAATCCCACTATGGGTATCCATAGAAGCGGCTGAGTGTGATCCAATTTCAGTCTCAAATTTACTTTGGATCCCTCCAAAATATCGCAAAAATTTACAAAACCCAATTACGAAGCATTTTATCTCCTTATGGGATAGATATAAAAATAAACACCAACTACAATCCATACACAACCCTCTACTCTCCTTTTATAAAAACCCTGCTTTTTACCCAGCATGGGTCCTTCCTAATTCCTTTAGAGAATGGACTTCTCGGGATGTCATATACAAGTACAAATTTATAAACTCAACATCATTTATCCCTTTCCCGACCCTTTGCGAAACTTATGGTTTGCCGCAATCAGAACTATTTAGATACCTCCAAATAAAATATTTTTTCTCTCCAATACAAAACACTTCAACCCCAATAACTCAACTGACAAACTTTGAAGCAATCTGCAAAAAAGATCCGCACATCAAGGGAGCAATATCCACTCTGTATTCTCAGCTATTGACTCAAGCAGATGCAGGTAAGCCACATTATGTTCTGAAATGGGAGGAAGACTTACAAAGAAACTTAGATGACATAGAATGGAACCAGATATGGTTAACTGCAAAATCTGCCTCCCCTAACATACTGGCGGTCAAAGCCAATTACAAAGTACTAACACGCTGGTACCTTGTACCAGCTAGGATAGCAAAGTATGTTACAAATTATTCAGGACACTGTTTTAGAGGGTGCACAGAGATAGGAACACAATTTCATATTTGGTGGTCGTGTCCAGTTGCTCTAAAATTTTGGAATAAAATCTTTAAAATTGCCTCTGAAATATTGGGTAAGATAATTCCTCTAGACCCGGCAACAGCAATACTTAACTTGAAACCGGAAAATATAACGCACATGCAATTTAAACTATTAGTACAATTCTTTACGGCAGCAAAACAAGCTTTAGCAAAGGCCTGGAAATCCCCTAAACTAAGCATAACCGAAATATTAGCAAGAATGAATAGTGCTATGACTCATGCTAAGATGACTGCCATAGAAACGGACACGATACCCAAATTTGAAAAACTTTGGCAGCCCTGGATTGACTATACCATGTTATCAACCTTTGACAACACAGTTCTTTTACCATGGTAGATGTGACAGACAACCCAAAACATTATTTTTTCAGTTGCAGCGGTGGATCCGGACCTGACCACGCGGACTTCTCTTTTCTCTTCTTCTTCCTTCATTTCTCTCTCATTTCCATTTCCTATTTTCCTTATTTTTTAAGAACGAAATAAAATTTTGCCTCACACATTCCTTTATTTTGTTTCAATTGTTTTATAAAAATATACTTCCTGAGTTACACATCCATATTTTTTATTATTTAAGCATTACTCTAACAGGTTGTATAAAATCACAAACAAGTTGAATGTTTATATGGAACATATAAAGTTCTAGTATGTTATAAATGTAGTATTATCATCACTATATCACATATTCAGATAAGTGAATAATAACTTTCTGATGAATATCAACATGTTCTCAAATAAGCTCATCTGTATAGTGTCACTTGTTAAAATATAAGTATTTAAGACTATTTGTACACTGCAACATTAAACTTTAATAAAATATTTTGACAAGGAAAAAAGTAAGCAATGACAGCTCTAGATTTTCCTCAGCACAGGTCTCCTTTAAGTAGCACATTATTGAGAGAAACAGGAACAAAGCGTTATGTACCAAATCAACTGAGGAACATACGCTCATGAGTTATCACACTGTGCAGATCAGTACTAAATGTAACAAAGGTAGTTTTCAGCTGTCAAAATACACAACCTTACAAAGAAAATAAATTAACAAGCAAACAGACCAAAATAAACAAAAGGCTACTGCAGTATTAGTTTAAAAGCTTTATAGCAAACAGAGCCTAATTCTTTCTGATATCTATAATATTAAAACCCCATCTGTGCAGCTCAAGTTTTTCCCACACCTTTTGTGCTCATATTGGTCACGTCTGTGTAAAAAACTCTACTTATAGGATCCATATAAACACATATTTGTAACTTTGCTGTAAGATGTAGATGAATTTATTTGCAATTGTATTGTTTCTAAGATGTAAAACTTGATGTGTGATTGCTAATGCCTTAAAAGAGTAAAACTAGATAAATTAAAGTGATATTCACACAAGGCATGAAAAAGCATATGCGCATATGGAGGGCCGTGTTTACCCGCACAGGGATGCACTGGTGTCCCGTCATAGGCGTGCGCACAGGGTGTGCCAGGTGTGCCCAGGCACACCCTAATCACCCTGTGCAGAACAGAATCCCTGTACTGACCTGGCTCCCCCTCCTTCCCCCTACAGCACTGTCGGCTTCCCCCCTCTCCCACCGGTTGTTGCTGTGGATGTTTTAGGATGAGTGGGGGAAGGGGCCAGTAAATATGCCATTTACTGGTCCCTTCTCTATCTGAATAAACATCGTGAGTGATCAGTAGAGTGTGTTTGAGCTTTGGGGTGCACACCCTAATACCAAAGGCTGTGCACACCTATGTGTCCCGTGTATCCTCATGCAGGCAGTCCCATTTATGTTAATTTGACATCTGGGTGGGTGCACATACCCGTATGCACCCTGTGGTGTGCAAGTGTGCATGCTTCACACATGCATACACGTTGCAGTAAAAGCCTAGAGTGGCAAGTCTCTTATCCTCCCCCTCTTGTGTCTTCCAGTGCGCATGACTCTCCGATGGAATCTGATGTATGCATACAATTGCCTGTGTGAAGGCTTTTTAATGCAGGAGATTATAAGAGGAAGGATTAAAGTGATTGTAAAGCTTAATTCGTATTTTTTTTATTATTATTAAAATTATAAACATTCTATAGTTACCTGCTCTGTGCGATGTTATTGCACAGAGTGGCCCTGAATTCCCTCTTCTCGGGTCCCCCACTAGCACTTTATGCATCTCCTTTTCTCTGGCTCGATTCCCAGCTGAGCTACATGTGTCTATTGACACACACAGCACGGCTCAGCCCGGCTCTTTGCTCACAGCATTTGATTGACAGCAGCAGGAGCCAATGCCTCTGTAAGCAAAGAGAGAGGAGAGAGACGCTGCAGAGGGGCACAGCGCCTGATTGAGACTGAGCTCTGGTAAGTATATAAGAGGGTTAGGGGGAGATACAAATAGAGGGACATTTTTACCTTAACCGTTTCCCGCCTGCCCGCCCAACATCATATGACGTTGTTGGCTTTGAGCGTGATATCTGAATGATGCCTGCAGTTACAGGCATCATTCAGATACCTTCTTTTTCAGCCGGCGATTCCCTGCACCATAAGAACAATCATAGTGGCTCAGCCGCTTGGTCGTTCTTATAGGCGGCAGAAGGAAGGATGCCCCCCCTCCCGTCACCCTCTGGAGCTTCTCCCGGCTCGTACCCGGATATCGGCAAACTGGAGAAGGAACCGACCGGCGGCGGATGTTGACCATAGAGATTTCGGATGGGCCAGATGGTCCCCGAAGTCTATATGATCGTTCGGAGGCTGGGCGCGATGTTATGATGTCACGCACCTGCCTCTGCATTTGAAAAAGTGCAGCTGCCTCGGCTGGGAAGCCAGGATCTTTTTAATATTTTTTTTTATGTTTGGCTTTCCAGCCTAGAGGTGAGATATGGGGACTTATTGACCCCAGATCTCACTGTAAAGAGGACTTGTCATGCACTATTCCTATTACAAGGGATACTTACATTACTTGTAATAGGAATAAAAGCGATCAAAAAAAAAAATGGAAAAAGAAAGCATCAAACTAGAAAAATAAAAGTAAAAAAAAATGTGAGGTATCCCCGCGAATGTTAGAGTGAGAGCAATAATTCTAGCACTAGACCTCCTCTGTAAGACCCCTTTCACACCGAGGAGTTTTTCAGGTGGTTTAGCGATAAAAATAGCGCCTAAATACCGCCTGAAAATTCCTGCCCCTGCAGTCTCAATGTGAAAGCCGGAGGGCTTTTACACTGAGGCGGTGCGCTAGCAGGACCGTTCCAAAAGTCCTGCTAGCAGCATCTTTGGAGCGGTGAGAGGGGCGGTGTGTATACTGCTCCTTCACCGCTCCTTCCCATTGAAAGTAATGGGAAACCGCAGTAATACTGCCGGCAATGCGCCTCTGCAGAGGCGCATTGCCGGCAGTATTGACCCTTTTTTGGCCGATAGCGGGGGTTAATACCGCACCGCTAGTGGCCGAATACTGCCACAATTCCCCGGCAATACCGCACCGCTAGCGGCCGAATACTGCCACAATTCCACGGCAATTCCGACGGTATAGCGCCGCTAAAAATAGCAGCGCTATACCGCCACCGGCCCCACCGCCCCAGTGTGAAAGGGGCCTAACTCAAAACATGTAACCTGTAAAAAATGTAAAAGGGTCGCCTATGGGGATTTTTAAGGAACCGAAGTTTGGCGCCATTCCACGAGCATGTGCAATTTTGAAGCGTGACATGTTAGGTATCTATTTACTTGGCGTAACATCATCTTTCACATTAAAGCAGAGGTCCGCCTAAAAAAAGTATATTAGGGGCGAGGCGGCCTAGGGAGGAAGTGGGAGCTGGAACCCTCTAAAAAGAGGGTTTCCGCTCCCCCCAAAATAAATTACATGCCAAATGTGGCATGTCAGGGGGTCACCTTCCCTTAAAGTGGAAGTTCTATTTTTGGGTGGAACTCCACTTTAAGCAGAAAAAATTGGGGTAACTATACTGTTTTGTTTTTTTTGTATGCATGAAACTGTTTGTTTAAAAAAAAAACGCATTTGAAAAATTGCTGCGCAAATACCATGCGAGATTAAAAGTTGCAACGGCCACCATTTTATTCTCTAAGGTCTCTGCTAAAAAAAAACATATATAATGTTTTGGGGTTCTGTGTAATTTTCTAGCAAAAAAATTATGATTTTTGTAGGAGAGAAATGTCAGAATTGGCCTGGTAGGCAAGTGGTTAAAGTCATATTAAAGGTTTAGTTTTTAAAAAAAAATAATAAACATGTCATACTTTCCTGTTCTGTGCAATGCTTTTGCACAGAGCAACCCAAATCATTCTCTTCTTGGGTCCCCCGCTGGGGGAGAGAGAGAGAGAGAGAGAGAGAGAGAGAGAGAGAGAGAGAGAGAGAGAGAGAGAAGAGAGAGAGAGAGAGAGAGAGAGAGAGAGAAAAAAAAATGAAAACTCGCTTTACCACTAATATTAAAATTAAGGTTGAATTCTAGGCCAGCAGTTAAATACCCAGTTACACATGTATGGTTCATGTTCCTGTACCTTTGCAATGACAGTGAGCTGTACACAGTCCTGTCAGATAGGTTGGTGACCTCACTTCTTTCTACTGGGTTTAAGCAATGCATGTGGTTACTTTCCCTAACCCTAGCTCTGACTGGACAATAAATGAGCAGCAGCACACTGATGAGCTTATATTTATCCTGCTAATATCCTGTTACTTGTCAATAAGGATGAGCTCAGGCGTGTTCGCAACCTGTACGTGCAGAGACCGCCAGGAAGTTGGGACGGCACAGCGCTAATCGCAGGCAGTGAGACATTTTCCTGATCCGCGGCTGCAGAGATCAATAAATTTCTCACTGCCTGTGATTATCGCTGGGCAGTGCCAACTTTCTGACTGGCTCTACACATGCAGGTTGTGAACACGCCTGAGTTCATCCTTACTTGTCAATATACATACAGCAGAGCCTGATTGGTTAAGAGTGCTGATCTTTAGACCCCTTTCACACCTCCTATTCATTCAAGTGTGACTTTTCACACTCGGGCGGTGCACTTGCGGGACGTTCTGAAAAGTCCTGCAAGCAGCATCTTTGGGGCGGGATGGGAGCGCTGTATTTAGCGCTCCCAAAACGCCCTGCCCATTGGAATGAATGGGTAGCACTTCGGAAGCGCCGCAACATGCGAGTTATTAACCCCTTCTTTGGGGTTTAAAGCGCCCCGCTAGCGCCCGAAAAGCTTAAAAAAGTGGTGATTTACTGCAGATTCAGATGCTTTTTTAGATAAATGTAAAAATATATTTTAGTAAGTATATAACTGCACTAAATTGCATATTTTCTATATTTGTCTGGCTTTCTGCCTAAAGTTTATACACAGTACCTCTGTCGTTAAAAATTACATCGGGGTGTTCAACCCTTTGAAGAGCGAGGGCCACAATGAACTATGGGACCCCCCAATCCACAAATGTAAACGACCCCTTACTGTCCTGAGCCCCCTATAAGGCAATTTTCACACTGATGTGTGACATTTTACCTGCACCGCGGATGCAGCACAGTGCACCTGCATCTTTCCTGTGAGTTAGCTGCACTGAGCCATAGACTTAAGCCCCATACACACTATTAGATTTTCTGCAGATTTTTGTCTTCAGATTTACCAAAACCATGTAGTGCAAGGGCCTGCCTGATTGCATACCAATTGAAACTCTTATGTACACACGGTCGGAATTTCCGACAACAAATGTTCGATGTGAGCTTTTCATCGGAAATTCCGACCGTATGTAGGCTCCATCGGACATTTGGATTACTTGAGACTTTCAATTTCCCAAGCATGCTGATAAGGAAGCACTTTCATAGCTTGCTCTATCAGCTGTTTTAGATGTACTACTCCTTCACTCAACATGCAGCTAAAATTTGGCAGATGTTTCACATTTGGTGGAAGTTTCTGTAAACATCAGAAAGAGATTCTTTAATTGTAGGCCCCTGGAGGTGTGAACACTACAGGGTGTATTGCCTGGCAAAAGAAAACACAATATGGCTGTGGGAGCAGATATTTATCATACCTGAAAATTAAAACACCTGCAGAATAGGGATGAGCTCCGGTGTGTTCGCATTGAACACGTGCAGAGCCCGCCAGGAAGTCGGCACTGCGCTGCGCTAATCACAGCCAGGGAGACATTTCCGATCTCTGCAGCCGAGCATCGGGAAATGTCTCCCTGCCTGTCATTAGCGCAGTGCGGTGCCGACTTCCTGGCGGGCTCTGCATGTGTTCAATGCGAACACGCCGGAGCTCATCCCTACTGCAGAGGCTGCGGCGGTGCTTCGCGGCGGCGGTTAATGATGGGATGTGGGGTTCCAGCACCTTGTACCTCTGGACCCCTTTACATTACACAGTACCCTGCACCCCTTTACATTACACAGCACCCTGCACCCCTTTACATTACATAGCACCGCACCTCTGGACCCTTTTACATTACACAGCACCCTGCACCTCTGGGCCCCTTTACATTACACAGCACCCTGCACCTCTGGACCCCTTTACATTACACAGCACCCTGCACCTCTGGACCCCTTTACATTACACAGCACCCTGCACCTCTGGACTCCTTTACATTACACAGCACCCTGCACCTCTGGACTCCTTTACATTACACAGCACCCTGCACCTCTGGACCCCTTTACATTACACAGCACCCTGCACCCCTTTACATTAAACAGCACCCTGCACCTCTGGACCCTTTTACATTACACAGCACCCTGCACCTCTGGACACCTTTACATTACATAGAACCGCACCTCTGGACCCCTTTACATTACACAGCCCCCACAGTTTGTTACACAGACACCCCCTTACAGTTCTGGACCCCCTGCATGTTACACAGACCCCCCTACAGTACATACCCCCTCCCTGCAGTGCAGACCCTCTCCCTACAGTGCAGACCGCCTCCCTACAGTGCAGACCCCCCTACAGTACAGACCCCCTCTACAATAGAGACCCCCCTACATTACAGACCCCCTACATTACAGACCCCCTCTACAATACAGACCCCCTCTACAATACAGACCCCCTCTACATTACAGACCCCCCCTACATTACAGACCCCCTCCCTACAGTACAGACCCCCCCTACATTACAGACCCCCCCTACATTACAGACCCCCCTACAATACAGACCCTGCTACAATACAGAACCCCCTACATTTCAGACCCCCCTAAAATAACTCAACACCAAGTTCACTATATGGACTCCTTATTGATTTGTACATGTTGATCATATCCCCCCTTAATCTCCTCTTCTCAAAGGAGAATAGATTCAGTTCCTCTAATCTATCCTCATAGCTGAGTTCCTCCATTCCTCTTATCAGTCTTCTCTGCACTTTCTCCAGTTCCCCGATATCCTTTATGTGAACTGGTGACAAAACTGAACTGCATACATAGTGGTAAATTACACTCCACTTCTCCCCCCCTCCTCCTCCATGACCTCCTATTGCTAAACACTATCATACTTGCCAACAGATCCGATTTGCCTGGGACATTCCCAGAGATCAGACCAATGTCCCGGTCTGGGAATGCCCGGGACAAAATCCTGAAAATCCGCCTCTTTTACAGACATCGGGACAGACATTGGTTGTAACGGAGTGGGCAGCGTGGCAGATGCAGTAGCACATGGAGAGACAGCCTGGCCAGTCACTGGAGCCAGCAGCACTGCTTGTTGAGCCTACGGATGGTGAGCGGAGCTTAGCTGGAGGTAGGTCCTTCTCAATACTAGGTTTCCACTGACAAGACTGCACTGACGAGACTGCTCTGAAGAGACTGCTGTGATGAGACTGCTGTGATGAGACTGCTGTGATGAGACTGCGCTGAAGATTCTGCTCTGAAGAGACTGCTGCGAAGACTGCACTAAAGAGATTGCACTGATGAGACTGCTCTGATGAGACTGCTCTGATGAGACTGCACTGACGAGACTGCACTGACGAGACTGCACTGACGAGACTGCACTGACGAGACTTTTTCAGGCAGACCTGATGGGAGAGTCCATGCATCCCTATGGACAGGGAGGTATAAGCAGACACTATTTAATCACACCCCCTTTAAGCCACGCCCAATATTTAGCTTAATTTAAAACACGCTTGTTTAACTTTGACCGGCTGGACACGCACACTAAAAAGAATGCTCCACCCCTAATTACCATACTGCTCCGCCTACCTTTCTGCAAAAAAAATTGTCCCTAAAAATATTTTGGAAATCTTGACAACTATGCACTATGGGGGCAGGATATAGCATGTTGACTGATTACATTCACTGAGAAACTCACAAAATAGCTCAGTTTTAATAAAAATCAGTATTAAATATATCAAATGTAATTTCTAATACTTATAAAGTAAAAAAAAAAAAGTGAGCCTTAGATAAAGATGCCATCTGAACAAAATTAAACGTAATGTCAGTCATCTTTGACTCTATCTACACCATATTAATGCACACAAAATACACATTTGATGTTCAATATAGATACAGTATATTGGGAACTATAAAACAGTTTTGAGAAATAAATAATTTCATTTGAATGCATTCCTTAAACGTTTTTGTTTTTTTTTAGTCAAGTGACTGACACATTACCAATCAGGGCTGTGCAGACACAGATGCCCCTCCTAAGGGTGGTTTTACCTGCAGATCATGTGACCACACAACAGTGCTGCCAGAATAAGGTATTTAGAGCATTAAAAAAAAAAGTAGAGTGGCATGATATATATGATTTATGTGGATGAATTATGACAATTAACACCTCTCCATACCTCCCAACTGGCACGGATTGTGCAGGTTTTACCCGCAGAGGCTCCTCCTTCCCGCACTCCCGCGAGACTATCATGTTTCCCGCACAGCAGGAAACATGAAGAGAAGAAGAGGAGCACAGCAGGAAACAGCAGTAGGTAAGAGCCCCCCCCGCGATCGGCGGCCCCCCGCCGCAAACCCCTGCCCCCTTAAATTTTGTTTTTGTTTTGCAAGTCCTTTTTTTTTTTTTTTTAAATGTTCCGGCGGCAACCATCACCCCCCCCCCCCCCCGCTCAACAACTTCTGTGGCAAGTCCCGTTTTTTTTTGCCAATGTCCCGCACCCCCCCGCTCAACAACTCTGGTTGGCAGGGGACTTTACAAAGTTGGGAGGTATGCCTCTCTAGTTAGTATCATTTTAACTTTGAGCTACAGTATGTCATGTTTTACAATATTTTCTTTAACTACAGTAACAATCCAGGCAATAAAAATAGGGCTGTGGAAATTAAAGATTAATTCCTCAATTAATCTTTAATTTTTTTAATCAATTAAAATTCTTTTGATCAGTACTCACCTCTCCGCCGGCTTCCGGGTCTTCAGGGAGTTCCGTCGGAGATCCGGTGACGTCACGGACATCGACATCACCGGAATCCTCCCCCCTTCCCCAAGTGCCTCCATCTGCTAACGAAGGGAAGGGGGGAGGAGTCCGGTGACGTCTATGTCCATGACGTCACCGGACAGCCTGGACAGTGTATATTTTGTCCTATTGGCTGATAAGCTATGGATTTGTGCCGTCCGGCGTGGCATCTGCTGATGCCATGACAGCGGCGCGCTGCAGTAGGTTGACGTGTGACGTCTCAGGAGTGCCTCGCTGTGTCTGGCTTCAGCCGTAGCTATGGCGACGGTTCTCTATAATTAGTCTGTCGGGTGACGCCGTAGCTCCGCCCCGCTGAGGAAGTTCTAAGGAACGTAACACGTACGGAGGAGGAGCTGCGCATGACGTCACCCGCTGCTGTCCTTGGAAGAGATACGGACGTATGATACATGCTGTATTCTATCGTTTTTATGCGAGTAGCTCGTGTTAAACACATTAATACATTTTTAATGTTATACAGTGAGCACTTAGATCTTTTCTTTATACTTATGATCCGGTGCCCTTGCTGAGTAATAAGGAGACGTGAAGGAAGTCTTTGGTCCGTGCTAACCGACTGTTTTTCTGCTTGCATGATACGTTATAATTAATCGAAATTAGTCGATTAATCGATTTAAAAAAAAATCGATTAATCGAACACGAAAATTTTAATCGGTAACAGTAACAGCCCTAAATAAAAATAATCTCACATACATACATCTGACATATTTCAAGTGTCACTAAAAAAACAATACTAGTTATTCAATCTCTCACACTGCAGCATACAGTAGTGTAACCGTGACAGAGGCACAGGCTCTAATAGGCTTCAGAAAAGTGTGACAATAGCAAATTAATATTCGCTGTTGTTTTCCTGATTCTCCTCCCGGCCAATCAGGAAGCGGGTCCCGATTAGCCGATAGGAGAAGCGATCCTATTGGCCACCTAGGAGGAGGAGGGTGGAGACGCACGGCAGAAGCCGCCATGATGCCAAGGAGAAGACGCAGGGGAAGCTCGTCGCCTGGAGGAAGCGCTGCCCGCAACCTAGAAAAAAACGTCCCCCTCCCTCACTGGGTATTTCTTATGAGAAGTTGCATAAGAAGAAACAATATACAGATTTTGCACATTTTAAGACTTGGTTTTGGCACAATATAAATGCAGTGTGTTAATGGTGGTGGAACGCATTGGGCATTCTATATGAGAACAAGCTTAAGAAGATACAATTTACTTTGTATTGTTGAAGGGCTTGGTTTAACCACTTAAGCCCCGGACCAATACGGGCCATTATGACCAGGCCCCTTTTTGCGATTCGGCACTGCGTCGCTTTTACTGACAATTGCGCGATCGTGCGACGTGGCTCTCAAACAAAATTGGCGTCCTTTTTTCCCACAAATATTGCTTTCTTTTGGTGGTATTTGATCACCTCTGTGGTTTTTATTTTTTGCGCTATAAACAAAAATAGAGCGAAAATTTTGAAAAAAATTACATATTTTTTACTTTTTGCTATAATAAATATCCCCGAAAAAATATATAAAAAAACATTTTTTTCCCTCAGTTTAGGCCGATACGTATTCTTCTACATATTTTTGGTAAAAAAAAATCTCAATCAGCGTTTATTGATTGGTTTGCGCAAAAATTATAGCGTTTACAAAATAGGGAATAGTTTTAAGGCATTTTTATTAATTCTTTTTTTTTACTAGTAATGGTGGCGATCAGCGATTTTTTTCGTGACTGCGACATTATGGCGGACACATCGGACACTTTTGACACATTTTTGGGACCATTGTCATTTTCACAGCGATCAGTGCAATAAAAATGCACTGGTTACTGTAAAAATGACACTGGCAGTGAAGGGGTTAACCACTAGGGGCGCTGGAGGGGTTAAGTGTGCCTAAGGGAGTGTTTACTACTGTGTGGGGGCGTGGCTACGACTGACACGTCACCGATCTCCGCTCTGATTACACAGAGCGGAGATCGCTGACATTGTCAGTAGAGGAGCAGGGAGATGTGTGTGGTTACACACACATCTCCCCGCTCCGAGCCTCCGTGAGACGATCGCGGGGATCCCCGCGGCGATCGAGTCCGCGGGACCCGCGGTCCCACTCACGAGGAAGGCAGGGGGGTCGCGAGCGCCCTTTTTGGGATTTTTTATTTACCAAAAGTATGTAGCAGAATACAAATTGCCCTAAATTGATGAAGAAATTAGATTGTTTGCATTTTTTTATTGGATGTGTTTTATGGCAGAAAATAAAAAATATATTTTTTTTCAAGATTTTCGTATTTTTTTTTGTTTATAGCAGAAAAAATTAAAACTGCAGAGGTGATCAAATACCACCAAAAGTGGGGGGGGGGGGGGGTGCGCAGACCCGGGCGGCACGCCGGGGGAGGTTTCATGGAGGCCGCCTCGGTGTGGCGTTCGGGGGAGATCATCCCTGGGGTTGGCTGCCGCGGCTCCCCCCCCCTAAATATGTAGCCCAGCTCAGGCCGTCCCGCGGGCGGACACTAACTTTTCAGGAGCAACAGTTCTTTGAGCCACGACTGCTCCATCTGCAAAGAACACCCTCTCATTGTCTTGTTATACAGATAATAGTTGTTGTTGATATGAAAATACTACCTTATTGTTGTGTTACGCTTGAAACAAATAAAAATACTATTTACAAAAAAAATACCACCAAAAGAAAGCTCTATTTGTGGGGAAAAAAGGACGCAAATTTTGTTTGGGTACAGCATCGCACGTCCGCGCAATTGTCAGTTAAAGCAGAGTTCCACCCAAATTTGGAACTTCCGCTTTATCCACTCCTCGCCCCCTTACATGCCACATTTGGCATGTAATTTTTTTTGGGGGGGAGTGGGGGCTTCAGTAGGAGTGGGACTTCCTGTCCCACTTCCTCCTTCCGCCCTGGGGTTGCCTTGGCGATACGCCATATTGCCTTGTGGCGGCCCCTCCCTGTAGGCGATCACCTGGGACGTGACAGGTCCCAGGCGATCGCCTGTCCACTCAGAGAGCGCTGCGCCGTTCGCGCATGCGCAGTGAGTGCCCGGCCGTGAAGCCGAAAGCTGTCACGGCCAGGTGCCCACACTATGAATGGAGGGGCCGGAGGAGAGGGGGGGGGGGGAGGAGCGGAGCTCCGGGCGTCGAGTCACTGGACAGTGGAACAGGTAAGTGTATGTTTATTAAAAGCCAGCAGCTACACTTTTTGTAGCTGCTGACTTTTAATAAACATTAAAAAAGGCTGGAACTCCCCTTTAAATGTGCCGTATCGCATAAAAATAGCCTGGTCATTAAGGGGGGAAAATCTTCCGGTCATTAAGTGGTTAAAGATGTGCTGTCACCTGTCATTACAAGGGGTGGAGACAGATAACAGTAGAGGTAAGGAATGTCAAAAACTTGTGTTTAGTGTCACTTTAAAGTTTGGGAGTTGTCAGTACTCAGTTAGAATGAGTTGTCACCCAGCTGTCACTGATAAGTTTTGTTTACTTGTGTGGCTCGTGCTGGCTCCTCCTCTGTACACCTTGTGACGTGTGTCCCCATGTGTAGTAGTATTAGTGGCTTGTGTTGTCCTCGTGCTGGCAGCCCTCTCCTCTGCCCTTCCTGTCTTGTGCACTCTGACGTGCCCACCCCCTTGCTCGCTCCCGATTTAGTAGTGAGCTGAGAGAGGGGAGGGTTTAAAAGGCCTGGGGCTGAGCGCAGGGGGAGGCGGCAGTAGCAGCATTGCATCCTGAGCACAGGAGTCAGCTGAGTCTAGCAGTGTATAAGAAGAGGGGATCCTGCAGCAGCAGTCTTAGGAATCCATAGAGAGAACCGCTGAGCACACAGGATACAAACCAGCCTCTCCTCCTCATCACTGACTGACAGCGTTTCTCTACAGACTCGCTTCTTTTTTTTTTTTTTGAGGATTTCTTGGCCAAATGGATGTTTTGTATGACTAAGTGGATCTGAGTACGAGAAGGTAAAAAAGTGCCTAGAAGTAGAGAAGTAGCCGATCGCTATCTGGGGATATTGGTCACCCAGGCCCATTGGATACAGGACACCTTTCAGGTACTGGGAGCTGAAAACTTGGAATGTTGGGTCTGCTGCTGAGTCGGGCATGATCACTATTGGGGTGTCAGAGAGGAAATGGGGGGTGAGCTGGAGTAGAGAAGACTTTCCAAAGCCAAACTAATGATCACGCGTGGTGGAGTTTCCTTGCGCTCCAGTGATTCCCTGCATTCATAGGCCAGTGCAGGCTTTGCAGACGAATGGGACGTGCTCTAGGCTCACACTGCACCCCCCCCCCCCCCAGTACTCTGCTGTCCATTCACACATCACAGGTCATGTCATCCGGATCCACCGATCCGATCTGATCACAACTTCATGTGACATCTGTCTGCACACTGTACCCTAGTATGAGGCTCACCCCCCAAATCTGCCAACTCATGATCTTTTCTATTTTTCTCCCTGCCGATCGATGGGTTAGCAGATGGTGAGGACACCCTCCTGTCTGTCCTGGACTAATCTTGCCCACGTGTGAGGTCCAGGCTGCAGGCAAGTGGATTTTGCAGGAGGCTCCTGGATCACATTATTGCGCTAAGGCTTGTGTAGCAACATGTGTTCCTGCTACTTGTAACACAAGCAGTCTTGGTTTAAATTCCCGGAGCTGCCCACTCCCCCACTCCTCATCTGCAATGTGAGCCTGAGGAATGGGGAGGAGGGAGGGAGCTCGGCTCAGGCTTTTGGCTGTGTCACTAGACTTTGGGGGTGGAGAAGAGAGTGAACTTCACTTGTTTACACTCTTCTTGTGGCTGTGACTGACCCACCAACTCTGTGGGGGTCTACAAGGGCAGAATGGGGGGGGGGGGGTAAAAAAAGTTCTGTGCTTCAGTTGTAGCAAATCAATCTGCAAGTTTCCAGAAAGTGGTCCTGTGGCCTTCCTACTGCGACTTCAAAGTCGCACGATTTTTACCGCGATTTAGCGGCACGACATTGCAGCGATTTTGGCGCGATTCACGGATGCGATTTCAAGGAATGCCTGTGTTGGTGACATCAAAATCGGACCAAAGTAGTGCATGGACTACTTTGAAGTCGGAAGGACTTGAAGTCGTACTAATATGAATGGTTGTCATTGGAAATCATGGGGAACAACTTGTCATGCTACTTTGCCATCACATTTTGGGACAAGTCGTATAAGTGTGAAAGGGACCTAAACCAGTGGCGGACAGTAGATGTGCACACGTCTATGTGGAGGGACATTGTTTCCATATTGTCTGCCATCATTGCATGTGTAAGATCCGTTCAGCCTAGGTTCTCACTATCACATCGCTTGTGCATCGCATTCCTGAGCAAATCGCTCCGATTCTGTGCAGTGCCATTTTTGAGCCTCATTGATTTTGAATGGCTCAAGTTGCTCCGCATCTGCATGGAAAAGGTGTGGGCAGACTTTTTTTTTTTTTTTTTTTTTTTCTTAACTTTATCACATGAGTGTTCATACCCATGCGACTATTTGCGGCTGCTTTTGGGGTTTCGTTGACTTTGAATTGACACCTTCAGCAGATCACATGAACACAGCGCGATTGCTATGTGGTGCAGGAAGCGCAGCGGAATCGCATTTCCTGCATCACCGTAGAGTGAACTGGGGCTCAACTCTTTCAAATCCCTCAGGAATGTTTATAAGAACCATACATAAAGTGATTGTAGCTGCATTGGTGCACTTGCAACCTAACAGTTGTCAGTGATGTGTTTTGTTTTTAATTTGCACTAAAGCTGGCCATACATTATACAATTTTCTTGTACAACTTTCCTTTAGATTTACTGAAACCATATAATATGAGGTCACACCTAAAAGAAAAATTTAATTTGTATGTAATCGGGCAGGCCCTTGCACTACATAGTTGAAGGTAAATCTAAAGAAAAGTGACCATCTTAAGTTAAATTTTCAAAATTTCACCCCACCCCCTTTTTTCCTTAGTTCTGAATGGACCTTAGAAGGGGGATACCCCAAACACCCATGTCAGTAGCAAGCACAATGCCTGCATACTGTAACCTTTGTGTCTGATTCCATTAAACACTGGGGAGGGTGTGAATTTACGACTAGAGGCCCATGGTGTTATTTGCCTCCCACACTTCAGATGTGGGCTGGGACTCTCTGAGAGGACTTTTTTCCCCCCCATCAGAATTTTAATAGGGAGGAAGAAGGGAAACAAATGGGAGTCTCCTAGATCTTACAGACTGGTTTATTTTAAGCAAATTTAATGACTGTGCCAAGTATTCTCCAGCACCCCTGGAGAGGGGAGGAGTGAGAGGAGGGTACTAGCAGCAGTGAGCTGATACAATGAAAAATACAACCCCACGTGAAAGGAGCGGCTCAAAACAAACGGTGTTTTGCTTGTTGCATGGACAGAACCTCCTAAGTTTATCTTCATGTCGCCTGACGCTAAACAGTGTTTCTTGGCTCTACTCCATTTTTGTCTGCTGGATCGTGTTTTCCAGGATTCCTTTACCTTTTTGGTACAGGCGATTCAAATTAAGGCTGTGCTTTCCAACTCTACTCCCAGCTGACACTCGTTTGGGGAGACCTTCCCTGGCTATGCTAGCCAAACACCAGTCACAAAATAGTTTTAGCCCAGGTTCACACTGGGGCTGCTGGAGTGAAGCCGTGCGAGTTCAGCTGAACTCGCACGATTTCACTCCTGCCTGTCAGTCCCGATTTCGGCCGCGATTACAGGGACATCTGTGCAGGTTTCTGCACAGATGTCAATGTAAATCGCGGTCCGAAATCGCAAAAAGTAGTACAGAAACTACTTTTTGAAATCGATGCAGCGTCGCACCGATTAGGACGGTGCCATTGCCCACAATTTGCGGCATATATCGCCGATTTGACATGTCAAATTGCACCAGTGTGAACCAGGGCTTTGTGCTAGTTCATACCAGACGCAGTTCGTGTGCTTTTTTTTCGGCACTAAAAATGCATGCCCAGTGTTTTCCATGTATTCCAATGGCTCTAGTTCACACCAGTGCAGTCAGTTCCCGGTGCAGAAACTGACAAACTGACTGTATTGGTTCCAAAAAAACGGAACTGCATCTGGTGTGAACTGGCCCTAAACCCTGGTTCACACTGGTGCGATTTGACATGTCAAATCGCTGAAATTTGTCGCAAATTGCGGGCAATGGCACCGTCCTAATCGGTGCGACGCTGCACCGATTTCAAAAAGTAGTTTCTGTACTACTTTTTGCGATTTCAGCCGCGATTTACATTGACATCTGTGTCAGATGTCTCTGTAATCGAGCTGAAATCGGGACTGACAGGCAGGAGTGAAATCGTGCGAGTTCAGGTGAACTCGCACGGCTTCACTCCCGCAGCCCCAGTGTGAACCTGAGCTTAAGGAGTTTTCTAAACGTACATGGTTATGCGAGCAAACTATATTGCTGTCATGTAATGACAGATTTTCAACCAAATTGATTTTTATTGCAATATTTTGGTCTGTTTTTCTAAAAAAAAAAATAAAATAAAAAAATATTTATATTATATATTCATAGCATACAACCATCAAGATAGGCAATTTATGTAGCCAATTTTTTTATGTGAACTTATGTTTTTCTAAAAAAATAAAGTTCACATAAAAAATTGGCTACATAAATTGCCTATCGTGATGGTTGTATGCTATGTACTATATAGGTGTTTCTGATTTATTTTTTTCTGGGAAAAAAAAAAAAAAAAAATTCTGCTTTTCTGGACAGAAAAAAATGTTCAAATGACAGATTTTTGACTTTTTTTTTTTTTCCTAGTGTATGGGCACCCTTTATTTTATTCAGGATTTATAGAGCGCTAACAGTTTACGCAACGCTTTACAATCTAAAAGGGAGATAATGGCTACAATACAAGAGATTTAAGAGGGCCCTGCTTGGAAGAGCTTTCTTTATTCACTCCTACTTTTCAGTCCAGTGTGGAGCCCTTGTAAATGGTTTAACCACTTAAGAACTGCCGCACGACAATGTGTCAAAAGTGTCCGATGTGTCCGCCATAATGTCGCAGTCACGATAAAAATCGCAGATTGCTGGCATTAGCAGTAAAAAATAAATATTAATGCCGTAAAACTCCCCTATTTTGTAGACGCTATAACTTTTGCGCAAACCAATCACTATATGCTTATTGTGTGGTTTTTTTATTTTTTTATTTATTTTTGGAGAATCTCCCAGCTCTAAGCGCAAAAAAAAACGCAGAGGTGATCAAATGGCACCAAAAGAAAAGCTCTATTTGTGGGGGGGGGGGAAAGGACGACGTAAATTTTGTTTGGGAGCCACGTCGCACGACCGCGCAATTGTCAGTTAAAGCGACGCAGTGCCGAATCGCAAAAAGGGGCCTTGTCCTTTAGCAACAAAATGGTCTGGGGCTTAAGTCAGGGTTCATACACATTTTTACCAATCAAATTCCATGACTTTTCCATGACTTCACGTAAATATTCATGCCCTTATGTTTCATGAAATGTCTATGTATACATGTTAAATAATAAGAAAATCCATGTCGCACCCAGCATATTTTTACTAATATAAATTAGGGCTGTTACTGATTAAAATTTTTGTGTTCGATTAAAAAAAAAAAAAAATCGATTAAACGACTAATTTTGATTAATTATAATGCACATACAGATCCAACTACTTTTAGCTGATTTCCTTGCATTGCAACTCTGCATTAGTCAGTGGTAAATGTGGTATAAACACTATATATATATATATATATATATATATATATATATATATACACACACAATCACCCGACACTAGTTAGTTTCCACGATCCATGACTTAACTTCACAGTTCACACAAATACAAACTGTAGCACTGACGTAAGTACAGTGCAGGCACCCCCCAGTAGTGCAGGCACCCCCCCTTACAGACCTCAGAACAGCAATACACGGCGCGGTGTGTTCCTGCTGTCGTCAGCGTGCCGCTAAGCCGCCAATAGGCTGCCGCCGGGTGTACCAAGATGGCCGCGGCTCCGTAGCTAGGCCGAAGCCGTGGCCTTTCCTAATGGCCGAGGCTCCGGAGCGCTCCACGGATTGTGCCGATCCGAACAGGATGACCTGTTCGGATCACGGATCGCTTACGATCCGTTGCACGACTAGTAGTGACTAAAATATTCCATGACTTTTCCAAAACTTAGTGGGGTTCAGTCATTTTTCCAAAACTTTTCCAGGCCTGGAAAGTGCCATGTCAAAATCCCATGACTTTTCCAGGAATTTAATGACCGTACGAACCCTGTTAAGTGGTTAATGGATGAAAGTATTGCACCACATTCCGGCCATACTTAAAGGTTATATTGTATAAAGGAAATGTAGCTGTGGAAAAGCTAATCATTTTTGTTCATTCATGGGCCATGTGGCAGACGTGGGTCTTTTCCTTATGTTGGGCTAAAGGCTTTTTTATTTTATTTTTTTTCTTCCTCCTAGAAACTTGAAGTATGACACGAGGCCAAGTAGTGTTTGTTTTAAAAAAGCTGCCATAAGCTGCCTTCCCTGAAATCGTCAGTTGGTAGTTTTGGGAAATAACCAATACTTTTCGGTAGATCAGTCTCCTGGTCCAAGTTCTGTCACATGAGGCAGGGAAGAACCTGCTGAACCATGTCAAGGTTTTCATAATGCAATTTCTGCCTATGGTGCCTTTAGTACAGTAAACCTGCTGTTCAGCTTGGCATGGGCAAAGTACAGGTTTATTTAAGCTAGCTGTACACATTGGGGCAAATGTACCAAGGGTCCTTTCACGCGTGCTTGCTCAGTGGGGATGGACCTGCTGAGCAGGTGGATGACAGGTTTGTCTCCACTCACTGTGCTGAGACGGACCTGTCGGAGTCCCCCTCGCCTCTATGGGGAGATCTGATGAAAACGGACCGCCTGTCTGTTTTCCTCCCATTCACCAAACGGATGGGGGAAAATAGGGCCACCATCCATCTGGATTTCACGGATCAGATAGCAGTGCATGTCGGCAGACATCCTCCGCTCCATAGGTGTGAATGGAGGATCCGATCAGGTCTGCCTGAAAAATTGACTGGCAGACCTGATCAGAAAGCCTGTATGAAAGGGGCCTAAAACTGTAGCAGTTGGAATTTGGCGCACCTGTACATGGCAACCAGTTTTTATTTTTGGCTTGTTTAGCTAAAGCTGAACCCCGGCCACATAAGTGTTTATACTTCTCAATGGCAACAAAGGATATAAATCCACTTTGGGTTTCCAAAGGCAGTTGGTGCACACAGATTATCCTGTAGCATTGACAACGGGGACCAATACGTGCCTCTCGTCCTGCAGTTAAAGTAGTTCACCCAAAACTTAAAGGGGTTGTAAAGGTTCATGTTTTTTCACCTTAATGCATCCTATGCATTAAGATGAGAAAACATCCGATTGCCAGCCCCCCTGTTTTTACTTGCCTGAGCCCTGGAATGTCGGGCGTCGTGAATGCACTCTTCATTTTCTCTGTCTTCTCTGCTCTTCATTGGATAGATTGATAGCAGCACAGCCATTGGCTCGCGCTGCTGTCAACTCCAATGAGGCGGGGGTGGGGCAGAGTCCTGTAGTCGGCAGCTATGGATGCCGAATACCGGACTCGGAGCGTGCCCACTAGGTAACCCCCTTGGGAGAGCGCTTTCCAGAGGGGGGTTATCAGAAGCAGGGAGGATCCGAGAGCTGCCAAGGGACCCCAGAAGACAAAGATCTGTGCAAAACGAGCTGCACGGTAGAGGCAAATATGACATGTATGTTTTAAAAAAAAAAAAAAAATATAATAATATTCAAAGCTTTAGTATCCCTTTAACTAAAGCCCAGTAAACGTGTGTGTGTGTGTGTGTGTGTGTGTGTCCCTCAACCCAGCAGGTCTGAACGAAAGACTGACAGCTCAGGAGGAGCCGCTGTACTAATTATTCGATGTTGGCGATCTCTCCTGCTATTTCGGCAGACCTTCTTTGGTCATGCCCCTTAGACAGAAGCTGATCAATCAACTTGGGTACAACCAGCCTACTGGGTTTTACCTGCAATTATCACTACAGGCTGCTAGCAATCACGGTTTTCCCTGCCACGAAGACCTGCTCCGCAGAAATTCCTACATCAACATGGTCTGTGTATATGGGGGGAATAGAGCAATTTTTTTTTCCTGCAACTCATGGTTGCAGGAAACTTGCTCTGTGTATGGCAAGCCCAACTCTAAGCCTACTCGCAGCCACATTCTAAAATCAAACTACCCAGCCCTGTAAATAGAAATTGCTATACATACCTTTCCTGCAGCCAATCCCATCCCATGCTAAGCTGTCAGTGGCGGCTTCTCTCTGTAGGCATGTGCAGGAGAGGCAACCAACAATGGAAGCCTCATAGTAACTCTTTGGATGACCTCCCTTCCCAGCCATTATTTTCAGTTCTTTCCTGCACACAGAACCATCTGCCACTGGAGACCAGATCGGCTTCAGAAAAGGGTATGTATAGCAATTTCTTCTTTACAGGGCTAGATGGATTAGTTTTAAAGCAGAAGTAAACCCATCGATTTAAGTTTCAAAAAGCAGTTACATTTCCAGCATGCTGGGAATGCCAACTGTCACATTGGTTGTGCTCTCAACCAAACTGTCACACCATCCAATGGCTGGTGTCATAACTGATCACATGTGCAGCATCATGGCATCTGAAGATTAACCAGAGGCCAAGATGGCAGCTTCCTTGCCTGAAAATGATAGGAGGGTTTACTTCCACTTTAAAATGTGGCTGTGAGTACGTTTAGAATGTTAGGTTTTGGGTGAACTTCAACTTTAAGCTTTGAAAATGGAAGCTGATTGGCTGCAATGCATATCTGCTCCAGTCTTAAGCTGGCCATACATGGTTTGAAATTTCAATCAATGTATGGGTACTGTCTGTACAGAAGTTTCAAAAGCCGGCCACCCCTTCCATGTACTCCCATGTTAAATGGTAATTTCTCTGTTAAATTTGGGGACCCGGTGACAGCCGTAGGTCCCCTGAACCCGAAACTTGGCACACATGTAGCCCCAGTTCTCCTAGAAGTGTGCAAAGTTTGCTGTCTGGGGGACCTACGGCTGGAGAACAATTTTTTAAACATATACCCCCATGTTAAAAGCAAGTCTAGGCATGGGCACAGTGAGGCATGCAGATGGACACCCTAGGCTTGTACACGAGTCAATAAGTTTTTTTTTTTTGGGGGGGGGTAAAATTAGGTGTATCGGCTTATATTCGGGTCGGCTTATACTCGAGGTGTACATACGCTATATTGTTTCCAAAAAGACTGCTGCGCAAATACAGTGTGTCAAAAAAATAAGACTGCCATTTTATTCTCTAGGGTCTCTGCTAAAAATGTTTGGGAGTTCTAAGTAAATTTTTCTAGCAAAGAATAAAGATTTTTTTATTTTTTTTTCTTATAAGCAACAAGTGTCAGGCGAAGTCTCTCTAAAGCGGTAATAAACCGCTGAAAGAGAAAACCCTGCAAGACAATGGCATAATATGCATTGCATACTAGCACATTATGAAATGCTTACCTTAGAATGAAGCTCTCGCAGCATGCCTGGTTACTGCTGGCATGCTCCCTCTGCTTCTGAGATCGCTGGCTCCGGCACTGAGTGGCTGGAGCTGCAATGATGTCACTCCCGCGCAGGAGCTCTTTGTTCCGGCAGGAACTGGCGGACCTGCAGAGCACATGCGCCACTGACAGCCGCTGCATTCAAGGTCAATATCTTCTAAACCTAGGAGCTATTTTTACCTACAGGTAATCCTGATCATAGGCTTACCTGTAGGTAAAAATCACCAAGCGGGCAATACAACTGCTTTAACAGCCCTTTCACCCTGCCAGCACCTGAAAAACGCTGGTAAAGCACCATTAAAACTAGCAGCGCTTTACTGGCAATTTTCGGACGCTAGCGGGGTGCTCCTAAAGTGCCTCAAAGAAGCTGCTTGCAGGACTTTTTTGATATCTTGCCAGTGCAGCGCCCCAGTGAAAGCCCTTAGGCTTTCACACTGGGATTGCAGATGAGACTTTTTTCAGGTATTTTACAGGCGCTATTTTTAGTGCTATAGCGCCTGAGAAACGCCTCCAGTGTGAAAGTGGTCTAAGTGGTTAATCTGCCCCCATTTACAGAAGTTCATTCCTTTGAGCTAAAAGAAACAAATGATGCTTTTTTAAAAAAAAATTGTAGCTCTCGGCGCTGACCAATGTTGTGATAAACTTTGCCAGTGTTCTATCGAATAGTGCATCCCCGTTGGCTAATGCCTCCGATCTGTGCATGCGCAGGACGCAATGGCACGCCAGCTGATATGTTGATCAGCTGGCGTGACATCAACACTGCCAATGTGCAGATCATTGGAGGCATTATCTGATCCGCAAAGGGAGAATGTAATTGTCAGATTCTGCCTGCCTCACTGATCATGTGACGGGCATTCCGGTGTGTTGCACGAATACATTCTCTTTGCAGATCGTCGGATCTCTGACAATCTGTGTATGCGCAGTGTTGACGTCACGCCAGCTGATCAACATATCAGCTGGAGTGACATGTGCACGTCGTCTGAGGCATTATCACAGGATGCACTTTTCGATGGCCCATCTGTATTTTTTGACAGTCCTGATCAGAGAACGGCTCTGCACTTGTTGCATGAATTGTGGAAATGCCGGATTAATATCGGGGGGGGGGGTTGAATCAAGATCGCATTTTTTTTTTTTTTTTTCGTAACGATTAGGCCTCATGCCCACGGACGTTTTTTCAGCTGCGTTTTTTACAGCTTAAAAACGCCTGTCCATGTTAGTCTATAGCTTCATGCCCACCTAGACGTTTTTGAGCTGCAAATAGCATAGGCGTTTTTAAGCTGTAAAAAAACCCAGGAACAGTGCGTTCCTCGGCGTTGGGCATAAAAAAACGCGAAGCGTTAAACACACGAATGCGCATAAACGCCGCAATTGCGTTTTTGAGCTCCGACATTTTTTTTTCTTTCGGGGGGAAAAAAAAAGGTAAAATGTATACAATAACATGGACAGGCATTTTAAGCTGTAAAAAATGCGCCTGTAAAAACGTCCGTGGGCATGAGGCCTGAATCGTGCAGCTCTAGAGATTGGTAAAAATTACATGATCAAACTGCGTATTGGCCAACTTGCAGCTGAAACCAAATTTGTCTAGTCCCTGATGAGCTGTGTGAATATTCTCCATATGGGAGGCTTTTGTCACCCTCCTGCCTAACATTGTTCGATTGGAGCTTCAAAGTAGCCAGATGGCAAATTGTCAGGCAAACGGCACCTGCAATTGAATGCAGCCACTGTGACAGCTGTCGGTGTTGGCTGTCAGAATATAATGACTGCAGAGGATGTTTAAAACCATCCACATGCTGCATAGTATGGATGAAGGAATTTTTTTCTTTTCAGCCCCCAAGTGTGTTGGACGGAGTTGAGAACCACTGTGCTAAAGCATGGTGGACTGTACATAGTTATTTTAGAAGGTGGGAAAGCATATTAAACTGCATGCACAGCATGTATGGTACTGTGTATATTGGGTTGAAGCCAGTGCTTGAAAGTGTCTAAGGCCACTTTCACACTGAACACCGCCCCGCAATAGCGATAAGGCTGGGTTCACACTGGGGCGACAAACGCTCCGACATTGGGAGCTCATGTCACATGACGTGTGAAAATCAATGTTTCCCTATGGGAGCCGTCTTAACTGGTCCGACACATGTCGGTCCGACTTTGAAAATGCTCCCTGTACTACTTTGGTCTGACTTTGATCCGACTTAAGCCCATTGACTATCATTGAAGTCGGACCGCAGTCTTGCATGATCCGACTTTGGCATGCGACTTGTGCTCTGCTGCTCTTGAGGGGGAACTCCAGGCCAAATTTTAAATAAAAAAACGGCGTGGGTTCCCCCTTCGGGAGCATACAGGCCCCTGGGTCTGGATTTTAAGGGGAACCCCCTATGCCGAAAAAACGGCGTGGGGGTCCCCCCAAAATCCAATCCAGACCCTTATCCGAGCACGCAACCTGGCAGGCCGCAGGGGTAGAGGGGGGTGACAAGAGAGCGCCCCCCCTCCCTCCTGAACCGTACCAGGCCGCATGCCCTCAACATGGGGGGGGTTTGGTGCTCTGGGGCAGGGGAGTGACCTGTGGCCCCCCACCCCAAAGCACCCTGTCCCCATGTTGATGAGGACAGGGCCTCTTCCCGACAACCCTGGCCGTTGGTTGTCGGTCTGCGGGTGGGGGGCTTATCGGAATCCGGGAGCCCCCTTTAATAAGGGGGCCCCCAGATTCCAGCCCCCCACCCTATGTGAATGAGTATGGGGTACATCGTACCCCTACCTATTCACCTGGTGGAAAAAAGTCAAGAAAAAACACACAGCTTTTTAAAGTAATTTATTGCACAGCGTCGTCTCCGCGCTCTCCTGTTCTTTCTTCCTTCTGCCAGGCCTCCGCTATCTTCTTCCAGCTCTTTTGCTAGCGGGGCCCAGTCTTCTCCGTCGCCTTCTTCTCCCGCTCTCCAGTTCTTTCTTCTGCCGGGCCTTCGCTATCTTCTTCCAGCTCTTTTGCTAGCGGAGGCCCGGTCTTCCCAACTCAGCCGGCTCTCTGTTGTCCTTCTGCCGGCCCCTCCACTATCTTCTTCCAGCTCTTTTGCTAGTGGAGGGGCCGGTCTTCCCTTCGTCGGCGTCTCCTTCCCTCTTCTCCTCCTCGATGTTGACTCATCGCTTCCTCCCGCTGTAATGCTGGGTCTTGCGGTGCATGCCGATTTTATATAGGCTTCTCATGACGTCACAGTCGCATGCTCCCATGACGTCACATGCTCCGGGGCCACCCGGAGCTTGCGACTGCGACGTCATGAGAAGCCTATATAAATCTGTGCGCACCGCAAGACCCAGCATTACAGCGGGAGGAAGCGACGAGTCAACATCGAGGAGAAGAGGGAAGAAGACGGCGACGAAGGGAAGACCGGCCCCTCCACTAGCAAAAGAGCTGGAAGAAGATAGTGGAGGGTCCGGCAGAAGGACAACGGAGAGCCGGACGGGAAGACCGGGCCTCCGCTAGCAAAAGAGCTGGAAGAAGATAGCGGAGGCCTGGCGGGAGAAGAAGGCGACGGAGAAGACCGGGCCCCACTAGCAAAAGAGCTGGAAGAAGATGGCGGAGGCCCGGCAGAAGGAAGAAAGAACCGGAGAGCGCAGAGACGATGCTGTGCAATAAATTACTTTAAAAAGCTGGGTTTTTTTTTTCTTGACATTTTTTCCCACCAGGTGAATGGGTAGGGGTATGATGTACCCCATACTCATTCACATAGGGTGGGGGGCTGCGATCTGGGGGCCCCTTATTAATGGGGGCTCCCGGATTCCGATAAGCCCCCCCGCCTGCAGACCCCGACAACCAACGGCCAGGGTTGTCGGGAAGAGGCCCTGTCCTCATCAATATGGGGGCAGGGTGCTTTGGGGTGGAGGGGCCGCAGGTCGCCCCCCTGTGGCCTGGTACGGTTCAGGAGGGAGGGGGGCCGCTCTCTCGTCCCCCCCCTCTTCCCCTGCGGCCTGCCAGGTTGCGTGCTCGGATAAGGGTCTGGTTTGGATTTTGGGGGGACCCCACGCCGCTTTTTCGGCGTAGGGGTTCCCCTTAAAATCCAGACCCAAGGGCCTGGTATGCTCCTGAAGGGGGAACCCATGCTGGTTTTTTATTTAAAATTTGGCCTGGAGTTCCCCCTCATGATTCACACCAAACAGTGCCTGGTATTGGTGGGGGTCCAAGTCTGATCCCCGTTCATTGAAAGTCAGACATATGTCAGCTTCATGTCGCAGGGCAAAGTCGGATCCAAAGTAGGACGGCTGTCGTGTCGCACTAGTGTGAACCCGGCCTAAAGCGCTGCTCGTTTTAGCAGCACTTTACCGACGGTAGTGGTACTTTTTAACCCCAAAGAGGTTAACAAGGGTAAAAGCACCAACAAAGTGCCGCTACCATCTTTTTCCTGTCCTGTAAGTGCACCGCCCCAGTGTGGAAATTACTCTGGCTTTCACACTGGGGTGGCTTGAGAGGTGCTTTACAGGTGCTAGTTTTAGCACTAAAACACCTGAAAAGCGCCTGTGTGAAGTGCCCTAATAGTAGCAGACTGTAGTCAAGAGAATAGCTTACCATCCATATCATGAGCCAGTAAGATTTTGTAAGGATTCTAATATTGGCTCCATCATATTCTGAACTGTAATACACATTCTGTTTACATTGTAACACAGGTGTTTTTTTTTATTTAGCATCCAGCCCTGTCTCTACAGTTACACCCCAGAGTAGGCAGCGTCCATCTTCTGTCTCCTCTTCCTTCCGGGCCGCTGACTCCGGCGCTGTGATTTGCAGGAGCTGCGTGACGTCACTCCTGCACATGCACACGGGAGCCGCAATTCATGGCACAGGCTGGGGAAGAAACGGCACTTAGTTTTGTTTCTTCCCCGCGCAGGGAAGTCTTTTGCGGACTACAAGTGAAATATCTCCCAAACAGCGCACATTTAGGAGATATTTCCACTACCTATAGGTAAGCCTTCTTCTAGGCTTACCTATAGGTAGAAGTCCAACAAGTGGGTTTACAACCACTTTTAAGTGGGAATTTTGTAAATATTGCCATGTATGAATCCACCATCATTGATTTCAGTGTATTTTTAGCAAAGATATTGCTTTGGTAAACATTTGCACAAATAACGCCTTTTCTTTTACTGGTCCTATGCTTTCAGAAAAAATATGGTTGGGGGGGTCTTTCACTAATTCTGAGAACACAAATTTTCATTTTTGGGTAGGTTCAATTTGAACCATTTTGTAAAAAGATGCAATGAATACATAACAAATATTTGTAATTTTTAAACTCCACACACGTTTATATTAAAGGAGTTGTAAAGGTTCGTTTTTTTTTTTTTTTTTTCACCTTTATGCATCCTATGCATGAAGGTGGAAAAAATAACCTGCCAATGACGGGCCCCCCCCCCCCCCGTTTTACTTACCGGAGCCCCTAATCTGCTGTGTCCCTCGGTGTCCTCTTCACCTTGGAGTCTGGCTGTCGATTGGCTAGATTGATGGCAGTGCAGCCATTGGCTTGTGCTGCTGTCAATCACATGCAATGATGCGGCCTGCCAGGGGGCGAGGCCGTGTGATCCAGTCAGTGGCTATGGCTGCTGTCTGCATCACGGGAGCGTGCCCGCAAGCTAACCCCCTTAGGAGAGCGCTTCCCATGAAGGGGGTTAGCTGATGTGGGGAGGAGCTGAGACAGCTGCCGAGGGACCCCAGAAGACCAGGATTGGGGCCACTGCAAAACGAGCTGCATGGTGGTAGTATAACAGGTTTGTTTTTGTTGAACGGAAACCTTTAGTGTCCCTTTTTTTAAGTTGGAATTTGGCAGGAAGTTTGTCAAATTAGCTTTGTTTTGTTAGCTGTCAATGGTTTTAGTGTATTTAGCAAAAATATTGGTTCGGATAAACATTTGGGCAAAAAATAATAGTTATGTGCTTTCAGAAAATATATGGTTTGGGGGTCTTTCACAAATTCTGAAAGCTGTAAAGGGAAAAATGAAAATCTTCAGATTTTAAGAGAAATTTGGATATTTACACTTTTGCATCTGTTAAATTTTCACCATTTTGCAATAAAGGCGCAATTTTAAAAAACTTAACATTTGTTATTCCCAACTCAATACAGGTTAAGCTTTTATATTTAGTAGGAATTTTGTAAAATTTGCTGTTATCTGCCAATAAATTTTTTTTTTTTTTGCAAATTGGATTGATAAACATCTGCGCAAATAGCGTGGGGTCTAAACACTACAAAATCAGTAGCACTCTTTATTCTACTGATTATGTGCTTCAGAAAATATAGTTTGTGGGAAAAGCAAAGGAAAAATTGCAAAAATGGTCTGGCCAACTGAGTGTACAAAATGGAGTACAGGGTCTGGCAGCTAAAGGGTTAAAGCGATTGTAAGAGCTTTCACACATGCAGACCATCAGGTCTGCCTGTCATTTTTTAGGTGGACCTGAACGGATGCTCCATACTAGACATGTGCATTCGTTTTCGTCCGAATGCATTTTTGTCCGAATTTCAGCTATTTTCGTTATCGTTTTAACAAACGAAAACGAAAGCACAGAATCCGAAAACCGAAAGATCCGACATAAACAAATGCTTTATTTTCGTTTTCGTTGCTACAACAGTTCGATATAGATAGGAGATTCGACGTGACGCTGACAATAACAATCTGTGTCTATCGAACCTGTGGTCGAATGTGCCTAACCTTAACTCTATTAGTCCAAGATTATTCTACATAGGAGAGAAAAGATTCGACATTATAGAGAGAAAAGATTCGACATTATAGAGAGAAAAGATTCGACATAGGAGAGGAAAGATTCGACATAGGAGAGGAAAGATTCGACATAGGAGAGGAAAGATTCGACATAGGAGAGGAAAGATTCGACATAGGAGAGAAAAGATTCGACATAGAGAAAAGATTCGACATTATAGAGAGAAAAGATTCGACATAGGAGAGAAAAGATTCGACATAGGAGAGAAAAGATTCGACATAGGAGAGAAAAGATTCGACATAGGAGAGAAAAGATTCGACATAGGAGAGAAAAGATTCGACATTATAGAGAGAAAAGATTTGACATTATAGAGAGAAAAGATTTGACATAGGAGAGAAAAGATTTGACATAGGAGAGAAAAGATTCGACATAGGAGAGAAAAGATTCGACATAGGAGAGAAAAGATTCGACATAGGAGAGAAAAGATTCGACATAGGAGAGAAAAGATTCGACATAGGAGAGAAAAGATTCGACATAGGAGAGAAAAGATTCGACATAGGAGAGAAAAGATTCGACATAGGAGAGAAAAGATTCGACATAGGAGAGAAAAGATTCGACATAGGAGAGAAAAGATTCGACATAGGAGAGAAAAGATTCGACATAGGAGAGAAAAGATTCGACATAGGAGAGAAAAGATTTGACATAGGAGAGAAAAGATTTGACATAGGAGAGAAAAGATTTGACATAGGAGAGAAAAGATTTGACATAGGAGAGAAAAGATTTGACATTATAGAGAGAAAAGATTTGACATAGGAGAGAAAAGATTTGACATAGGAGAGAAAAGATTTGACATAGGAGAGAAAAGATTTGACATAGGAGAGAAAAGATTTGACATAGGAGAGAAAAGATTTGACATAGGAGAGAAAAGATTTGACATAGGAGAGAAAAGATTTGACATAGGAGAGAAAAGATTTGACATAGGAGAGAAAAGATTTGACATAGGAGAGAAAAGATTTGACATAGGAGAGAAAAGATTTGACATAGGAGAGAAAAGATTTGACATAGGAGAGAAAAGATTTGACATAGGAGAGAAAAGATTTGACATAGGAGAGAAAAGATTTGACATAGGAGAGAAAAGATTTGACATAGGAGAGAAAAGATTTGACATAGGAGAGAAAAGATTTGACATAGGAGAGAAAAGATTTGACATAGGAGAGAAAAGATTTGACATAGGAGAGAAAAGATTTGACATAGGAGAGAAAAGATTTGACATAGGAGAGAAAAGATTTGACATAGGAGAGAAAAGATTTGACATAGGAGAGAAAAGATTTGACATAGGAGAGAAAAGATTTGACATAGGAGAGAAAAGATTTGACATAGGAGAGAAAAGATTTGACATAGGAGAGAAAAGATTTGACATAGGAGAGAAAAGATTTGACATAGGAGAGAAAAGATTTGACATAGGAGAGAAAAGATTTGACATAGGAGAGAAAAGATTTGACATAGGAGAGAAAAGATCACTGCTTGTGGGCGGAACATTCGACCGGAAATGTATGATTGGGGCGTCGTACAGTTTCGCTGCTCCGTCGAATCTTCTTTGAACATTCGACAGACACCATAAGCCTTCAATGACAGATTCGACCTTAATTAATTCAGATTTTCGGACGAATGCAATTTTTAACGAAAAACGAAATAAATAAAAACGAATTTCGGGAGTAACTAAATAAATTTATTTTTTGGACGAAAACGAAATTCCGAAACGAAATATTTCAGTGTGCACATGTCTACTCCATACACCTCCTATGGCGCTATGACGAATGTCAGTGGTGACATGTCCGCTGACATCCGATCCGCTAAATCCAGACGGATGAAAACCCTATTTCTCTTGTCATCCATGGACTGACACAGCGTGTCTTATACACCTTTACATGTGGGTTATGTCCCTGCTTGCAGGAGAAGACCTAGGCAGAATGTGAGATGTTATACATACATTCTAAACAGCCAGAGCTGAACAGCCCCGCCCAGGGGGGCGGTCCCTCCGGACATAACCCTCCCACTGCAGTCAGCAGACCTCAGTTTTTTTTCTGCCTAGCGGAAGAAGACGTGGCTCTCTCAGGAGCCAGTCTCCTGACCTATTTTTTATTCCTTTTGGAATTTTTTCCTATTTTTTTTTTTTTTTTTCTTTTGAGATCTTCTATCAACTGTCGGCTGGGCAACAGGTTGGGTACAAGATATCCTCGTAGTCTTCCCTGTCCGACCATCGAGCGTGCTGATCCTCGCCTTGTGTGCGTGAGACTCAGTTCACGACATGCCCCACGACTCCAGGGGTGGCCGGTGGGCTTCCAGCTCCGCGGTCCTCTCAAGATAGAACAGTCCGGCTGTATCTTTCGCGGTGGACCGGGCTGACAGCTACTCAGTACCGCACTGTGATAGTTCTGTCAGAAACACACCAGTGGGTCCCTCAGGGGACGGGTAAGTCTCTCCTGGCTGCAGGTGAGTACATGCTGTGTGTTTCTTGTGTGGGGGATTTCCCTGTCTCCCCCTGTGTTTTTTAATGTCACTCTCTGTGCACTTCGCTGGCGCTGTACTGTGTGGGGTGCCTGGGGGCCATGCTGTCCTGGGGGGGGGGGGGGGATCATGCTGCTCTGCATTTCGCTGGGGCTGTTTATTTGAGTGAGGGGCCTGGGCGCAGTTCGGCGCCATGTTTGGTGACTGTGCTGTTTTTTACATTGGCGGCCATCTTGCCGTGGTCCGCCAGAGCACATTGCGGCGGCCATTTTCTTGTAGCCACACCTTTTTTCTAGCTCTAGTTTGGCCTCTAGCGCTGCTCAGGAACGGCGCAAATCTCCTCAGTCTCTCTCCTCTCAGCTCACTCACGCTGAGCAGCGTGGCGCGGAGAGACAGGGCAGTGGAACCGAGCGGTCCTGGTCAGGTTGGTGGGTCCCCTGGGCATTCCCCTACTTCAGTCAGCACAGCCTGTGGGTGGTCTCAGAGGGGGACATTATGGAGTCAGTCACCAGCTTCCCTTAACATGCCAGAGGCAGCAGCCAGTGCTCCAGCACCTGCGGTCCCTATGGACCAGTTGTCGGCAGTCCTGGAATCATTTTTGACCAGGATGGAAGCTGTGTGTGAGCACAGGGGAGCAAAAAAGCGCCCTCTCCCCACTTTATCTCCACAAGGGGAGTGCTCTGATTCAGATATGGGCCTAGCTGCTGCTGCTCAGGACCCTAACTCTGAATATTTAGATGGTTTTGAACAGGACATTCCTTGTGAGGAAGACTCCAGTTCTGAGTCAGTAAATGACAGGGCGCTTGTTAGTGAACTCATTGATGCAGTGAGGGACACTCAAGCTGAATGCTGCTGCTGCAGAACCTCAGGCGGAGGCAGTCGCCTTTGGGTCTTTTAAGACCAAGCCTTCTAAAAAGGTTTTTCCATATGTACCTTTCTTTTGACCAGCTCATTGACCAGGTCTGGGAAAAGCCGCAGAAGACTTTCATGGTCCCGCGGCGTTTGTCTATTAGATACCCCTTTGAAGACGCCCTGCTTAAAAAGTGGGCTTCTCCCCCGGTGGTCGACCCTCCAGTCACCCGTTTAAACAAGGCCACCACTCTCCCGATGGAGGGGACTCCTGCGTTTAAGGACCCCACTGACAGGAGGTCAGAAGTGGTGAGTAGAGCCATGTTCGCCTTGTTGGGATCCGCCCTACGGCCAGTAGTAGCGGCGACCCTTGTGTCTCAGACACTCACGGAATGGGCAAAAATTTTGCACCAAACTGCAGGAGTATAACCTTCCTCCAGACACTATTGCTCTGGCCCACCAGATGGTGCAGGGTCTGATATATGTGTGCGACGCCACGTTGCACGCGGCCCCTTTAATATCCAGGACCTCTGTCTCGGCGGTGGTATTGCGGCGTCTCATCTGGTTGAAATGCTGGTCTGCTGACCTAGCCTCTAAGAAGCTCCTGACGGATCTACCTTTTAAGGGTGGTAGACTTTTTGGTGCTGCTCTGGATGACATCATCAAGGATGTCACGGGAGGTAAGTAAAAGCACTCTCCTTCCTCAAACTATCAAGGGTAAGGAGGCCCGACGTAAACCGGGTCCTTCCTTTCCAGCAAAAAAGGGGTTTTTTTCGTCCGTCAGAGTCCACGGGTAAGCCATCCCAGACTGACAACCGTGCGGCTGGCGGGCACAAGCGCCCCTGGGTGCGTAAGCCAAACAAGCCGGCTCCCAAGCCCGCCTCCGCGTGACGTCTTGCCCCCGCCCGTCTCTGGGGTGGGGGGACGACTTCGCAGGTTCACGGATCGGTGGACCTCCCGGATCTCCGACCGGTGGGTGTGCGAGGTGGTCACCTCAGGATACAGAATAGAGTTCCGCTCCTGGCCCCCAGACAGATTCTTTCCCTCAAATCTCCCTCTCCTTCCTGCCCGTCGGGCAGCCCTCTTGGGGGCTGTACAGGATTTGATCGGGTCCGGAGTAATTGTGCCGGTTCCGTCCCAGGAGAGGTTTCAGGGGTTCTACTCGAATCTGTTTGTTCCAAAAAAGGACGGGGTTCGGCCAATCCTGGACCTCAAGGCCCTGAATGCCTTCGTGAAGGTGCAAAAATTCTGCATGGAATCCATTCGCACGGTGATCGCTACACTCCATCAAGGGGATTTTCTGGCATCCTTGGACATCAAGGACGCCTACTTGCATGTTCCGATCTGCGCAAGCCACCAGAAGTTTCTGCGCTTTGCGGTCGGCGAAGTTCACTATCAATTTGTGGCTCTTCCCTTCGGCCTAGCCTCGGCACCGAGGGTGTTCACCAAGGTGCTTGCTCCGGTCCTAGCTTTGCTGAGACAGCGAGGCATTGCTATCGTGGGCTATCTGGACGATTTTCTTCTAAGAGCAGACAGTGGCTCAGAATTGGAAGAAAGTGTGACTATCGTCAGTCAGACCCTCGGAGTTTGGGTGGCTCCTGAACGTTCAGAAGTCGGTTCTAGTCCCAACTCAGCATCTGGAGTATCTAGGTCTGATTCTGGACTCCTTGGAGGCAAGAGTCTTCCTACCTCCTGACAAACTACTGACACTTCAGTCTGCAGTACGGGTGCTGACGTCCCGAAAATGGTCGTCAATCCGCTTTTGCATGAGAGTCCTGGGACTCATGGTGGCCTCCTTCGAGGCCGTTCCTTATGCCCAAGCGCACACCAGGGCTTTACAGAAAGATCTTGTCCACTTGGGACAAATCCCCGTTGTCCTTGGATCTTCAGATCCAGGTGAGTCACCTGGTCAGGGCGTCCCTGACGTGGTGGTTGAGGTCCCCGGCTCTTCGGTCCGGGAAGTCGTTCCTCCCCATCCAATGGACGGTGATCACGACGGACGCCAGCCTGACGGGCTGGGGGGGGGAGTCGGAGTCCTGTCGGCCCAAGGGCTTTGGACTCCGGACGAAGCCCTCTTACCGATCAATGTGCTGGAGATACGGGCAATCAGACTGTGCCTCTCCTCATGGTCGGAGAAACTACAGGGTCACTCCATCAGGATCCAATCGGACAACGCCACAGCAGTGGTGTATGTCAACCATCAAGGGGGGACTCGGAGCTCAGCTGCGGCTTCCCGAGGTCGCCCGCATCCTGAGGTGGGCCGAAAGAAGCGTGCCGGCTCTGTCGGCCGTCTACATTCCGGGCATAGGACTATCTAAGTCGCCAGACGCTGGACCAGGGAGAGTGGTCCTTGCACCCGGAGGTCTTTCAACTCCTTTGCAGACGGTGGGGCACGCCGGATGTGGACCTGATGGCCTCTCGACTCAATCGCAAGGTGTCGAGGTTTGTGGCCAGATCCAGGGTTCCCTGGGCGGATGCCTCGGATGCGTTGGTGGCCCCATGGGGTCAGTATCACCTGATATACGTTTATCCTCCGCTGCAGTTGCTCCCTCACCTGCTCCGCAGGTTAGCGACCGAGGGAATTCCAGTGATCCTCGTTGCTCCGGATTGGCCTCGGCGTCACTGGTACGTCTCGTCGCAGACGTTCCCTGGCGGTTACCAATACGGGGGGACCTTCTGTCTCAAGGTCCTATATTTCATCCTGCTTTACAGTCTCTGGCTTTAATGGCATGGTTATTGAAAGCCAGGTGCTGAGAGACCGAGGTCTCTCGGATTCGGTCATTTCGACCATGCTAAGGGCACGGAAGTCTTCCTCCAGAAAGATCTATCACCGTACTTGGAGAGCTTACATCGCCATGTGCGAAGAGCTGGACTGGCGCCCACGAACTTATTCCGTTCCCAGAATCCTGCATTTTCTGCAGCGTGGCGTGACCCAAAAGCTCGCTTTGAGTACCATTAAGGGTCAGATTTCGGCCTTGGCCATCTTCTTTCAGCGACCGCTGGCGGGTCATCCCTTGGTTAGCACCTTTGTGCAGGGGGTTCGCCATGTGCTCCCCCCTGTCAAGCCTCCTCTCCCCCCGTGGGATCTGAATTTGGTGCTCTCGGTTCTCCAGGAACCTCCCTTTGAAAATATTAGATATTCCCCTCTTGACTCTCAGGTGTCCTTGGTGGCCATTACTTCCATTAGACGAGTGTCTGAGTTGGCGGCTTTGTCCTGCAAGTCGCCCTTTTTGGTCATCCATAAGGATAAGGCGGTGTTACGTCCGACCTTCTTTTCTGCCAAAGGTGGTCTCGCCCTTCCACTTAAATGAGGACATTGTCCTCCCGTCCTAGTGTCCTCACCAATCGCATCCCAGAGAGTTTGCGCTTCACACTTTGGATGTGGTACGAGCCTTGCGGGTGTACCTGTCTGCTACTGCCTCTATTCGGAAGTCTGACTCACTATTTGTGGCTGTCTCTGGTCCAAAACAGGGCCAAGCGGTTTCGTCTGCCACCATTTCTAGGTGGATCAGACAAACCGTCATTCAAGCTTATGCTCTCAAGGGGCGGGCGCCTCCCTTTCCGGTTACGGCACATTCCACCAGGGCAATTGGTGCTTCCTGGGCTTTCCGACATCAAGCATCGTTTGCACAAGTGTGCAAGGCGGCGACCTGGTCGTCTGTTCATACCTTTTTCTAAGTTTTTTTTTTTTTTTTTTTTTTTAAGGTTGATGTGGCTGCATCTTCGGATGCTTCCTTCGGCCGCAAGGTGTTGCAGGCCGCTGTTGTTGCAACTCCTCCGTTGAGGAGCTCTGCCTTGTTTGGAGTGAAGTTTTTGGTTTTCCATTCATACTGCTCCCATCCCTCTTGACACTGCTTTGGGACATCCCACGTGTAAAGGTGTATAAGACACGCTGTGTCAGTCCATGGATGACAAGAGAAAATAGGATTTTTGTACTCACCGTAAAATCCGTTTCTCTGGCATCCATGGACTGACACAGCACCCACCCTTCTTTTCAAGTTTGTACTGCTTTGTTACGAACTGAGGTCTGCTGACTGCAGTGGGAGGGTTATGTCCGGAGGGACTGCCCCCTGGGCGGGGCTGTTCAGCTCTGGCTGTTTGAGAGATGTTATACATACATTCCATTCTGCCTAGGTCTTCTCCTGCAAGCAGGGACATAACCCACGTGTAAAGGTGTATAAGACACGCTGTGTCAGTCCATGGATGCCAGAGAAACGGATTTTACGGTGAGTACAAAAATCCTATATTTTTTCATCCTTATGGCAGACCAAATGAAAACGCAAGCAGAGGGTGGGGCTCTGACAGGTCCATCCCTGCAGAGACAGACCCGTCATCCGCCGGATCGATCCCTACTGAGCAAGGGGAGTCCGTCAACATATACAGCCCTGTGTGAAAAGGGGCCTCAGGTCTCAAACAAACATGTTATACCTGTACCTGCTCTGTTGCAGTAGATTTGCAGAGCAGCCTCAATCCTCCTCTTCTTGGGTCTCTGGCTGGATCTCTTGGCCCCTCCCTCTTGAGCACCTCCAACTAGCAGCTTTCTCTGGGGGCACCTGTGCTGAGCTGCAGCTCCATGTGTCCATTCAGACAGAGCTGAGGCCCAGCCACATTGGGAGCCAATAGCACCACTGCTGTCTCAAACAATCAAGAGGGAGTCTTGGACAGAGATGGGGCTCAGGTAAGTATTGGGGGGGCTGGAGGAGATTGTTGCACACAAGTTTTTTCATCTTAATGCATAGAATGCAATGTGAAGGAGCCCTCAGGCTTTCTACAGCCCCTCACCTCCTGCCTGTTCCACAACGAATTGACATTACCGGTGTGGTTAGCTGATAGCAATAGAGTGCTAGAATAATACCTACCTACAGTAAAGCCCCTTTCACACTGAGGCGTTAAAAAACGCAAACTTTTTTTTTACTGCGTTCGCTGTAAAATAGCGTTAACGCCTATGTTATTTACCACGTTACTCATTCATTTCAATGGAGATAGGCGTTTTTTACAGCGCTATTTTTAGCGCCCTAAAGATGCTCCAAAAAAGCTGTTTGCAGGATTTTTTCCAACGCACAGCCAGCAAAACCCCAGTGTGAAAGCCCTCAGGGCTTTCACATTGAGAATGATGGGGCAGGATTATTTCAGGCATTTTTACTGCGAAAACGCGGTAAAAATGCCTCGGTGTGAAAGGGGCCTAATTCCTTTGCTTGCCATGCTACCTCAGCTAGGCTTTATGAAAAGTACAATGCAAGTAACACCATAAAATGCAATTCAGCTATACAAGCCTTATATGTAAGAAGTATAGAAATATGCAATGAGGAAAAAAAGTGTTAGGTGGCAGTATACCACTGGCATATTTTGAGTTGTATTTAGTCCAAATATACTCACTGGGAATAAAGGTCTCATTGTATTTGGTGATGTAAACTTTCAGAACACTTTCTCTAATCCGCTTTCAAGCATTTCCTCCACTGAATGAGGGGTGTGCAACATTGTGGCCCCACAGCAGTAGCAGCAGGAGGCCCCCCCCCATCCTCCTTCATGAGGTACCTGGCTGTGACTGAGTTCTGCACCTGGGTTTCCATCTGCAGGTGCAGAGTGTTGCCAGGCAGAGCTGACAAAGGGACAAGTGGCCTGAGGTAAAGTGCAGACAGCTGACCTGGTATCGGTCTCAGCGTTTTGGCGGGAAAATTACTCGCCATTGAATGAGCTTATAGGCATTTAAAGACTTCTGTTAACACCGCTTTTTACCACTAGATTGGGGAGCATCCCTACCCTCCCATATTGTCAAAGTAGGTGAGTGAATCAGGAGGTTAGGTTAGTGAATGGGGATGCTGGTTTAAGCCAAGCCTTTGGTCTGCTTGGGGGTGTTTAACAACTTCAGCTCCTCAGTTTAGGCCAATACGTATTCTTCTACATATATTTTTGGTAAAATATAAATAAAATGGCAATAAGTGATTGGTTTGCAGAAAAGTTATAGCGTCTACAAGATGGGAGTTTTATGGCATTTTTATAACTTATTTTTTATTTTTATTTTTTACACTAATAATGGCAGCGATTTTTATCGTGACTGCGACATTATGGCGGACACTTGATGCTATTTTGACACCATTGTAATTTTTATACAGCAATCAGTGCTATAAAAATGCACCGATTACTGTTTAAATAACACTGGCAGTGAAGGGGTTAACCGCTAGGGGGCTAGGAAGGGGTTAAGTGTGTCCTAGGGAGTGATTCTAACTGTGTGGGGGCTGGGCTACCTGTGACAACACTGTCTTCTCCCTGTAATCGGGAGCAGTGATCAATCAGTTTCCTGTCACAAGGCAGAACAGGGAAATGCCTAGTTTACACAGGCATCCCCCCCGTTCTGCAGCTCCGTGACATGATCACGGGACACGGGTGGACATGGAGTCCGCGGGCACCGAGCTCGCAGCAGGGGCGCACGCCCGGCACGAAATTCAAAAAGCAACGTGTGTGTGTTGCCATTCTGCCGACTTATAAGTGCGTGAGCCGGTCGGCAAGCGGTTAAAGAGTAAACCCTCCTTTAAGACGCCCTGCAAGGCAAAGGCATAATGAGTATTTACCTGAGATCAAAGCCTCCGCAGCAGTGCTCGGACGGCGCCGAGGAGGAGGTGTCTATCTCTTCAGGGCTCACTTCCGCTTATCGCGGCTCTGGCGCTGTGACTGGCCGGAGCCATGATATCACTCCCACGCAGGTGCCGACACTTGCGGCTTCCCATCACAGCTTGTTTGTTCTCAGTGCGCAGTTGTCTACGGCGCATGCGCCGTAGACAACGGTGCCTTTCTTTTGCAAATATCTCCTAAACCGTGTAGGTTTAGGAGATATTTGTTGCACCTACAGGTAAGCCTTAATCTAGGTTTACCTGTAGATGAAAGTGTGTTGTAAGGGTTTACAACCACTTTAAGGGCCAGTTCACTACACACAGTTCCGTGTGCTTTTTTTTTTTTTTCTGCGCAAAAGGCATGCAGTGTTTTTACATGTATTCCAATGGCTCTAGTTCAGTTCTGCACCAGAAACTGACTGCATGATGTGAACTAGAGCCATCGGAACACATGGAAAACACGAATGCATTTTTAGTGCAGAAAAAAGCGCACGGAACTGCATATGGTGTGAACTGGTCCTAAGAGTAAGAGGCTAGTTTAGCATAAATCGCATATGAGTCTGTGTTCAGGGCAGCGGACCAGTTCACACCAATTGAGCTGGAACATGGATTCCTGCACCAGAACGCACTACAGTCTGCAGACATGTGCCATTAATTCCTAATGGCATCCCTACGCATAACATGGCTGCGTTCGAGGCTACCAAAATGCATGGTAACAGCTAGTGGTGCAACGGATCGTCATTGATCCGTGTTCCGAACGGGTCAACGTGTTCGGATCGGCGCACCACGCGATCCATGGATTGGGCTCCACTGCCTCGGATATAGTAAAGGCCGTGGCTTCGGCCTAGCTCTGGAGCGGCGGCCATCTTGGTACACCCGGCGGCGGCCTAGGTGAGCGGCGCGTTGTGGGGGAGACGTGGACATTGCAGTGGGGAAGACTGACATTACCAATAGCCACATCTCCCCCACTGATCCGAAAAATGATCCAATCCGTGACTCTCCGAGGAACGATCCGAACCGTGAGTGTTTTTTGATCCGTTGCACCCCTAGTAACAGCACCAGATCGCTTGTTTTGGCGGATTTTAAAAGCTATACCTGATGTACATTTTGCACATTCCTGTTTAGTCAGAATCCCATTGAAATTAATAACTGCTGAATAGAGGTTGACCGATATATCGGCCGATTTTTGGCACTTTTTAATTAATCGGCATCGGCCGATAGTGCTGGGGAAAAAAAAGCCGATTTAAAAAAACTTCAGCGCAACTTGCAAATAACTTCTTAGAAGTCAATGCAAGTTGCCTGAAGTTTCCAGTGGAGGTGGAGCGATGTGTCTCTGGGCAGCCTGCCAAGTGAGAGAAAAGAGAAACAATGTTTCTTATCAATGAACTGACTTCCTTGTGAAGAAGTTCTCAGTTTAACCATTTAGGCCTCATGCCCACGGGCGTTTTTTCAGCCGCGTTTTTGAGCGTTTTTTACAGCTTAAAAACGCCTGTCCATGTTAGTCTATAGCTTCATGCCCACCTAGGCGTTTTTGAGCTGTAAAGAGCATAGGCGTTTGTAAGCTGTAAAAAAAACCCAGGGCCAGTGCGTTCCTCAGCGTCAGAACTAGGCAGGAAAAAACGCGAGCGTCAAAAACGCGCACTAACGCGCACTAACGCGCGGTCGCGTTTTTAGCTCCGTGTTTTTTTTTTGTTATTTTTTTTTTTTTTTTTTTTGAAAAAAAAAAAAATTTACAATAACATGGACAGGCGTTTTTAAGCTGTAAAAAACGCTCAAACGCAGCTGTAAAAACGCCAGTGGGCATGAGGCCTTAAAGACAAAATCTTTTCTGACACTTGTAGCTTACAAGTAAAAATTCTGTATTTTCTGCTAGAAAATCACTTGGAACCCCCAAACATTATATATTTTTTCTTAGCCGAGACCCTAGGGAATAAAATGGCGGTTGTTGCAATATTTTATGTCACACAGTATTTGCACAGCGGTCTTTCAACCGCAATTTTTTTGGGAAAAAATACACTTAAAATGAATTCTAAATAAAACTAAACAGTAAAGTTAGCCGTTATTTATTTTTGTCAAAATTTTGATGACCTGTTTTTTGTGCCTAATTCCCTTACCGAAGATGGCGGCGGCAGCACCTGAGAGCCGAGGGAGAGATCGGCTTTGTGTGCCGACATCGCGGGTGCCCAGGACAGGTAAGTGTCCATATAATTTAAAGTCAGCAGCTGCAGTATTTGTAGCTGACTTTTTAAATTTTTTTTTTTTGGCTTTTACACTGGAGCGGGTAGGCGTTGACGGTAAAACGCCGCTAGTTTTAGCGGCGCTTTACCATCATTTTAGCAGCGCTATTCGGCTGCTAGCGGGGCGCTTATAACCCAGCTAGGGGCTGATGAAGAGGTTAAATGCACCCATGTAGCACCGCTGCAAAAGCACTTTGCAGGCGCTTCGGCAGCAGTGCCCATTCATTTCAATGGGCAGGAGAGGTGGAGGAGTGGTATACACAGCTCCAAAGATGCTGTTTGCAGGACTTTTTTAACGTCCTGCCAGCGCACTGCCTCAGTGAGAGACTGCAGGGGAGTGGTTTTGCAGCCACCTTTACAGGTGCTATTTTAACCCAAAAGTGCCTGGAAAAACACCCCAGTGTGAAAGGGGTCCAACTGTTAGATATTATGAGATGAAGGGAAAAAAATCGGCATCATATATCGGTCATCGGCCACCACGATTTCTAAATATCGGCATCGGCCAGAGAAAAAACGATATTGGTCGACCTCTACTGCTGAAAACACACCACATGGGAAAGCACAAAAATGCGTGCACTCGGATGCACCAAGATGACATAGACCATCACAACCTGCATGCAGACAAAAAGCCTCCTGCATGCAGCATGGTGCCAGTGCCCCTCTGCATGAAGCTTTAGGGGCTGTTAACATAAGTAGCACTCTAATGGCCAGTACACGATCTGAAAATCAGATCGAATATACCACTTTTGACGTGATTGTATGATAATTGATCGTTGGTACAGAGAATTCAAAAGCCGAATACAATAGTTAATCTGATCAAACACAAAAATTTCTCGTACGATACCAGAGCTGTCCAAAATACAAATATACCACATCACTTCCAATTTTTTATGCGGTTGTACTAGATTTTCCATAACTTTATTAAACTCTTCAGGTTCGATATAGAACTAGCATGCAGGAAAAAAGTCATCAGATTTTCAGATTGTGTGCACAGGGCATAAGGCTGCATTCACGCTTCTGCGTTTTTGAATCACGGGCAGATTAGCCGTGATTTCAAGTGCCTATGTGTGAACAGCAAATTGCACAACTCCCATTTGAGATGCCATTAGTTTGAATGACAAATGGAAATCGCGGTGTGGGTTTGCCGCATGATAAAATTGCACTGCAATCGCAGCAACCCGCATTGCGTGAAGTCACCCAAAAGTAGCTCCTGAATTTTTGGAGGACAGGCTTCATGCGATGCCGCGATTTCAGTAGTGATTCAAATGAATAGCTTCTCAAATGGGAGTCCTGCGGTTTATCATTCACACATCAGCGCTTTGAATTGTGGCAAATCTGCCTGCAATTTAAAACGGTGAGGTGTGAATGCAGCCTAAGGGCCCTTTCACACATGCGGACCATATGTCCTTTTTTTTTTTTTTTTCCATCCATCCGGTTTCAGATGAAAAATGGACACGCATGTATCCCTATGGGATTGCGGATGTCAGTGGATGAACATCCACTGACACCCGATCTCATCAGTCCCTGCTATGGACTGTTTCTGCAGATGGAGGAAAATCCTATTTTCCATCTGTCTGCGGATCGGGTGAACACGGACAGGCGGTCTGTGTTCATCTGATTCCCCCCCCCCCCCCCTCTCTCATAGAGGAGAGCGGAGATCTGACAGGGCGGTCCCTGCAGTGTGCAGAGACCGCCCTGTCATCTGCTGGCTCAGCGGGGATCAAGGGAGTGATCCCCTGCTGAGCAAGCGCATGTTAAAGGAACGGATTCTCACGGCATCTGTACGTGTGAAAGGGCCCCAAGACCCTATATGATCAGCAGTAGAATGTTGGCTACAGGTCATTCAGGAGGGGGACATCGTTGCCAATTATAACACTATATACACCCACACAAGCCAGCCAAGCATCCGATTCACTTTAGGCCCCTTTCACACTACCTTTAGTTAACTACTTTAAAAGTAGTTACATTTTTACTGCTGCCCATGGAAAAGCAGGCCTTACACAAAAGGAGTCAAAGCTTTGTGGTCACAATTTTTTTAACGAATTTACATTGCAGTTTATGCCAATCTATGCAGTGCAATCGAGGCATCATAAAAATTAGGTTAAGTGTTTAGCCTTTCCTTTTCCTTCATCCCCGGTTAGGGGCCACAGCATAGCATTTTGGATTGTGTATTGGGGTTGTGTTGTATGGTGGGGGGCTGGGGGGTAGGGAATGCATTTGCGTGTTACAAATCAACCTGTTGTGCATGGAGTTGCTAAGGGAAGCCATGGTTTCTATAATAAGCCATGAATAAAGACATTTAATCACAATGCACAAAGCTCCCACTATCCACACATCGGTCACTTTCACACTTGTATGACTTGACTTTGGAGTGCAACTTTGAATGGATGCGACTTGTCTCTGCAAAGTCAGACCCACTGCTGCATGTAAAACATTTAGGGTTTACTTCCTCTTTAATTCCTAGTAAATCTTAAAGTTAGAACTGTATTGAGTTAAATATTTTGTACATTTAAAAGTGCACATTTTTTTTGTGAAATAACAAGGTATGCAAGACTAAACAGTTTACTCTAAAAATCCGGAGGTTACCATTTTTCAATTGCAGCTTTCAGAATTTGAAAAGACCGCTCAAACTAGACATCCTCTAAACACATGACCTGTAGAATTAAGTGCTGCTGATTTTTATTTTTTATTTTGGGGCCCCGCAATAATTGTGCAAATGTTCATATCGCTATTTTCACTAAAAATACACTAAAATCATTATTGCACATAAACACAACGTAACTTACAAAATTCCTGCTAAATTGCTACTAAAGCCTCGTTCACATGCGAGATACTAAAGTGTATGCCCATGAAGGGCCATGCTTGCCCACACAGGAATGCAGAGGTGTTTCGTGCATCCCCATACAGGCCGTCCCATTTATGTCAGATGGGATGCAATGGCTGGACGGGCATAGCTGCTGTTCCCAATCTGGCATCGGTGTGGGAGGATGACCCCCAAACAGTGTGCGCTCAGGGACATTGCATGCGGACCTACATGGATGTAAAATTGAGAGCAACGGCTCTGTTGGTGCAGTTGCTACATCCCAAATGACAGCCATGGGGCTGCCTGCACAGAGATGCACGGCACACCTGTTTCCCTGTAAAGATACGCTGTGTATGTCCTGTGTGAAGGCCTTAGGCCCCTTTCACCCAAGCAGATTGATCGGGGCCTCCTGTCTGTTTTTCAGGCGGGCCCAATCTGACCACCCATTGTTCTCTATGGAGAGACTGATGTAAATGGACATGTGTCGGTTTACACCCACCTGCATCTGATTCAGTCTATAAACAGACGGATGGGGATTCCATTCCCCATCCATCTAGCAGATCAGATGGCATCTGATGGAAATGGACAGGCAGTCCGTTTCCTTCCGACTGCCCCATAGAGAAGCAGGCTGTGTCTGCTCTGCATCAGCTGAGCAGGCCTGTCATCCGCCTGATCAACGGGGATCAGCAGACAGATTTCCCCCCCCCCCTCCCCACTGAGCAGGCTGACATGCTTGACAGTCCGCTCCATGTCCTACCAGGCTCTAATTGGCTTAAAGGTTGGACTTGGGGCGCAGAGCATTGTACCCTGAACCCACCCACTTGTGACAATAGAGAATTAATATTCGCTATCGTCTTCCGGCTTCTCCTCCTGGCTAATCAGGATTGATCACGTTGGCTGGGAGGAGAAGCTGTGGAGGGGTGAGTGCGGGGGGCGCGTCCCTACAAAGGGGTGAGTGTGGGTGGACTGGGAGGGTCTTTCTATGTTTTTATAAAAAAAGAAAAGAGTAAACTTAGATTTCTAACCAACTTTTGGCTTTTCTTTTTATGTCATTATGGGGTATCGTTTGTAGACTTGAGGAAAATAATGAAATTTTAATCCAATTTTGGAAAAAGGCTGTAACAAAATGGATAGTGAAGTGCTGTAAATACTTCCTGGATGCACTGTATATAGAGCTTTACATAAAATCTAATTTGTGCCCAAAATGGTAAAAATGTTTAGCTGTATTTCTTGCTGTTGCCCCCGAAGAACAACCAAAAATAAAATAAATCCTGACGATTGCAGCGATGCCACATGTGTGCTTGTACCCGTAGTCCAGAGTGTTTTAGGCAGGATATAAAGAAAAAAATAGTGCACTGACATCAATTTACTTTTTTATTCTTCCCAAAATATGGTGAACTTGACCTTTTTGAGCCCGACCTTGGTCTTAACGCAGGGCTTGACAAATTTGCTTGGAATCTAGGAGCCAGCTAAAAAAGTTAGGAGCCAGGAACGCACCCCGTCCCGCCGAGCTCGCGCGCAGAAGTGAACGCATACAGTAGATCAAGAGCAATAATTCTAGCCCTAGACCTCTGTAACTCAAAACATGCAACCTGTAGAATTTTTTAAACGTCGCCTATGGAGATTTTAAAGGGTAAAAGTCGCCATTCCACGAGCGGACGCAATTTTGAAGCGTGACATGTTGGCTATCAATTTACTCAGCGTAACATTATCTTTCACAATAATAAAAAAATTGGGCTAACTTTACTGTTTTATTTATAAAAAGTGTACTTTTTCCCAAAAAAGTGCGCTTGTAAGACCGCTGCGCAAATACGGTGTGACAAAGTATTGCAACGACCGCCATTTTATTCTCTAGGGTGTTAGAATAAAAAATATATCTATATAATGTTTGGGGGTTGTAATTGGAGGGAAGGAGATGGCAGTGAAAACAAAAACTCCATTAGCATTGCTGTTTGTCTTGTCATACCAACGGCCACCACAAGATGGCGCTAGATCACAGAAGGAAGCATAGGCCTGCAGAAGGCCGCAAAGCCGCGGCCTCAATTGCCGACGCGATCCAGCGGCGCGGGGGGAGGGGCACGGAGAGACAGGATTCCCCAGCTGTGCTGCGCCAGGTCGCTAATTCTAGTCGCAATGGCGACCTGGCGCCCGGGGTTTGTCGAGCCCTGTCTTAACGCTAACCCTGACCAACCTTGATCTCGTGTGGGTTTTTGTTTTTTTTAACCAAGAGGTTAAACAAAAACTTGCAGATCCCTGCATACGCACAAGCGATGTGCAGGGATCTCCCCCCGCATCACTTTTGTGTTCTAACATTGATTACATCCCTTCCCCCTATTGTCAGTCTACTGATCAGTGTTGCAGCCATTGGCTGCATTTGCTAATCGAATACTGGAAGTGGTTTCCAGCAGGACTATTGAACAGAAGACTCGCATTCGGCTGGTTCCTGCTAAACGGGATGCATTTCTATGTGTATACCCAGCTTACATTACCAGTGGCTTCCCCCTTAGATGCTGGCAGAGTTCTAGTAAGTAAAGGGAGATGGATTATTCTACCCTTACTGAAAATGACCACCCTGTGAAGATTGGGGGGGTAAAGGGAAAATGGTCTAAAGAATCGAACTATCTGCAATTGTCAAAGTGATGGTTGCCATTCACTTCTAAAGGTTCCTTATTTTTAATATTACGGTTTAGACCCCTTTCACACTGAGCCGCCCATAGCGTCGGCGGTAAAATGCCGCTATTTTTACTGCTGACGCTATGGGCAGATTTGCGGCGCATTTCGGTTTTCAAGAAAGGGTTAAAACCGCCCGCAATGCGCTGCGGAAGCAACGCATTGCGCGCAGTATAGCCGCGCTGTCCCATTGATTTCAATGGGCAGGAGCGGTATACACACCGCTCCAAAGACGTGGCTAGCAGCTTTTCTTTTTTTTTTTTTTTTTTTTACCGTCCTGCTTGCACAACGCTCCAGTGTGAAAGCCCTCTGCCTTTCACACTGGAGACAATGGTGCAGCTGTTTGAGGGCGGATTGCAGGCACTTTTAACGCTATAGCGCCTGCAATATGTCCTCAGTGTGAAAGGGGTCTAAAAAGACTTCTTGCTTCCATTTGACTTTAATGTTTGTTTTTGGCTGGGTAAAACAAACCATTTTCTTTCTTACTAGGCGACCACTGTGTGTTGTATCATACTGTTGTAGCTTAGTGTTCCACAGCAGTATGGGTGACTGTTCTGGCAGTGGACAAGAAATCTATGGGATTGCTGGCAGCCAATACCCCAAACGGAACAGCTTTCCCATAATACAGCCATAAAAAAAACGCAAAATATGGCCGCAGCCCTTTATTTGCACTTAAACCTCCAAAATCCATAAATATTTACTTTATTCATGGTTGAATATCTATATAAGCTCAGTAATTAGAAATCGCACCATATTAAACAATAAATGACCCCCTAGCAATCCAATGACCAACCACGTAAAGCACCAGCGACGAGGGTGGGAAGGTGGCTCTTTTGCCAGGCTTGACCAACTGTGAAATAACGGAGCTCTTCCCCATTTATAGGGCTTCCTGGATTTTCTTAAATTCTATGAATTCTAATTCAAGATTTGGGCTGAAATCGGACCTGACACTGTAAACCAGCATGCACTGGACCCCTGCTGAGAAGCTCATATGTAAACCGAGCCTTAAAGGTGCTACTTAGAGTTTGGCTTCAATTTGTTGGATGGACTAGCAGATTTGCATACACTAAGGCTGGCCATACATGTTCAATTTTCTTGTACAAGTTTTTTCTTTTGAGATTTACCAAAAACCATATGAGGTCAAAACTAAACATCACTTTCAATTGTATCCAGATACAGACCCTTGCACTACATATTTGAAGGTAAATTGTACACTGTATGGCCAGCCTAACAGTACCCCGCCCCCCCTGATTAGCAATGCAGCTGTTCGACTGTTCCGTACTTCATCCAAAGTGTAGGCACTCTAATGCCGCGTACACACGATCGGGCATTCCGACAACAAAACTGGATTTATTTCCAACCGATGTTGGCCCAAACTTGTCTTGCATATACACGGTCACACATGTCAAATTCCGAACGTCAAGAACGCAGTGACGTAGGCCGAGCCGAGAAAAATTATGTTCAATAGCCAGTGTGGCTCTTCTGCTTGATTCTGAGCATGCGTGGAATTTTGTGCATCGGAATTGTGTACACACGGTCCGAATTTCCGACCAGTTTTGTTGTTGGAAAATTTGAGAACCAGCTCAAATTCCGACTGTGTATATGCGGCATAAGAGTTTTTTGTGTTAACTGGCCATATAGCCAGGTGAAAAACGAGGGGGAAAAGCCTAATGCATCATCACATCTGATTTGGTAAGCTGCATTACCCTTGTGGGTTTAATGCATTAAATGGTAAATCATTACTGCATTTATTATAATGAATACACCTGTCAACCTCTTATCTTGGTGATATGGGGGGGACTTTTTGGGTAACCTATTGGAGGTGATTTCCTCTTCATTCCAGCTGTCTGCACCAATCAGATGGACTGAAAAAATAGTCTTAACCCTTACTATGCAAATCTTAAATGGCTATGCAAGCAAACGTTGAAGTAGAAACAAGCTTATAGGTAACTACATGGCTGTATATCTAAGCATTACAGCTTATCTGCTGACTGTTGTGTCCACTATAACTGACATATGCTCTGTAGAAGTCTGAAGATAAAGGGACAAACTTTTTCTGTAGCTGTATGATTATTGTACTGTCATCCTTGCGCACACAGTCAGAATGAGACTGCATGTCTTTTGCCACACATCACCTAAGAGGCTATGAAGACTTCAGTACGGATGGTGGATAAAAAGGGACTTGGCACAGTCAACCAGTCAAAGATATTTAGAAAAACTAAAAAACCCCCTTGGAGGTGGGACTTTAAAAGTGACTGACAACACACAAACGTATATCAAAAATAAATGTAATTAATGGGTACAAAAATTACAAAAACAATCTGATGTAGAACACATGGATAGGATACAGATCCACAAGACTGTTTACATTCATAAAGAGAAAATTTTGACATTTATGGTCAGACCCGACAGCTGTTTCGGTAGACCCTCCTTCAGGGGATTTGTAGACATAAAAATCAGAAGTTGTCTATAGAGAGACAGATTCCGTCTATGGAGTAGTCTATGGAGAGACAGAATAAACATAGTGATTTACATACATGAATAAAAATGAAGATAAATATTTGCTTACAAGTATTTCCAAAAAATGATTCCACATTCCATGCGTGGACGGAACACGTGCACTGCTGAGAACATGGGGGTGAAATAACTGACACCCCACAGATGGGGGCTCCAGATTGAACAGGGTCCCAGGGACTTCAAACGGGGGTCCCCAAACAAAAACAGACGGCAGGGCTGGGAAAGACTCTATGTATTTAATGAGTCTCGTTTCTGCAGAACATTTAGAGGAGCAAAAAACACAGAAAGAAAGCAGATGGAGAAAAAAGGGGAAATCCGTGAGCCCCTAATATTCGGTAACACCCCCCATCCGTTTCGCTATAGCCTATACCAAATAGAGATTTGTATAGACGTCTTCAATCTATATAAGAACCTACCAGTAAACCTTTTAATCCACAAAGGGAGAGAGAGACTTGGAAGAAATTTTTTCAGTAAAGGAGAGTCTTATGTCAAAGGGGTGCATCGATTATGCACACCTCTGATATTAACATCACTTGTATGTGTGGTTCCAGTCTTCTAATTCAAAAAAGGAAATGGCTAAAAGAAAAAAATATAGAGAAGAGAAAGGAAAAATTACCATAAGGTATAGGACATCAGGAGTGGTGCTATCTTATATTACTTCAAAAAGATCCAATGTCAAGGGAAAATACCTGTTTAGCTCCTAAGTGTCCCGACCACTGCCGTATCCAATGCCCGTACAAATCTCCGTTAATCAGCGGAGGCTTTAAATGGCGTCCGACAAGCCGCCGCACCTGTGTGCAGAGGCTGCGTGGAAGGCGGAAGTATAGCAGCGTCACTGCACAGGACGTTGCATAAATGACGCGCTCCAAAGCAAAACCGGAAGAGATGATGAATCACAAGCGGAAGTGCACACATAGAGAAGGAGAGCGTCAGCCCATGGAAAAATCCAATATCCACAAGCCTGAGCAGGAAGTGAACGCCATATAGAATACAAACCCACCAGTCTGTCCAACCCCAAGATAGAAGACAAACGGGAGGAAACAAAGGAAAACAAAGCCGAAGCATTGGAGTTCATCTATATTCGGGTTTAAAATCATACACACAGTCTAAATCCCATAAAATGTATGTAAGAAATCTAGATCAACCCCAACCATTAAGTGCATGAAATATAACATGCATCCATATATCCCACTGGGATTGGTTGGATAATATTTGTATATATCAAACATGGAGTGTATCAGTAAGGATATAATAGGCGTGTGTATAGATTTCCCTCTAATTTGACTCCTGTGAACCAGATATGGACACGCAGGTGGGTGAAAATTGATTAATTGTATCGTGCACGGAGTTCTGTCATCCAGAGGGGGGCCCCCCGTGCGTTCAAATGCCAGAAGCGGCCCCATTGTGGCAGCAATTGGCAGATGCCGCACGCCGACGCACGTATGCAAAAAAGGATTTGCATCGAAGAGGGGGAAAAAAGAGGTAATGTCGAGAGGCCAAAAACAAAGGAATTGGCCATCCAAACACCTCACCCCCTACGTGCGTCGTGTGAAGAACATGGGACCCATCAAGAGTCCAATACAACAACACAGCAAATGAAAAAAAAAAGGGGGGGAGGGGGTATATTTCCTACTCTTCCCACCCACCAGAAGAGAAGCCCTCAAGAAAGGGATGATAACTTATAAGTTCATTCAATCCTGGTGGTGAGGTGGCATTCAGGGTAAAAATCCATTTTGTCTCTCTGTAAGAGTTCTATTCCAGTCCCCTCCTCCTATTGTTGGGGTGTATCCTATCCAGAATTAAGAATTGAATTAAATTCTCGGAATTTTGCTATTATGGATATCTCTGATATGCCGTCCTAAAGGAAGAAGTGATGTGCCTAGCCGCTCTTTTAAAGAATAAAGGGAAAGAGAACAGCGCCCCCTAAGTGCAGTACTGACGTGTTTAATTTGCAACAAAGTAAATGATTACACTCACAGGATGGTAATGCAAGCAGGCAAAGTATGGATCATCCGCTCCTGACTTCCGGGTGGGATGGGGTCCAGCGTCACTGTAGTGGACGGGTGTCCGCGGTGAAGTCTGTCCTCCGGGAACAAGGCTGGAGACGATGCTTCCGGATGGAAGGAACTCTGTCAGCGGTGCACAATGGACTGTGTCACTTCTGGGTCAGGTCGGCGGGGCGGTGCTAGCGTTCGGAGTATTCTTACTCCTTCAGGCATATTGGATCCAATGCCTGATGGAGTAAGAATACTCCAAACGCTAGCACCGCCCTGCCGACCTGACCCGGAAGTGACACAGTCCATTGTGCACCGCTGACAGAGTTCCTTCCATCCGGAAGCATCGTCTCCAGCCTTGTTCCCGGAGGACAGACTTCACCGCGGACACCCGTCCACTACAGTGACGCTGGACCCCATCCCACCCGGAAGTCAGGAGCAGATGATCCATACTTTGCCTGCTTGCATTACCATCCTGTGAGTGTAATCATTTACTTTGTTGTAAATTAAACACGTCAGTACTGCACTTAGGGGGCGCTGTTCTCTTTCCCTTTCTTCTATTGCAGAGTTCTCTTAACTTCAACTTTTTTTGAACTGGCAGCCTTTGAACAGTATTCATTTGTTACCTTACATGGACTTATACCCTCTTAAATATACTGCCACTACCACCCCGGTTCCCCTCCTTCCTTCCATTTAATTTTACTAGTATAATGAGCCATAACCAGAGTGCGCAATATCACCCATCTGTTGGCTCTTTTAAAGAATGGCTGTTTGGTTTTTGCCAATGTAGAATGATCCACATTGCTAACTGCAAAACGGAAGGAGTTGTTTACTTCCTTTCTTGTCAAAGTGAGCTGCTCTAAAGATTTTTCCATTTGGTAATGTTACTTTTTTTTTATCAATGTTCATATATTGGCACAAGCTACAGCCTCCACATCGATATGTGCCCGGTCGCTTACATGGATCGGCACGGAATTCACCTGTATATTCACTTTGTATCAAGTTGTCCTTTATTGAGTTTGCTTTGCGATAAGTAATTAATGGTTGGGCTGGCACAAATAGAGCCAAAGCCGGATAAATCTTCAAAAGATGCCAATATTTGGAGACCATCCTAATCTGATCACTTTGTTTACTGAATTTGGTGATAATACGTACAGTATTTGAATGAGGTTTGTCAGGTTTGCTACTAGGTTGTTTTTTAGTTAGTAATTCATCTCTCGCTTTAAGAGTGGCCCTTCTAAAAGATTTCTTAAGACTACTGAGAGAATATCCTCGTATCAGGAGGCGATCTCTTAGGGCATTAGCCTCTCTGAAAAGTTACATCACTCGTGCAGTTGCGGCGTAGCCGCAAATATTGCCCGAATGGTATCTATCTCACAAGAGATGCCGGGTGTGCACTTTCAGCATGAAGTATGGAGTTGCATGCTGTATCTTTACGATACAGTGCGCTTGTTTTACGTTTTTGTGTCCTTTATTATGGTGATGTCCAAAAAGTTTATAGACACATCACTAGAAGTCATGGTGAATTTTAAGTTATAAGAATTATCATTCATGGCGTCCAGACAGGAAAACAGCAATTCCGGAGTGCCTACCCATACGATAAATATATCGTCGCTATAACGACTCCAGTTGACAATAGACTCAGTCAGTGGTAAAAGTCTCTTCCGATAAACTCTGCTCCCACTCCCCAGGTACAAATTGGCGTAGGATGGGGCACAACATGTCCCCATAGCTACGCCCTGTACCTGGAGGTAGTGGGACCCATCAAAAGAAAAAGCATTACAAGTAAGGATATGTTCAAGGGCAGAGCAAAAATGAATCAAAGGCACCATTGTCACGATGAGATTGAGACAAAATGTGTCTAATGACCCCAATGCCCCGCTGGTGGGGGATGGAGCTATACAAGGCTTCTACATCGATAGCCACCAGTAGGGCATTGGGGGGCACTGACATTTCATCCAATTGATTTAGTAAATGCATAGTATCTTTAACAAATGAAGGTAGGTTGTTTACATATGGGCGAATCTGTTCGTCAATAAATTTACTAAGGTTTTCAGTGATGCTGCCACATCCTGAAACAATAGGACGGCCTGGGGGCATAGTTTTATTCTTGTGCACCTTGGGGAGACTAAAGTCAGAATTTTGGGATAAGGAGTTCTGATGAAATTCCAAATTTGTAAATTGATGGTTTTATTGGTATATGCATCAATTCACAAGTAAAATGCATTGTTAAACTTGGTAATATAAAGATATTTGGAAAACGGTTAACCTATATTTTTAATAGTTTCATATTTCCACACAGGCGTTTTTACCGCGTTTTCGCGGTAAAAAGAGCGCTGAAATAATCCTGCCCCAGCATTCTCAATGTGAAATCTCTTGAGGGCTTTCACATTGAGGCGTTGTGCTGGCTGGGCGTTGAAAAAAATCCTGCAAACAGCTTTTTTAGAGCAACTTTAGGGCGCATTAAATAGCGCTGTAAAAACACCTATCCCCATTGGAATGAATGGGAAACGTGGTAACGCATGGGCATAAGTGTTATTTAAAAAAATAACGCTTATGCGTTTTTACCGCGTTCGCGCTATAACACATAGGCATTGGCGTTATTTTTATCGCGGTACAAAATCTCATAATTTTTTGAGCGTTTTTTTCAATGCCTCAGTGTGAAAGGGGCCTTAAAATATATTTATGGATCACTATTGTCACGAAAGGAAGAGGGTTGAAGGGTACGGGGAGCAGCCGTTGAACTGCTTTTACAGGGGTAGGTAGACTTCCCAAGCCACCCGGATAGCCAAACAAAGCCTTAATCGACTCCATAAGGAGTACCTGTCACATGTCTATTGCTGTCACAAGGATGTTTACTTGGTTTTATTTTTACACTGTTGCTTTACATTTTTCTTGATCACTTTTGCGCACAAATCTGCGATTGTCCACATATGTGAGGTATCACTGAATGACAGATCATGGGCAGTAATTCTAGCACTAGACCTCTGTAACTCTACAGTGGTAATCTAAAGGCTTTTAAAGCGGTGCTTGGGGATGTCAAAAATTTTATGTCATTTGTCATGGTTGCACAGGCCTGCACAATTTTAAAGTGTGACATGTTTGGTATTGATTTAATAGGTGTAACATCGTTATTATATTGCACAAAAAATTTAGTTATTTACCTCTGGATTGAGACAAGTGCACACTATAGAAGGATATGCTTTGTTCATATTTACCTTCTGAAATTTAGGGAGGAGGAGAAGAGAGAATCTAGTGGTTGATGCGCTTTAACATGCTTGCACACAACTCGCAGGGCTGCTTTTTTATTGACAACATGTAGATAAACTTGCCACTATAGCATCCTTGAACAGTCTGTTCCCAGTGTCCCATTTATTTTCATATTGGGCACTTCCTTCATCAGAATGCATGCTAAAAGAAACGCACCCATTAAACATTCAGTGCTAGAGGGGGGGGGGGGGGGGAGAAAGTAAATGAACCCTTGGAGATGAGAGCTGGTCGAACCTCCTTTGACAGAAAGTGCCTTCAGTAGCCCTGGATCCCTCTTTACAAAACTGCTACATCTCGGACACATTTGTAGGATGTCTGATGTGCACTGCTCTTGAGGTCATTCCACAGCATCTCCATGGGGTTAAGGTCTTTGTTCTGACTGGGCCACTCCAAAAGGTGAATTTTCTGTTTCTGGAGCCAGTGTGTGGTGGATTTACTTTGATGCTTCGGCTCTTTATCCTGCTGCATCACCCAGCTTCTAAGCTTCAGCCAGTGGACAGCCACTATGACATCCTGTAGGATCATTTTGGTAAACGTAAACATTTTCCCCTTGATAAAGTGTTCCAGGCCCTGAGGCAGCAAAGCCCAAATCGTGATATTCTCTCCACCATACATCACTATTGGGGATTATGTTTTAATGTTAAGTTGTGCCCACATATTGCTGAGTGTTCTTCCCAAAGAACTTTGTCATCAGTCCAAGTCTCCCAGTTGCAGTTTGCTCTTTTGGATACCTTTCGGTGCACAGCAAAAAAAAAAAATTTCTTTCTTTTGGAGAGCAGTAACTTTTCCAATGGTGTTCCATAGACACCCTTATCCGAGAGTGGCAAAGAGTTAAGTGGAGGTCCACCCTATTTTACAACATTTGCTCAATCAAATTACAGCAATGTATTCAGTTAACTGAACTTTTTTTTTTCTACTGTACCTGTTATCCTGATGTTCATATCTGCTTCCTGTATGTGTCCACTGCGGATATGGGTGGGTATTTTGCGGGTATTCTGTCAGTTCCTCTGTGCTGCACTGTCTCCTTGGAGGTCTTGTCATTGTTCCCAGGAGTCATTGCGGAGGCCTGCTGTGAGTTCTTGAAGGATTTCGAAAGGAGGTGATGCGGTTGGTTTGGTTGCCATCACAACGGGGTGGGAGCTTCCGACGACGCTGCCTGTTGTGATGGCAACCCAGTAGTTTACGGCGCTGTTCGCTGTGAATGCTGGGAACTCTGCATTCACCACATCCCGGAAATCAATGCTTGTGGGCTTCACATGTCCACTAGCAAGATGGGAATGGCCCGGGATCACTTTTTTATAAGTTTTTCTTACACAGGAAAACTGACAGCAGCAGATTTAAAACACCCAAACAGTGAGTATTACTTTACAATTGGAAAAGTGACTGACTACAAAAAAATTAAATGGTCGCGGGACCTCCACTTTAATAGATAAAATCAATGTATACCATATACACTTTGATGGTAAGATAAAAATAGATCTGTGTAAAAGAGGTACAAATGTCATAGGCAATGAAACAATTGGAGGTGCCTTGAGAGCACATGGACTCACAGTAGCCATGCCAGTCATGGAAGCCAGAGGGGGTGGCAGGCTGGCTGTCCCACCTCAAAGGCTGTCTGGGGGGGAAGGGACAGGCACACCGGGAGACAAGGGTGCCATATGGAATCCTTCCAGAGCGTGAATGCATGGATCGTGGCCTGGGAGTGTCAGGAGGGAGACTCCATCAGCCTGAGGCTCAAGACCACAGGATTCCCAGGGAGAGTAAGGAAGGAGCCGGTACAGTACCCAGAGGATCTGTGAGATGGTACGGTCCTGGAGTGATACCAGGGGACCGACGGGAGCAAAACGCGGCACAATTTCCAGGTGTATGGTATACATGGATTTTATCCTTTGACTGCCACTCTTTGGATCCGCGCTCCACTTTTTTTTTTTTTTCTGCTTTTCCTCATCTGGTCACTTAAGTCTGGGTGCAATGGCCTAGTGTGGCACTATTACGAAGGACTTCCTTGGTTTTAATTTTTTGCACCTGGCTTTGTTGTATTTTTTTTCATAGCTATCCTGCCTGATCAAAGACTTTCATATGGTAGACTCATGAACTGGGATTTTCGGCGGTTTTTATCACCATTTCATAATTGCATATGTTTTATCCACATATTTATCCTCCCATAGTGCAATTTGTTAATTCATAATCCACATTTGTCCTATCCAGTAAAATCAAAAAAATCCCAGTAAGCATGAACCATCTTTTCATTCTTTATGCTAATCGCCACATGTGCGTTCTTTCCCTCACCAGATCCTATTTGACACTATTTCTGAGAGGCCAAATTGTGTGTTTTACATTCTTATCCTGTCCTTTCTTCCACATCTGAACAGCAATTTATTTTAATGCTCATTGCAGAAAATAAATGGAATGAAAATATGCATGGCATAACAACCTCACATGGCCAGCACTATTGCATAAGTGTTCAACCTGCTATCTCAATCTGTCAGTAGCAGGTAAGCTGTTTCCTGGTGACATTATGTTCTTTCTATGCTTTTTTTTTTGATAAGCTTCCTTGGATGTGTGAACAGAATTGCCACAGCTACCAAATACTGTATACATGGATCAAAGTTAACAGGCTCAATATACCCCAGTACTTATTAAATTCCAATTTTAATTACCTGGCTTATCCCCCTTCTAAAACTTCTAATTTGTTTCAGCATGTTGGATAGCTGCAAGAGGGAGCAGGACCAATATCTGGCTTGTCTCCTTTGAAACTTCTATTGGTTCTTCAGCTTGATGAGTAGCTACAATTCTACTGGAAATATCTGCAAGAAAGGGCAGGCCAGCCCTAGAGTTTTTTTCCCAAACAAGAGGTTTACTTTAAAGGTTAAGTTCACCCTTAGGAACATGTTGCATGTTCCCGCTGCTTCTCGCTGCCTTCTCTGCCTGTGACAGCAGCACAAGAGTTCCCATGCTAGCTGTCACTCTTTGAAAACTGCGCTCTGTATGAATGAACTACAACCCCTGGCGTCTTGCGGCTGTTGGCTTGTGGGCTCTCAATGAACTACCACGGTGATGTTGAGTGCTGTGGTAGTTCGAATCTTCCTGTCAGTGTGAAACTGCATGACTGTACTAGGAGATGGAGCTCTCTTGCTCAAGGACCGGATCGCGCTTTTTTTTTTTTTTTTACGTCGGCAGAATTGCACAGACAGCGAAATCTATGTAAATATACGTCACTTTAAATTTGCTGCCGTGTGGGGGCGTGTGCTCGTGCCCGCAGGACCCGCGGACTATGTCTGCCTGTGTCACGGAGCTGCTTGTGTAAACAAGCATCTCCCTGTTCTGCCTAGTGACACAGCACTGATCGTCTGCTCCCTTCTCATCGGGAGAAGCGATCAGTGTCTTGTCAGAGTAAGCCACGCCCCGCCCCCTAACAGTTAGAATCACTGGCAGTCACATTTACACAGTAATCTGCGTTTTTATAGCGCTGTATAAATGTGGTCCCAAAACAGTGTCCGCCATATTGTCGCAGTCACGATAAAAATTGCTGATCGCTGCCATTACTAGTAAAAAAATTATTAAAAATGCCATAAAACTATTCCCCATTTTGTAAATGCTATAACTTTTGCGCAAACGCTTATTGCAATTTTTTACCAAAAATATGTAGAATACATATCAGCGTAAACTGAGAATTTTTTTTTTTTATATTTTTTTTTTTGGTGGATATAGCGAAATAAATATAGCTTTTTTCAAAATTGTCGCTTTATTTTTGTCTATAGCGCAAAAAATAAACGCAGAGGTGATTAAATTCCTCAAGCTCCATTTGTGGGGAAACGTCAATTTTGTTTGGGAGCCACATCGCACGACCGTGCAATTGTCAGTTAAAGTGATGCAGTGCCAAATCGCAAAAAGTGCTCTGGTCTTTGGGCAGCCAAATGGTCTGGGGCTGAAGTGGTTTAAAGTTGAGCTCCAGTCACCTTTTGTAAAAATTAAGTTGGCATGTACAAAAAACTGTAGCTACTGACTTTTAATAAACATACTTGCTTGTCCCAGCGATATGCTCACCTGAGCCTTTTTTTTTTTTCTCTTCTCCCTCCCCCCCACCCCACTGGTTTTCAATCCCTGGTGCAGGCATCACTGCTGTGAACACCGGACTGTGACAGCTTGCATCTTCAAGTGATCCATGCTGCACTTGGTGAATGGTCCTGCAGTCTTCTGGGACCTGTGATGTGTCCTAGAAGACTGCATGGAAGGGGAGAGAATTTCCACTGGGATTGCCTAGGAAGTGGGGGTGGGTACCTGGTTTTGACTGTTCCCCCCCCCCCCCCCCCCTTCCAAGTTGCCATTACAGTAGGGACGACTTCAAAAATGGGTACTAGCTTCCGCTTTAACGTTCTCGTGTTTTTCTGCTCCAGCTCTGTGGTGACATGGTGGGAGCCAGCTTCATTTGACATGCGAAAATTGGGGCTCAATTTTTTTTATTCTCCTCTGCACTTGGCTGATGGCCACAGCCAGAATTGGAGATCCAGTTTATACTCCTGAAAGTCTTAACCACTTCTCCCTTCAGTTCCACCTTTCTTGCATGTCCGTGTTTTTTTATTTTTTATTTTTTTTATTTCCCCACGCTACCTGTCAGGAAAGTGACAGTTCAGAGGGTTAGAACTTGACAGTATGTTGCTGCCTGTGCCTTCTTGTCGGCTGCCACACCCCTATCTTGTGTGAGACCGGAAGTAGAAATCTCCCCAATGAGGGCAGACCAGTGGTAAAAATCTGACAGACGTTCTGACTATTACCCACTCTAGCTAATGTGTTTTGGCTGGAGTTGAGCTTTAAGCAAAAATTTATAAAGAGCAATGAGATATTGAGCTCTTAACCACTTGACCAGGCCTTTTTTCTGTAACTTTTTGATGAAAGTTTTTTTTTTTTTTTTTTTTTAAGTTTAAATCTATTTTTTTCGCTAAATTACCCTTAAGAATATAATGGCAATCATTGCAATATTTTATGCCACGCTGTATTTGCACAGTGGTCTTTAAAACGATTTTTTTTTGGAAAAAAATGCACTTTAATAGATTACAAAAAAAGCCATTTACCCAGATTTATTTGTATGTGAAAGATTGATACACTGAGTAAATAGATGCCTAATGTCATGCTTTAAAATTGCGCATGCTCGTGGAATGGCAGAAATCTACGATACTTAAAAATCTCCATAGGCAACGCTTACACTTTTTTTTTTTTTTTACAGGTTACCTGTGTAGGTCTTAAGCTGGCAGTATTGCTCTTGCTCTATCATTAATGGCGATGCCTCACGTGTGGTTTGAACACCTTTTACATATGCATGTGCGAGTAACATAAGCATTTGCATCTGCACACGAGGGATGGAGCGCTTTAACCACTTAACGACCGCCCACTGTAAATATACGTCGGCAGAATGGCACCGACAGGCAGTCATGTATATCTACGTGATTGCCTTTGTATAGTTGGGGGGGGGGGGGGGTCCGATCGGACCCCCCTTTACAGTGAACGGTCGTTTTCCATTGGGGAGTGATCCGGGATGAGGGGACGGCCGTTCAATTCCGGCCACCCCCTCGCGATCGCTCCCGGCGAATGAAAAGCTTCCTCTGCTGTGTAAATGTAAACACAGGCAGAGGAAGTGATGTCATCTCTCCTCGTGTCGGTCTTTTCGATCCGGCGCGAGGAGTGAAGACATCTCACAGTAAGTGCACCAACAGCCCACTGACACCAGTACACGTAGGCACACTTTTCACCCCCCAGTCACAGTGCACCGTTTGCAGTGGTAGTTTTTTTACTGATCACTGCAATCAGTGTCATTTGTGACAGGAAAAAGTTGCAGGGCATTTAGGTTTAGGCCCCGGGTAGCCCCCTAATAAAGGTTTAACCCCTGGTTCGCCCCCCAGGTAACCCTTTCACCCCCTAACGCCAACGTCACTAAGCAATCGTATTTCCGATCGCTGTATTTAGTGCCGGTGGTGCCCTAGATGGCCAGTTATTTTTAGTTTCGCCGCAGGTTTTTATAGCGTCAGGTACCCCCATATAATATTTTAACCCCCTGATTGCCCCTAGAGTTAACCCTTTCACCAGTGATCACCGTATAAGTTTTACTGGTGACACTGGTTAGCCGGTTAGTTATTTAGGTTACCCGTCAGGTTTTTATATAGCGTCGGGTACCCCCATATATAACCTAATAAAGGTTTTAACCCCCTGATTGCCCCTAGTTAACCCTTTCACCAGTGATCACCATATAAGTTTTACGGGTGACGCTGGTTGGTTAGTTTACTTTTTATAGCATCAGGGCATCCGCCGTATATAACCCAATAAAGGTTTAACCCCCTGATCGCCCGGCGGCTGATATCAATTAGGTTTTAGCGCCAGAGAGGGTCTGCGTCGCCCCAGGCAGCGTCAGTAACGCTAACACCCACGCGCAAAGCATACACCGCCCTTAGTGGTATAGTATCTGATCTATACTAGCGTCCCCAGCGGTTTAGGGTTCCCCAAAACGCAGTGTTAGCGCGATCAGCCCAGATACCTGCTAGCACCTGCGTTTAGCCCCTCTGCCCAGCCCACCCAAGTGCAGTATCGATCGATCACTGTCACTTACCAAACACAAAACACAACTGCAGCATTCGCAGAGACAGTCCTGATCCCTGCGATCGCTAACAGTTTTTTTTTTTTTGGTAGCGTTTGATACATTTGCTGACAGTCAGGTGCTTTTTTACCTGTGAATCTTACTAGTGTACCCCTAAATTTAGAGCCCAAAATGGCAAGACGAAGGTACACTAGTAAAGAGGCCTACGAGATTCTGAGCATGACAGATAGTGAAGAGGAGGTCATGCATCTGTCAGATTCGGGCTCAGAATATCTTCCCGTAGAAGACGGTGAAGTCAGCGGCTCCTCGTCGGATAGCTCTGACGACGAAGTTGAGGTCCCTGCTAAGGTCAGGCGTACCCGATCTTCTGAGGTTGTTGAGGAGCAAGAACCGCAGGTCTCTCGTATCATGGAGCAGAGTAGTACTAGTGCCGCTATTCCTTCTGGTGAATTGGAAAGCACCAGCGGCCTAGTACAGCCTGGGTGTACATCCAGCACTGCAGTATCACGTGGTGACGTGGCGAGTCCCATAAGTGCAGTTTAAGCTGGCGAGGTGGCAAGCACAAGTAGTGTCCCGATGCCACCAAGAAGACAAAGGCAGGCCCATCGTGCCCTTCCTGCAGAATTCACCTATCCTGATTGGGTCCCCACCACTTCTGCAGAACCCATACTTCCCCCATTCACTGCCCAACCCGGTATTCAGGTGGAAACAGCTGATTTTATGCCAATTGATTTTTATTCGCTGTTTTTCACGGAAGATCTCTATAGATCTATTGTGGACCAGAGTAATTTATATGCTGGTCAATTCATCGCCGCTAACCCCCAGTTGCCTTCCATTGCTCAAGATTGGAAACCAATTACGGTTTCCGAATTTAAGACCTTTCTGGGCCTTTCCCTCAACATGGGCACACATAAATTCCTGTCATTGCGTGCTTATTGGTCCACGCACCCAATTGACCACATGCCCGTGTTCTCTGCCTCCATGCCCAGGACACGATATGAGCAGATTTTGCGGTTCATGCACTTCAACGACAATGAACTTTGTCGTCCACGTGGAGACCCTGAATACGACCGGCTCTATAAAATTCGGCCCCTCATAAACCACTTCAACGAACGTTTTGCAGCCTTGTTTGTTCCCGATCAAGTTGTCTGCGTTGAGTCCCTGATTAAATTTTCTGGCCGCTTGTCTTTCAAGCAGTACCTTCCCAGCAAGCGTGCCAGATACGGGGTCAAGCTCTAGAAGTTCTAACATAGCAACAGGCTATGTATGGAGCTTTACAGTTTGAGGGAAAAGACAGTCAGGTTGAGCCGGTCAACTGCCCGGATTACATAGGGAGCGCTGGCAAGATGGTGTGGAACTTGGTGTCGCCCTTATTCGGAAAGGGGTACCACTTGTATGTGGACAATTATTACACGAGCGTGCCACTGTTTAGTCACTTGTTTGATCATCAGATTGGAGCATGTGGCACCGTGCGACCTAATCGCCGGGGCTTTCCCCAGCAGCTTGTAGATGCCCGTCTTAGGCTGGGGGAGAGAGCCTGCTTAAAGTGTAATAACTTGCTCGCTATGAAGTGGAGGGACAATAAGAATGTTTTCCTTCTTACCTCCCTTCATGCAGACACGACAGTCCAAATTCGTACGGCGACTGGTGTTGTGGAGAAACCCCTCGGTGTCCACGAATATAACCAAAATATGGGAGGGGTGGACCTCAACGACCAGTTGTTGGCGCCGTATCTAATTGACCGTAAGGCTAGAAGCTGGTACAAAAAAGTGTCTCTATCCTTATTCCAATTGGCTTTGCTGAACGCTCATGTGCTATACAGAGCTTCAGGCGGGACTTTATCTCTTCTAAAGTTCCAGAATGAGATAGTCACAGAACTCCTGTATCCAGGCGGTTCTGCACCTCACCATCCCCTACCAAATGCAGTAAGCCGGCTGCATGAGAGGCATTATACGTATGTCCTCCCGAGTACCCCTACCCAACGAACCCCCCAAAAAAGATGTCGTGTCTGTAGCAAGCGCGAATTTAGGCGTGACACCGTGTTTTTTTGTCCACTCTGTCCTGACAAAGCTGGTCTTTGCCTTGGTGAATGTTTTGAACGCTACCACTCAAAAGTGAAGTTTTAGCGTAGGGTACAGCATTTCACAGACTAGGACACACTTACACAGGGTCTCCCAAGATGCCATTACATTTTGAGTCCCGAACCATTTACAGTTGTTAAAGTTACAAAAAAAGTAAAAAAAAAAAAAAAAAAAAAAAAAAAAAAACGTAAACAAAACACACAAAAATATAAAAAATAAATAAATAGTTGTCATTTTATTCTCTCTATTCTGCTCTTTTTTTACTGTATTCTATTCTGCAATGTTTTATCATGCTTGCTTTCAGGTGCGCCATTCAGCTGCAGCGCGGAATTATTTATCTTGACAGCAACAGCGTTTTCTCCCACGATACATAAAGCCGTGACTCCAGTGCTGTAGGAGGTGATTTCACCACAGTTAAAAATAAAGAGCATATATGCCGAAGCATGGGGGCAGCAGGGGCGGAGGAGCGATTTTGCTCCTAATGCCGCGTACATACGGTCGAAATTCCGACGGAGGCTTGCCCGTGGAAAAGTCCGACCGTGTGTACGCGGCATAACTTTTTTGCGGGAGGATGCCCCCATGCTTCGGCATATTTAAAAGGTGCATGTATGCCCATCATTAGAAGTGGGTGGATGAAGGGAGGTATTCTAATGGTGGGCATACCCACCGATCAATCTTTTTTTCGTTCAGCCAACAGGCTGCATGAAAAAAAAGATTACATGTCCAACAAGGACCAGCACGTAACGTACTGGTATGTTGCTGGACTTTGAATGTTTATACCAGAATGATGCCTGCAGGTTTAGGTATCATCTTGGTATCATTCTTTTCAGCCAGTGGCCGGCTTTCATGTAAAAGCAATTCTAGCAGATAATTAGCCTCTAGACTGCTTTTACAAGCAGTGGGAGGGAATGCCCCCCCCCCCCCCCGGATATAAACAGCGCCATTGGGAAAGCATTTTATCACATCTATCTTGGTGTGGTCAGATGCTTTGAGAGCAGAGGAAAGATCTAGGGTCTAACCCCCCAATTGTTTTAAAAAAAAAAAAGTACCTGTCACTACTTATTGCTATCATAGGGGATAGTTACATTCCCTGAGATAACAATAAAAATGGTAAAAAAATAAAATATGGAAGGAACAGTTTAAAAATAAAATTAAAAAAGCAAAATAAATAATAAAAAAAAAACACCGCTGTCCCCCCCTGCTCTTGCACAAAGGCGAACGCAAGCGTCGGTCTAGCGTCATATGTAAACAGCAATTGCATCATGCATGTGAGGTATCACTGCGAAGGTCAGATTGAGGGCAGTAATTTTAGCAGTAGACCTCCTCTGTAAAGGCTTTTAAAAATGAATGTAGTTTGTCGCCGCTGCGCGTTTGTGTGCAATTTTAAAGCATGTCGTGTTTGGTATCCATGTACTCGGCCTAAGATCATCTTTTTTATTTCATCAAACATTTGGGCAATATAGTGTGTTTTTTAGTGCATTCAAAATAAGTGTTTTTCCCCCAAAAAATGCGTTTGAAAAATCGCTGCGCAAATACTGTGTGGGAAAAAAAAATGCAACACCCACTATTTTAATCTGTAGGGCCTTTGCTTTAAAAAAATATATAATGTTTGGGGGTTCAACATAATTTTCTTGCAAAAAGAAAATGTTTTCATGTAAAAGTGTCAGAAAAGGCTTTGTCTTCAAGTGGTTAGAGTGGATGTAAGCTTCCTAATGTTGTGTATAAAATGCCAGGACAATTCAAAACCCCCCCCCCCCCCCAAATGACCCCATTTTGGAAAGTAGACACCTCAAGCTATTTGCTGAGAGGCATGTTGAGCCCATTGAATATTTATTTTTTTGTCCCAAGTGATTGAATAATGTCAAAAAGGAAAAAAAAAAAAATGTACAAAAAGTTGTCACTAAATTATATATTGCTCAAACATGCCATGGTTATATGTGGAATTGCACCCCAAAATACATTCTGTTTGTTCTGAGTACGGGGATGCCACATGTGTGAGACATTTTGGGAGCCTAGCCGCGTACAGGACCCCGAAAACCAAGCACCGCCTTCAGGATTTCTATGGGTGTAAATTTTTGATTTCACTCCTCACTGCCTATCAGTTTCGGAGGCCATGGAATGCCCAGATGGCACAAAACCCCCCCAAATGACCCCATTTTGGAAAGTAGACACCCCAAGCTATTTGCTGAGAGGTATGGAGAGTATTTTGCAGATCTCGCTTTTTGTCGCACAGTTTTGAAAATTGAAAAAAAAGTCTGTATTCATTTTCAAAAACAAATGAGCGCTGTAAAATACTCACCATGCCTCTCGGCAAATAGCTTGGGGTGTCTACTTTCCAAAATGGGGTCATTTGTGGGGGTTTTGCCATATCTTGGCATTTTATGGCCTTCAAAACTGTGATAGGTAGTGAGGAGTGAAATCAAAAATTTGTGCCCTTGGAAACCTTGAAGGCGGTGCTTGGTTTTTGGGGTTCCGTACGCGGCTAGGCTCCCAAAAAGTCCCACACAGGTGGTATCCCCGTACTCAGGAGAAGCAGCCGAATGTATCTTGGGGTGCAATTCCGCATATACAGTAACCATGGCATGTTTGAGCAATATATCATTTAGTGACAACTTTTTGTGTTTTTTTTTTTTTTTTTTTTCTTTGTCATTTATTCAATCACTTGGGACAAGAAGTAAATATTCAATGGGCTCAACATGCCTCTCAGCAATTTCCTTGGTGTCTACTTTCCAAAATGGGGTCATTTGGGGGGGTTTTGTACTGCCCTGCCATTTTAGCACCTCAAGAAATGAGATGGGCAGTCATTAAATTTAAAGCTGTGTAAATTCCCGAAAATGTACCCTAGTTTGTAAACGCTATAACTTTTGTGCAAACCAATAAATATACGCTTATTGACTTTTTTTTTTTTTTTACTAAAGACATGTGGCTGAATACATTTTGGCCTAAATGTATGACTAAAATTGAGTTTATTCGGTTTTTCTTAGACCGAAAATTTTGAAAAAAAATATTTTCTAATTTTTGTTATTTTTCCGTTTATCGCAAAAAATAAAAATTGCAGAGGCCATCAAATACCATTAAAAGAAAGCTCTATTTGTGGGAAGAAAAGGGCGCAAATTTCGTTTGGGTACAACATTGCATGTCCGCACAATTTACAGTTAAAGCAGCGCAGTGCAAAATTCTGAAATCACCTCTGGTCTTTTAGCTACCAAATGGTTCGGGGCTTAAGTGGTTAATGTGGTGGGTTTAAAAAAAAAAAAAAAATTGCCATGGACAGGAAGTGACGTCAGACGTTGCTTCAGTTGTCCAAGGGCATAGAGACTAATTGACCTCACCCTTCTCCATACCCAGCTACTGATCGGATTGTTCCCAGGCTTCACTGATGTCGGATGTGGTGGTGGCCATAACCCCCACGTATTGAACGTCAAATAATGACCAGCCCATAGCAAAAATGCGTCAAGTGGCTAAACTGATATTGTGCCTTTCCTTGAGCTTTTGGCCTAAAGGAGCTTGAACCCAGCTCATGTAACATGAGACCCATAAAGTTAGGGCTAATTTACACTTCAAAACAAGGCTTCGGACAGGCTTTGTTAAAGCTCTGAACGCTAGTCAAAGCTCCTGTCACTAAATACAATGGTTAGCTTACCGTCCTGTTTACACCTTGCTTTTGCTTGGGATTTTGGTGGGGCTTCAAGCGAGGTTTGCCATAGGCTTCTATAGAGGCTTTAAAGATGTTTTGAAGCAACATGGGGTTTAATTTTTAAAGCCAAGTAAAAGCAGGTGTAAACAGGACTGTAAGCTAACCATTTTATTTAGTGACCGGAGCTTTGACTGGCATTCAGAGCATTAACAAAGCCTGCCCGAAGCTATGTTTTGAAGCAAGTGTAAACTAGCTGTTAATGTTTATTCCACTTAAGCCCCGGACCATTACGCAGCTTAATGACTAGGTGTTTTTACAATTTGGCACTGTGCTGCTTTAACTGGAAATTGCACGGACATGCAATGTTGTACCCAAACTAAATTTGCGTCCTTTTCTTCCCCCAAATAGAGCTTTCTTTTAATGGTATTTGATTGCCTCTGCGATTTTTTTTATTTTTTTTCCTAAATGGAAAGAACGAAAATTTTGAAAAGATTTTCTACTTTGTTATAAGAAAAATCTAAAACTCAATTTTAGTCATACATTTAGGCCAAAATGTATTCAGCCACATGTCTTTAGTAAAAAAAAAAATGTCTAAGCGTATATTTATTGGTTTGCGCAAAAGTTATAGCGTCTACAAACTAGGGTACATTTTCTGGAATTTGCACAGCTTTTAATTTATGACTGCCTATCATTTCTTGAGGTGCTAAAATGGCAGGGCAGTACAAACCCCCCCCAAATTACCCCATTTTGGAAAGTAGGCACCCCAAGGAAATTGCTGAGGAATGTTGAGCCCATTGAATATTTTTTATTTTTTTTGTCCCAAGTGATTGAATGAGAAAAAAAGACAGTTGTCACTAAATGATATATTGCTCACATGCCATGGTTATATGTGGAATTGCGCCACAAAATACATTTTGCTGCGTCTCCTGAGTACGGGGATACCACATGTGTGGGACTTTTTGGGAGCCTAGCTGTGTACAGGACCTCAAACCAATCACCGCCTTCAGGATTTCTAAGGGCGCAAATTTTTGATTTCACTCCTCACTACCTATCAGTTTTGAAGGCCATAAAATGCCAAAATGGCACAACCCCCCCCCAAATGACCCCATTTTGGAAAGTAGACACCCCCAAGCTATTTGCTGAGGCATGGTGAGTGTTTTACAGCTCTCATTTGTTTTTTGAAAATGAAAAAAATATTTTTTTTCTCTTATCCATGGACTGACACAGCTCATACTGTTTACGTCTGGGTATATGTCCCTGCTCACAGGAGAAGACCTAGGCAGAATGTTAGATGTTAGAAACATTCTAGAACAAAACCAGAGCTGAACAGCCCCACCCAGGGGGCGGTCCCAGACATTACCCTCCCACTTGCAGCCTCAGCCTCCAGTTTTTTTTTTTGTTTTTTTTTTTTCTGCCTAGCAGGAGAAGACATGGCTGTCTCAGGAGCCAGTCTCCTGGAAGATTTTACTTTTTTATTCCTTTGGGAATTTTATTTTGTTTTTGAGACCTTCAACTGTCGGCTGGGCAACAGGTTGGGTATATTGTTATCCTGGTAGTCTACCCTGTCCGACCATCGAGCGTGCTGATCCTCGCCTTGTGTGCGTGAGACTCAGTTCACGACATGCCCCATGACTCCAGGGGTGGCCGGGTTGCTTTTAGCTCCCGCGGTCCTCTCAAGATTGAACAGTACCTGACTGTATCTCTCGCGGTGGACCCGGGCCTACAGCTACGCAGTACTGCTCTGTGATAGGTCTATCTGAAACAAGCCAGTGGGTCCCTCTGGGACGGGTAAGTCTCTCCTGCTACAAGTGAGTACATGCTGGCTTTGTTTCTTTATATGGGGGGGGGTTTCTCCCTGTACCCCCCCTGTTGTGCTACTCTCTGCACCCTGTACTGGTGCTGTGTGGGGGGTGCTTGAGGGGGGGGGGGTCTCTCTGGCCTGACTGGGGGCGCTCATGTCTGTTTTAATGGCCCAGGGGCAGTGTTCTGGTGTGTGAGTGTTGTACATACTGTGGTGGCGTAGTGGTTTACATGCATGCTTAGCAAAGCTAAGCCTCAGAGGAACAGTGGGGCTGTTTGTGTTCAAACAGCCGCCCCAGCGCTTGCCGTACCACAGCCTGTGAGGGCAGGAGCTCCTGCCTTGTGGTTAGTGAACCGGACTGGCATGCAGAACCTCACAGGTTCAATTCCACATGGAGCAACCGCTAAACATGTGCGCCATTAGCGCTGTGAGGTATTTAAAAAAAACGCGCTCGGCGGCCATTTTGCCGTGGATCGATGGCGCAGTAATGTATGCGGCTGGCGGCCATTTTCTTGAAGCCGCAGCGTTTTTGCTTTCAGTTTCGGCCTCTATCGTCCGCTGCTGCGCCGCGAATCTCACAATCTCCTCAGTCCAGTCTCCTCAGTCTCCTCACTCTCCCCAGGCTTCACCCGCGTGGTTTCATACAGCGGAATGAGCGGTCCTTACAGGGGTTGGTGAGTACTCTGGGTATCCCCTCCTCAGCTTCAGCATAGCCAGTGGGTGGACTGTTACTCACTATGATAGTGTTTAAAAGTCTCAGAGGGTGGCAGTATGGAGTCTAGTTCACCTGCTTCTCCACACTTGTCTGAGGCAACTGGCAGTGTTCCTGCACCTGCGGTCCCTAGCGACTAGTTGTCGGCAGTCCTAGTATCATCCTTGTCAGGATGGAAACGGTGTGCGAGCGCAAGGGAGCTGTAAAGCACCCCCTCCCCACATATCCTCCTGTAGGGGAGTGCTCTGTCTCAGATATGGGCCTAGCTATTGCTGCTCAGGACCCTAGCTCTGAGGATTTTCATGATTTTTTTTAAACAGGATATTCCCTGTGAGGAAGACCCCAGTTCTGAAACTGACAGGGTGCTTGTAAGTTAACTCATTGATGCTGTGAGGAACACTCTCAAGCTGAATGAGGCTGAGGAACCTCGGGTAGAAGCTGTCTCCTTTTTTGGTTCCTTTAAAGCCGTTTTTTTCCATATGTGCCTTTTTTTGATACATTCATTGACCTGACTGAGTCTGGGATAAGCTGCAGAAGACTGACGGTTCCGTGGCGCCTAGCCATGAGGTACCCCTTTAAGGAGGACCTGGTTAAGAAGGGGCTCTCCCCCCCCGTGGTCGCCCGTTTGAATAAGGCTACCACGCTCCCAATGGAAGGGACTCCTGCATTTAAGGATCCCACTGACAGGAGGTCAGAAGTGGTGAGTAGAACTAGGTTTACCTTATTGGGATCTGCCTTGCCCCCTATAGGGGCGGCGACACTTGTGTCTCGACACTCACAGGATGGGCAAAGATTTTGCACCAGACAGTTTAGGAGCATAATCTCCCTCCTGAGACCATTACCCTGGCTCACCAACTGGCGCAAGGTTTAGTCTGTGTGCGATGCCACTTTGGATGCGGCCCCTTTAATTTCTGGGGCCTCTATCTGCTGTGGTGCTGCGTCGCCTTATCTGGCTGAAATGCTGGTCGGCCGACCTAGTTTCCAAATAGCTCCTGGCTGACTTGCCCTTTAAGGGCGGTAGACTGCTTGGGGCCGCCCTGGATGCCATTATTATTATGGATGTCACAAGGGGTAAGAGCACCTTCCTTCCTCAGTCTGTTACGGGGAAAAAGGAGTCCCACCGTAGGCCGGGTTGTTCCTTTCCGGCAAAGAATGAGTTTCTTCTCGTCAGTCAGAATCCACAGGTAAGCCCTCCCAGACTCGAAAGTGCATAAGCGTCCCTGTGTGCGTAAGCCTAGCAAGCTCCCAAGCCCACCGCCGCATAGAGTCTTGCCCCTGCCCGACTCTGGGGTGGGGGGACGTCCTTGCAGGTTCACGGTTCGGTGGACCTCCCGGATCTCCGACCGGTGGGTGTGCGAGGTGGTCACCTCAGGATAGAGGATAGAATTCCGTTCCTGGCCCCCAGACAGATTCTTTCCCTTAATTCTCCCTCTCCTTCCTGCCCGTCGGGCGGCCCTCTTAAGGGCCGTACAGGATTGATCAGGTCTGGAGTGATTGTGCCGGTTCCGTCACAGGAGAGGTTGTTCAGGGTTTCTACTCTAATCTGTTTGTAGTCCCAAAAGGTGGACGGGGGTTCGGCCAATCCTGGGCCTGAATGCCTTTGAGATGGTGCAAAAGTTCCGCATGGAATCCATTTGCGTGGTGTTCGCTACACTCAATCGGGATTTTCTGGCATCCTTGGACATCAAGGCCGCCTACTTGCATGTTCCCATCTGCGCACGTCAACAGTAGTTTCTGCGCTTGCGATCCGTGAAGACCACCATCAATTCTTTCCTTCGGCCTAGCCTCGGCACCAAAGGTTTTATACCAAGGTGCTTGCTCCGGTTCTAGCCTTGCTGAGAAAGCGAGGCATTGCTATTTTTGGCTATCTGGACGATCTTCTAAGAGCAGACAATGGCTCAGAATTAGAACAAGTGTGACTATTGTCAGTCAGACCCTTAGGGACTTCGGTTGGCTCCCGAACATTCAGAAGTCGGTCCTGGTCCCGGCTCAGCATTTTGGAGTATCTCGGTCTGATCCTGGACTCCATGGAGCCGTAGGTATTCCTAACCCTGGGGAAGTTACTGACCTTTCAGTCTGCAGTGCGGGTCCTGATGTCCTGAAAATGGTTGTCCGTTTTTTGCATGAGTCCTGGGACTCGTGGTGGCCTCGTTCAAGGCTGTTCCGTATGCCCAATCACACATGCACATGGGCATTACAGTAAGAGATCCTGTCCACTTGGGACAAATCCCCGTTGTCCTTGGATCTTCACATCCAGAAGTCACCCACTCAGGGCGTCCCTCACGTGGTGGTTGGGGTCCCCGGCTCTTCGGTCCGGGAAGTCGTCCCTCCCCATCCGGTGGACGGTGTTCATGAGACGCCAGCCTGACGGGCTGGGGTGGAGTCTGGGGAGTCCTGTCAGCCCCAGGGCTTTGGACTCCGGATGAAGCCTGTTTGCCCGTATTTCCAGAACATTGATCGGTAATCAGAATATGCCTCCCCACGTGGTCTCTATCGGCTGTCTACGTTCAAGCGTAGACAATTGGCAGGCGGACTATCGGAGTCGCGAGACGCTGTACCAGGGGAGTGGTCCTTGCACCTGGACATGTCGATGTGGACCTGAGGGCCTCTCGACTCAATCGTAAAGGTGTCAAGGTTTGTGGCCAGGTTCAGGGATCCTTGGGCGGATGCCTCGGATCCGTTGGTGGCCCCCATGGGGTCATTATCACCTGATATCTGTTATCCTCCACTGCAGTTGCTTCCTCGCCTGCTGTGCAGGGTTGTGGCCGAAGGGATTCCAGTGATCCTCTTGCGCTGGGTGGGTCTCTGCGTCATTGGTACGCTGATCTGGTACGACTCATCGCGGACGTTCCTTGGCGGTTGCCAATAAGGCAATATAAATATTCTAATGTTTGGGGGTTAACTTCTAACTAAAGGAGATGGGCGGGCAGTGAAACAGGCAAGCATTGCTGGTTGACTTGTCATACCAACGGCCACCACAAGATGGTGCCAGAGTACAGAATGAAGCCTAGGCCTGCAGAAGGCCGCAAAGCCGCGGCCTAAATTATCGGCCGACGAGATCACGCGATCGGAGGGGGGGGGGCGCACGGAGATGCAGGTAACCTCAGCTGTGCTGCGCCAGGTCACTAATTCTAGTCGCATTTGCGACCTGGCGCCCGGGGATTGTCGAGCCCTGGCGTAAAATCAGCTGTTTCCACCTGAATACCGGGTTGGGCAGTGAATGGGGGAACTACGGGTTCTGCAGAAGTGTTGGGCACCCAATCAGGATAGGCAAATTCTGCAGGAAGGGCACTATGGGCACGACGGGCCTGCCTTTGTCTTCTTGGTGGCAGCGGGACACTACTTGTGCTCGCCAGCTTGAACTGCACTTATGTGACTCACCACGTGATACTGCAGTGCTGGATGTACGCCCAGGCTGTACTAGGCCGCTGGTGCTTGGCAGTTCACCAGAAGGAATAGCGGCGCTAGTACTACTCTGCTCCATAATACGAGAGCCCTGCGGTTCTTTCTCCAACATCAGAAGATTGGGATCGGGTACGCCTGACCTTAGCAGGGACCCCACCTTTGTCGTCAGTGCTATCTGACATGGAGCCGCTGTCTTCTACGGGAATGTATTCTGAGCCTGAATCTGACAGATACGTGACCTTCACTATCTGTCATGCTCAGAATCTCGTAGGCTTCTTTACTAGTGTACCTTCGATTTGCCATTTTGGGCTCTAAATTTAGTGGTACACTAGTAAGATTCACAGGTAAAGCACCCGACTGTCAGCAAATGTATCGAAGGCTTAAAAAAAAAAAACTGTTAGCTATCGCAGGGATCAGGCCTGTCTCTCCAAACGCTGCTGGTGTGTGTGGTGTGATAAGTGACAGTGATCGATACTGCACTTGGGTGGGCTGGGCGGAGGGGCTAAACGCAGGTGCTAGCAGGTATCTGGGCTGATCCCGCTAACTCTGCGCTGCTGGGGACACTAGTAAAGATCAGATACTATACCACTAAGGGAGGTGTATGCTTTGCGCGTGGGTGTTAGCGTTGCTGGCACTAACCTGACGCTGCCTGGGGTGACGCAGACCCTCTGACACTAAAACCGAATTGATATCACCCGCCGGGCGATCAGGGGGTTAAACCTTTTTTTGGGTTGTATACGGTGGGTGCCCTGATGCTACAAAAAGCAAACTAACCAACCAGTGTCACCCGTAACACTTGCGGTGATCACTGTGAAAGGATTAACTAGGGGCAATCAGGGGGTTAAAACCTTAGGTAATCTATGGGGGTACCTGACGATATATAAAAACCTGACGGGTAACCTAAATAACTGGCTAACCAGTGTCACTTATACGGTGATCACTGATGAAAGGGTTAACTAGGGGCAATCAGGGGGTTAAAAATAATATATGGGGGGTACCTGACGCTATAAAAACCTGCGGCGAACCTAAAAATAACTGGCTACCTAGGGCACCACCGACACTAATACAGCAATCGGAAAAATGATCGCTTAGTGACGCTGGCGTAAGAGGGGGGGGGGGGGGGTGAAAGGGTTACCTGGGGGGCGATCAAGGGGTTAAACCTTTATTAGGGGGGGTTTAGGGGGCTACCCTGGACCTAAAGGGGCCTAAACCTAACTGCCCTGCAACTGTTCACTGCAATCAGTGTAATCTGTGACAGTAATCAGTAAAAAAAATGACCACTGCAAACGGTGACACTGACTGGGGGTGACTGGGGGGTGTAAGTGTGCCTACGTGTACTGGTGTTAGTGTAGTGTTGGTGCACTTACTGTGATGTCTTCTCTCCTCGCGCCGGCTTGAAAAAACCGCTACGAGGAGAGATGACATCACTTCCTCTGCCTGTGTTTGCATTACACAGGCAGAGGAAGATTGTCATTCGCCGGGAGCGATCAGGAGGGGGTGGCCAGAAACCAATGGCCGCCCCCTCATCACGGATCGCTTCCGAACGGAAAACCACCGCTCACTGTACCGGAGGGGGGGTCTGAATGGACCCCCCCACCCATACGAAGGCAGTCACGTACAGGTACATGATTGTGCCTGTCCGTGCCATTTTGCTGACATATATGTACAGTGAGCGGTCGTTAAAAAAAATTGACCTTTTTGGAAAGTAATGTCAAAGGTATTTAGTAGGGGGCATTGCTAGTTTTGTGATTGTAATTTTTGTGTAATTTTTTACATATGGTCACCATTGAATTACAGCATCGTGACTGGTGTGGTGGTGATCGGGGCCACTGAATGTGTTTTATATAAAAAAATAAAAATATTTTCTTTAAAGCGGTTGTATGCCTGCAAAGATATGAGCTAGTATACACCACGTGCTTGCCTTGGAACGCTGCGCCGGCATCGCCTTGGAACGCTGCGCCGGCATCGCCTCCCAGGAGCTGACATGTTTCCTCTGTTCTGGGTTTGCAGCTCCGGCCACTCGCATCACTCCCGCTAATGCACACTGGAGTCCTCTTTCTGGCAATGAGCTCTGATTTTCTGTCAGCATCCGGACTTTAAGAGAGCATGCGCAGCTAACAGCGGCTGCATGCAAGGTGAATATCTCCTAAACCGTACAGGCTTAGGAGATCTTAATTCTACCTACAGGTAAGCCTGATTATAGGCTTACCTGTAGGTTAAAACTTTGAAAGCTGAGTATATACCCGCTTAAACTTTTTTTTTTTTTTGGTATGGTCATCAGTTCAGTGAGTGATCAGGAATTTTGATTGCTGTTATAAGCAATAGTTGTCAGGAATGGCTTTTATTCATGACAGCCTGCTTGCTATTGTGATGCTGTGATTGGCTACAGCTAATCGCATGGTACAGGGTGTTGCAATTGGCCCACAGCTATCGCATGGTACCTGGGCCAATCACATCATAGTAAGCAAGCCGCCATAAATGGCTTCCATTCATGAGTTTTGCTTAAGTGTGATCAATGATACCCTGGCCGCTCACAGCAGCTGGGTAACTAATGCCATGATCCGGACACAGTGGTGCACTATAATAAAAAAAATTGTGTGTGATATATTTTTTTGTCCTACCCAACAGTGGCACTAATACTAACTGGAAAACAAAATATAATATCCTACTCAAAATATACTGACCATGAGATTTATCCTTGATCCAAACACTTACCCTCTCTCTCTCCCCCCCTCTCTCTCTCCCCCCTCTCTCTCCCCCCCCTCTCTCTCCCCCTCTCTCTCCCCCCTCTCTCTCCCCCCTCTCTCTCCCCCCTCTCTCTCTCCCCCCTCTCTCTCTCCCCCCTCTCTCTCCCCCCTCTCTCTCCCCCTCTCTCTCCCCCCTCTCTCTCCCCCCTCTCTCTCCCCCCTCTCTCCCCCCTCTCTCTCCCCCCTCTCTCCTCCCCTCTCTCTCCCCCTCTCTCCCTCTCTCCCCCTCTCTCTCCCCCCTCTCTCTCCCCCCTCTCTCTCCCCCCTCTCTCTCCCCCCTCTCTCTCCCCCCTCTCTCTCCCCCCTCTCTCTCCCCCCTCCCTCTCTCCCCCCTTCAGAGAGCAAGAAAACACAGGTGTGAGCTGCACAGTGACCACTGTAATGGCCCATCAAGCTAGTGCAGCAATCAGGTGACCGAAAACCGTGAGTCCTGTGTCACTATAGTTATGGGACCCTGGGCTCCAGGTGCGAGCCCGGTCTCTGTGCTGGGAGTGTGCTGTGGTGCACTCCCAGCACAAAACCAGATAAACCCACATGCGGCCCCATAGATAAAGGCCCACTTCCGTGAGGAATATATGCGTACCTTTTGTCAGGAAGGCATTAAAGTAGAACTAAACTGCCATCTAGGCTTCTGTTTTAACTGCAGTGCTGCACATTTCCGTGGTTCTGCACATGCCATCAGTTTCTTACACAATCAAATGGTTGTCCTGTTTGAGAGCAGAATCTGCTGTGACAGATGTCATTCACGACATACCTTGAATATACTTGCTCTGCAAATGGTTACATTTTATGGGTTTAGTTCCACATTAACAGACCAAGCTGTCCCAGTAAAGGTGGCAGAGGGTTGAGACAAACCATTTAACATGAACTGGGTGGGGAAGGCGAAGGGGTGGTCTTACAATGTTTTATTTAATTGTTACAGCTTTATGGTGGGATGTTAAAGCAGGGTATACCCTGCAAGGTTTTCATTCAATCAACAGATTGAACAAAACACATACACAGATCCTCATGCACACAAGTAATGTGGATGCAGGATCTCCCCACTGCATAACCAACACCTTGCACCCTGAATATGGGTGTAACATGTTAGGAAAGGAACTTATCCCAAGTATACCTTCTGTGAAGGCTTGCACTTCCTCTCAGATGCAAGGATTATCACAAGTTGTGTAGAGCATGCCCTGGCTTTACAGATCTTAAGCTTACTCCTAGTTGAAGTAAATTAACGACATGGACATTCAGGTGGCTTAAAGTGGTTGTAAAGTCAAGTTTTTTTTATCTTGAGACCCCTTTCCCACTGATGGAGTTTTGCAGGCGCTATAGTGTTAAAAATGGTGCCTGCAATCAGCCCTAAAACAGCTGCTCTATTCACTCCAGTGTGAAAGCCTGAGGGCTTTCACACTGGAGCAGTTCGCTGGCAGGGCGTCAAAGTCCTGCCAGCAGCTTCTTTAGAGCGGTGAACTCGCCACTCCTAATGTGCTCCTGCCCATTGAAATCAATGGGCGGCGCATTTCGGGCGGTTTTAATCCTTTCTCAGCTGCCAGCGGGGATTAAAAGCATTTTCTAGCAGCCGAATTGCGCAGCAAATCCGACGGTAAAGCGCTGCTAAAAATGGCGGCGTTTTATTGCCGACGCTCGGGGCGGCACAGTGTGAAAGGGGTCTAATGCATTAAAATATAAAGCCCTGTGTGCAGCAGCAGCCCCAGCACCCCTGATACTTGCCTAAACCCCCTCTCTATCCAGCGATGTAGGATTCTTGGCTGCTTGGGGACCCCCCTCATTGCCTAAAACAGCAGTGCAATGCCATTGGCTCCTGCTGCTGTCAGTCAGCCAATGTTGGGGAGGGGGCAGGGCCAGGCTGCAGCTCCGTGTCTGAATGGATGCACGGAGCTGCATCTCGGCTCATGTGCCCCCCCCCATATAGCAAGCTGCTTGCTGTGGGGGCAGGAGGGAGGGGCCCGGATAGCTGAAGAGGAGGATCTGAGCTGCTCTGTGCAAATCCACAGCACAGGTAAGTATAACAGGTTTGTTTTTAACAAAGACCTTACAATCCTTTTAAAGCTGAGCTCTGGGCAATTGCACCCACTGCATGGGTTACCTGCTTGTTTTATTCTAGGGAAGAGGACATCTGAAATATATTGCCTAATCCACTGATCCTCCCCACACAAGATAGGTCCATTGCTTAAGTGGTCTTGAAAATGAATGGTTCCTGATGTCAGCATGCGCCATAGAAAAGAATAGGGGAAGCGTGGTTTTCTGGAGGATCAGTGGATCGGGTGAGTAGAAACTTTGTGCGTGCTCCAAAAAAGAGCATTTGACATGTGCTGTTTGGGCACAGCCCCACTGCATGGAAAAGTTTTTGTCTGCAGATGGGCTTTAAAAGAAGTGTGGGGATTTATTTCCCCATCATACTTGGGTGGATGCTGCCTCTACACTCAAAACCGAGCGATTGAACACCGCTGATGGCTAGGTTCTCACAGCTCCCTTAGAGAGCTGCTGCCTGTCAGCTTTAATGGCTGTAGATGGCTTGTTTTCTACTTGGCTCTCCAGCATGGCACACATTGTACCTGAACAAAAAGACAGTAACGTTTTCTTCTTTTTATGTAGGACTTGGCAGCTAATTTACCATGCAGGTTCCATGCTGAAGTTGGAGTGCTGGAAACTTTCCAGATTGTACTGTAAATCCTGTGTGCTCCTGCCAAATATTTTGGAGATTTAATATAGAGTCACTCTCCCCCTTCATAATTTGTATGTACTTAGACCTTTTGTAAGGGAAATGGTTCATGGATTTAGAAATGGCAAATTTCTGTTTTGGTAGATGCACATTTACGTGTTTTTTTTTTTTTTTTTTTTTTTTTATCTATGTACCGTATATACTAGAGTATAAGCCGAGTTTTTCAGCACTTCTTTTTTTTTTTTGTGCTGAAAATGCCCCCCTGGCTCATACTCGAGTCTGTGTCCATCTTCAACTTTGTGCGCCTGATCATGGCCAGCCGTAGGTCCCCTGAACTCCAAACTTGGCACACATGTAGCCCCACTCTTCATCTACAAGTGTGCAGTTTGTTTTTTTTTAAGCCTGACACCCCTTCCATAGACTCCCATGTCAAACGTCAGTCTAGTCACACAGCGCAGGAGATCAGGTAGGGAGATGGGCACAGTGAGGCATGCAGATGGACACCCTAGGCTTATACTCGAGTCAAGTTTTCCCATTTTTGTGGTAAAATTGGGTGCCTCGGCTTATACTCGAGTATATACAGTACTTTAATCTTCATTTTTAAGAAAGCTATTAGTTCTCCCAATAGGACGATTACAAACTTACAGGCACCTTGGGTGTAAACCTTTCAGTGAGTGTAGGTATGTAAAATGATGTCCATTTGGTTGCAAGTGCGAGCTCATAAATTGTGAAACATGTATGCAACAGTCAATTATAATTCACTGTACAAATTTTAGCTTACCGTAACCTCTAAAGGATAATTGAGCATGGGCTGTTTTTTTTTTTCCCCCCCCGCAGGGGGCTAAAAATGGTATAGCATGAGCAGCTTACAAGTCCTTTTTGTGGAGACATCGGGTTTATTGGACCCCCATTACCTAATGTTTGCCCTCCACTGTAGCTAATCAAGCACAGATCATATAGCTGGGGAGTAATGACTGGACCTGGAAGTGATATAATACAAGCTTCCCTCTTCCTTCATTGCAAAGATCAGGGAACAGATGTTCCTCAGTTTCCTCCCTTACAACATGGTCAACCTCCCTGTGTCTGAACTTTATGGCTTGGGGTCTCTGGGCTAAACTCTCTACCCTCCCAATGGGGTTCCGCCTCTTCCTCACCCACTTTCATTGAGAAAAGCCGGTGTATAGTTTAACAAAAATTAACAGGGCGATGAGGTCAGTATCAAATGAAACTGTTTAAAATAAAAAAATGTATTTTTTTAAGCACCTAATTGGAGCCAGCGGCTCTGCGCCCCGATCCCTCCCAATTGTGTGACGATGGCAAATTTTCACACTAACGTTCCCCGCTAATCAGGTGGCAGGTCGTCAGACCTGTTTCCTGATTGGCCAACGTGCCAGGCGATCCTATTGGATGCCTGGCGCTTGGGGGGGGGGGGGGGGGAAAGGAGGCATGAGCAGAGGAGACGCACGCTGGACTCAAGTAAGGACATCTGCCGCTGCTCTGGAGGAGACCAGAGGACTTGGAGAGGACACCACGGCTTGGCAGTAAGTGCCGGACCTCACGGTGTGTGCTGTCAGTGACGCAAGCCCAGCACGCGAGGGAGGGAGAATGCTGTCAGTGCCGATCTGTGGGGCTGGGACCTGTAGACCCCTGTCACTTTGGGTGGAATACAGGGGACGGAGTGGGTGGATTCTATAAAGGGTTGGGCTTATGAGAAGTGGGCGGGATCGAAAAGGGCAGTCTGGCACCCCCATCCTAAAACTTCACCAGCCGCCACTGTTTGATATGGACCTTGGCGGCCTGCTGTTCGTTTTCTTTGAGGTTATCCTTCCCAGATCTTCTGTGGGAGCTGCAGAGGTTCAAGTCTTGGTCCCTTCTAATCGGCCATCCAGTTGCCTCATACATCCCTCTACCCTGTTCATGGTCTACAGATGGAAGTTGAAATGGACCAAGGGACTTTGCACTTCTCCTAGGAGTGTCTTATGTACTGTGTACTTGTACACTTTTTGGATTTGCTGTACTGTATAGTTTACACTGCATGTAACGCACTATGGGAATTTGGTAGTCTGTCGATTCTCCCATATTCATTTTTTATTTGCATGCAGTGTAAATAATGCACTTGCTTTCCCCAGCTAAGGAGGATAGTCTGTGTTCAGCCCAAAGACCCAACGCTATTAAACCTCAGTGCTCACTTCTGCAGGATCTAGCCCCCTGTACATCATGGGACATGCTTCATTACAGGTAAGTTGGGCCTTTAAAGCTGAATTAAGCTTAACGTCGGCTTTAAATTGTAGCAAAGCTGTGGCCCTTTTCTGGCTGTGCTGTGTGGTAGGGTAAATGTCAATGCTGACTAGAAATGTAAATCTGTTGGCAGGTGAAAGGTTCTTTACACATTTCATCTGTATATTTTTAGATGTCTGCCTGAAGTTTAGTTTTAAAGATGCTTATAGCTTGCTCATCACCATATTGGTCAAGCAATTGTATGTTTCCTGACATAGTACGACAATTGTCTGTGTATTAAAGGCCTGTGCCTCGTTCAAATATCTGTTGTATTTTCCATAGGTTTCTGCAGATATTTTGAAACTTAAATCAATGAGCAGATGGCTTTATCTGGATGTCCAGATGCCTTTTTACACCCTTATTACCAGGTATGTTGAAGTATACATTTTTAAAGTAGAACTCCTGGTTTTTAAAAATAGAGTTCACTGCAGTGTGCAGGACTTGAGTTTTGTGCTTCAGCAGCTTATTTACCGAAATGTGACCAACTGATCTGGAGTTTTTTGGCTTTTTTTTTTTTTTATATTTCAGGTTTCAAATTGCTTGTTTTTAACCACTTAAGCCCCGGACCATTTGGTAGCTAAAGGACCAGAGGTGAATTCAGAATTTTGCGCTGCTTTAACTGTAAATTGTGCGGACATGCAATGTTGTACTGAAACGAAATTTGCGTCCTTTTCTTCCCACAAATAGAGCTTTCTTTTTAATGGTATTTGATTGCCTCTGCGATTTATTTTTTATTTTTTGCGAGATAAACGGAAAAAGACCGAAAATTTTGAAAAAAAATATTTTCTACTTTTTGTTATTAGGAAAAACGAATAAACTCAATTGTAGTCATACATTTAGGCCAAAATGTATTCAGCCACATGTCTTTAGTAAAAAAAAGTCAATAAGCGTATATTTATTGGTTTGCGCAAAAGTTATAGCGTCTACAAACTAGGGTACATTTTCTGGAATTTACACAGCTTTTAATTTATGACTGCCTATCTCATTTCTTGAGGTGCTAAAATGGCAGGGCAGTACAAAACCCCCCCAAATGACCCCATTTTGGAAAGAAGACACCCCAGGGAAATTGCTGAGAGGCATGTTGAGCCCATTGAATATTTTTTTTTGTCCCAAGTGATTGAATAATGACAAAAAAAAAAAAAAAAAAGTTGTCACTAAATGATATATTGCTCACACATGCCATGGTTATATGTGGAATTGCACCCCAAAATACATTCTGCTGCTTCTCCTGAGTACAGGGATACCACATGTGTGGGACTTTTTGGGAGCCTAGCCGGGTACGGGGCCCCAAAAACCAAGCACCGCCTTCAGGCTTTCTAAGGGCGTAAATTTTTGATTTCACTCCTCACTACCTATCAGTTTCGAAGGCCATAAAATGCCAAAATAGCACAAAATCCCCCCAAATGACCCCATTTTGGAAAGTAGACACCCCAAGCTATTTACTGAGAGGCATGTTCAGTCCATGGAATATTTTATAGTTTGCCACAAGTTGCGGGAATATGACAAACTTTGTTTTTTTGCACAAAGTTGTCGCTAAATGATATATTGCTCAAACATGCCATGGTTATATGCGGAATTGCACCCCAAAATACATTTGGCTGCTTCTCCTGAGTACGGGGATACCACATGTGTGGGACTTTTTGAGAGCCTAGCCGCGTACGGGCCCCCCGAAAACCAAGCACCGCCTTCAGGATTTCTAAGGGCACAAATTTTTGATTTCACTCCTCACTACCTATCACAGTTTTGAAGGCCATAAAATGCCAAGATAGCCCAAAACCCCCACAAATGACCCCATTTTGGAAAGTAGACACCCCAAGCTATTTGCCGAGAGGCATGGTGAGTATTTTACAGCTCTCATTTGTTTTTGAAAATGAAGAAAGACTTATTTTTTTTATTATTTTTTTTCAATTTTTAAAACTTTGTGACAAAAAGCGAGATCTGCAAAATACTCAACATACCTCTCAGCAAATAGCTTGGGGTGTCTACTTTCCAAAATGGGGTCATTTGGGGGGGGGGGGGGTTTGTGCCATCTGGGCATTCCATGGCCTCCCAAACTGTGATAGGCAGTGAGGAGTAAAATCAAAAATTTACACCCATAGAAATCCTGAAGGCGGTGCTTGGTTTTCGGGGTCCTGTACACGGCTAGGCTCCCAAAATGTCTCACACGTGGTATCCCCGTACTCAGGAGAAGCAACAGAATGTATTTTGGGGTGCAATTCCACATATAACCATGGCATGTTTGAGCAATATATAATTTAGTGACAACTTTTTGTTAATTTTTTTTATTTTTGTCATTATTCAATCACTTGGGACAAAAAAAAAAAAAATTCAATGGGCTCAACATGCCTCTCAGCAAATAGCTTGAGGTGTCCACTTTCCAAAATGGGGTCATTTGGGGGGGTTTTGAACTGTCCTGGCATTATATGCATAACATTAGGAAGCTTATGTCACACATCATCCACTCTTCTAACCACTTGAAGACAAAGCCCTTTCTGACACTTTTTGTTTACATGAAAACATTTTCTTTTTTTGCAAGAAAATTATGTTGAACCCCCAAACATTATATATATATATATATATATATATATATATATATATATATATATATATATATATATATATATATATATTAAAGCAAAGGCCCTACAGATTAAAATAGTGGGTGTTGCATTTTTTTTTTCCACACAGTATTTGCGCAGCGTTTTTTCAAACGCAGTTTTTGGGGGAAAAACGCACTTTATTTTTTATTTTTAATGCACTAAAAAACACTATTGCCCAAATGTTTGATGAAATAAAAAAGATGATCTTAGGCCGAGTACATGGATACCAAACACGACATGCTTTAAAATTGCGCACAAACGCGCAGCGGCGAGAAACTACATTAATTTTTAAAAGCATTTAAAAGCCTTTACAGGTTACCACGTTGGATTTACAGAGGTCTACTGCTAAAATTACTGCCCTCGATCTGACCTTCGTGGTGATACCTCACATGCATGATGCAATTGCTATTTACATATGACGCTAGACCGACGCTTGCGTTCGCCTTTGCGCAAGAGCAGGGGGGGACAGCGGTGCTTTTTTTTAAATTTATTTTGCTTTTTTATTTTATTTTTAAATTGTTCCTTCCATATATTTTTTTTTTTTTTTTATTATCTCAGGGAATGTAAATATCCCCTATGATAGCAATAAGTAGTGACAGGTACACTTTTTTTTTTTTTTTTTTTTTTTAAAAATGGGGGGGGGGGGGGGGGTTAGACCCTAGATCTTTCCTCTGCCCTCAAAGCATCTGACCACACCAAGATCGGTGTGATAAAATGCTTTCCCAATTTCCCAATGGCGCTGTTTATATCCGGGGGGGGGGGCATTCCCTCCCACTGCTTGTAAAAGCAGTCCAGAGGCTAATTAGCCACTAGGATTGCTTTTACATGAAAGCCGGCCGCTGGCTGAAAATGATACCCGCAGGCATCAATCTGGTATAACCATTCAAAGTCCAGCAACATACCAGTACGTTGCTGGTCCTTGTTGGACATGTATTGTAATCTTTTTTTTCATGCAGCCTGTTGGCTGAACGAAAAAGAGATTGATCGGTGGGTATGCCCACTATTAGAATACCTCCCTTCATCCACCCACTTCTAATGATGGGCATATATGCCGAAGCATGGGGGCATCCTCCCGCAAAAAAGTTATGCCGCGTACACACGGTCGAACTTTTCTACGGGCAAGCCTCCGTCGGAATTTCGACCGTATATACGCGGCATTAGGAGCAAAATCGCTCCTCCGCCCCTGCTGCCCCCATGCTTCGGCATATATGCTGTTTTTTTTTAACTGTGGTGGTGAAATCACCTCCTACAGCACTGGAGTCACGGCTTTATGTATCGTGGGAGCAAACGCTGTTGCTGTCAAGATAAATAATTCCGCGCTGCAGTTGACTGGCGCACCTGAAAACAAAAAATTACATACCTGAAAAGCAAGCATGATAAAACATTGCAGAATGGAATACAGTAAAAAAGAGCAGAACAATAGAGAGAAAATAGAGAGAGAGAGAGAACAATAAAACTACAACTATTTTTTTGTTTTTTTATTTTATATTTTTTTTTGTGTTTTTTTGTTTTTTACACTTTTTTTTTTTTAAACTTTAACAACTGTAATGGTTCGGGTCTCTCAAAATGTAATGGCATCTTGGGAGACCCTGTGTAAGTGTGTCCTAGTCTGTTAAATGCTGTACCCTACGCTAAAACTTCACTTTTGAGTGGTAGCGTTCAAAACATTCACCAACGCAAAGACCAGGTTTGTCAGGACAGAGTGGACAGTAACGGGTGTCACGCGCTTGCTACAGACACATCTTTTTTGGGGGGTTCGTTGGGTAGGGGTACTCGGGAGGAGATGCGTATAATGCCTCTCATGCAGCCGGCTTACTGCATTTGGTAGGGGATGGTGAGGTGCAGAACCGCCTGGATACAGGAGTTCTGTGACTATCTCATTCTGGAATTTTAGAAGAGATAAAGTCCCGCCTGAAGCTCTGTATAGCACATGGGCGTTCAGCAAAGCCAATTGAAATAAGGATAGAGACACTTTTTTGTACCAGCGTCTCGCCTTACGGTCAATTAGATACGGCGCCATCAACTGGTCGTTGAGGTCCACCCCTCCCATATTTTTGTGATATTCGTGGACACAGAGGGGTTTCTCCAACACCAGTCACCGTACGAATTTGGACTGTCGTGTCTGCATGAAGGGAGGTAAGAAGGAAAACATTCTTATTGTCCCTCCACTTCATAGCGAGCAAGTTATTACACTTCAAGCAGGCTCTCTCCCCCAGCCTAAGACGGGCATCTACAAGCCGCTGGGGAAAGCCCCGGCGATTAGGTCGCACAGTGCCACATGCTCCAATCTGATGATCAAACAAGTGACTAAACAGTGGCACGCTCGTGTAATAATTGTCCACATACAAGTGGTACCCCTTCCGAATAAGGGTGACACCAAGTTCCACACTATCTTGCCAGCGCTCCCTATGTAATCCGGGCAGTTGACCGGCTCAACCTGACTGTCTTTTCCCTCATAAACCATAAAGCTCCATACATAGCCTGTTGCCCTGTCACAGCACTTATAGAGCTTGACCCCGTATCTGGCACGCTTGCTGGGAAGGTACTGCTTGAAAGCCAAGCGGCCAGAAAATTTAATCAGGGACTCATCAACGCAGACAACTTGATCAGGAATAAACAAGGCTGCAAAACGTTCGTTGAAGTGGTTTATGAGGGGCCGAATTTTATAGAGCCGGTCGTATTCAGGGTCCCCACGTGGACGACAAAGTTCATTGTCGTTGAAGTGCATTAACCGCAAAATCTGCTCGTATCGTTTCCTGGGCATGGAGGCAGAGAACACGGGCATGTGGTCAATTGGGTGCGTGGACCAATAAGCACGCAATGACGGGAATTTATGTGTGCCCATGTTGAGGGAAAGGCCCAGAAAGGTCTTAAATTCGGAAACCGTAATTGGTTTCCAATCTTTGGCAATGGAAGGCAACTGGGGATTAGCGGCGATGAATTGACCAGCATATAAATTACTCTGGTCCACAATAGATCTATAGAGATCTTCCGTGAAAAACAGCAAATAATCGATTGGCATAAAATCAGCTGTTTCCACCTGAATACCGGGTTGGGCAGTGAATGGGGGAAGTACGGGTTCTGCAGAAGTGGTGGGGACCCAATCAGGATAGGCGAATTCTGCAGGAAGCTTACTATGGGCACGACGGGCCTGCCTTTGTCCTTCTTATTGGTGGCAGCGGGACACTACTTGTGCTTGCCACCTCGCCAGCTTGAACTGCACTTATGGGACTCGCCACGTCACCACGTGATACTGCAGTGCTGGATGTACGCCCAGGCTGTACTAGGCCGCTGGTGCTTGCCAATTCACCAGAAGGAATAGCGGCGCTAGTACTCCTCTGCTCCATGATACGAGAGCCCTGCGGTTCTTGCTCCTCAACAACCTCAGAAGATCGGGATCGGCTACGCCTGACTTTAGCAGGGACCTCAACTTCGTCATCAGAGCTATCTGACGTGGGGCCGCTGACGTCACTGTCTTCTACGGGAAGATAGTCTGAGCATGAATCTGACAGATACGTGACCTCCTCTTCACTATCTGTCATGCTCAGAATCTCGTAGGCCTCTTTACTAGTGTACCTTCGACTTGCCATTTTGGGCTCTAAATTTAGGGGTACACTAGTAAGATTCACAGGAAAAAAAAGCACCCGACTGTCGTCAGCAAATATATCAAACGCTACAAAAAAAACTTAGCGGTCGCAGGGATCAGGACTGTCTCTGCGAACGCTGCAGTTATGTGTTTTGTGTTTGGTAAGTGACAGTGATCGATACTGCACTTGGGTGGGCTGGGCGGAGGGGCTAAACGCAGGTGCTAGCAGGTATCTGGGCTGATCCCGCTAACACTGCGTTTTTGGGAACCCTAAACCGCTGGGGACGCTAGTATAGATCTGATCAGATACTATACCACTAATGGAGGTGTATGCTTTGCGCGTGGGTGTTAGCGTTACTGGCACTAACCTAACGCTGCCTGGGGCGACGCAGACCCTCTCTGGCGCTAAAACCTAATTGATCTCACCCGCCGGGCGATCAGGGGGTTAAACCTTTATTGGGTTATATACGGCGGGTGCCCTGATGCTATAAAAAGCAAACTAACCAACCAGCGTCACCCGTAACCTTTATATGGTGATCACTGGTGAAAGGTTTAACTAGGGGAAATCAGGGGGTTAAAACCTTTATTAGGTTAAATATGGGGGTAACCGACGCTATATAAAAACCTGACGGGTTACCTAAATAACTAAATAACTAACTGGGTAACCAGTGTCACCAGTGACGCTTATACGGTGATCACTGGTGAAAGGGTTAACTCTAGGGGCAATCAGGGGTTAAAATAATATATGGGGGTATCTGACGCTAATAAAAACCTGCGGCGAACCTAAAAATAATTAACTGGCTATCTAGGGCACCACCGACACTAAATACAGCGATCGAAAATATGACGCTGGCGTTAGGGGGTGAAAGGGTTACCTGGGGGGCGATCAAGGGGTTAAACCTTTATTAGGGGGGGTTAGGGGGCTACCCTGGACCTAAAGGGGCCTAATCCTAACTGCCCTGCAACTTTTTACTATCACAGATGACACTAAAAGCAGTGATCAGTAAAATAAATGTTCACTGTGATTGGGGGGTGACTGGGGGGTGAAATGTGTGCCTATGTGTACCTATGTGTCAGTGGACTGTTGGTGCACTAACCTGCTTCCTCTCTCCTTGGCGCCGGAATCTAAAAGACCGCCGCGAGGGAGATGACATCACTTCCTCCTGCCTGTGTTTACATCACATGGCAGAGGAAGCATTTTCATTGGCCGGGAGCGATCGAGGGGGTGGCCGAAATCGAATGGTCACCCCCTCATCTCCGAACGCTCCCCAACGATTAACGGCTGCTCACTGTATAGGAGGGGGGTCCGATCGGACCCCCCAACTGTACAAAGGCGATCACGTATGCTCTACGTGATTGTGCCTGTCGGTGCCATTCTGCCGACGTATATATACAGTGAGCGGTCGTTAAGTGGTTAATAGGCAGAATTTGTTATCAATTTGTCCAGAGATTCAAAAGCATTACTGTGACATCACCACCCTGCCTCCACCTCACCCAATCATAGAATGCTTTGCATTCATTCAGATAATACAAAGCACTTGAGCAGCTGATCATCTCCTATTTAGGAGGGAGGGGAGAGACCTTACAGTGTGACGAGCACTGATTGGGTGCTCACCAGATAAGGAGTGTCGGGCTCGCAACTCTCAGCAGAAGTATATCTGAGCGAGCAAATGAGGTGCTAGCCCCGATGAGGAAAACAACTTTAATCCTTCAGGTTATCCCTGTACATGGAAAAACTTGGGTTCTCATTACAAGTGCATGCTGATTAGCCAAATCAAGCACCGGTGTTTGCTCCATTAACGACTCGGGCCCCAGGCTTTTTCTGGTACTTTAACAATCCAGTATTTTTTTTGTTAGGAAATGTCTTGGAACCCCCCAAACACACGTATGTATGTGGGTATATGTATTATCCGATGCCCTAGATAATAAATTGGTGGGTGTTGTGGTATTTGCACAGCAGCTTTACAAACCCAAATTTGGGGGGAAAAATGCACTTTATTTTAATGCAACAATACATAACCCTTTTTATTTATTTATATATATATATATATATATACACACACTGATGTTATGCTGAGTAAATGGATACCAAATATGTCATGCTTTAAAATAGCCCTTGCAATGGCAACGGATAACTTTAATGTTACTATCCATAGGCATATTACTTCCGGATCCCTATACTATAGAGGTGAACAGAGCCCATCCGGTCAGTTTGCCTCTATGATCAGCCGGTGGAAGCACCAGCTGGTCAATCCAGTTTCCTGGTGGGACTGGATAGCCAGAGGAAGGTGGTGGGGGTATGTCCCCTCCCGCTGCTTGTAAAAACGATTGTCGGCTCTTTAAAAGAGAACCCTGCTAGCAGCTCTTGGTTCCTTGGCTTCTAGCGCAAGCGTTTTTGTCACAAACACTGCTGCTTGCCTGCAGGAGGGCTAAATGTAAAATAAAACCACCTATTTGGAACTACATGTCCCCAGCATTGGATGATATGAATTGTGCATCCCTGGAATATTCAGTTGTGTCTGAGCTAGCTGTATTTTGTTTGTCTTGCCTTTCTCCTGGAAAAGTAGCGGTGTACTTCTGCTCATGCAGAGTTGTAGCTGTAATCTGTGTGAATCTATAGCTGGCCATAGTTTCAAAATTTTCTATTAAGCCAGCAGGCTGAATGGGGAAAAACGTATTTCTCCATCTACACAAACAAGGTGGATGGAGCAAGTAATGATTAAACGCGATAGGGTCCAAGCTGGTCCATTAGGTATGGGGGCAGCCACAGAAGTACCAACACCTAATAGTCTATAAATGAAGAAAGAAATGATTTGCACACTCGAATCCAAAAAGATGCAGTAGAAAAATACTTTGTCATAAGTCAGACAAGCTTGCAAACTTGCGCATTTCACACGTAAAAATCGTGCTTGTTCACAACGTATATAGGTGGTGCCCCAGAACACCACTGAATCATAAACGGTAAAGTATTGGGGAAGAACCCACTAGTTCTAAAAACGGGGGGGCAAACTGCAGTCTCAACTTTAACATTCAGCGTAGAAAAATTATTCTATGCAAAAGGTTAATGGCACAACAGTAATTTTAAATTGAAAACCTTGTCTTTTTAAAACACCCCTGGGGTCTCATCCATACCACCACTTAATCAGTCAGCCAGCTGAAACTAAACAGTATAGGGATGAATTAAAGGTCACAGTGAATCCCAGGAAAAACCCTTTATAGTTAGCCAGTAATTGGCCATGCACTCTGCAGGTAACATCCAGGCGCATGATTTAATACGTAAAGTTCCAACGCTTGTTAATACAGTCTAAATTGGAAAATTATAGCATCCCTCCACACATCGGATGGTGTTAAGACAGAGGGTGATAGTCCCAAAGTTCAACAATGGTTTTGGCTTCTACTCCTTTGGGGATAACAAGGTACTTGGTTAGACCTGCAGGCAAAGGGTCAAATCAATCAAGTGAGATCAGTGGAGCCAAAAGCAAAAAAGTCAACGCAACTACAGGTGGAAAGTCCAGTAGCAATATGAAATCTGTGAATGGATCAATGTGGCAAAGTATCCATATCGCAGTGATACCGTGTCCTGGATGTACTAAGTACAGGACCAGCAAAAAATGGCTAAACTATATCAAGCACAGTCCAGTTTGCGATCGACATATTCAGCCGAGTAAAACCGTTCACAAATGCGGTGGAAGACGTCTGAAGTGGGAGGTCCAACCACACGGGGTATACTCACGGTCCCCTATTCTGTGTACCATTGCTGGAGACTTCCCTAATTTAATAGGCACCGGACAAGTGACATTGCATATCGCAGTGCTTGGGCTTTTTAGCAAGGATCTCTTGAATGCTGAAGTCTGTGCGTTGCCTGCTAGAATGGTCTCCACTGTTTCCATCTTGGGTTGGCAAAGGCATGTCTAGTGGTATGAGATGGCAAGCCGCATTGGGGTGAGGGGTTCTCACATAATTCGGTTCGCCCACCAATCACGTGAGCTTCCTCGGGTAAAGAAATCTCCCCACTGGGACATTGTATTTTAGACAGCAGGACTGTTCGCTGTCAGAATATACTGATCAGCGGCTGCGGTCACTGATCTACACTTGTTCCAACTTTCCTGACTGAGCGAAGTCTAACAGGAGTGGCCGCACATGGATTGAAATTCAGCTGGTGCCTGCTGAACTGCATCTATGGCCAGCTTAAGGCACTGTACCTTTGCCTGCTAGAATTGGTGTTACTACTGTGCTGATTGACCACTGTTCTTACTGGAGAGGAAGCTGTATCTAAAGCAGACTAACAGTGCAATATTCTGTGGATCTATGCTTGCTCAAACTTTTCTGTTTATGACCATTCACCCACCAGGTCAGTCAGGGAGCCAGCTTGGTCACAAAGCAGTGTTCCTGCTCCTCTACTAAGATGGCCTTGATTGCCCCCTCCCATGTTCCTCTTTGCTTTGGCACAGCTTACACCATTCAATTTCTCTTTTGGCATATCAGTCTGGAGGACGTGCAATGGTTTTCCTTCATAATTTAATACAATTGTCAAGTGTGATATTTGTTTTCATTTGATTTATCTGTTAATTTTGTTGCATCTCAGGGCTGCTGATCTTACAGCCCCTTCTATCAAAATGCAAGCACTCAAGCATCAGCTGGACATTGTTCTGATCACTTATCATAGAAACCATAGTGTATAAAAAAGCCTGCACAATGAGTAATGGCACACTAGCTTTAACTAAGAGCTTTTGACGGGTTAACCATGCAGGAGTACAGCTGTAGATGGTTATTACCCCAATAACAGTGTCTGAACAAGAACCTCATGGCAGGATCACCTAGTATTCTTTGAATAATAGCTGCAGATTTAAAACATTTGTAAAGGCTGACTTTTTTTTTAATTAATAAAGGTAAAAAAAAAAACCTGTGTAGCACCCCCTCCTAATATTTACTTGAGCCCAATCTTTCTCCAGCGATTTGCATGAGGGCCTCGGCTCTCCAGGGACTCTCCCTCATTGGCTAAGACAGCAGCGGGAGCCGATCCGGTTATCGGCTACTCTCCTCAGGCTCATGGCGTGAGGAGAAAAAAAAGGCAGATCACGGCGGATGTCAGAGGGACATCAGTCCCGATCAAGGAGAGCAGCCGCCTGCTCATCGGTGCCCACCAGTGGAGCTGAAAAATTACCTGTTTGCAAAATGTTATAACAAACTATGAAACATTTATTTTATTTTTTTCAAAATTTTCCATGTTTTTGTTTAGCAAAAAATAATAAAAACCCAAGCGGTGATTAAATACTTTGTGAAAAAAATGATGATGTAATTTGGGTACAGTGTTGTATGACTGCTCAATTGTCATTCAAAGTGTCAGCGCTGAAAATTGGTCTGGGGGGGGGGGGGGGGGTTTAAGTGCCCAGTAAGGAAGTGGTTAAAGCAGTGTTTTGCCCAAAAAAATTAAACCAGCAGCTACACACTGCAGCTGCTGGCTTTAATAAATGGACACTTACCTGTCCTGGAGTCCAGCGATGTCAGCACCTGCAGCTGATGTTTCCATCAGCTGTAGGGTGCTGCCGCCATTGCGAGTAAGGGTACCCAGCAGTGTAGCTTTTCGGCTTCACGCCGGGAACCCTACTGCGCATTCTGATGGCCGGTAGAGGGTGCCCAATGCTGACGTCACAGGCCGCGGCCCGTACTCCCGTAAGTGGGAAAGGATACTGGTCACATTGGTATCCTGTCCCGAACCCCAAGGTGCCAATTGTGACACCGGAGGGGGGGGGGGAATCCAATGGGTGGAACTCCGCTTTAATACTTCAAATGACTAAAAAATTAACTAATGACATTACATTAAACTTTTTTTTGTCTTTGTCTTTGTGATTCGTTTACGTTAGTTTAAAGTGCAACTACACCCAAAGGGTGATGTTCTGCACTTCATCTCCCAACACCCTCACAATCAAATGTGGAATGTTTTTTTCAGTTGGGAGAAGGTACCTAGTTTGACAAGTTCCTGCTCCCCACTTCTGCGCTGACTGCCTTGGCAATCGGGGTGGAAGGTCCGCCTTCCCCAAACTCCCTCCCCCCCCCCCCCCAGCTTCTTGGGACACGCAACGAGTCCCATTGGCAGTAAAGCGCTGCTAATTTTAGCGACGCTTTACTGCTGTGGCCCAGCAGCGCTTTTCGGATGCTTTTAACCACGCACTAGCGGCCGAGGAAAGGGTTAAAATCGCCTCTGCCGAAGTGATTTGCAGGCGCTTTTGCATTGGTGCCCATTGATTTCAATGGTAGGGGCGGTTTAGGAGTGGTGTATACATCGCTCCCGCACCTCCCCAAAGATGCTGCTTGCAGGGCTTTTTATCCCATCCTGCAAGTGCACCGCCCCAGTGTGAAAGCACTTGGGTTTTCACACGGGCTGCAGAAGAGGCAGTTTACAGGCAATATTTTAGGGCAAAAACGCCTGTGTGAAAATAGCCTAAATGTTTTACAAACTGACGCTATTTACCGTATATACTCGAGTATAAGCCGACCAGAATATAAGCCGAGGCACCTAATTTTACCACAAAAACTGGGAAAACTTATTGACTCGAGTATAAGCCTAGGGTGTGCCTCACTTTGCCTCACTGTGTCCATGCCTTACTGTGTCCATGACTAGACTGACGTTTAACATGGGAGTCTATGGAAGGGGTGCCCGGCTTTGAAAAATCAGTTCTCCCCTGCCGTAGGTCCCCTGGACAAGAAACTTTGCAAACCTGTAGATGAAGAGTGGGGCTACATGTGTGCTAAGTTTGGGGTCCAGAGGACCTATGGCCGGCCAGTACAGGGTCCCCAAATCACCAGAGAAATTACTGTTTAACATGGGAGTCTATGGAAGGGGTGCCCGGTTTTGAAAAATCGGTGCTCCCCGGCCGTAGGTCCCCCGGACAAGAAACTTTGCACACTTATAGAGTGGGGCTACATGTGTGCCAAGTTTTGGGTCCAGGGCACTTACGGCCGGCCGGTACCGGCTCCCCAAAGTCTGGAAGATCAGGCGCAAAAAGGTGACTCGAGTATAAGCCGAGGGGGGCACTTTCAGCACAAAAAATTGTGCTTAAAAACTCGGCTTATACTCGAGTATATACGGTAAGTGGTCTAGTCCAGTGTTTTTCAACCAAGGCACCCTTTAAAATCTGTCAATCTCGAGGCACACCAAACCAAAAATGTGGAAAACTCCATTGGATTGTTTCTCAGGCGAGACAGTGGAAGGGGGGGACATCCCCTCCCGCCGCTTTTGAAAGCGTTCCAGTGGCTCAAGAGTCGCTCATAACGCTTTCATGAGAAAGCCAGTCACTGGCTGTAAAAAACAATACCAAGGTAATGGCTGATATCTTTAGCCCCGGCAAACCATTCCAAATCTGTAACTACGAATTGTGGTCTTGTGGGAAAAAAAACTAAAACCTACATAACACTTGTTACAATTAGGGCACTTTCACATTGACTCATTCCATTTTTTTTTTTAATATAATATTCATGTTCTGTGTGGGTTATTATTGATAATTGTATACTTCAATACTGCAGTTTGGCTGTAGCGCAGTGTACCTGCGGCTTTCATGTGGTTTCTCATAAACTTCTATTATGTAGTACATTTTCTGAAAGCACACCAAAAATGAGGGACATAATAGAAGTCTGAGAAACCACATGAAAACCGCAGTTACACTGTGCTACACCTGAGCTGCGGCCAAACTGCAGTATTGAAGTATACAGTTATCATTATCAATAATAACCCACATAGCCCATGTACATTATATAAAAAAAAAAGTAAAAGGGACAGTGAAAAGAAAAAAAGTTTTAATAAATAACACATTTTTTTTTTAAGCACCCCCCCCATCCCTACGCAAGTGGATACGCAAGTCGCACACGCATATGTAAACAGTATTCGCACCACACAGTTATCATTATCAATAATAACCCACATAGCCCATGTATAATATATTACATTTGAAAAAAAATCACCATGCCTGCAATGAAGTGAGGCAATGTGAAAGTGTTTTCTTTTTTTTTAAAACACCATGCCTGCAGCCTGCAATAAAACTATTACACATGTTTCACATTAAAAATGATAGGTACAAACACTGTACCTGTGTCTCTTCACTGTTCTTCCATCTCTACTATACTCTTCTCCTCAGGGAAAAGCGCGCCAGCCAGAGTCCTCTGGCACCCGCGGCAAACACGTCACAGATAGCAGTGCGTGTGCCCGACCCTCCCATAGCAACCGATGACGTATTCGGTTGGCATGACGCTTTCGGGAGGCCCGCACAGCTTCCCGAGTGCCTGTGGCAGCGGGAAGTGAGTTTTACACAGCGGATCAGCACCGCTTTAATAACTAGTATTAACCAAGTGGCCAGCAGCGGTTGTGACATCAGATAGCTGCCATAGCTGACATATTGGGGGGTCATTTTGCCGCGGCACACCTGAGGACTCTTCACGGCACACCAGTGTGCCGCGGCACACTGGTTGAGAAACGTTGGTCTAGTCTGCCACTAACCTTAAAACCACTTTAAGAGATGCTAGGATCTGCTTCCAGGAAGGCTTTAACATTGGGAAGGAAATGACGACAGACACCATACAGCATACATCTTATATCTTACAACTTTTACCCCTTTGACAGGTTTGTGTGAATATATGGCAGCAGGGTGGGTGGGATTAATGCCCAGCTATCGCATGTGTGGCTGTGTACTGAGGCCTGCTGCAGCTGTGCCCCCCTGAACTGCGACCGAGCTGCTGTTCGACAGCTCCGTTAACTGACAGCTGTTTCATAAAAATTTTCGTGTGTGTATACACAGATGCGTGTGCACACACGTAGACAAGGCCTTGGGTGAGCTTTAGGATGGGGTTTTTTTTTTACGATCTTTGAATTTGTGCTTTTTATATAGACTAGTATATACAATTGTTAAATGTGCTGCAATTTTGTACAGCTGTTTAAGTCTACATCGGGTTTCTCTGATGTAAAAAAAAAGACAAAGCTAAATCCATTTCCAAACTTTTCCCACCTTTTTGTTGTGATCTATAAACTGTACAACTCAATTGAAAAACAAACTGATCTCTTTTAGGATGAGGGGGGGGGGGGGGTTGGGGAAGTAAAGACTAAAATGTGGTTACATAAGCGTGCACACCCGCCTGTAACTGGGGATGTCGCGGTGTTCAGAATTAAGCAGTCACATTAAAACTCATGTTAGATAGGAGTCAGTACGCACCTGCCATTTTAAAGTGCCTCTGATTAACACCAAATAAAGTTCAGCTGTTCTAGTAGGTCTTTCCTCACATTTTCATAGTCAAATCCTACAGCTAAGGCATCAGCCAGGAGAGGGGTACAAAAGAATTTTCCAAGAAATGCACTATACCATGGAACACAGTGAAGACGGTGATCAAGTGGAGAAAATATGGCACAACAGTGAAATTGCCAAGAACTGGACGTACCTTCAAAATTTGTGAAAAGATCAAACTGGTCAGGAAGGCTGCCAAGAGGCCTATAGCAACATTAAAGGAGCTGCAGGAATATCTGGCAAGTACTGGCTGTGTGGTACATGTGACAATCTCTCGTGTTCTTTACATGTCTGCTATGGGGAGGAGTGGCAAGACGGAAGACTTTTCTTATGAAGAAAAAACATCCAAGCCCGGCGCAATTTTTGCAAAAAACATCGTCTCCCAAAAGAATGTGGGAAAATGTGTTATGGTCTGATGAAACCAAGGTTAAACTTTTTGGCCATAATTCCAAAAGATCTGGTGCAAAAACACTGCATCTCCTCCAAAAGAACACCATACCCACAGTGAAGCATGGTGGTGGCAGCATCATGCTTCGGTGCTGTTTTTCTTCAGCTAGAACAGGGGCCTTCGTCAAGGTAGAGGGAATTTATGAACCGTTCCAAATGCCAGTCAATATTGGCACAAACCTTTAGGCTTCTGCTAGAAAGCTGCACATAGGAATTTAATCTTTCAGCATGACAATGACCCAAAGCATACATCCAAATTGACGAATGGCTTCATCAGAAAATTAAAGTTTTGGAATGTCCCAGACCTGAATCTGAAAATCTGTGGGGTGATCTGAAGAGGGCTGTGCAGAGAAAATGCCCCTGCAATCTGACAGTTTTGAGTTTTTGCAAAGAGTGGGCCAATATTGCAAAGTCAACATGTGCCATGCTGATCAACGCATACCCAAAAAGACTGAGTGTTGTAATCTACAGGTGCTTCATCAAAGTATTTAAGGGTGTGCACTATGCAACCATATTTAGTTTTCATTTTTTACTTTCCTCTACCTCAGGGCTCGACAAACCCCGGGCGCCAGGTCACCATTGCGACTAGAATTAGCGACCTGGGGCAGCACAGCTGGGGAATTCTTTCTCTCCGTCCCCCCCCTCCACGCCGCGGGATCACGTCGGGCCGCGCCGGCCGGTAATTGAGGCCGTGGCTTTGCGGCCTTCTGCAGGCCTATGCTTCCTTCTGTGATCTAGCGCTATCTTGTGGTGGCCGTTGGTATGACAAGACAAACAGCAATGCTAATGGAGTTTCCCTGTCTGTTTTCACTGCCATCTCCTTCCCTCTAATTATAACCCCCAAACATTATATATATATATATATATATTTTTTATTCTAACACCCTAGAGAATAAAATGGCGGTCGTTGCAATACTTTCTGTCACACCGTATTTGCGCAGCGGTCTTACAAGTGCACTTTTTTGGGAAAAAATACTTTTTTTTAATAAAAAAATAAGACAGTAAAGTTAGCCCAATTTTTTTTAAATATTGTGAAAGATAATGTCACGCTTCAAAATTGCGTCCGCTCGTGGAATGGCGACTAACTTTTACCCTTTAAAATCTCCATAGGCGACAAATTCTACAGGTTGCATCTTTTTGAGTTGGAGGTCTAGGGCTAGAATTATTGCTCTCGATCTACCGATCGCGGCGATACCTCACGTGCGGTTTGAACACCGCTTTCATATGCGGGCGCTACTCACGTATGCGTTCGCGAGCTCGGCGGGACGGGGCGCGTTCCTGGCTCCTAACTTTTTTAGCTGGCTCCTAGATTCCAAGCAAATTTGTCAAGCCCTGCTCTACCTAAAACTTTAGTTTTTTTCAACGGAGTTGCGGTTTTATAGGTCACGTTAAAGGTGGAAAATTCTGAAATGATTTATGTCTCCCTTAATTTTTTTTTTTTTTGCATCACAGAAACCTGACATTTTAGTGTGTGTCACTTTGTCCTCTCTACGTAGGGATAAGAATGGCTGTCAGGTTTGTCTGTGACCCCATGAGGTTTGATTTCATCTTGTCTGTCCTGACTTATTGCCAAGATTCAAGTGGTCCCCGTAGCGGGATTAGAGGGGAAATCTTCCAATGTGGACACTAGTCCCGATGACATTGGAAGTGAAAGGAACGCTCCCCAATGGGTTATAGGCCTCCCTTAATGCTTATTAAAAATGCAGAAAAGTTTGTTTTTTGTTTGTTTTTTTGTTCTGTTAATTTGCAAGATGTGGCATAAAGTTGGTGTTTGATTTTAGTTCAGTTGGTATTCAAGGTAGTGCATTGGCTAGCCATCTCTAGGGCATGGCAGTAATGGAGTATTGCTGTTGCGGCTTTAGTTGGTAATGGACTGCATTGGATTTTTTTTTTTACTAGCCTAATTCAAAGCTCCAAAAAGGCAGAATGAAGGCAAGTTGCAGGATGGAAGTGATTTTATGGTAACGGCTGCTGTTCAGAAGTAGTCCTTGCATAACAATGGTTTTGGAGGGCCAGTGATGTGGGCTGATTTACTGAAGGAGTTTCTATTTGGCCTGTGTATTGCCTCTGGTATCCTTTGCACACATGTTTATAGTCTCAAGGGACCTAGCTCTGACCTGCATGATGCATGGACCATTAACAAAGTCGAGGTCAGGTAGACTGAGCTCCTTGGCATTACTGCTTCAGAAGCATTCAAGCTGCTAAAACTTGTCAGCTAAAAACATTGGCTGATCACTGAGCAGTAGTTGGAGGGTTTATGTCCATAGGCTGTTTTTGTTGTGGGGTTACTCGTTTTAAACTAAAAAATGTGGCCCTTAATTTGGAGTATCAAAAGCCACTTTTTTTTTTTTTTTAAATGGTTTAAAATGGTTAGCTTCTCTTAGGTTTTTATTGCTGTTTCCACATTGAGAAGATTCAGTTTTTTTTTTTTTTTTTTAACCTCTTTGGGCACCCTGTCACTGGGACTAAATGTATGGGGGAAAATCTAAAACTGATTTGTCACCAGAGTGATAATAGATGGAAGCGCTCGTTTCCATGACTGTCCCAAGAGGGGAATAACCTTACCTTTTTGGGATTCTTTCACTTGCGTCCCCAATTACCCAAATGCACAAAACCTGATGAACCATTCCCTTCTCCTTCCAAAATTCGCTTTAGCCATAAGAGGTCTCTAGTCTAAAGCCAACCTACTTTTTCCTGTTTTTTATTTGTATAAAAAAACACTCAAAGCTTATGCAAGAACATGCTAATAGGCACTGCATATTAACACATTGACAGACTTTCATGTCAAAGGAAGCCCTCCAATGCTGTGCTATCACATGCCTGCTAATCGGACATTTTCCATTTGCGCCTGCTCTTCCTTCCAGGTTCCATCGGTTTAGCTGCTTGAATGGCTGGGCCTTGATGTCACTTGCGAATGAGTCACATTATCGTGGTATGCAGCTCAGTGTAAATTAGAGCTGACAGACAAGAGGGAAGCATTTATGACTGAAGACTGATGGGGTCTTTCTGTCAGAAGGACCCGACTTGTGTGTTTTTTTTATTTTTTTTTATTTTTTTTTTTACTTTTTTAAATGTGAATTTAATACTTTAAAAAGTTAATGGTTTCCTGTAAAAAAAAAAAAGTATCACTTGGACCCCTTTCACACTGGGGCGCTTTTCAGGCGCTATGCTAAAAATAGCGCCTGCAAAGCGCCCTGAAACAGTCGCTGCTGTCTCTCCAGTGTGAAAGGCCTGAGGGCTTTCAAGGGGCCTAAGAGTATGCAAATCTGCTGGATTTAGCTATAACCTCCCATCAAGCTGCTTGGCTTCTGAGCATTAGCAGTGTGCTGGGCCAGTGTTGCATTGAACTTGCAGCTCTAGAAGTGCAATTTTTACAGCCTGCTGGTTCTGGTTGTCGGTGTACTTAAGTTCTGGTAAGCTCTTTATGTTGTCTCACAAGAACTACTGCGTGTTAAATCACCTGTGGCTGCAATATAAATGTTTTCAAAAGGGAAATGGCAAGTGAATCTGAGCAGTGGCAATTATATTCGATACTTGTATAGCAGCATCAATTTATTTTAATATAATTTATAAATGTATGTGTCCCTGCCCTCAATGAGCTATGGTCCTTAACTTGCATACACATACTAGGGCCAATTTTTAGGAGCTAATTGACCTACCAGCATGTCTTTTTGGGGTGTGGGAGGAAACCCACACAGGGAGACAATGCAAACTCTGTGCAGGTAGTGCCGTGGTTGGGATTTGAACCGAAAACCCTAGTGCTACTAGGCAGAAGTGCCACCGTGCTGCCCCAAATGACCATTGTATGCATACTTGCCATTAATTGAATATACAGATCTTAACTGTGGCCTAAAACATTTTTAAAAATATTTTTAAAAAAGTAACTACACTTTTGGTGTGATTTAATCTTTAACTGTTGGGTATGTTCCGTTTTGTTAGAGGACTAGGCAGAACATGTTAGATATGCATACATGTTTAAATAGTTGAAACGGCTCGGAACATAACCCTCCACCCTCAGTTTTTTTTTTCTGCCTAGTAGAGAAGGACCTGGCTCCCTTTGGGCCCAGAGTCCTGGAGAATTTAAATTTTTTTTTAGAATCTTGCATCAATTGCTGGCTTGACATGACGCGCAGGATAATATAGATCCTTATAGTCTGTCTCAGTCACAGTGGACCGGGCCGACCGCTACTCTGTACTGCTCGGTTGTAGGTCTGTCAGGAACGCACCAGCAGGTCCTCGCAGGATGGGTAAGTACGGTTCCTTCTGCTTTGGTGGGATGGAACAGCTGGGCATTCCTATGGGGGTCGTTGGGGTTCTATTGCCCTTACCCCTCTCCCTCTGTCACCCCTTTTTCCTCCCCGTTGCGGGGCTCGCTGCGACCGGGAATACCTTTCAGGGGCTCTGGGTCTTTGTCCAGGCCCCGCTCTGTGTGTGGGGGTGTAAATTGTTTGAAGTCTCCGTGCCTGGCCTTCTCGTCCACCTCGCTTGCTGGGCGCTGTTTTTTGTAGCACTGGCACCATTGCATGGTTTTCCCATTGGCTGCCATTTTGCCGTAGCCGCGCTGGGATGATTGCGGGCGGCCATTTTCTTGTGGTCCGCTGTCTTTTTCTGAGGCACTCAGCGGCCGTTTTGGAGTGGGTTTTGGTCTCTAGTGTTGGCTGGCTTCCTGAACAGTGCGATATACACCACACAGTTCCTCAGGCACACGCGGTGTGCAGATAGTGCGGGCAGCGGCGCTGAGCGATCCCTGGCTAGGCGGTGAGTTTCCCCCCGGTCAGTGCAGCTACCTGCCCCCTAATTATACTTAAAGTAATTAGGTATAATTCCTCTCTGCACCTCGCAGATTTTTTTTTTTTTTTTCTGCCTAGTAAGGACATGGCTCCCTTCGGGCCCACTGGTCCGGGGGATCTTTTCAAGGGTTTTTTTTTTTTTTGTTTCATGCGATCTTCGATCAACTGCCGACTGGGTGACGGGCTGGATCCTCGATCCTTGTAGTTCCCCCCCCCCCCCCCCAGTTTCAGCCATCGAGTGTGTGCCGACCCTAGCTACGCGCTGTGTTTTCCACGACATGCCCGTCGCTCTATGGGTGGCCGGTGAGCCTGCGCTCCAGGGCTTGCATCGGAACGCTCGGCTACAGCTGACCTTTATGGCCGAGTCGCAGTAGCCTGGCCGGTGAGCTCGCGCTCCAGGGCATGCATACGATTGTTCCCTAGGGCTCAATCACAGTATGCCCGGCCGACAGTCCCCTCAGTGTGCGGATGATCTCTCGAATGTCTTCCAGCACGATGCACGCAGGAAAGGTAAGTAGCTCCCCTGCTTCGGCAGGGTGACTTGGCTGGACATTCCTGGAAAGATCAAGTGATTGTGGCCCTTTCTTTCTTTCTGCTCTCCCTGCCTTCCCTCTTCCCTGGGCTCTGAGCTAAGGCTGGGTGCTGGGGGTCACCTAGGGGGGGCTCCATCTGGAGCGTGGCTGCGCTGTAGCTGTCATTTAAAAATTAATTTCTCTTATCGTCCATGGACTGACACAGCCTCTTACACTTTACACGTGGGTTATATCCCTGCTTGCAGGAGAAGACCTAGGCAGAATGAAATGTTATACATGCATTATAAAAAGCCAGAGCTGATAAACCCCACCCAGGGGGCGGTCCCTCCAGACATAACCCTCCCACTGCAGTCAGCAGACCTCATTTTTTTTCTTCTGCCTAGCAGAGGAAGACGTGGCTCTCAGGAGCCAGTCTCCTGGAAGATTTTACTTTTTTAAATTTTATTCCTTTGGGAATTTTTATTTTTGCGACCTTCAAGCAACTGTCAGCTGGGCACACTGGTATCCTCGTAGTCTTCCCTGTCTGACCATCGAGCGTGCTGATCCTCGCCTTGTGTGGGTGAGACTCAGTTCACAACATGCCCCATGACTCCAGGGGTGGCCGGGTTGCTTTTATGCTCCCGCGGTCCTCTCAAGATTGAACAGTACCTGTCTGTATCTTTCACGGTGGACCAGGCCGACAGCTACTCAGTACTACTCTGTGTGATAGGTCTGTCTGAAACAAGCCAGTGGGTCCCTCTGGGACGGGTAAGTAGTCTCTCCTGCTGCAGGTGAGTACATGCTGGCTGTGTTTCTTTATAGGGGGGTTTCTCCCTGTCTCCCCCCTGTTGTGCTGCTCTCTGCACCCTGTACTGGTGCTGTGTGGGTACTTGGGGGTCGCTTTAGCCTGGCGGGGGGGCGCTCATGTCTGTGTAGTGACTCTGGGAGAGGAGCAGTGTTCACGTGAGTGTTTGAATTTATTGTGTGCGCCATTAGCGCGCTGTGGTTATTTTAAACGCCTCGACCATCTTGCCGTGGATCAATGGCACAGTAATGCATGCGGCCATTTTCTTGAAGCCGCGGCACTTTCACTTTTAGGTTTCGGCCACAATCTCCTCAGGCTCCACTCGCGCTGCAGCGTGGTTTCATACAGCGGAACTGAGCGGCCCTTAAGGGTTGGTGAGTCCTGGGTATCCCCTCCTCAGCACAGCCAGTGGGTGGACTGTATTATTCACTGTAAGTGTATAAGGTCTCAGAGGTTGGCAGTATAGAGTCTAGTTCACCTGCTTCTCCACACTTGTCTGAGGCAACTGGCAGTGCTCCTGCACCTGCGGTCCCTAGCGACTAGTTGACGGCAGTCCTGGAATCATGCTTGTCAGGATGGAAGCGGTGTGAGCGCAAGGGAGCTGTAATGCGCCCTTTCCCACACATTCTCCTGTAGGGGAGTGCTCTGTCTCAGATATGGGCCTAGCTACTGCTGCTCAGGACCCTAGCTCTGAGGATTTTGATGTTTTTGAACAGGATATTCCTTGTGAGGAAGACCCCAGTTCTGAATAACTGACAGGGTGCTTGTAAGTGAACTCATTGATGCTGTGAGGGACACTCTCAAGCTGAATGTTGAGGCTGAGGAACCTCAGGTGGAAGCTGTCCCCTTTTTTGGTTCCTTTTTAAAGCCGTTTGTTCAAAAAAGGTCTTTCCATAGGTGCCCTTTGATGCATTCATTGACCAAGTCTGGGATAAGCCGCAGAAGACTTTGACGGTTCCGCTGCGCCTAGCCTTAAGGTACCCCTTTGAGGAGGACCTGGTTAAGAAGTGGGCTCTCCCCCCAGTGGTCGACCCCCCCCCCCGGTCACCTGTTTCAATAAGGCTACCACGCTCCCAGTGAAAGGGACTCCTGCATTGAAGGATCCCAATGACAGGAGGTAAGAGGTGGTGAGTAGAACTATGTTTACCTTATTGGGGTCTGCCTTACACCCTATAGTGGCGGCGACACTTGTGTCTCGGACACTCACAGGATGGGCAAAGATTTTGCACCAGATGGTACAGGAGCATAATCCCTCCCTGAGACCATTGCCCTGGCTCACCAACTTGCGCAGGGTTTAGTCTGTGTGTGATGCCACTTTGGATGTGGTCCCTTTAATATCTGGGGCCTCTATCTCTGCCTTGTTGCTGCGTCGCCTTATCTGGCTGAAATGCTGGTTGGCCCACCTAGCTTCCAAAAACTCCTGGCTGACTTTTTGGGGCTACCCTGGATGACATTATTATGGATGTCACAGGGGGTAAGAGCACCTTCCTTCCTCAGTCTGGGAAAAGGAGCCCCACCGTAGGCCGGGCCCTTCCTTTCCGGCGAAGAAGTTTTTTCGTCAGTCAGAATCCACGGGTAAGCCCGCCCAGACTGAAAAAAGTGTGGCTGGGGGACACAAGTGTCCCTGGGTGCGTAAGCCTACCAAGCAAGCTCCCAAGCCCGCCGCATGAAGTCTTGCCCCTGCCTGACTCTGGGGTGGGGGGACGTCTTTGCAGGTTCACAGTTCGGTGGACCTCCCGGATCTCCGACCGGTGGGTGTGCGAGGTGGTCACCTCAGGATACAGGATAGAGTTCCGTTCCTGGCTCCCAGACAGATTCTTTCCCTCGAATCTCCCTCTCCTTCCTGCCCGTCGGGGGGCCCTCTTGGGGGCCGTACAGAATTGGTCAGGTCCAGAGTGATTGTGCCGGTTCCGTCACAGGAGAGGTTTCAGGGGTTCTACTCGAATCTGTTTGTAGTCCCAAAAAGGACGGGGTTCGGCCAATCCTGGGCCGTGGGGCCTGAATGCCTTTGTGATGGTACAAAAGTTCCGCATGGAATCCATTCGCACGGTGATCGCTACACTCAAGGGGATTTTCTGGCGTCCTTGGACATCAAGGACCCCTACTTGCATGTTCCAATCTGCGCAAGTCACCAGAAGTTTCTGCGCTTTGCAATCGGCAAAGTTCACTATCAATTTTGTGGCTCTAACCTTCGGCCTAGCCTCGGCACCAAAGGTGTTTACCAAGGTGCTTGCTCCGATTCTAGCTTGGCGCACGATCTCGGCAATCTGGACGATCTTCTAAGAGCAGACAATGGCTCAGAATTAGTGAGACCCTCAGGGACTTCGGGTGGCTCCTGAACATTCAGAAGTCGGTCCTGATCCCGACTCGGCATTCGGAGTATCTCGGTCTCCTCCTGGACTCCTTGGAGGCAAAGGTATTCCTACCCCTGGAGAAGTTACTGACCTTTCAGTCTGCAGTGTGGGTCCTGACGTCCCGAAAATGGTCGTCAATCCGTTTTTGCATGAGTCCTGCGACTCGTGGTGGCCTCGTTCAAGGCCGTTCTGTACACGCACGCACGCATTACAGTAAGAGATCCTGTCCACTTGGGACAAATCCCCGTTGTCCTTGGATCTTCAGATCCAGATGAGTCACCCAGTCAGGGCATCACTGGCGTGGTGGTTGAGGTCTTCAGTCCGGGAAGTCGTTTCTCCCCATCCAGTGGACGGTGATCACGACTGACACCAGCCTGACGGGCTGGGGTGGAGTCTGGGGAGTCCTGTCAGCCCAAGGGCTTTGGACTCCGGACGAAGCCCGTTTACCGATCGATGTTCTGGAAATACAGGCAATCAGACTGCCTCTCCTCGTCAGACTACAGGATCCAGTCGGATGCCGCCACGGTGGTGGCGTATATCAACCATCAAGGGGGGACTTGGAGCTCAACTGCGACTTCTTCTGAGGTCGCCCGCATCCTAAGGTGGGCCAAAAGAAGCGTGCTGGCTCTGTCGGCCGTCTACCTTCCGGGCGTAGACAATTTGCAATGTGGCCCTTCTGGCCTCTCGACTCAATCGCAAGGTGTCGAGGTTTGTGGCCAGGTCCAGGGATCCTTGGGCGGATGCCTCGGATTCGTTGGTGGCCCCATGGGGTCATTATCACCTGATATGTTATCCTCCTCTGCAGCTGCTTCCTCGCCTGCTGCGCAGGGTGGTGGCCGAGGGGATTCCGGTGATCCTCTTTTTGAGCCGGATTGGCCTCGGCGTCATTGGTATGCCGATCTCTAACGTCTCATCGCAGACGTTCCTTGGCGGTTGCCAATGAGGGAGGACCTTCTGTCTCAAGGTCCTATTTTTCATCCTGTTTTACAGTCTCTGGCTTTAACGGCATGGCTATTGAAAGCCAGGTGCTGAGACCGAGGTCTCTTGGATTCGGCAATTTCGACCATGTAAAGGGCACGGAAGTCTTCCGCCAGAAAGATAGATATATCTATATATCTCCGTACCTGGGAAGCTTGCATCGCTATGTGCGAAGAGCTGGTCTGGCGTCCACGGATGTATTCTGTCCCCAGAATCCTGCGGTTCTTGCAGTGTGGTGTGACCCAAAAGCTTGCTTTGAGTACCATTTTTAGGGGTCAGATTTCAGCCTTGGCCATCTTCTTTCAGTGACCGCTAGCGGATCATTCCTTGGTTAGCACCTTTTTTGTGCAGGGGGTTCGCCATGTGCTCCCTCCTGTTAAACCGCCTCTCTGTCCTTGGGATCTGAATTTTGGTGCTCTCGGTTCTCCAGGAACCTCCCTTTTTGAAAATATCGGAGATATTCCCCTCTTGACCTTGTTTCAGAAGGTGGCCGTCTTAGTGGCCATTACTTCTGTTAGACGGGTGTCTGAGTAGGCGGCCTTGTCGTCCTATTTGGTCATCCATAAGGATAAGGCGGTGTTGCGTCCGCGACCTTCTTTTTTGCCAATGGTTGTCTCGGCCTTTCACCTAAATGAGGACCTTGTCCCGTCGTGTCCTCACCCATCGCATCCCAGAGGGTTTGCGCTTCACACATTGGATGTGGTACGTGCCTTGCGGGTGTACCTGTCTGCTACTGCTTCTATCCGGAAGTATGACTCACTGTTTGTGTGTCTCTGGTCCAACACAGGGCCAAGCGCTTTCGTCTGCCACCATTTCTAGGTGGATCAGACAGACTGTTATACAGGCCTATGCCCTCAAGGGGCGGGTGCCTCCCCTTCCGGTTACGGCGCTTTCCACCAGGGCAATTGGTGCTTCCTGTGTTTTCCGGCATCAAGCGTCGGTTGCACAAGTGTGCAAGGCGGCGACCTGGTCGTCCGTTCATACCTCATCTAAGTTCTGAGGTTGATGTGGTTGCATCTTCAGATGCTTCGTTCGGCCGCAAGGTGTTGCAGGCCGCTGTTTAATGTTGTAACTCCTCCGTTGAGCTCTGCCTTGTTTGGAGTGAAGTTTTTGGTTTTCCATTTATACTGCTCCCATCCCTCTTGACACTGCTTTGGGACATCCTACGTGTAAAGTGTGAGAGGCTGTGTCAGTCCATGGTCAATAAGAGAAAATAGGATTTTTCACCGTAAAATCTGTTTCTCTGACGTCCATGGACTGACACAGCACCCACCCTTTTCAAGGTTTGTACTGCTTTTTTACGAACTGAGGTCTGCTGACTGCAGTGGGAGGGTTATGTCCGGAGGGACCGCCCCCCTGGGCGCAGCTGTTCAGCTTTGGCTATTTAGAATGTATGTAACATTTCACATTCTGCCTAGGTCTTCTCCTGCAAGCAGGGACATAACCCACATGTAAAGTGTAAGAGGCTGTGTCAGTCCAAAAATCCTATTTTTTTTTTTTTTTCTGCTTACCTGTGTGCCTTCTCCCTCCATGCTGTCGGCAGCCATTTTGTGGCGGTCCATGCCTGTTTGGCATTTGGTGACTGTCCGGCGGCCATTTTCTTGTGATTCGTGCCCGCTTTGGCCTCTGCTCGGCGGCCATGTTTCTGATGATTCACGCCTGAATGTCTATACCGCCACTCGGCAACCATCTTTTTGTGGCCCGTGGCCGATTTTGCCTCTGACACGGCGGGCAGTTTCCTAGGGCCCACATTGTTTTCAATAGAGCCGCTTGGTGGCCATTTTGCAGAAGTCTCTAGGGTGCATTTCTCTGCCGCGAATTTCACACAGGGAAACGCTGATAAGCATCAGACTGACACAGGCAGCGGTGGGATAGCATCACAGGCGGAGCACACGGCGGCAATAGTGGTACTGTTCCAAGGGTGGTGAGTCCTCTGGGAGACCCTGCATCTCTGTAGCAGCCAGGATGGTGGTCTATTGATGCCTTGCCTGAGTCCCTGTGGGTGTCAGGCGTGTGGGTCAGCATGGCGTCTGAAGCAGATGTTTTTTTTCCCCTGATACACCTGAGTTGGCAGCTGGTGCCCCTGGAGGTTTTTTGTTGCCAAGGTGGAAGCGGCGCATGGAAACGCGGGGGGTGGTAAACGCCCCCGTCCCCAACCATATTCGGGGGATAATTCTGATGCAGAACCAGGCCCGGCTGTGGCTCATGGCCCGGATTCTGATACATCAGAGACTGCAGACCGTGACCGGTCGGACAGTGAGTGACTCAAGTCCAGGTCAGCACGCGAAAAGGCTTTTGGTATCTGACCTCACCACTGCAAGGTGGGAGAATGCTGCAGAAGCAGCAAACACACCGGTCCCCTTTGGGTTCAGTAAACCGACTTGCATTGCTAAGGTATTTCCTTGTGTGTCTTATCTTTATAAGCCTTTGTATAAGGAGTGGGGAAACCCACTGAAGGTTTTTTGCAACCTAAAAAAAAGATTTTTGCGGTTCGGTACCCCTTGAGTTTCCTGGAAAGAAGGGACCTCTCCCCCGATAGTGCACCCCCCTGTGTCCAGACTTAACAAGTTACCACGATTCCAGTGGAAGGGGCTCCTGTCTTCAGGGACACTCGCTACCTATACACAGTGGGGGCTCAGCGGTGCGTCCAGCACTGGCGGGGGTTTTCTGATGGCTGACACTGACTATGCAAAGAGGATACTCCAGGGGTTAAAGGCATGGGAGAGACTCCTCCGAACGAGGTAGCACTGATCGACCAACCAGTTGGTTCTGGGCCTTGAGTCTGTCTGCGAGTCAGACATGGATACTATTCCCTTGCTGTCTTGAGCCTCTGTTTATGCGGTGACGTTCGCCGCCTGATCTGGCTAAGGTGCTGGTTCTGCGGACCAATCTTCCTAGAAGGCCCTGTTGGAGCTGCGCTTTTAAGGCGACAGACTTTTTGGGGCCTCTCTGGATGACATCATTTTAAGATGCCTCACGAGGTAAGAGCAGATTGCTTCTGCAATCCAAAAAAGGTAAGGAGCCACACCATAGGCTAGGGCCCTCCTTCACTGCGCACAAGTGGTTCTCTCGTCCGCCTAGTGCGTCAAGTAAACGACCCCAGGCCGATAAAGCCCCTGCTGAGGGACAGTAGCGTCCCTGGGTTCGCTAGCCTGACCTTGCTTACCGAACAGATTTTTTATTTCCCCCCCCCCCCTCTTAACTGCCAGCTTCAGCCGACTTGTCGAAGCCCTACATGGGGCGGTCCAAGACCTGCTGAGACGCAGGGTGGGTCTTCCTGGCTTAGTACAGGAACGGGTTCAGGTGTTCTACTCAAATCTGTACGTAGTGCTGAAGGAGGGGGTTCGTCCTATCTTGGATCTCAGGACCCTCAACTGCTTTTGAAAGTACAAAGATCCGGAAGGGAGTTGGCTCTCTGTTGTCGCTGCCCTCCCATCCAGGGGATTTTCTGGCATCCTTGATCTTCAAGGATGCATGCTTGCATGTCTCCATATGCACCAGACATCAGATGTCTGTGTTGGCGGCCCGGGGAAGACCGCTACCAATTGTGGCTCTCCCCTTTGGCCTGGCATCGGCACCAAGGGTGTTCACCAAAGTGCTTGCCCCGATTCTGGCCCTACTAAGACAGCGTGGCATCGCTATCATGGGCAACTTGGACGATCTTCTGAGGGTCACTTCAAACTTGGTTAGAAGTGAGCGTGTCTATAACCTGTCAGACCCTCCGATACTTGGTTGGGTGCTGAACACTCAGAGGTCCGTATTGGTACCATCCCAACTCTAGTGTGTTTTAGGATGTCTAGGGTTGATCTGGACTCAGAGGCGCAAGTTTTTATTTATTTTTTCCTCCATGGGGGGGTGCAGACCCTTCGTGCTGCGGTGCGGCAGTTGACATCACAAAGATGGATTGTCATGCCACTTTTGCAGGCGAGCCTGGGCCTCATGGTAGCCTCCTTCAAGGCGGTACCATAGGCACTATTTCACACGAGTGTTACAGAAGGTAACTCTGTCCTGAAGGGTCAAGTGCCCTTCATCCCTGGATTATCGAAATTCGGATGAGCCACCTAATCAGGACCTCCCTAGTTGGTGGCCAACATCACCGGCATTTCTGTCTGGGAAGTTGTTCCTTCCTTTTTTACTAGATGGTGGTCATGGCGGACGCCTGTCTTCCTGGTTGCAGAAGAGTCTGAGGAGCTCAGTCAACCTGGGTCGCTGGACTCCGGAGGAATCCCATTGCAGATCATTGGCCTGAAATCTGGGCGATCTGACTTTGCCTTTCCACATCCTCTCAGAGGCTACAGGGGCGTCAGTCAGAATCCATTCGGACAAACGCCACAGTTGTGGCGTATGTCAATCATCGGGGAGGAACAAGAAGCTCTGCTGCAGCATTGGAGGTTGCTCACCTAAGGGGGCTCCCTTACCAGAGGGGAGGCATGCCAGTCGTATATCTCCTGGCTTCTTGACTCAATCGGAAGGTATTGAGGTTTGTGGCCAGGTCAAGAGACCCATGGGCAAACACGACAGATGGGTTGAGGGCACTGGGGAGTCAGTGCCGACTAATCTATGCCTTTCCTCCTCGGAAGCTCCTTCTTCATCTGCTTCGCAGACTGGAGGCAGAAAGGATTACAATGGTCCCAATTGCTCTAGTGCGTCTGGTAGCAGACAACTTTTGGCATCTACCGCTAAGGAAGGACCTGCTGTCTCAAGGTCCCATACGCCATCCTGTTTTTCAGTCACTGGCTTAACAGCATGGCTCGAGAGCCAGGTGCTAAGAGACCGGGGTCTGTCGGACTCTGATCTCTACCATGAGTGCTCGGAAATCATCCCCTAGGAAGATTACCATCGCACTTGGAAGGCCTGCATATGCAATTGTGAGGAAATGAGGTGGCATCCATGTACTTTGGTTCCAGAGTCCTGCTGTTCAGCAGGGAACGGGCCAAAAATGTTACTTTAAGTATAATTAGGGGGCAGGTATCTGCCCTGGCTTTCCGAACCCCCCCCCACGACCCCTGGTGGCTCACTTGCTCATGAGGACGTTTTGTACAGTGGGTTTGGCAGGCGGCTCCTCCGGGGCCACCCTCCACTACCTCCGTGGGGCTGGTGCAGGGTCCCATGTCCTGCTTGCAGTCAATGGTTTTAGTGGCATGGCCTCCAAGTGCCTCAGAAACCACCATTTGAGAACATCAGGGAGATTCCCTTGTTCACACTTTCTCAGAAAGTGGTCCTTTTATGCCAGTTTAGACGGGTTTCTGAGCGGGCAGCATTGTCATGCAAGCCCCCCCCCCCTATTTGATCTTCCACAAGGATAAGGTGGTACTGCCTTGTGTCCTCATCCGTCGATTCCTAAGGAGACAACGTTGCATTCCTTGGACGTTGTCCAAACTCTGTAACGTAGCCGTACCAGACAAGCTTTCTCTGACTGCAGACTCGCTGTCTGTTTCGGTGGCTGGTCCCAAGTAGGGCCCAGCGGTCTCGTCGGCCACCATCTCTAGGTGGATCTGACAGATCGTGATCAGGCTTACGCCATGAAGGGTCAGGCGCGTTTGACCAGGGCAAGAGATTCCTCTTGGTTTATGTCAGTTAAGACGCTTTTCTGAGGCGGCAGCCTTGTCAGTCAAGGCTCCTTATCTGACCTTCCACAAGGATAGGTGGTGCTGCGTCCGCAGCCTTATCTTCCTAGGGTCTTCCTTCAGATGGAAGGTCGAACAACATTGTACTACCATCCTTGTGTCTTCATCCATTGAATCCAAGGAGACAACGTATTTCTGGACGCTGCCCGAGCTCTGAGGGCATCTAGCGTCTATTTCACCAGGTGTGCAAGGCGGCGACCTGCTCGTCTGTTCACACTTTGACTAAACTTTACAAGTTGGTGTGTGTGCGCATCTTCGGATGCTTCTTTCGGCCGCAAGGTATTGCGGCTGTTTAGAGTTGCTACTCCTCTGTTGAGGAGCTCTGTTTTTGTTTTGGGGTGAAGTTGTTTTTAATGCTGTTCCCACGTTTTTGACACTGCTTTGGGACGTCCCACTTGTCAATAGGAAGCTGTGTCTGTCCATGAACGAAAGAGTAAATAGGATTTTTTACTCACCATAAAATTATTTTCTGAGTTCATGGACGGACACAGCATCCACCCCTCATTTTTAAGTTTGTACTGCTTTTTGACAAATTGATCTGCGAGGTGCAGAGAGAGATTATACCCAGAGGGTCCGCCCCCTGGGCAGTGCTGTAGAAGGTGTGATGTAACACTTTTTACAAGTTTTTCTGCTTGGTCACTCCTAAATGAAGGATAATACCCACTTGTCAATAGAAAGCTGTGTCAGTCCATGAACTCAGAGAAAAGGGTTTTACAGCGAGTAAAAATCCTTTTTTTTTTTTTTTTTTTTCTTTTCCCCCAGACATTCCTGAGGCAGCAACCGGTGCACCTGCTATTCCCCTGGACGCCTTGTCGGCAGTCCTGGAGTCATTTGTTGCCAGGGTGGAATCGGCGTGCGGGCGTAAAAGGGGTACCAAGCGCTCCCTCCCCCTGCCGTCTCCTGGGGAATGTTCTGACTCAGAATTGGGCCTGGCTGTGGCTCAGACCCCTGTTCTGGTATGTCAGAGGCGGACCAGGACCTTCCATGTGAGGAAGACCCCTTGTCCGGGTCAGCTCAGGACAGGGCACTTGTAAGTGCACTTATCAATGCTGTGAGGGACACTCCTCAAGCTGGAAGATACAGCTGGGACTTCCACAGCAGGGTCTGTCCCTTTTTGGGTTCCACAAACCGACCCGCTGTGCTAAGGTTTTTCCTTATGTTGAATTCTTTGACAAGTTCATAGATAAGGAATGGTAACTGCCACACAGGCCCTTTGCGGTCCCTCAGCGTATGGCGGTCCGTTACCCATTTGAGGAAAGCCTTATGAAAAAATGGGCTTCTCCTCCGGTTGTTGATCCCCTGGTCTCTCGGTTTAAATAAATTAACCACTATCCCGGTGGAGGGGACCCCTGATTTTAAGGATCCTACTGATAGGTCCGAAACGGTGACCCGCTCTATGTTCACCATGCTGGGGTTAGCATTGCGGCCTATTTTGGTGGCTACATTAGTGTCCCAGACACTCACGAAGTGGGCAAAGATTTTGCACCAGACTGTGGAGGAGCATCGGCTCCCTCCAGTGTGCATGTCACTGGCCGAACAGTTGGTACAAGGACTTGTGTACGTCTGTGATGCAGCCCCTTTGATCTCCAGAGCCTCAGCATCTGCGGTGCTGTTGCGCCGCCTAATATGACTAAAATGCTGGTCCGCTGACCAACTTCTAAGAAAACTTTGGCAGAATTGCCTTTCATGGGTGGAAGGCTTTTTGGTGCTTCACTGGACGACATTAAGGATGTCACTGGAGGCAAGAGCACACTTCTCCCTCAGCCCACACAGAAGCGGTATTTTTGTCAGTCAGGACCTGCCGGCAGACCCTCCCATGCGGACAAAGGGTTCAGCCGGGGGACAGAAGCGTCCCTGGGTGCGTAAGCCTGCTACCGCATGAAGTTTTGCCCCCTCCCGACTTCAGGGTGGGGGAACAGCTTTGTGGGTTTGCAGCTCGGTGGACTTCCCTGCTCTCCGACCAGTGGGTCTGCGAGGTGGTCACCTCCGGGTTCAAGATGGAGTTCCTTTCTTGTCCAACAGATTTTTTTCCCCCCAAATCTTCCTCTCCTCCCGGCTCGTCGAGCTGCCCTCCAGGGGGGCAGTGCAAGACTTCTTGGGGTGCGGGGTGATCATACCCGTACCGCCACAGGACAGGTTTCAGGGGTTCTACTCGAATCTGTTTGTAGTCCCAAAAAGGACGGGGTTCGGCCAATCCTGGGCCGTGGGGCCTGAATGCCTTTGTGATGGTACAAAAGTTCCGCATGGAATCCATTCGCACGGTGATCGCTACACTCAAGGGGATTTTCTGGCGTCCTTGGACATCAAGGACCCCTACTTGCATGTTCCAATCTGCGCAAGTCACCAGAAGTTTCTGCGCTTTGCAATCGGCAAAGTTCACTATCAATTTTGTGGCTCTAACCTTCGGCCTAGCCTCGGCACCAAAGGTGTTTACCAAGGTGCTTGCTCCGATTCTAGCTTGGCGCACGATCTCGGCAATCTGGACGATCTTCTAAGAGCAGACAATGGCTCAGAATTAGTGAGACCCTCAGGGACTTCGGGTGGCTCCTGAACATTCAGAAGTCGGTCCTGATCCCGACTCGGCATTCGGAGTATCTCGGTCTCCTCCTGGACTCCTTGGAGGCAAAGGTATTCCTACCCCTGGAGAAGTTACTGACCTTTCAGTCTGCAGTGTGGGTCCTGACGTCCCGAAAATGGTCGTCAATCCGTTTTTGCATGAGTCCTGCGACTCGTGGTGGCCTCGTTCAAGGCCGTTCTGTACACGCACGCACGCATTACAGTAAGAGATCCTGTCCACTTGGGACAAATCCCCGTTGTCCTTGGATCTTCAGATCCAGATGAGTCACCCAGTCAGGGCATCACTGGCGTGGTGGTTGAGGTCTTCAGTCCGGGAAGTCGTTTCTCCCCATCCAGTGGACGGTGATCACGACTGACACCAGCCTGACGGGCTGGGGTGGAGTCTGGGGAGTCCTGTCAGCCCAAGGGCTTTGGACTCCGGACGAAGCCCGTTTACCGATCGATGTTCTGGAAATACAGGCAATCAGACTGCCTCTCCTCGTCAGACTACAGGATCCAGTCGGATGCCGCCACGGTGGTGGCGTATATCAACCATCAAGGGGGGACTTTGAGCTCAACTGCGACTTCTTCTGAGGTCGCCCGCATCCTAAGGTGGGCCAAAAGAAGCGTGCTGGCTCTGTCGGCCGTCTACCTTCCGGGCGTAGACAATTTGCAATGTGGCCCTTCTGGCCTCTCGACTCAATCGCAAGGTGTCGAGGTTTGTGGCCAGGTCCAGGGATCCTTGGGCGGATGCCTCGGATTCGTTGGTGGCCCCATGGGGTCATTATCACCTGATATGTTATCCTCCTCTGCAGCTGCTTCCTCGCCTGCTGCGCAGGGTGGTGGCCGAGGGGATTCCGGTGATCCTCTTTTTGAGCCGGATTGGCCTCGGCGTCATTGGTATGCCGATCTCTAACGTCTCATCGCAGACGTTCCTTGGCGGTTGCCAATGAGGGAGGACCTTCTGTCTCAAGGTCCTATTTTCCATCCTGTTTTACAGTCTCTGGCTTTAACGGCATGGCTATTGAAAGCCAGGTGCTGAGACCGAGGTCTCTTGGATTCGGCAATTTCGACCATGTAAAGGGCACGGAAGTCTTCCGCCAGAAAGATAGATATATCTATATATCTCCGTACCTGGGAAGCTTGCATCGCTATGTGCGAAGAGCTGGTCTGGCGTCCACGGATGTATTCTGTCCCCAGAATCCTGCGGTTCTTGCAGTGTGGTGTGACCCAAAAGCTTGCTTTGAGTACCATTTTTAGGGGTCAGATTTCAGCCTTGGCCATCTTCTTTCAGTGACCGCTAGCGGATCATTCCTTGGTTAGCACCTTTTTTGTGCAGGGGGTTCGCCATGTGCTCCCTCCTGTTAAACCGCCTCTCTGTCCTTGGGATCTGAATTTTGGTGCTCTCGGTTCTCCAGGAACCTCCCTTTTTGAAAATATCGGAGATATTCCCCTCTTGACCTTGTTTCAGAAGGTGGCCGTCTTAGTGGCCATTACTTCTGTTAGACGGGTGTCTGAGTAGGCGGCCTTGTCGTCCTATTTGGTCATCCATAAGGATAAGGCGGTGTTGCGTCCGCGACCTTCTTTTTTGCCAATGGTTGTCTCGGCCTTTCACCTAAATGAGGACCTTGTCCCGTCGTGTCCTCACCTATCGCATCCCAGAGGGTTTGCGCTTCACACATTGGATGTGGTACGTGCCTTGCGGGTGTACCTGTCTGCTACTGCTTCTATCCGGAAGTATGACTCACTGTTTGTGTGTCTCTGGTCCAACACAGGGCCAAGCGCTTTCGTCTGCCACCATTTCTAGGTGGATCAGACAGACTGTTATACAGGCCTATGCCCTCAAGGGGCGGGTGCCTCCCCTTCCGGTTACGGCGCTTTCCACCAGGGCAATTGGTGCTTCCTGTGTTTTCCGGCATCAAGCGTCGGTTGCACAAGTGTGCAAGGCGGCGACCTGGTCGTCCGTTCATACCTCATCTAAGTTCTGAGGTTGATGTGGTTGCATCTTCAGATGCTTCGTTCGGCCGCAAGGTGTTGCAGGCCGCTGTTTAATGTTGTAACTCCTCCGTTGAGCTCTGCCTTGTTTGGAGTGAAGTTTTTGGTTTTCCATTTATACTGCTCCCATCCCTCTTGACACTGCTTTGGGACATCCTACGTGTAAAGTGTGAGAGGCTGTGTCAGTCCATGGTCAATAAGAGAAAATAGGATTTTTCACCGTAAAATCTGTTTCTCTGACGTCCATGGACTGACACAGCACCCACCCTTTTCAAGGTTTGTACTGCTTTTTTACGAACTGAGGTCTGCTGACTGCAGTGGGAGGGTTATGTCCGGAGGGACCGCCCCCCTGGGCGCAGCTGTTCAGCTTTGGCTATTTAGAATGTATGTAACATTTCACATTCTGCCTAGGTCTTCTCCTGCAAGCAGGGACATAACCCACATGTAAAGTGTAAGAGGCTGTGTCAGTCCAAAAATCCTATTTTTTTTTTTTTTTCTGCTTACCTGTGTGCCTTCTCCCTCCATGCTGTCGGCAGCCATTTTGTGGCGGTCCATGCCTGTTTGGCATTTGGTGACTGTCCGGCGGCCATTTTCTTGTGATTCGCGCCCGCTTTGGCCTCTGCTCGGCGGCCATGTTTCTGATGATTCACGCCTGAATGTCTATACCGCCACTCGGCAACCATCTTTTTGTGGCCCGTGGCCGATTTTGCCTCTGACACGGCGGGCAGTTTCCTAGGGCCCACATTGTTTTCAATAGAGCCGCTTGGTGGCCATTTTGCAGAAGTCTCTAGGGTGCATTTCTCTGCCGCGAATTTCACACAGGGAAACGCTGATAAGCATCAGACTGACACAGGCAGCGGTGGGATAGCATCACAGGCGGAGCACACGGCGGCAATAGTGGTACTGTTCCAAGGGTGGTGAGTCCTCTGGGAGACCCTGCATCTCTGTAGCAGCCAGGATGGTGGTCTATTGATGCCTTGCCTGAGTCCCTGTGGGTGTCAGGCGTGTGGGTCAGCATGGCGTCTGAAGCAGATGTTTTTTTTCCCCTGATACACCTGAGTTGGCAGCTGGTGCCCCTGGAGGTTTTTTGTTGCCAAGGTGGAAGCGGCGCATGGAAACGCGGGGGGTGGTAAACGCCCCCGTCCCCAACCATATTCGGGGGATAATTCTGATGCAGAACCAGGCCCGGCTGTGGCTCATGGCCCGGATTCTGATACATCAGAGACTGCAGACCGTGACCGGTCGGACAGTGAGTGACTCAAGTCCAGGTCAGCACGCGAAAAGGCTTTTGGTATCTGACCTCACCACTGCAAGGTGGGAGAATGCTGCAGAAGCAGCAAACACACCGGTCCCCTTTGGGTTCAGTAAACCGACTTGCATTGCTAAGGTATTTCCTTGTGTGTCTTATCTTTATAAGCCTTTGTATAAGGAGTGGGGAAACCCACTGAAGGTTTTTTGCAACCTAAAAAAAAGATTTTTGCGGTTCGGTACCCCTTGAGTTTCCTGGAAAGAAGGGACCTCTCCCCCGATAGTGCACCCCCCTGTGTCCAGACTTAACAAGTTACCACGATTCCAGTGGAAGGGGCTCCTGTCTTCAGGGACACTCGCTACCTATACACAGTGGGGGCTCAGCGGTGCGTCCAGCACTGGCGGGGGTTTTCTGATGGCTGACACTGACTATGCAAAGAGGATACTCCAGGGGTTAAAGGCATGGGAGAGACTCCTCCGAACGAGGTAGCACTGATCGACCAACCAGTTGGTTCTGGGCCTTGAGTCTGTCTGCGAGTCAGACATGGATACTATTCCCTTGCTGTCTTGAGCCTCTGTTTATGCGGTGACGTTCGCCGCCTGATCTGGCTAAGGTGCTGGTTCTGCGGACCAATCTTCCTAGAAGGCCCTGTTGGAGCTGCGCTTTTAAGGCGACAGACTTTTTGGGGCCTCTCTGGATGACATCATTTTAAGATGCCTCACGAGGTAAGAGCAGATTGCTTCTGCAATCCAAAAAAGGTAAGGAGCCACACCATAGGCTAGGGCCCTCCTTCACTGCGCACAAGTGGTTCTCTCGTCCGCCTAGTGCGTCAAGTAAACGACCCCAGGCCGATAAAGCCCCTGCTGAGGGACAGTAGCGTCCCTGGGTTCGCTAGCCTGACCTTGCTTACCGAACAGATTTTTTATTTCCCCCCCCCCCCTCTTAACTGCCAGCTTCAGCCGACTTGTCGAAGCCCTACATGGGGCGGTCCAAGACCTGCTGAGACGCAGGGTGGGTCTTCCTGGCTTAGTACAGGAACGGGTTCAGGTGTTCTACTCAAATCTGTACGTAGTGCTGAAGGAGGGGGTTCGTCCTATCTTGGATCTCAGGACCCTCAACTGCTTTTGAAAGTACAAAGATCCGGAAGGGAGTTGGCTCTCTGTTGTCGCTGCCCTCCCATCCAGGGGATTTTCTGGCATCCTTGATCTTCAAGGATGCATGCTTGCATGTCTCCATATGCACCAGACATCAGATGTCTGTGTTGGCGGCCCGGGGAAGACCGCTACCAATTGTGGCTCTCCCCTTTGGCCTGGCATCGGCACCAAGGGTGTTCACCAAAGTGCTTGCCCCGATTCTGGCCCTACTAAGACAGCGTGGCATCGCTATCATGGGCAACTTGGACGATCTTCTGAGGGTCACTTCAAACTTGGTTAGAAGTGAGCGTGTCTATAACCTGTCAGACCCTCCGATACTTGGTTGGGTGCTGAACACTCAGAGGTCCGTATTGGTACCATCCCAACTCTAGTGTGTTTTAGGATGTCTAGGGTTGATCTGGACTCAGAGGCGCAAGTTTTTATTTATTTTTTCCTCCATGGGGGGGTGCAGACCCTTCGTGCTGCGGTGCGGCAGTTGACATCACAAAGATGGATTGTCATGCCACTTTTGCAGGCGAGCCTGGGCCTCATGGTAGCCTCCTTCAAGGCGGTACCATAGGCACTATTTCACACGAGTGTTACAGAAGGTAACTCTGTCCTGAAGGGTCAAGTGCCCTTCATCCCTGGATTATCGAAATTCGGATGAGCCACCTAATCAGGACCTCCCTAGTTGGTGGCCAACATCACCGGCATTTCTGTCTGGGAAGTTGTTCCTTCCTTTTTTACTAGATGGTGGTCATGGCGGACGCCTGTCTTCCTGGTTGCAGAAGAGTCTGAGGAGCTCAGTCAACCTGGGTCGCTGGACTCCGGAGGAATCCCATTGCAGATCATTGGCCTGAAATCTGGGCGATCTGACTTTGCCTTTCCACATCCTCTCAGAGGCTACAGGGGCGTCAGTCAGAATCCATTCGGACAAACGCCACAGTTGTGGCGTATGTCAATCATCGGGGAGGAACAAGAAGCTCTGCTGCAGCATTGGAGGTTGCTCACCTAAGGGGGCTCCCTTACCAGAGGGGAGGCATGCCAGTCGTATATCTCCTGGCTTCTTGACTCAATCGGAAGGTATTGAGGTTTGTGGCCAGGTCAAGAGACCCATGGGCAAACACGACAGATGGGTTGAGGGCACTGGGGAGTCAGTGCCGACTAATCTATGCCTTTCCTCCTCGGAAGCTCCTTCTTCATCTGCTTCGCAGACTGGAGGCAGAAAGGATTACAATGGTCCCAATTGCTCTAGTGCGTCTGGTAGCAGACAACTTTTGGCATCTACCGCTAAGGAAGGACCTGCTGTCTCAAGGTCCCATACGCCATCCTGTTTTTCAGTCACTGGCTTAACAGCATGGCTCGAGAGCCAGGTGCTAAGAGACCGGGGTCTGTCGGACTCTGATCTCTACCATGAGTGCTCGGAAATCATCCCCTAGGAAGATTACCATCGCACTTGGAAGGCCTGCATATGCAATTGTGAGGAAATGAGGTGGCATCCATGTACTTTGGTTCCAGAGTCCTGCTGTTCAGCAGGGAACGGGCCAAAAATGTTACTTTAAGTATAATTAGGGGGCAGGTATCTGCCCTGGCTTTCCGAACCCCCCCCCACGACCCCTGGTGGCTCACTTGCTCATGAGGACGTTTTGTACAGTGGGTTTGGCAGGCGGCTCCTCCGGGGCCACCCTCCACTACCTCCGTGGGGCTGGTGCAGGGTCCCATGTCCTGCTTGCAGTCAATGGTTTTAGTGGCATGGCCTCCAAGTGCCTCAGAAACCACCATTTGAGAACATCAGGGAGATTCCCTTGTTCACACTTTCTCAGAAAGTGGTCCTTTTATGCCAGTTTAGACGGGTTTCTGAGCGGGCAGCATTGTCATGCAAGCCCCCCCCCCCCTATTTGATCTTCCACAAGGATAAGGTGGTACTGCCTTGTGTCCTCATCCGTCGATTCCTAAGGAGACAACGTTGCATTCCTTGGACGTTGTCCAAACTCTGTAACGTAGCCGTACCAGACAAGCTTTCTCTGACTGCAGACTCGCTGTCTGTTTCGGTGGCTGGTCCCAAGTAGGGCCCAGCGGTCTCGTCGGCCACCATCTCTAGGTGGATCTGACAGATCGTGATCAGGCTTACGCCATGAAGGGTCAGGCGCGTTTGACCAGGGCAAGAGATTCCTCTTGGTTTATGTCAGTTAAGACGCTTTTCTGAGGCGGCAGCCTTGTCAGTCAAGGCTCCTTATCTGACCTTCCACAAGGATAGGTGGTGCTGCGTCCGCAGCCTTATCTTCCTAGGGTCTTCCTTCAGATGGAAGGTCGAACAACATTGTACTACCATCCTTGTGTCTTCATCCATTGAATCCAAGGAGACAACGTATTTCTGGACGCTGCCCGAGCTCTGAGGGCATCTAGCGTCTATTTCACCAGGTGTGCAAGGCGGCGACCTGCTCGTCTGTTCACACTTTGACTAAACTTTACAAGTTGGTGTGTGTGCGCATCTTCGGATGCTTCTTTCGGCCGCAAGGTATTGCGGCTGTTTAGAGTTGCTACTCCTCTGTTGAGGAGCTCTGTTTTTGTTTTGGGGTGAAGTTGTTTTTAATGCTGTTCCCACGTTTTTGACACTGCTTTGGGACGTCCCACTTGTCAATAGGAAGCTGTGTCTGTCCATGAACGAAAGAGTAAATAGGATTTTTTACTCACCATAAAATTATTTTCTGAGTTCATGGACGGACACAGCATCCACCCCTCATTTTTAAGTTTGTACTGCTTTTTGACAAATTGATCTGCGAGGTGCAGAGAGAGATTATACCCAGAGGGTCCGCCCCCTGGGCAGTGCTGTAGAAGGTGTGATGTAACACTTTTTACAAGTTTTTCTGCTTGGTCACTCCTAAATGAAGGATAATACCCACTTGTCAATAGAAAGCTGTGTCAGTCCATGAACTCAGAGAAAAGGGTTTTACAGCGAGTAAAAATCCTTTTTTTTTTTTTTTTTTTTCTTTTCCCCCAGACATTCCTGAGGCAGCAACCGGTGCACCTGCTATTCCCCTGGACGCCTTGTCGGCAGTCCTGGAGTCATTTGTTGCCAGGGTGGAATCGGCGTGCGGGCGTAAAAGGGGTACCAAGCGCTCCCTCCCCCTGCCGTCTCCTGGGGAATGTTCTGACTCAGAATTGGGCCTGGCTGTGGCTCAGACCCCTGTTCTGGTATGTCAGAGGCGGACCAGGACCTTCCATGTGAGGAAGACCCCTTGTCCGGGTCAGCTCAGGACAGGGCACTTGTAAGTGCACTTATCAATGCTGTGAGGGACACTCCTCAAGCTGGAAGATACAGCTGGGACTTCCACAGCAGGGTCTGTCCCTTTTTGGGTTCCACAAACCGACCCGCTGTGCTAAGGTTTTTCCTTATGTTGAATTCTTTGACAAGTTCATAGATAAGGAATGGTAACTGCCACACAGGCCCTTTGCGGTCCCTCAGCGTATGGCGGTCCGTTACCCATTTGAGGAAAGCCTTATGAAAAAATGGGCTTCTCCTCCGGTTGTTGATCCCCTGGTCTCTCGGTTTAAATAAATTAACCACTATCCCGGTGGAGGGGACCCCTGATTTTAAGGATCCTACTGATAGGTCCGAAACGGTGACCCGCTCTATGTTCACCATGCTGGGGTTAGCATTGCGGCCTATTTTGGTGGCTACATTAGTGTCCCAGACACTCACGAAGTGGGCAAAGATTTTGCACCAGACTGTGGAGGAGCATCGGCTCCCTCCAGTGTGCATGTCACTGGCCGAACAGTTGGTACAAGGACTTGTGTACGTCTGTGATGCAGCCCCTTTGATCTCCAGAGCCTCAGCATCTGCGGTGCTGTTGCGCCGCCTAATATGACTAAAATGCTGGTCCGCTGACCAACTTCTAAGAAAACTTTGGCAGAATTGCCTTTCATGGGTGGAAGGCTTTTTGGTGCTTCACTGGACGACATTAAGGATGTCACTGGAGGCAAGAGCACACTTCTCCCTCAGCCCACACAGAAGCGGTATTTTTGTCAGTCAGGACCTGCCGGCAGACCCTCCCATGCGGACAAAGGGTTCAGCCGGGGGACAGAAGCGTCCCTGGGTGCGTAAGCCTGCTACCGCATGAAGTTTTGCCCCCTCCCGACTTCAGGGTGGGGGAACAGCTTTGTGGGTTTGCAGCTCGGTGGACTTCCCTGCTCTCCGACCAGTGGGTCTGCGAGGTGGTCACCTCCGGGTTCAAGATGGAGTTCCTTTCTTGTCCAACAGATTTTTTTCCCCCCAAATCTTCCTCTCCTCCCGGCTCGTCGAGCTGCCCTCCAGGGGGGCAGTGCAAGACTTCTTGGGGTGCGGGGTGATCATACCCGTACCGCCACAGGACAGGTTTCAGGGTTTCTACTTGAATCGGTTTGTGGCCCCAAAGGACGACAGAGTTTGTCCTATCTTGGACCTCAAAGCCCTCATTACCTTTTTTGTAAAGGTTCAAAAGTTTCGGATGGAATTGATTCGTTTGGTTGTGGCTGCGCACCATCTGGGGATTTTCTGGCGTCCTTGGATATCAAGGACGCATACTTGCATGTCCCCATCTGCGTCGGGCATCAGAGGTTCCTGCGCTTTGCGATCGGCAAAGACCACTATCAATTTGTGGCTCTTCCCTTTGGCCTAGCATCGGCACCAAGAGTCTGGTGGGGTTAAGGCGGCCCAGGGCCGCTGGTCCCTGACCGAATCCCAACTGTCGCTCAATGTTCTGGAACTCCGGGCGATCAGGCTGTGCCTCCTCGAAGTGGTCTCAGAGGCTGCAGGGGCGTCCGGTCAGGATCCAGTCAGACAACGCCACTGCTGTGGCTTATGTCAACCATCGAACAAGAAGTTCAGCTGCAGCGTTGGACGTCGCTCACATCCTACGGTGGGCAGAAAGGAGCGTGCCGGCCCTATCTGCAGTTTACATTCCAGGCGTGGAAAACTGGCAGGCGGACTATCTGAGTCGCCAGATGCTGGACCACAAGGAATGGTCGTTGCATCTGGAGGTTTTTCATCTCCTTTGCCGGAGATGGGATGGGGCACGCCAGACGTGCATCTCCTGGCCTCTCGACTCAATTGCAAGTTGTCGAGGTTCGTTGCCAGGTCCAGAGATCCCTGGGCAGATGCGTTGGTGGCTCCGTGGGGTCAGTATTGGCTAATGTATGCCTTTCCCCCACTGAAGTTGCTTCCTCCGTCCTCTCCGCAGGGTAGAGCTTGAGGGAATTCGGTGATTCTAATTGGCCCAGGCGTCCCTGGTACGCCAACCTCGTGCGGCTGGCGGCTACCTCTGAGGGAGGACCTTCTCTCACAGGGTCCTATGCTTCATCCTGCTTTAGTCGATGGCTTTAACGGCGTGGCTATTGAAAGACAGGTGTTGAGGGACCGATGCCTGTCGGATTTGGTCATTTCAACCATGTTGAGGGCACGGAAGTCTTCTAGGAACCATCGCACATGGAGAGCCTACATCTGTGTGAGATGTTATGGCGTCCACGGACTCATTCGGTTTCCAGGATCCTGCTGTTTTTGCAGTGCGGAGTGGATCAAAAACTTGCCGTAAGGGGCAGATTTCAGCCTTGGCTGTTTTTATTTCAGCGACGCATTCAGTACTAAGTGCGTTTGTGCAAGGGGTCAGACATATGGCTCCTCTGGTGCAACCAACACTACCTCCGTGGGATTTGAATCTGGTGCTCTCGGCACTTCAGAAACCTTTTGAGGACATTAGGGAAATTCCTCTTGACACTCTCTCAGAAGGTGGCCTTCCTGGTAGCCATCACATCTGTCAGGAGGGTTTCTGAATTGGCGGCCTTGTCTTGCAAGTCCCCATATTTGGTCCTCCATAAGGATAAAGCGGTGCTACGCCCGCAGCCTTCCTTCCGACGGTGGTTTTCGGCAGCAAAGTTTTGCAGGCAGCAGTTGCAACTCCTCCGTTGAGGAGCGCTGCTTGTTTGGGGTGAAACTGTTTTTTTGCTGTGCCTACCCCTCGTTTTTTGGGACGTCCCAACAGTCAAGATTATGGAGCGGTGTCCGTCCATGGACGAAAAGAGAAAATAGGATTTTTTTTTTTGTACTCACCGTAAAATCCTTTTCTCGGTCGTCCATGGACGGTCACAGCACCCACCCCTCCTTTTTTTTTTATTTTGTACTGCTTTCTACAAACTGAGGCTGCAGGGTGGAGGGTTATGTTGCGGGACCGCCCCCTGGGTGGGGCTGTTTCAACGCTGTTTAAATAACATGTATGCATATCTAACATGTCCTGCCTAGTCCTCTCCTAATAGACGGAACATACCCAACAGTCAAGATTATGGTGCTGTGTCCGTCCATGGACGACAGAAGGATTTTAGGGGAGTACAAAAAATCCTATTTTTTTCTTTGCATTCTCACAACTTGAAGTCAAGCCAAGCTGACTCTTCAGTGAAAATTGCAGGAACATTTGGCAGGAGCTGCTTTTTGTTCCTGGAAACTGTACCGAGTTCTATGATTTCTCCGAAAATGGGAGGATTTACAACCCGGTTCTGTTATTGTGCAATGAGTTAACAATCTTGACTTGGATTCTTCACAACTTTTAAGTATTAGTCAGCTTTTCATACAATAAATTGGGCAACATATCCAGTTTTTAAGGGAGTGTAGATTTTTTTTTTTTTCTTCTCTGTAAAATGCAACACGCTTTTCAAAGATTGCATCTAGATATCTGGAGTATGGCCAACTGTAATGGAACTGCAAATACCAGCATGCTTAAGATGGCAACAATCTGCAAATGATGTGATGCTTATGGTGTGCATGTGACTTAACTTTTGTTGCAATGCTGTTAACCTGTTGCAGTTGAACTTAAAAAAAAAAAAGTTGTTGTATGAACATGCTCTACAGTATGTTGTGGTGCATTACAGGGCATCGGCTCATGCTCTCCAGAGCACACCAATAGTATGGTGTGAACTGAATTCCTATAAAAGCCAGCCATAGATGGAATTTTTTTTATTTATTTTTTTATTTTTTCCTGCAACCAAGAATCGCTCAATTCAAATGGTGATTATTGCTAGTGGCTATAACCACTGGCAATGATTGCATGCAAAAATCTGACATGCTGGTTGTACTCAAGTCGATTTGGGTACAATCAGCCGGGCCCATACATAGTTTAAATCTCAGCCAGTTCGGCTGGTATTCGAACCGTGTATGGCTGGCTTGACACTTGATACAATTATATGTTTGAGGTCAATGTGTTTGGCTGTAGTCACAATAATAAAACACCCTTGTGCTAAAATGGCAAATGTTGCTTGAGGTCTTTATGACCATATCAGAAGGAACGCCATTAGGAAGTTGTAAATGTATGTAGTAACAGCAGTCAAACCATTGAAACAAATGCTTCTTTATATATTAAGGTGACACAGATTAAACATTGCAACACAGCAGTGCTTTTTCTCTTGTTTGATTTCCTTGTTGGAGGAAAATCTCCTTTTATACAGTGTTAAAAAAATATCCTATTTGCCACAAGTTTCAGAAACTGAATATTTACTGTTGATGCTGGTAAATGCAATGGTATAGTAGAGATCCCGGTAGAATGTGCTGTCTGCTCTTTTTGATGCTTTACATTTTACGTAAAAGTAATTTCGAAGCTGAACAATAAAACATGCATTGGTTAGATTGGTGTTGACATTACAATTAAAGTGCTTGGTACAGGATCCAAAAACAGAGTTCTGGCCTCAGCATTTTTATTATATTTAGCATAACACAACTTATAGTATCTACAAATATCAAAGAATAAAGCTTTATTTTATCACTCAACACCACGGTCTCATCCTGTCCCCATCAACTTTCTACTTTGTTTTCTGCTGCCTCCACTCACTACCTCACTTACTGCCTGCGAGATCACCAACTGCTTCCAAAAAAATTATGTAATTTTGTGATGATCCCTGCTGTACAGATATCTCCCCCAGATATTTTTTATTCTTTCAACACCAGCTTAAAGTGTGTGTGTGTGTGTGTGTGTGTGTGTGTGTGTGTGTGTCATCATACTTAACTTGGTGGATGCAGCATCAAACTGATGCATCTGTCCCCTGGCGTCTCTGCTCTGAACTGAGCCACCGAACACCGCCGATGGCTCGGTTCTCGCTTCTCCCTGAGCAGAGCGATTCTGACTGTCAACATTGCTTCTGCTCTACTTCTCAGGGCTCATTGGAGCGCTAAGCCGTTGAGGAGCAGGGAGCGGCCGTCTCAGCCATCACTTGGAAGTCGGGATGACGTGTTGCCTCGACTAATGGCCGTGACGTCAGCGGAGAGCGTACTTCACGTGTCAGAGTGCAAAACGAATTGCACTCCTGTGATCCAGAGTAGCTCAGGCTGGACTTCTCCTTTAACCACCTGCCCTGTTTAGCACAAATGCTATGGTCGCCATCCTGGCTCTATTCTACGCACGCTCACATCTTCAATCTCTGCCTCTTCTGGCATCTTCCCCAACTCTAAAACATGCACTAGTCACCCCCATACCTTAATACTTCGTTGGACCCTCATTAGTCTTGACAACCTATGCTCCATCTCCTTGATCCCCCTTTTCCACCGCTCCTTGAGCATCTAGTCTAGACTACAACCAATCGTCTCACTGAAAATGACATTTATCCCCTTCAGTCTGCTTTGTGTCCTCAACACTCAAACTTGCTCAAACTATCTGACGTCCAAAACCAATGGTCACTACTCTGTACTCCTACTCTTGGACCGCTGCCACCTTTAATACAGTGGATTACCCCCTCCGCAAAACTTTGGTCTCCATGATGGTACTCTTCGCTGGTTCTTATCCCACTGCTCCTTAAGCGTCTTACAATTTTACTTCCTTCCTTCTCTCCTGTTGCTTTTATCTGGGGTCCCCCAAGGTTTTGTTCTCGGACCTCTACAATAGATCTACACCTCCTCCCTGGGTCTGTTGATGGCCTCCCATGACTTCAATACCATTTCTATGCTGATGACACCGAAATCTATTGCTCTACCTCTCCGCTCACTCCAGTCTCCTCATGCATCACTCATTTTAATAACAGACATAGCCTGGATGTCACACCACTTCCTCAAACGCAATCTATCCAAAACAGAGCTCATATCCCCCCCCCCCCCAAATGTGCCGCCTTTCTCTCACTTCTCTGTCAAGATTGATTGGCCATCTATCAACCAGTCACCACATGCCAAGGTGCTAGGTGTTATCCTGGGCTCGGAACTGTCCTTTTCGGGGCCCCACATTCAATCACTTTCCAAAGCTTGCCACCTCAACGAACTATGCAACATCTCCAAAATACATCTCTTCCTAACCAATGACACCACAAAGCTTCTAATGAATTCAAACTATTAACTTAAGGAGATGCATTAAAATGACAAACTACTTTAAGAAAAAAACTTGTTATACTTGCCTGCTCTGTGCAATGGTTATATTACATATGTAGCGGGTTTTTGAATTTATGTGAGGACTCTGGTGGTGTGGGGTTCCTTGGGGCCTACAGGTGGCGTTGTTGCCTTGGGCCGGAGCTTAACTCACACCGCAAACTGTGCCTTTTTGTCCTCCCCTGGAGCTGGTACGGCGGGGAACCCACTGTGACGCAAAGGGAGAGGTCATAAAAGGGGCGGACGCCCTGACCTTAGGGGCAGAGAGTTGGAGGACGCGGCCGCACCCAGGCACCTTCAGCTTGGGTGCTGGCGTTCCGGGCCTAGGCGCCCTTGGCCTAGCCGGAGCGGAGATGGAGTCCATCTCAGGCACCTTTAGCCTGGGGTGAGGTACTATGGCGGATGCCTGGGGCTCAGTACCTTTGACTGAGTTCCGAGAGGGTGGAGGAATCCGAGGGGACCCTAACTCCTTGGGTACCGTGTCTGAGTTCGTGAGGACTGGTGCGCAGTAACTTCTCGGAAGAGCCCGGCGTGGCATCGCTGGTGACGGAGAGGCCTCCATTTCTCCCTTGGACGGATTTCTTCCTCTGACAGGAGCAAAGTGAGCGAAGGCAATTCACGTTCTATATTACCTAGTCAGTGGCAGTGATTATTCACCACTGGTGACAGCACAGTGGGCAGCAGCAAGAAGGGAAAGGATTGTGCCTCGATCTGTCCCCATTTTCCAAAGGAGAAAGATTGTTTTATTGCTTGGCAAGAAGAATAAAACTGAGTTGTACCTATTCACTGTGTGGAACTTTGGTTACTAAAGCAAAGGAGTCAGGGACGAAGGACTGGACTTGACTCTAGGACACCTACACAAAAGCCCAAACTTCTGGCCTTCACCTCTTGGTTACGGAGGACATGGGCCGTGGTGTGTATCATCTTTCTCCCAGGTACCCCTAGACAACAGCCATATGACCGATAAAGAAAGGGAGAGGGGTGAGGCCGCTACACATAGTACGGTCCCTGACAAAAGTCTTGTCGCTTCTCTATTTTGTAGAAACTCCTGCTATTAACCTGACTTTTAATTAATCAATTGGTGTTGAAAATGGCTCCTATGAAAAGCTAAAGCCCTCCCAAATGATGTTTAATGCACTGAAATTTGTTTCACTGAAAAGATTTATCATTTAATCAAGACAGGTCAAATTTTGGCAAGACAAAAGTTTTGTCGCCTATACAGAAATTGAACAACTTTACTGAAAATCCAAAAATATGTAAGCAAATTAAGTAGTGGTGCTGTGAGATCCAAATTTAATATCTTGTATGACTTCCATGAGCTTGAAGGACAGCATCCATGTGGTTTGGCAAGGATTCATACAATTTATTGATGAAGTCATCAGGAATAGCAAAGAAAACAGTCTTGCATGCCTCCCAGAGTTCATCAATATTCTTTGGTTTCGTCTTCCATGCTTCATCTTTCATCCTACACCACATGCTCAATGATGATCATGTCTGGTGACTGGGCTGGCCAATCCTGGAGCATCTTGATCTTCTTTGCCTTAAGGAACTTTAATGTGGAGATAGAAGTATGCGATGTAGCACCATCCTGCTGCAAAATTTGGCCTTTTTTATGGTTGGGAATATAAGAGGTAGCTAAGATTTCTTGGTATTTTAGACTATTGATGTTGCCTTCCACCCTGCAGATCCCTTGCACACCCCCATACTGGATGTAACCCCAGACCATGATTTTGCCTCCACCAAACTTCACTGTTTTCTGGGTAAATCTCAGCTCCATGCGGGTTCCAGTTGGTCTCCTGCAATATTTGCGGCGACTGTGGTGTAATTCAACAGAAGATTCATCTGAAAAATCCACCTTCTGCCACTTTTCCAGAGTCCATCCTTTTAGCAGGCTGTGGCCCTTGGCAAATGCCACACGGTTTTTCAATTGTCTTTTGTTTAGTGCTGGCTTATGGGCACTGATTCGACCATGCAGGCCATTTCGAGACAGAAGGCGACAAACTGTTCTGGTTGACACAGGGACTTCAGGTGACCAGGTCTCGTGGAGCTCTGCTGCAGTGGAAAATGGGCTGGCCTTGGATTTTTGAGCCAACAAACGGTCCTCTCGAGCAGTTGTCTTGCGGGGTCGGCCTGGCCTTGTCCAAAACGTCTCCAGTCTCTTCAAATCTTTTTTTTTTATCCTCTGAACTTGACGCTGAGACACATTGAAGGTGTCTGCCACATCAGCAGTGGCTCTGGTCTTCAGCTTCTTGATAATCAACACTTTAGTCTCCGGGTGAATCTTAGGCATGTTTGCAGAGGTCTAGTTGCAGTTGAGAAGGTCTAGTGTACTGGTGTTCTTTTTATACACACCTGAGACCTAATTGATCCATTAGTCACAGGTGAAGCTCATATAACAAGGCGACAACACTTATGTCTTGGCAAAAATTGACTCAATGGGCTTTACCAAGCTGTGACTATTAGAATACTTTTTTTGTCAGTTTCGTTTTGCACTGAAACATTATTACAAAAGCTGTTGGGATTAAAATGACCTATTTCTTGTAACAAAATCTTGATTGGAAATATATTTTTTTAGCAGCACTTCAGGTCAATTTGTACACAAGCGACAAGACTTTTGTCAGGGACTGTAGGTGAGGTTGAAAAAAGACTCGTCCAACCTATGTGTGATTAGGTGTCAGTATTAACTTGTATATCCCTGTATGTTGTCATTTTAGGTGCATATCTAATGGTTCATTGAAACCATTGATGCCCCCAGCTGAGACCACCGCCTGTGGAAGAGAATTCAACATCCTTGCCGCTCTTAGTGGTTATTGCACAGGTAGACCCGGATCCTTAACTCGGGTCCCTGGCTGGAGCTCCTGGACCCTCCTTGTTGAGTGCCCCCACAGAAAGCAGCTTGCTGTTGGGGCACCTGAGCTGAGATGCAACTATGTGTATCCATTTAGATATGGAGCTGTGGTTTGGCCCCACCTCTCCTCATTGGCTAACTAAGTTTGACAGCAGCGGGAGCCAATAGCACTGCTGCTGTGTCTCAGCCAATCAGGGAGAGTCCTGGACGGCCGAGGTACTCATGGACATTGCTAGATAGAGATGGGGCTCAGGTTAAGTATTAGAGGGGCTGGCTGCTGCACGCAGAAGGCATTTTTATCTTAATGCATTGAATGCACCAAGATAAACCTTCTGCCTTTACAACTACTTTAACAAAGCCAGCCACAACTGAGCCCCCCAGCTTCATCACTAACCTCATCTCAAAATGCCAACCAAATAGTTTGTTCCTCCCAAGACCTCCTGCTTGCGTGTCACTTCCTCCCATGTTTGCCTCCAGGACTTTTCCCATGCCTCTCCCATCCGGTGGAATTTCCTACCCCAATCTGTTCGACTATCTCCTACTGTTTTACTTTTAGACCCTTCCTGAAACCCTTCTCTTCAGAGAAGCCTTTCCTGCCCTTACCTAATAAAAAAAAATTTCCCCTCTATCAGATCATACTCCCACCAGTTATATTAACCCCTTGCGTCTGTTTTTAAGACCAATATCATTGCTGGTAGACAGATCCCACCCAATATCCACTTCAGAAGAAACTCTTGTAAAGCCGATGCCGACCCGGGTCTGGACAGTGGCAGCTTTACATGAGTTTGTGGGTATCGTGTTGATTCTATGGGGAGGGGGTGGCTGACCTCTGAACGCTCTGTTGGTAGGGTTGATATAGTATATGGACTGAGATTTATTCACCATATTGGTTGTGAATTGGCGCTGCACTTTTTCTTTTTACATAAGTTTTAAGTTCTGGGTATGCTAATGTGAAAGCCTCTACTAATTTTAGTTATTTTCACAGCTCAAAGTTATTACTTTTGTTGGTGCTATATAAATACTGGAAGAATAATCGTATGATCAACCTTTTTTCACGATGACCATGACTGCACACAGACACTCCCACTTGCAAAGAACAGGAAATGGACAGTAAATAGTATTGTCGCTTGCAGGATTGAAGGGAGTTCTGCCATGGGATCTCATGAGGGCGACCCCCGGCTCCTGTAAGGTGGTCTCTCTGCTATTCCCAATTTTAGCCTGGTTGGTAAACCTTTTTTTAGGATGGGGGGGGGAGGATGCAAATGGAGTCACAATAGGAAGGGATATTTAGAGACTGGAGGTCAGTGTGGGACTTGCTTGCTTCTGTTTTCTGGAGTGAGTTCTGAAGGAGAGAAGGCATGCCAGGGACCTACTGTCTGGCTTCTCACCAAGAAGAGTTGGCAGAAGTAGTTTACCTTCAGGCTCCCTGGCTCAAGACACCTGGGTGCAAGGAGCCTACACTAGTCAATTGTTCCATATGGTCATGGAACCTCAGTTTTGGGGCTGCCAGTCATTTATTTTCAGTACTGGGATCTCAGTGATGACACCTCCTGGGTCCTTTTACCCAGGGGTACCAAGACCTAGGGAGAACAAGCCAAAGTGCTTCTCCTCACCACCTGCTATATGTAGCAGTTACCTGGCCAAAAATAAGTCTCACCCGGACTACTAGACATCTCACTTACCCAGGTCTATGTCCTGCTTCTCAAACAAACAATTTCAGCCTCTGACTCTTGGGCTGAGGCAGTTCCTGTCTCTGTAGACAGATCTGTAATGCAGTTGGCTCTGGTCCAGCTTAAATGCCTCCTTCTCCTGGACCACAGCTAGGCTGTAGTGCTTCACAAAGGTTAACTTTGGCTGAAAAGTTTTATCTGTGGTGGCCACCTAATGAGACCTGGTAAATCTTTCATGTGTTGTCATGGAGCATAGTGGAAAACCAAACTACTTTAACTGGTGTAGTCGCCATGATGGCACAGGGCTTTTCTAGCCCCATGTTGTTGTGATTACTTTTTCTTGTTTATGCACAGGAGGCTCTCTGGTGTTCAATTTTGTCCCACAGTTGGTCTCATTTGTGTGCTGTCATAGTGACAATGTGGAAAGATTGGTCTTTTTGGATTTTTAGGTTTTGAAAGCATGTGGAAGTGTTAAAATCCTAACTCGTGGATGGAGGAATCTGCACTCCCCAGTTATGGTATTCAGACGCACATCACCCATGGTTGCCCGAATAGCTGCCAAAGCAACCTTTAATGAATACCTGATCAGTAAATAAATCTGTCTGGGTGCAGTCATTGTTTGACCCCCCCCCCCCTGTTTTAGTTTATTTTATGTCCTAGTACCTTTTTTGAATTGGAAATGGACTTTTATTGAGCTGGTGCTGTCGGGGCCATCCATGGCTCAAATTTTCACGTGGTTCCTCAATTGTCAAGCCATGTATAAGCCACCTTAACCAGTTGTCGACTGGGCCATAGCCGAATGACTGTTGCAGCGCGATCGGGTAACTCTGGGAGGGTGTAATGACATCCTCCCATAATCGCGCCCGGGAATGTCCTCCGGACCCGGCGCATCATGGAACAGGGTAAAGGGCCAATGACGGTGGCCATTTCCCATGTGATCGCCCTGTCCAAAGGCAGAACAATCATTTGTCAACAGATGGGAGCATGTCCAGGTCAGCTCCTCCCCTCTCCTCTCTCCTCCCCTCTCCTCTCCCCTCGTACGTTGGGGTGTTTGCGTTACAAAATGGGGTAATTTTTTTGGGCATTTCCATTGTCCTGGTGCTTCAGGGCCTTTAAGTGTAAGAGGTAGTCAAGAAATTGTGTAATTTATGTCCCTAGAATGCCTGATGGCGCTCTCCCTGCATGTTGGGCCTCTGTATGTGGCTAGGCTGTGTAAAAGTCTTGCACATGTGGTATCGCCATACTCAAAAGTAGTAGAAGGTAATTTGTGGTATGCATATTCTGTGTGTGAGAAACAACCTGTTAATATGACCATTATGTGGACTAAATCCAAGATACTCCCCTTGTGTTCCCATCCAATCCCTGATCAGGCCGATCCCACAGTTCCCTTACAGTGGGTTTCACAAATTAAGTACCTGGGGCTTCAGATTACTAACTCAGTGACAGACTTCATTAGCCTTAATATTTCCCCGCTACTCGTTATATCTAAGAAGTTCCAGGCTTGGAAGAACCTCCCCTTGTCCCTCATAGGGAAGATCAATCTGATAAAAATGAAAATCTTGCCGCTATTGCTGTATAGCCTTAGGAACTCTCTGGTATGGATTCTCAAGTCCCTTTTCAAATCCACTGATACCATGATTTTCCTCCTTTTTGTGGCAGGGAGGCGTTCCTCGCCTTAAAGCGGAGGTGCCGTGGAAAAAAAAAATATATATATTAAAAGCCAGCAGCTGCAAATACAGCAGCTGCTGACTTTTAATATATGGACACTTACCTGTCCTGGAGTCTACACCCCCCTCCCCCCTGAAAGGTGTCAATTGTGACAGCGGAGGGGGGGGAGGGTTCCGATCAGCGGAAGTTCCACTTTAGGGTGGAGCTCCGCTTTAAATTGGCAATATTACTGCAGCCGTGGGGGGGAGGGGGGAGACTTGTGGTTCCTAACTTCCACAAATCTTTTCTGGCTGGACAGTTGACGGTGGCCCACCGCTGGTTGACTGACTGCTCCTCCGGATGATGCCCGTGTCCCTGGAGGCTGCTTGTGTGGGCTCTGAGGCACGGTCTCATTTGGTCTACAGAGGTCTGAGAGCTCCCTATCCCCTGACATCCTCCATGCGCTCAGTGATGAGAGCCTGGGCTATGGTCCAGGGATTGCGGTCGCCTAGCTCCTCTAGATTGTCACCTAATACCCCACGTGTGGAGGAATCCCAATTTACCACTTTTTTTTTTTTTTTAATTGCCCTGACCCGGTGGTATGGACTAAGTATGGAATTAAGCTCATAGTCCATATTGTATCCAATGGTACCCTATTACACTTTGATGAATTGAAACTGAAGTGTGATTTGCCTAATTCCCACTTCTTCAGGTATCTTCAACTGAGGCATGCCTTTTTCTCGGTTTGGTAGAGAGCCTCTTGACCTTGAGCCCAGTGATCTTAAGCTACTGACACGCAGTGAATCACTGTCTAAACCAGTCTCTAGTCTGTTCCCAGAGACGACTCTCCTGCTGGGACCTTGTAGGAGAACTTGGGAGACTGTGTCCCTGGGGTTGGACAGGGATGATTGGCATGATATGTGGGGGACTGCTTTTCAATATCTAGTTTCAAGTAGAGATTGATGCACTACAAGTTTTTGCATAGTTTCTCACCCCGGCAAGATTGGCAAGGATATTTTGGAATCGGCATTCTCTATGCTGGAGATGTGCTGCACCCTTAGCTAACTTTATGCATATCTTCTGGGAGTGCCATCAGATTAAACGCTACTGGCAGGCCATAGTTGCCTGTATTAGGTCGGTCACCTCCATCTCTATCTTCGTGTCTGAGGTTTGTCTATTGCATCTGGTGGAACCCCTAGCCACTACCAGGGCTATACGGACTCTACTTACGCTATTGTTAGGATGATGCGCTTTTTAGCATAATATACCATGGAAGAGTTCTGTGACTCTGTAGAAACTTGGAAAGTGTTGGTCAACGAGGCCCTACCCTTTTATAAGGACACTTATTTGAGCAGAGGGGCGCTGACTAAGTTTGAAAAGGTTTGGGGGGGGGGGGGGGGGGTTGGTTCTGACTATTGCTCAGTATCTGCGGAGGTCTCTGGTGGCGGGACGCCTAGGACATCATGAAATCTCTCCAACGGGTCCCAGATCCAACAAGCGTTTTTGTGACCCTCCTGAATAAGGGTAGTCGCTGGCTTTCTGGTAACCCTCCTTGTCTGTGTGGTGACGGGTTTCACGTGGTCAAGTTTTTTTTTTTTTTTTTTTTTTTTAGATTTCATGTTCTACACTTCACAAGTGATTTAACTTCATTAGGAGAAAGCCTTGTGAAATCGCCAATGAACTTTTGCATACGTGTACATTTGTTTTCATAAATTGTGCACTCTATATAATAGATTTGTATTTGTTTATTGCACTTTACTTTTGGTATACACATTTGTATCATTTAACTTTTTTTTTTTTTTTTTTTTTTTTTTTATATTGCGTAATTTTGTTTTTGTGCCCAATATCTGGGTTATAGTGCTTGGCTGCTAGTTTGTTGCTTACTCCTACTTATTTTCTATTCTCGAATATAGACTTATGTCCGTTATTTTTAGAAGCCATTGGCAACTTTATTTTTTTTCCCCTGCTGGAAACGTGCTCAAACTCTACAAACATAGCATTTTATGATCTTCAGCATCTAGGAGCAGAGGAAAAAAATAGAATAGCCTAAAGTAGTGTGCGTAAACACATAGAATAAAGCCTTGTACACACGGTCGGACTTCATCAGACTTTTCCGTGGATTTTTGTCTGAACGGAGTTGGCCGGGCACACCCATAGCATACACACCACTTTTCTGCAAACTTTCCCTAAACTTTTTCCAACATCACATGGTTTTTCTGCTCTTTACCGCCACCCTTTGGTCAACTTCTGCTATTGTTGGTTGATTTTAACATTATTTACTTTTGTCCATCGGACAAAAGTCCGATGGTTTTCTGTACAAACGGTCAGACTTTGCTCCATCAGACTTGTTGGCCAAAAGTTTGTCCGTTTGCAGACCGAACTTTTGTCTGCTGAAAACCCAAAGAGTTTGTCCGATGGAGCGTACACACGGTCAGATTATTTGGCCAACTTGCTCAAAATGAAGTTTATTTGGCAAAAAGTCAGACCGTGTGTACGGGGCTTTACACTACAGGCAGTCCCAGAGTTGCGAACACAATAAGGACTAGGTTTGTTCGTAAGTCGCAAAACTGGATTTGTAAGTAACTTCCGGTCGGAACACTGCATTTGTAAGTGTAACTGCCACCTGTCCATGGATGTGGGATGTTCTGGGTGCTTGTTATGTTATCTGGTTTGTAGGATGTGTCCGGAGGTGCTCGAAACGTATCCAGGACCAGCATGGAGCACAAGTTGCCAGCATTTGAGGCCGTTCGGAAAAAGGAGTCACTTGCAACTCGGACTGCCTGTATTAACTTCTAGGATGGGCATCACTAAATGGCGGGCCACATGCGGCCCGCGGCACTCTGCCATTTGGACCGCTGCGGTACCGCCATGTAGGAGCCTTTTCTTCTGCCGTTGCTCTGTAATCAGAGCCGACAGCGGGAGGCGGAACAATTCTGGGTGGAGGGCGGAGCTGCCCAAGGTTATCAAACAGGCGATTGGCTGCTAGGACTGTCCTTCATCCTAGCAGCCAATCACCTGTTTGTTACCTCAGCCCTCTATCCAGAACTGTCCCGCCTCTCTCCCTGCAACTCCTCTCCTGCCCCTATCCACATGCTGTGCCTCCCTCCCGATCTGCCTGTGTAAGGTAGGACAGTGAGGGGGGTGAAGTTAAGAGCTAACAGAATGTGTGGGGCGGATGCCGAGCCTCGGGATTGCAGTGATGTGGAAGGCCTGAGGACATCTAAGAGGGGGAGCTGAGGACTGGCGTGTGGAGGGGGAGCTGAGGACGCTGATATAAGAATGGGTTAAGATCTGTGCATGTGCATTAGGTGCACACGTCGTGGGTGGATCAGTCTATTTTAATGGGCTGCACTACCCACATGAAAACCGAGAGAAGTCCTTGACCTTTTTTTTTTTTTTTTTTTAAATTGCACCGCACCAAGCCACATTGTGTTGTAGCAACATGTCGTTTGGAGCATGCGAAAATGCATGACAGGGAACCGACATGATATTCGGACCTCTGCTATAAGAAAATTTTACTGACCGGACCTCGGCGAATTGTAATTCAATACCCCTGTTCTAGGAGCTTAAAAAAAATGCTAGTGTGCATGGAGCTTTAAAGTAACTTTAGTCTGAAAATTAAGTTCTAGATCAGGCTGGCCCCTTTTGCAGGTCTAACTATGTAAAGTATTAAAATAAGGGCCCACACATTTCAAAATCCAGTAATGCTCATCCTGTTCTGAACATGCTCAGTTGCTCAAGAAAAGGTTTTTGGAGTTTCTTGGAGCATTTTTCCAGCAGGAATGCTCCTAAACGCTAGTAATGGCGTAAATTTTTTTTCTTGCTGCAAAAATACCAATAAAATGATAATGGTCCTAAAACGCTATTGCCAGCATTTTTCTTTTAAATAAAGCTAGTGTGCATGGAGCCTTTAAAGCGGAATTAAACCAACTTGTCCTTTACATTCAAGGAAGCGGCTTCTGTTTTGAATTGCAACTGTCATTATGTTGCACATGTAATAGGTTATGACACCAGATATTTGATGGTTTGGTTGAGGCCACAAGTGAGTTTTTTTTTTTTTTTATACTGGCTTGTGGTGTTTTTTTGTTTTTTTTTTAAATTGTTAAATCAATTGGGTTTAGTTGCACGTTATGATTTACACCTGTTCAGGGGCTCTGGGCTTCAGCAAAATGGCAGCCTCCAGCAAAAAACAGGAGCAGTGCTGGAGGCAATATGCAACATACACTAATTTTGGTGGCATACTTGATGTGGAATATATATGGCTTGCTAAAAAACATTGTTATGGGTAAAGTTCCGCTTTAAGGCAGGTCAGCCTCTACAACCTCGGTGCCTAAAAGTGAAGAGCAACAGAGTATGTGCAGAGCAGGGTGAGACCATGTATTACTGGATTTTAAACAGTATAGGCACTTAATTTTAATGTTTTACTATACCTGCAAAAGGGCCCAGCTTGAAGTGATATAATCAGGACTTTGATGCAATAAAATCGTACTTTTGCTTCCTTCCCTTTTTTTTATTTATTTTTGGCCACCAGAGGGCGTCCGCTGTGCTCTCAGGAGCGGAGACATGTTTGTTCCTAGTAAGTAGAAACGGCAATATGTCTCCTTCAGTCCTATCCCCATACAGTTAGAACACGCATTTAGGATATGGAGATTATATATATATATATATATATATAATTTTCTCTAAACTGATGGATTTTTTTTTTTTTTTTTGGGGTGGCATATTTATTATAGCAAAATAAAAATATTTCTCTTATCATCCATGGACCGACACAGCGGCTCTTAATCACTGACCGTGTGGGTATATGTCCCTGCTTGCAGGAGAAGACCTAGGCAGAATGTTAAATGTTAAAACATTCTAGAACAAACCATAGCTGAACAGCCCCGGTCCCACCGGACATTACCCCTCTCACCTGCAGCTAGCAGACCTCATTTTTTTTTTTTTCTGCCTAGCAGAAGTGGCTCTCTCAGGAGCCAGTCTCCTGGAAGATTTTACTTTTTGAATTTTATTCCTTTGGGAATTTTTATTTTATTTGACACCTTCAATCAACTGTCGGCTGGGCAACAGGTTGGGTACACTAGTATCCTCGTAGTCTTCCCTGTCCGACCATCGAGCGTGCTGATCCTCGCCTTGTGTGCATGAGACTCAGTTCACGACATACCCCATGGCTCCAGGGGTGGCCGGGTTGCTTTCATGCTCCCGTGGTCCTCTCAAGATTGAACAGTACCTGCTGTATCTTTTGCGGTTGACCGGGCCGACAGCTACGCAGTACGACTCTGTGATAGGTCTGTCTGAAACAAGCCAGTGAGTCCCTCTATTGGCACCGAGGGTGTTCTCCAAGGTGCTTGCGGGATGGGGAAGTAGTCTCTCCTGCTGCAAGGTGAGTACATGCTGGGTGTGTTTGTGTGTGGGGGGGGGGGTTCTCCCTGTCTCCCCCCTGTTATGCTGCTCTCTGCACCCTGTTCTGCTGCTGCGCTGTGTTGGGATGCTTGGGGGGTCACTCTGCCCCGGGGGGGGGGCGCTCCATGTCAATGTGTTTTGGAAAGATTTCTGGGGGAATGTGTGCTGTTTTTTCGTGCGTCATTGGCGCAGGGTTTTAAATTTAAAGTGTGCCATCGGCGGCCATTTTGCCGCAGCTCAAATCAGTTATACAGGCGCCCGGCAACCATTTTCTTGTAGCCGCGGCGCTTTCAGTTTAGTTTTCGGCCTCTAGCGACGCTGCTCAACGTCCGAACTCCACATCTCGTCACAGATTTTTCACTCTCCTCAGGCTCGCGCTACAGCGCGGCTCATACAGCGGTCCCTAGGGTGGTGAGTACTCCGGGTATCCCCTCCTCAGCCCCAGCATAGCCCAGTGGGTGGGCTGTATTATTCACTGTAATGGTAAATAAGGTCTCAGAGGGTGGCAACATGGAGTCTGGTTCACCTGTTTTCTTCACACTTGTGAGACAACTGGCAGTGCTCCTGCGGTCCTTATGGACAAGTTGTCGGCAGTCCTGGAATCATTCTGACCAGGAGGGAAGCAGTGTGTGAGCGCAAGGGAGCAAATAAGCCCCTCTCCCCACTTAAAAAAAAAGGGGGGGTGTGCGCTGATTCAGATATGGGCCTAGCCACTACCGCTCAGGACCCTAGCTCTGTATATATTTGATGGTTTTAAACAGGACATTCCTTGCAAGGAAAACTCCAGTTCTGTGTCAGTAAATGACAGGGTGCTTGTTGGTGAACTGCTGTGTGGGATTGCTGCTGTGAGGGACATTTGCAAGCTAAATGCTGCGGATGCAGAACCTCAGGCGGACAGTCTCCTCTGGTTCCTTAGCGCCGGGCCTTCTAAAAATGTTTTTTTTTCCATAGGTACCTTTTCTTTGACCAGCTCATTGATGAGGTCTGGGGAAAAAGCTGCAGAAGACTTTTATGGTCCCATGGCGTTTGCCTATCAGATACCCCTTTGAAGATGCCCTACTTAAAACGTGGGCTTCTCCCCCCAGTGGTCAACCCTCCAGTCACCTGGTTGAACAAGGCCACCACTCTCCCGATGGAGGGGACTCCTGCATTTAAGGACCCCACTGACAGGAGGTCAGAAGTGGTGAGCAGAGCCATGTTTGCCTTGTTGGGGTCCGCCCTACGGCCTGTGTTAGCAGCGACCCTTGTGTCTCAGACACTTAAGGGTTGGGCAAAAAATTTTGCACCAAACTGTACAGGAGCAATAATCTTCCTCCAGACACTATTGCTCTGGCCCACCTAATGGTGCAGGGCGCCACGTTAGACGCAGCCCCTTATATCTTGGGGCCTCTGTCTTGGCGGTGGTATTGCATTGTCTGATCTGGTTGAAATGCTGGTCTGCTGACCTAGCTTCTAAAAAAGCCTCTGACGGATCTAACATTTAAAGGTGGTAGGATTTTCGGTGCTGCGCTGGATGACATCAAGGATGTCACGGGAGGTAAAAGCACTCTTCTTCCTCAGGCTAGCAAGGGTAAGGAGGCCGCTGTAAGCAGGGTCCTTCCTTTCCAGCAAAATTTTTTTTTCGTCCGTCAACGGGGAGGCCCTCCCAGACTGACAGCGGTGCGGCTGGTGGACACAAGCGCCCCTGGGTGCGTAAGCCGAACAAGCCCGGCTCCCCTAGCCCGCCTCTGCGTGAAGTCTTGCCCCCATCCGACTCTGGGGTAGGAGGGATGACTTTGCAGGTTCACGGATCAGTGGACCTCCCGGATCTTCTACCGGTGGGTGGGCGAGGTGATCACCTCAGGTTACAGGATAGGTTTCCGTTCCTGGTCCCAGACAGATTCTTCCCTCGCATCTTCCTCTCCTTCCTGCCTGTCGGGCAGCCCTATGGGGCCTATTCAGGACTGGAGTGATTGTGCCGGTTCCGTCACAGGAGAGGTTTCAGGGATTCTACTCGAATTCGTTTGTTGTCCCAAAAAAAAGGATGGGGTTCGGCCTATCTTGGACCTCCAGGTCCTGAATGCCTTTGTGAAGGTGCAAAAGTTCTACATGGAATCCATTCGCATCTGTACACTCCGTCAATGGGATTTTCTGGCGACCTTGGACATCAAGGACGCCTACTAGCATGTTCCGATCTGCGCAAGTCACCAGAAGTTTCTGCGCTTGCGATCGGCAAAGTCCACTATCAATTTGTGGCTCTTCCTTTTGGCCTAGCCTCGGCACCGAGGGTGTTCACCAAGGTGCTTGTGCCGGTTCTAGCTTGCTGAGACAGCAAGGCATTGCGGTCAGGGGCTATCTCTATCTTCTCAGAGCAGGAAATGGCTCAGAATTAGACAGTGTGACTATCGTCAGTCAGACCTTCAGGGACTTCGGGTGGCTCCTAAACATTCAGGAGTCGGTCCTGGTCCCGACTCAAGGTCTGGAGTATCTCGAGTCTGATTCTGGACTCCTTGGAGGCAAAGGTATTCCTACCTCCAGGGAAGCTACTGACACTTCAGTCTGCAGTGCGGGTGCTGACATCCCAAAAAATGGTCGTCAATCCGTTTTTGCATGAGTCCTGGGACTCATGGTGACCTCTTTCGAGGCCATTCCGTATGCCCAATCGCACACCAGGGCATTGCATAAGGAGATCTTGTTCCCTTGGGACAAATCCCCGTTGTCTTAGGGATGCCCTGACCAGGTGAATCACCTGGATCGGAAAATCCAAACATGGTGGTTTGGGTCCCCGGCTCTTTGGTCCGGGAAGTCGTTCCTCCCCGTCCAATGGACGGTGTTCTCTACGGACGCCAGCCTGAAGGGCTGGGGTGTAGTCTGGGGAGTCCTGTTGGCCCAAGGGCTTGGACTCCGGATGAAGCCAGTTTAACGATCAATGTTCTGGAAATAAGGGCCATCAGACTGTGGCTCTCCTCGTGGTCTGAGAGATTGCAGGATTGCCCATTAGGATCCAGTCGGACAAAGTCACAGCGGTGGCGTATGTCGACCATAAAGGGGGGACTCGGAGCTCAGGGGCAGGAAGTTCCTGTCCTTGCGGTTAGTGAACCGGACTGGCATGCAGAACCTCACAGGTTCGAATCCACATGGAGCAACCGCTAAATAACATTTACTGCGGCTTCCGGGGTCCCCCATACCCTGAAGTGGGCTAAAAGAAGCATGCCGGCTCTGTCGGCCATTTACATTCCGGGCATAGAGCGGACTATTTGCGTCGCCAGACGTTGGACCAGGGAGAGTGGTCCTTGCACCCGGAGGTATTTCAACTCCTTTGCCACACGGAATACGTTTATCCTCCGCTGCAGTTGCTCCCTCGCCTGCTGCGCAGGCTGGTGACCGAGGGAATTCCGGTGATCCTCATTGCTCCGGATTGGCCTCGGCTTCACTGGTACGCCGATCTGGTACGTCTCGTCGCGGCCGTTCCCTGGCGGTTGCCAGTAAGGGAGGACTTTCTGTCTCAAAGTCCTATATTTCATCCTGCCTTTACAGTCTCTGGCCTTAACGGCATGGCTGTTGAAAGCCAGGTGTTGAGAGACCGAGGTCTCTTGGACTCGGTCATTTCGTCCATATTAAGGGCATGGAAGTCTTCCTCCAGAATGATCTATCTCCATACCTGGAAAGCTTACATTGCCATGTGCGAAGAGCTGGACTGACGTCCTCGGACGTATCTGTCCCTAGAATCCTGCGTTTTCTGCTGCATGGCGTGGCCCAAAGGCTCGCTTTGAGTATCATTAAGGGTCGGATTTCGGCCTTGGCCGTCTTTCGGCTACCACTAGCGGGTCATTCCTTGGTTAGCACCCTTGTGCAGGGGGTTCGCCATGTGCTCCCTCCTGTCAAGTCTCCTCTCCCCCCCCGTGGGATCGGAATTGGTACTCTCGGTTCTCCAGGAACCTCCTTTTGAGAATATCAGGGATATTCCCCTCTTGACTTTGTCTCGGAAGGTGGCCCTTTTTAGTGGCAATCACTTCGGTTAGACGAGTGTCTGAGTTGGCGACCTTGTACTGCAAGTCGCCATATTTAGTCATCCATAAGGATAAGGCGGTGTTGCATCTGCGACTTTCTCTTTTTTTAAGGGTGATCTCGACCTTTCACCTAAATGAGGACATTGTCCTCCCGTCCTTGTGTCCTCACCCATTACATCCCAGAGTGTGCGCGGCACACCTTGAATGTGGTACGAGCCTGGCGGGTGTGCCTGTCTGCTACTGCTTCTATTCGGAAGTCTGACTCTCTGACTCTCTGGGCAGAAACGGGGCCAAGCGGCTTCGTCTGCCACCCTTTTCTAGGTGGATCGGACAAACCGTCTTTCAAGCCTATGCTCACATGGGGCGGGCTCCTCCCTTTCCGGTTACGGCGCATTCCACCAGGGCAATTGGTGCTTCCTGGGTTTTCCGACATCAAGCGTCGGTTGCACAAGTGTGCAAGGCAGCGACCTGGTCTGTTCATACCTTTCTAAGTTTTATAGGGTTGTTGTGGCTGCATCTCCGGATGCTTCCTTCGGCCGCAAGGTGTTGCAGGCTGCTGTTTAAAGTGGCAACTCCTCCGTTGAGCTCTGCCTTGTTTGGAGTGAAGTTTTTTTTTTTTTTTTTTGGTTTTTCCATTTATACTGCTCCCATCCCTCTTGACACTGCTTTGGGACGTCCCACACGTTCAGTGATTAAGAGCCACCGTGTCGGTCCATGGATAAGAGAAAATAGGATTTTTGTACTTTCCGTAAAATCCATTTCTCTGACATCCATGGACTGACACGGCACCCACCCTTCCTTTTAAGTTTGTACTGCTTTGTTACGAACTGAGGTCTGCTAGCTGCAGGTGGGAGGGTAATGTCCGGAGGGACTGCCCCCCCCCCCCCCTGGGCGGGGCTGTTGAGCTCTGGTTTGTTCTAGAATGTTTTAACATTCTGCCTAGGTCTTCTCCTGCAAGCAGGGACACATACCCACACGTTCAGTGATTAAGAGCCGCCGTGTCGGTCCATGGTTGTCAGAGAAATGGATTTTACGGTGAGTACAAAAATCCTATTTTTCAAAACTGTCTTTTTTTTGTTTATAGTGCAAAAAATAACCGCAAATGTAATCAAAAATACCACCAAAAGGAAGCTCTATTTGTGAGGAAAGGACGTAAACCTTGTTTGGGTACAGCATTGCATGGCCCCACAATTGTCAAAGCAACAGCGCCTTATTGTAAAGTACTCTGGTCAGGCAGGGGGTAAAATCTTTTGGGGCTGAAGCCGTTAACCACTTAAAAACTAAACCTTTTTACACTTGTTAGTTACAAGATAAAATCAAATTTTTGCTAGAAACTTACTTAGCCCCAACATTATGTAGTAATAATTTTTTTTTTTTTTCTTTTAGCAGAGACCCCAGAGAATAAAATAAAGATCTGTCACTCTTTGTGCCAATGGTCTTTCAAATGCATTTTTTAGGAAAATATACCGTATTTATCGGCGTATAACACGCACCCCAAGTTTAGGAGGGAATTTTAAGGAAAAAAACTTTTAGGAGGGAAATTCAAGGAAAAAAAACATACATTTAAATGCAGCATGCAGCCTTGCCCAGTGTCCATCTGTCCATCTGCAGCCGTGCCCAGTGTCCATCTGCAGCCGTGCCCAGTGTCCATCTGCAGCCGTGCCCAGTGTCCATCTGCAGCCGTGCCCAGTGTCCATCTGCAGCCGTGCCCAGTGTCCATCTGCAGCCGTGCCCAGTGTCCATCTGCAGCCGTGCCCAGTGTCCATCTGCAGCCGTGCCCAGTGTCCATCTGCAGCCTTGCCCAGTGCCTTTGCGATCGTGTCAGTCCCGGCGGTTTTTAAAATTTGGCGCCGATTTCTGTGGAGAGGAGCGAGCGGGGCCGAGTGTACTTCGGCTGGACTCGGCTCCTCTCGCAGTTCCGCCCATCTCCACTGACTGCGCCGCTGACGGAGAAAGCCGAGTGTACTTCGCCTAGACTCGTGTCTGCTCAGTCACAGGCAGGACTGCGAGAGGAGCCGAGACTTGGCGAAGTACACTCGGCTTTCTCCGTCAGCGGCGCAGTCAGAGATGGGCGGGACTGCGAGAGGAGCCGAGTAAAGCCGATTGTACTTCGGCTTCGGCTCCGCTCGCTCCTCTCGCTCGTTTTCAGCAGGGGAATTCGGAGTATCGGCGTATAACACGCACCCACGATTTTCCCCTGATTTTAAGGGGAAAAAAGTGCGTGTTATACGCCGATAAATACGGTACTTCAATGAATTAAACGTAAAGTTGGCCCAATTTTTTTTTGTATAATGTGAAAGATGATGTTGCGCCGAGAATCATAATCTTTATTCGAAGCAAAAAAATTTTGTCCAGAATCGTGCAGCTCTACAATGATTTTGATGTCGACATTTGCAGTACTCAGATTTAACCTTTTTTACTTGAGCCTTTGTTCTGTTCTTTTTGAAGCTAATCTAGATTTCGATTAACCACTTAAGCCCCAGACCATTTGGTAGCTAAAGGACCAGAGGTGATTTCAGAATTTTGCACTGCGCGGTTTTAACTGTAAATTGTGCGGACATGCAATGTTGTACCCAAACGAAATTTGCGTCCTTTTCTTCCCACAAATAGAGCTTTCTTTTAATGGTATTTGATTGCCTCTGCCATTTTTTTATTTTTTGCGATATAAACGGAAAGACAGAAAATTTTGAAAAAAAATATTTTCTACTTTTTGTTATAAGAAAAATCGAATAAACTCAATTTTAGTCATACATTTAGGCCAAAATGTATTCAGCCACATGTCTTTAGTAAAAAAATGTCAATAAGCATATATTTATTGGTTTGCGCAAAAGTTATAGCGTTTACAAACTAGGGTACATTTTCTGGAATTTACACAGCTTTAAATTTGACTGCCTATCTCATTTCTTGAGGTGATAAAATGGCAGGGCAGTACAAACCCCCCCCAAATGACCCCATTTTGGAAAGTAGACACCCCAAGGAAATTGCTGAGGCATGTTGAGCCCATTGAATATTTTTTTTTTTTTTGTCTCAAGTGATTGAATAATGACACAAAAAAATAAAAAAATTACAAAAAGTTGTCACTAAATGATATATTGCTCAAACATACCATGGTTATATGTGGAATTGCACCCCAAAATACATTTGGCTGCTTCTCCTGAGTACGGGGATACCACATGTGTGGGACTTTTTGAGAGCCTAGCCGCGTACGGGCCTCCAAAAACCAAGCACCGCCGTCAGGATTTCTAAGGGCACAAATTTTTGATTAGATACGGCGCCAACAACTGGTCGTTGAGGTCCACCCCTCCCATATTTTTGTTATATTCGTGGACACCGAGGGGTTTCTCCAACACCAGTCGCTGTAGGAATTTGGACTGTCGTGTCTGCATGAAGGGAGGTAAGAAGGAAAACATTCTTATTGTCCCTCCACTTCATAGCGAGCAAGTTATTACACTTTACGCAGGCTCTCTCCCCCAGCCTAAGACGGGCATCTACAAGCCGCTGGGGAAAGCCCCGGCGATTAGGTCGCACGGTGCCACATGCTCCAATATGATGTTCAAACAAGTAACTAAACAGTGGCATGCTCGTGTAATAATTGTCCACATACAAGTGGTACCCCTTTCCGAATAAGGGTGACCCCATTTCCACACTATCTTGCCAGCGCTCCCTATGTAATCCGGGCAGTTGACCGGCTCAACCTGACTATCTTTTCCCTCATAAACCATAAAGCTCCATACATAGCCTGTTGCCCTGTCACAGAACTTATAGAGCTTGACCCCGTATCTGGCACGCTTGCTGGGAAGGTGCTGCTTGAAAGCCAAGCAGCCATAAAATATAATCAGGGACTCATCAACGCAGACCACTTGATCGGGAGTAAACAAGGCTGCAAAACGTTCGTTGAAGTGGTTTATGAGGGGCCGAATTTTATAGAGCCGGTCGTATTCAGGGTCCCCACGTGGACGACAAAGTTCATTGTCGTTGAAGTGCATGAACCGCAAAATCTGCTCGTATCGTTTCCTGGGCATGGAGGCAGAGAACACGGGCATGTGGTCAATTGGGTGCGTGGACCAATAAGCACGCAATGACGGGAATTTGTGTGCCCATGTTGAGGGAAAGGCCTAGAAAGGTCTTAAATTCGGAAACCGTAATTGGTTTCCAATCTTTGGCAATGGAAGGCAACTGGGGATTAGCGGCGATGAATTGAGCAGCATATAAATTACTCTGGTCCACAATAGATCTATAGAGATCTTCCGTGAAAAACAGCGAATAATCAATTGGCATAAAATCAGCTGTATCCACCTGAATACCGGGTTGGGCAGTGAATGGGGGAAGTACGGGTTCTGCAGAGGTGGTGGGGACCCAATTAGGATAGGCGAATTCTGCAGGAAGAGCACTATGGGTACGACGGGCCTGCCTTTGTCTTATTGGTGGCAGCGGGACACTACTTGTGCTTGCCACCTCGCCAGCTTGAACTGCACTTATGGGACTCGCCACGTCACCACATGATACTGCAGTGCTGGATGTACGCCCAGGCTGTACTAGGCCGCTGGTGCTTGCAAATTCACCAGAAGGAATAGGGGGCACTAGTACTACTCTGCTCCATGATACGAGAGCCCTGCGGTTCTTGCTCCTCAACAACCTCAGAAGATCGGGATTGGGTACGCCTGACCTTAGCAGGGACCTCAACTTCGTCGTCAGAGCTAGCTGACGTGGGGCCGCTGATGTCACTGTCTTCTACGGGAAGATATTCTGAGCATGAATCTGACAGATGCGTGACCTCCTCTTCACTATCTGTCATGCTCAGAATCTCGTAGGCCTCTTTACTAGTGTACCTTCGACTTGCCATTTTGGGCTCTAAATTTAGGGGTACACTAGTAAGATTCACAGGAAAAAAAGCACCTGACTGTCAGCAAATATATCAAACGCTACAAAAAAAACTGTTAGCGATCGCAGGGATCAGGCCTGTCTCTGCGAACGCTGCAGTTATGTGTTTTGTGTTTGGTAAGTGACATCGATCGATACTGCACTTGGGTGGGCTGGGCGGAGGGGCTAAACGCAGGTGCTAGCAGGTATCTGGGCTGATCCCGCTAACACTGTTTTTGGGAACCCTAAACCGCTGGGGACGCTAGTATAGATCTGATCAGATACTATACCACTAAGGGAGGTGTATGCTTTGCGCGTGGGTGTTAGCGTTACTGGCACTAACCTAACGCTGCCTGGGGCGACGCAGACCCTCTCTGGCGCTAAAACCTAATTGATCTCACCCGCCGGGCGATCAGGGGGGTTAAACCTTTATTGGGTTATATACGGCGGGTGCCCTGAGGCTATAAAAAGCAAACTAACCAACCAGCGTCACCCATAACCTTTATATGGTGATCACTGGTGAAAGGGTTAACTAGGGGCAATCAGGGGGTTAAAACCTTTATTAGGTTAAATATGGGGGTACCCGACGCTATATAACCTAAATAACTAACTGGGTAACCAGTGTCACCAGTGACGCTTATACGGTGATCACTGGTGAAAGGGTTAACTCTAGGGGCAATCAGGGGGTTAAAATAATATATGGGGGTACCTGACGCTATAAAAACCTGCAGCGAAACTAAAAATATATAACTGGCTATCTAGGGCACCACCGGCACTAAATACAGCGATCGAAAATACGATCGCTTAGTGACGCTGGCGTTGGGGGATGAAAGGGTTACCTGGGGGGCGATCAAGGGGTTAAACCTTTATTAGGGGGGGGGGTTAGGGGGCTACCCTGGACCTAAAGGGGCCTAAACCTAACTGCCCTGCAACTTTTTACTGTCACAGATGACACTAAATGCAGTGATCAGTAAAATAAATGATCACTGCAATCAGTGACACTGATTGGGGGGTGAAATATGTGCCTATGTGTACCTAAGTGTCAGTGGAATGTTGGTGCACTAACCTGCTTCTTCTCTCCTCGGCGCTGCGGACGAAAAGACCGCCGCGAGGAGAGATGACATCACTTCCTCCTGCTTCCTCTGCCTGTGTTTACATTACACGGGCAGAGGGAGCATTTTCATTCGCCGGGAGCGATCGCAAGGGGGTGGCCGGAATCTAATGGCCGTCCCCTCATCTCGGATCGCTCCCCAACGATAAACGGCCGCTCACTGTATAGGAGGGGGGTCCGATCGGACCCCCCAACTGTACAAAGGCGATCACGTACAGTGTACGTGATTGTGCCTGTCGGTGCCATTCTGCCGACGTACATATACATTGAGCATTAGTATGCAGCACACATTGCATGGAAAAGCCTAGATGACTATCACTAGTTGACAGTAATTGGGATCTTTTTAAATCTGATGTCTGGTAAATCTAAAAGTTGTCAGCTATAATGGAATAGGTCTTTGCCTTTTTTGCTCTTTATCTTATGTTTTTGGCTGTCCATACTGTGTCTGTCTGGTTAAATCAAGTGACCATGGCCTGCAAGCAATGTCTGGTGTTCTGATTTAAACAGTTTAAATCCACTATATGGCCAGAAGAATGTGGGCATCCCTTGCAAATGTAGGTATTTTTCAGTCACCCCATCAACAGGTGCATAAATTTGAGGACATGGCTATGCAGTCTACAATGAGAAATGAGGACGTACGAGCAATGAAGTGGGAGGTCTGTGCTCTTGTGCCTGTGCACAAGGGGTTATGGAGATGAAGAGGTCTGTGTTCAGGGTTCACGCCACATACCTAGGAGTTCAGAGCTGTGTTTGCATGTCTGAGGAAGGTAGGATACTAATTTCTGGCACTTCCACTTATTTCTGTACTTGCCGCTTGTTTAACCACTTTCTTACCGCCCTATAGCTGAAAGATGGCTACAGCACGACTGTTCTGGGAGGGCATCCATGGACCCTGGGTGGTGGTTCCAGCACACTCTGAGTGTTGTCCTTCAGATAGTTCATCACAGATCGTAGTAAAGGGCCAATCACAGCTCACTAAACAGGCTTTCCGGTCATCAGGTCTCCTCGTGCTGTTACAGCATGTGAGGTAAGTACTGCCAATAACTGGCAATCCTGAACAGGGGACATGTACACAGATAATCAGGGCACTGATTATCTGTGTGCCACCTCATCAGTCAAGGTGAATTACTTTACTTTTTCCATACATCATGGGACACAGTCAGGCTAATCATTACTTGCTGGGTTATTTTCCATCAGGTGAATAGACACTGATGAATCAAAGTCTTTAGACAGGAAGTGCCCCTCCCATATAGAAAGCACATCAGTTTTTTCTCACTGTCTACAAGGTGGATGGCATGTTTGTGGGAATAGAGACCTGGAGCTCAGAGCTCAAACTGTTCCAAAAATGAATCAAGGGATTGACCGATTTGACACAGGCTTTTTATGCTTAGATAAATGGTCCCCGACCTTCGCAAAGAAGATTCGAGATCCAGCGAGGTTTTGCCTTTAAGTGACCTTTGGGCTCTGGACACTGCGGAGTGGAAATCCTGGACACTACAGCGCTAAGACATTTCCTGCAGGGTGCTATACAGGTCCAAGGGAGTGGACCCTAAACAGGAAAAGGGTACCCAGTCCTTGAAGGTCCTCAAGTGACGGGAACCCACCGTGAAGGGTGAAGATTGGGCCCTTAGTTTTTAAGTGGCCCTGCGCCTGGATGGGTAAGTGAAACCCCTTTTTATATATTGTGGGGTGTCCAAGTTATTATTCCAATCAGTCAAGCTAGCTAAGGACTGGACACATGTGTGCGGTGACCATACGGGGGGCTTTTGGGCTAGCTATGGGTGTTTGCAAAGTGTACCTTTTTTGCTTGTATGGCTGTTTTTTACCTGTGTGGTGCACAACCCTGCGCCATTTTGCCTTGGCTTTACCAGGGCGCATATGCATCCGCTAAAGACTTGACAGTTTATTTTGTTTAACAACTAAGGGCTCATGTGCATTCATAAGAGTGCTGCTATACTCGGATGTCCGGCAGCTATGGCGCACGAACGTTCGCAGCAGTGCCGTTATACTAATTTGTGTTTGAACAGGGCGCACGTGCGTTCGCAAAGACGCCGTTTTTGGCTCACCAGTTTCCTGGCAGCCATGGCGCACGTGGCTTTTGCGTAGTGGCTTAATTTGGCACACAGATATGCCATACGCAAATGCGCCCACACCCTTTCGCCGGGACCACGCATGTACGCACAAACTTTCTGGCGCACAGCCAGCTAATTTAAGCTGTGTATACCAAGCATGCAGTGCTTCCAGAAGACAGCTGTGGGACACGGAGCAGGCTCTAAACCAAACACTTGCAGCGGTTAATTTCTCATTACCCGGGTCACGTGAGTCACCAAGTGTAGCTTGGCAGACTATGGTGCTTAGTTGGATTGCTGCATAGGGGCTTGGAGAGCCCTATTAAAGGGTCTCCCTTCTGAGGTGTGGTAAATCTACACCCAGGTACTTTTTGTGGCTATTAAATGTCTTCAAAAAAGATGAGTGGGACAAACACTACAGGGAAGGGCACACTTATGTCATCGGTAGTTCCTGATGAACCTAGCGTACCCCTAGTGTTGTATGCCCTAAAATACCAGAGGCTTACAGGCAATCTGAGCCACTGCGCCCATCTTGGGTTGTGCCTACAGTCACGTGGCTGCCTCACCCTTTACACTAAGGATGAACTGTCCTCAGCCCTAGCTAGCTTGGAGCCCAGGGTTGCTGGCATGATTGTCTCCATCCCACAGGGGGGCAAGAAGCGTGACAGATTCCCCTCCCTGGTGTCTCCTAGTTTGGAGAAGGAATGGTTTGAGAATGGGGTCTGACTCCGCGCAATCTGGACAAGATATCCAGTCCTCAGGTTTTTAACCGGTATCTGCCTCTCAATCATAGAGGTTCTTGATCCTGACCCTTACTGAAATGGTTCGCTCTGCCTTTAAGTTGCCTCTTACTGAGGTCACTAAGCCTCCCTGGTCCTCTTTGGGATCCCTCAGGCCTCTTCAGGCCACACGGGCTTTCCCCCTACACCCCCTGTTGGGGCGGTGTATGCTGATTGGGAAAATACTGACAGGATTTTGTTCCTCATAAGAGGTTTTGCCTTTTTTATATCCCATGGATGAAAAGTTCACTAAGAAATGGAGCATGCCGACCATAGATGCAGCAGTCTCTTCCTTAAACAAGAAATTAACTTGTCAGGTGGATAATGCACAGGGCTTGAAACACCCTGTTAAGAAATTGGAGTCATTAAACTTCTTTTCTCTTATCGTCCATGGACTGACATGCTGTCATGCTGATTACGTGTGGGTATATGTCCCTGCTTGCAGGAGAAGACCTAGGCAGAATGTTGGATGTTAAAACATTCTAGAACAGTGATGGCGAACCTTTTTGAGCCCGAGTGCCCAAACAGCGCCACAAAACCAACTTATTTATTTCAAAGTGCCGACATGAAATTAAACCTACCAGTGGCTCTGTACAGAGGAAGGGACTGATCATCCCTCTGAATGATTCCTAAGGGACCAAAAAACATACAATTCTGCCCAGAAAATCAATTTTGTGCTTTTTCAAAGGAGTGTTACGCTCAGAATCCTGGGATCAGGGATGGATGCATGTGCTCAGAATACTGGGATCAGAGATAGATGCATGTGCTCAGAATTCTGGGATCAGGGATGGATGAATGTGCTCAGAATTCTGGGATCAGAGATGGATGCATGTGCTCAGAATTCTGGGATCAGGGGTGGAGGCATGTACTGGGATCAGGGGTGGAGGCATGTACTGGGATCAGGGGTGGAGGCATGTACTGGGATCAGGGGTGGAGGCATGTACTGGGATCAGGGGTGGAGGCATAGGATCAGTGGGATGATGTGAAGGCCCTTCCAAAAGCAGTATCCTCTGCCCCTTCACATCCCCCCCCCCCCCCCACATACACAGCAGTGTCCTTGCCGTCCCCTCCTTCCCCCATAGCACTGTCCTACCTGTGTATGTACAAAGTCCTCCACATTGCCATGCTTCAGCGCCGAGCCCCTGCACAGGAAGCTGCTCTCCACGTCCAGGAAGGGAGGAGTCATTCTCCTCCATACACAGCATTACAGGCATCACACGCTGCTTACAGAGCAGACACTCCATGTCCTTTCCAATTGGCTGCCCTCAGTGCATGCAGGGAGGGCTTTACTCGCATCTGCCGCCCCACTGCCCAATCGCACTCATGATAGGAGTCTGCTCCTCCGTGCCTGCACCACCAGTGAAAGTGACTGCCTTGCTGGGGGATTCCCTCTGCTATCCTGGCGGCGTGCTGAGTGCCCACAGAGGGGGCTCGGAGTGCCAGCTGTGGCACGCATGCCATAGGTTCGCCATCACTGTTCTAGACCAAACCAGAGCTGAACAGCCCCGCCCAGGGGGGTGGTCCCTCCGGACATTACCCTCACACCTGCAGCTAGCAGACCCCAGTTTTTTTTTTTCTGTCTTTCAGAAGACGTGGCTCTCTCAGGAGCCAGTCTCCTGTCAGATTTTACTTTTTTTAAATTTTATTCCTTTGGGAATTTTGTTTTATTTTTGAGACCTTCAATCAACTGTCGGCTGGGCAACAGGTTGGGTACACTGGTATCCTTGTAGTCTTCCCTGTCCGACCATCGAGCGTGCTGATCCTCGCCTTGTGTGCGTGAGACTCAGTTCACGACATGCCCCATGACTCCAGGGGTGGCCGGGTTGCTTTTATCCTCCCGCGGTCCTCTCAAGATTGAACAATACCTGACTGTATCTTTTGCGGTGGACCGGGCCGACGGCTACGCAGTACTACTCTGTGATAGGTCTGTTTGAGACAAGTCAGTGGGTCCCTCCAGGGATGGGTAAGTCTCTCCTGCTGCAGGTGAGTACGTACTGGCTGTTTATGTGGGGGGGTTCTCCCTGTCTCCCCCCCTGTTATGCTGCTCTCTGCACCCTGTACTGGTGCTGTGTGGGGGTGCTTGGGGGTCACTCTGGCCTGGCTGGGGGAGCTCATGTCTGTTTTTTTAATGGCACTGGGGCAGTGTTCTGGTGTGTGAGTGACATACTGTGGTGGATAGTGGTTACATGCATGCTTAGCAAAGCTAAGCTTCACAGGTTTAGTTCCCGAGTGGGGCTGTTTCAAACGGCTGCCCCAGCGCTTGCCGTGCCACAGCCAGTGAGGACAGGAGCTCCTGCCTTGTGGTTAGTAAACAACTGCAAAACTTGTGCGCCATTAGCGCTGTGAGGTAATTTTGAAAAAAACTCGCTCGGCGGCCATTTTACCATGGATCGATGGAGCAGTATTGTATGCGGCCATTTTCTTGAAGCCGCAGCGTTTTTGCTTATGGTCTCAGCCTCTATCGGCCACTGCTGCGGCACGAATATCCAATCTCTTCAGTCAGTCTCCTCACTCACCCCAGGCTTCACCCGCACGGCAGCGTGGTTTCATACAGCGGAATGAGCGGCCCTTACAGGGGTTGGTGAGTACTTTGGGTGTCCCCTCCTCAGCATCAGCATAGCCAGTCGGTGGACTGTTAATCACTATGATAGTGTTTTAACAGTCAGAGGGTGGCAGTATGGAGTCTAGTTCACCTGCTTCTCCACACTTGTCTGAGGCAACTGGCAGTGCTCCTGCACCTGCAGTCCCTATGGACCAGTTGTCGGCAGTCCTGGAATCATCCTTGTCAGAATGGAAGCGGTGTGCGAGCGCAAGTGAGCTGTAAAGCGCCCCCTCCCCACACATCCTCCTGTAGGGGAGTGCTCTGTCTTAGATATGGGCCTAACTATGGCTGCTCAGGACACTAGCTCTGAGGATTTTCATGTTTTTTTTAAACAGGATATTCCCTGTGAGGAAGACCCCAGTTCTGAAAAACTGACAGGGTGCGTGTAAGTGAACTCATTGATGCTGTGAGGAACACTCTCAAGCTGAATGTTGAGGCTGAGGAACCTCAGGTAAAAGCTGTCTCCTTTGGTTCTTTTAAAGCCGTTTATTTAAAAGTTTTTTCCATATGTGCCTTTTTTATTTGATACATTCATTGACTAAGTCTGGGGTAAGCCGCAGAGGACTTTGGTGGTCCCGTGGCGCCTAGCCATGAGGTACCCCTTTAAGGAGGACCTGGTTATGAAGGGGCTCTCCCCCCAATGGAAGGGACTCCTGCATTTAAGGATCCCACTGACAGGAGGTCAGAGTGGTAAGTAGAACTATGGTTTACCTTATTGGGGTCTGCCTTGCGCCCTGTAGGGGCGGCGACACTTGTGTCTTAAGACACTCACAGGAAGATTTTGCACCAGACGGTTCAGGAGCATAATCTCCCTCCTGAGACCATTACCCTGGCTCACCAACTGGCGCAGGGTTTAGTCTCGGTGTGCGATGCCACTTTGGATGCGGCCCCTTTAATTTCTGGGGCCTCTATCTGCTGTGGTGCTGTGTCACCTTGGCTGGCTGAAATGCTGGTTGGCCGACCTAGCTTCCAAATAGCTCCTGGCTGACTTGCCCTTTAAGGGCAGTGGACTGTTTGGGGCCGCCCTGGATGCCATTATGGATGTCACAAGGGGTAAGAGCACCTTCCTTCCTCAGTCTGTTACGGACAAGAGCCCCACCGTAGGTCGGGCCCTTCCTTTCCGGCGAAGGAGAATGGGTTTCTTGTCAGTCAGAATCGACGGGTAAGCCCTCCCAGACTGAGAAAAGTGCGGCTGGGGGACATAAGCATCCCTGGGTGCGTAAGCCTACCAAGCAAGCTCCCAAGCCCACCGCCACATGGAGTCTTGTCCCTGCCCGACTCCGGGGTGGGGGGACTTCCTTGCAGGTTCATGGTTCGGTGGACCTCCCGGATCTCCGACCGGTGGGTGTGCGAGGTGGTCACCTCAGGATACAGAATAGAATTCCATTCCTGGCCCCCAGACAGATTCTTTCCCTCAATTCTCCCTCTCCTTCCTGCCCGTCAGGCGGCCCTCTTTGATCAGGTCCGGAGGATTGTGCCGGTTCCGTCACAAGAGGTTGTTCAGGGTTTCTACTCTAATCTGTAGTCCCAAAGGTGGATGGGGTTTGGCCAACCCTGGGCCTCAAAGCCTGTATACTTTTGTGATGGTGTAAAGTTCCGCATGGAATCCATTTGCGTGGTGTTCGCTACACTCCAAGGGGATTTTCTGGCATCCTTGGACATCAAGGCCGCCTACTTGCATGTTCCGATCTGCGCACGTTAACAGTAGTTTTCTGCGCTTGCGATCGGCGAAGACCACTATCAATTGTGGCTCTTCCTTTCGGCCTAGCCTCGGCACCAAAGGTTTTTTACAAAGGTGCTTACTCCGATTCTAGCCTTGCTGAGACAGCGAGGCACTACTATTATGGGCTATCTGGACGATCTTCTAAGAGCAGACAATGGCTCAGAATTAGAACAAGTGTGACTGTCAGTCGGACCCTTAGGGACTTCGGTTGGCGCCCTAACATTCAGAAGTCGGTCCTGGTCCCGGCTTAAAATTTGGAGTATCTCGGTCTGATCCTGGACTCCATGGAGGCGTAGGTATTCCTAACCTTGGAGAAGTTACTGACTTTTCAGTCTGTAGTGCGGGTCCTGACGTCTCGGAAATGGTCGTCAACCCGTTTTTTGCATGAGTCCTGGAACTCATGAGGGCCTCGTTCAAGGCTGTTCCGTATGCCCAAACACACACACACACAGGCATTACAGTAAGAGATCCTGTCCACTTGGGACAAATCCCTGTTGTCTTTGGATCGTCAGATCCAGATGAGTCGCCCACTCAGGGCGTCCCTGGCGTAGTGGTTTGGGTCCCCGGCTCTTCGGTCCGGGAAGTCGTCCCTCCCCATCCAGTGGACGGTGTTCATGACGGACACCAGCCTGACGGGCTGGGGTGGAGTCGGGGGGAGTCCTGTCAGCCCCAGGGCTTTGGACTCTGGACGAAGCCGTTTACCGATCAATGTTCTGGAAATACGAGCAATCCGAATATAACTCCCCACGTGGTCTCTATCGGCCGTCTACGTTCAGCGTAGACAATTGGCAGGCGGACTATCGGAGTCGCCAGACGCTGGACCAGGAGAGTGGTCCTTACACCTGGATATACCAGGTGTGGTACCGGATGTGGACCTGAGGGCCTCTCGACTCAATCGTAAGGTGTCATGGTTTGTGGCCAGGTCCAGGGATCCTTGGGCGGATGCCTCGGATCCGTTGGTGGGCCCCATGGGGTCATGATCACCTGATATCTGCAGCTGCTTCCTCGCCTGCTGCGCAGGGTTGTGGCCAAAGGGATTTCGGTGATCCTCGTGCGCCGGGTGGGTCTCGGCGTCATTGGTACGCTGATCTGGTACGTCTCATCGCGGATGTTCCTTGGCGGTTGCCAATAAGGGAGGACCTTCTATTTCAAGGTCCTATTGTTCATCCTGTTTTACAGTCTCTGACTTAACGACATAGCTATTGGAAGCCAGGTGCTGAGGGTCCGAGGTCTCTCAGATTCGGTCATTTCGACCATGTTCAGGGCACGGAAGTCTTCCGCTTGAAAGATATATATCACCGTACCTGGGAAGCTTGCATCGCTATGTGCAATGAGCTGGACTAGCATCTACGGACGTATTCCGTCCCCAGTATCCTGCGGTCCTTGCAGCGTGGTGTGACCCAAATGCTTGCTTTGAGTCAGTAGGGGTCAGTTTTCGGCCTTGGTCGTCTTCCTTCAGCAACCGCTAGCGGGTCAGCCCTTGGTAGTACCTTTGTGCAGGGGGTTTGCCATGTGCTCCCTCCTGTTGAAAAACCTCCCCTCCCTCCTCGGGATTTGAATTTGGTGCTCTGTTCTCCAGGAACCTCACTTTGAAAATATCAGATTTTCCCCTCTTGACCTTGTCTCAGGAGGTGGCCTTTTTAGTGGCCATTATTTCGGTCAGACGGGTGTCTGAATTGGCGGCCTTGTCCTGCAAGTCGCCCTGTTTGGTCATCGATAAGGCGGTGTTGCGTTCGCGACCTTCCTTTTTGCATAAGGTTGTCTGTTTTCCACCTACATGTGGACATTGTCCTCCCGTCCTTGTGTTCTCGCACATCGCATTCCAGAGGGTTTGCGCTTCACATTTTATGTGGTACGTGATATGACTCACTAGTTTGTCTCGGGTCCGAACAGGGCCGAGCAGGGTCGTCTGCCACTTTTTCTAGATGGATCAGACACTGTTATACAGGCCTATGCCATTAAGGGGGTGGCCCCTCCCTTTCCGGTTACGGCGCATGCCACAGGACAATTGATGCTGCCTGGGCTTTCCGACATCAAGCGTCGGTTGCACAATTGTGCAAGGCGGCGACCTGGTCGTCTGTTCATGCCTTTTCAAAATTCTATAAGGTTGATGTGGCTGCATCTTCGGATGCTTCCTTCGGCCGCAAGGTGTTGCAAGCCGCTGTTTAATGTTGCAACTCCTCTGTTGAACTCTGCTGGTTTGGAGTGAAGTTTTGGTTGTTCCTTTTACTATTTGCTCCCACCAATTTCTTATACTGCTTTGGGACGTCCCACACGTAATCAGTATGACAGCTGTGTCAGTCCATGGACGATAAGAGAAAACAGGATTTTTGTACTCCCTGTAAAATCCGTTTTCTCTGACGTCCATGGACTGACACAGCACCCACCCTTCCTTTAAGGTTTGTACTGCTTTGTTACGAACTGAGGTCTGCTAGCTGCAGGTGGGAGGGTAATGTCCGAAGGGACCGCCCCCCTTGGCGGGGGCTGTTCAGCTCTGGTTTGTTCTAGAATGTTTTAACATCTAACATTCTACCTAGGTCTTCTCCTGCAAGCAGGGACATAGCTGTCATACTGATTACGTATGGGTATGTCAGTCCATGGACATCAGAGAAACGGATTTTACGGTGAGTGCAAAGATCCTATTTTTTTTCTTTGGCCAGTTCAGCTATTCAGCCAGCTGTTGCAGCAATTGGTATCTGCCAATCCGTAAAATATCAGATCAGATGGCCTAACCAGGAGGATGATCGGCCTGAAAATAAGGCAGATATTCCTCCAGTGCTGCTTTGCCTTTAAAGCAGGGGTCTCCAAACTTCAACACGAGGGCCACGTTGTAGTTTTTACAAGTATTCGGGGGCTGGAAAAAAAAAATGTACAAATGAATGAATCCTCATTCCCATTATCGGTGTCCTCAGCTAATTTTTTTTCCCTATCGGGGTCCCCAAGGTTCAGGGGTGCAGAGGGTGAGGTGGGGGCAGGGTGCAGTGGGAGGGTGAGGTGGGGACATGGTGCAGAGGGTGGGTTGGGCGCAGGGTGGGGACATGGTGCAGAGGGTGGGTTGGGCGCAGGGTGGGTTGGGCGCAGGGTGGGTTGGGCGCAGGGTGGGTTGGGCGCAGAGTGCACGGCTCTCCCCCCCAGCCCCCAGATTCCAGTACAGTCAGAGCTCCACACTCCACTCCCCTGCAAGGCAAGACTCTCCTCCCACAAAGCTTTCGAAACCAAGACCCCCCCCCTAACAGAGCGCTAGAGCCAGGGGCGAGCCGCAGGGCCAGAAATAGCTCTGGGTCCAAAATTCTTAATTCAGGACGAGTGGGTCACCAACTATATCCCGCGGTTACAAGCTGGAGTTGCGGGGGTTTTTTAAGATCCAACATTTCTTTGGATCCTCCAAAAAGACATTACTTTAAGCACTATATCATTTAAGTGCATCAAGGAGTGATTGTAGAGGTTCCTGTATCCGAAAGGGGCATGGGGTTTTACTCTAACCTTTTTTACGGTTCAAAAACCAAACGGACACAAGGCCCATCTTAAACCTAAGATCCCTGAACTTGATATCTACTAATCAAGTCCTTTCGGGTGGAGTCCGCTCAGTAGTAGCTTCACTCCAGATGGGAGACTCAATCGATAAAGGACGCGCATCTACACGTACCCATCTCTCAACCTCACCAGAGGTTCCTGCGGGTTGCAGTAGTGGAATGTCTTTCAGTTCGTGGCTCTACCCTTTGGGCTTACTACAGCCTCCGGGTGTTAAAAAAAGACCAGTACTGGTGCTAGGACCTTTGTGAAGGGCCCATGGGATTCTGGTGCTTGGGTATCTGGATGGCGGACTGCTCAGATCACTCACTACAAGCTCTAGAACGGAGCATAACTGGTACAGTGTGGTATTTGGAAAGCCTAGGCTTGATCATAAATACCAAAAGGTCAAAGTTTAAAGTATCTGGGTCTGATCCTAGAATACAGTCCAGGCAAGGGTATTCTTGCGTCAGACAAGAGATGCAAGACAACCCTCCATTTAACTCTGAGTCTTCTAGGGAGGATGGTCTCATTCGAGGTGGTGTCCTATGCCCAGTTCCATTTCAGGCCACTACAAAAAACATCTTGTTGGCTTGGAACAGGAGAGGAAAAGCCCTGGAGTATCCAATGTCCTTATCTCCCCGGGCACGCATAAGCCTACGCTGGTGGTTACAGGATCAGAACCTGCAAAAGAAGATTTTTCCTCCCGGTAACTTGGAGACTACTGACTACAGAGGTCAGTCTCTCAGGCTGGGGAGCGATCCTAGAGGGGCTCACAGCTCAAGAGAAATGGTCAAGGACAGAAACAGATCCTGCTCATCAACATCCTGGAATTACAGGCAGTACGTCTGGCCCTACAGTCCTGGATGATGGAGCTTCAGGACTACCCTTATCTGGGGTTCAGTCCGACAATGCCAATGCAGTGGCCTATATAAACCACCAAGGCAGTACCAGGAGTCATTCAGCTCTAAAGGAGATGAACCACATACTAGCCTGGGCAGAGGGACATGTGCCAATTATATCTGCAGTCCATATCCCGGGAATAGAGAACTGGAAGGCAGATTATCTCAGCCGCCAGCAGATCTGCCCTGGCGAATGGTCCCTACACCCAGGGGTGTTCCAGGAAATTTGCCCACGTTGGGGATGGCCAGAAGTCGACCTAGTGGCATCCAGGTTCAACAAACTACAGCAGTTTGTGTCCCGAACAAGGGATCCTTTTGGCAATCAGATCCCTCTCCTTCCACATTTTTTTGCGCAGGATTTGGAAAGAGGGGAGTTCCAGTCATTCTGGTGGCACCAGCCTGGCCCAGAAGGCCTTGATTCCCGGAGATTGTGAGACTAACAATGGACACTTCCACAGCGCCCTGACCTACTGTCTCAAGGTCCTATATTCCACCCCAATTTACGGTCTTTAAATTTCATGGCAGGACTATTGAAGCCAGGGTGTTAAAGGACCGTGGCATCTCGGGACCAGTAGTGTCTACCCTAGTAAATGCTAGAAAAGCTGTCACTAGGAAGATCGATCATAAGGTCTGGAAGACTTGTATTGCTTGATGTGAAGCCAGAAAATGGCATCCAAGGAAATGCGTGATTGGGAGAATTCTCTGTTCAGCTGTAGAAATGAGATTGGCTTTGAGTAGAATTTAGAGGTCAATTTTCGGCCCTATCAGTATTCTTTCAAAGGCCTTTAGCCTCCCATTCACTGATCCGAACTTTTATGCAAGGGGCAACTCTATTGTTGCCCCCCCAATAGGTCACCTATGTGTCCTTGGGACTTTAACTTGGTGCTGTCTGTTACCGAAACAACCATTTGAACCTCTTAAGGAAATCCATTAGACTTGCTGTCACGCAAGCTAGCCTTCCTGATGGTTATTGGCTAGGAGGATGTCAGTGTTGGCCGCCCTGTCATGCAGGGAACCATATTTAACCATTCACCACGACAGGGTCGTGTTATGACCTGTTCCATCCTTTTTGCTTAAAGTGGTGTCGGCCTTTCATTTAAATCGGGACATTATTTTGCCTTTTTTCTCTCAGCCTCGTTCGGCAGAAGAGAGACGACTGCACTTGGACGTTGTCTGGACAGTCAAGGTTTATGATTTTTTATTTTTTTTTTGTAAGGCTGCTACCTGGTCTTCAGGGCATACGTTCACAAGATTTTATCAAGTGGATGTTCAAGCAGCCGAGGATTCGGCTGCAGTGCTCTGTGGGCTACCGTATTAAAACTGATTTCTATTGTTTGGCAGGGTGTCTCCCTCCCCTCAAGGCTATTGCTCTGGGATGTTTTTCTTCATACTTGCCTGTAAAATACTTTCTTTTGAGTGCATCATGGGACACAGAGGTCCTCCCCTCCTTTTTGAGGATTCAGTGCTTGCTACAAAACTGATGTGCTTTCTGTATGGGAGGGATACTTCCTGTCTAAAGACTTTGGTCCATCATTCACCTGATGATGGAATATAACCAAGCAGGTAATGAATATTAGCCTGACTGTGTCCCATGATGTACTCAAAAGTAAAGGTTTTTTACAGGTAAGTATGTTGAAAACCCTATTTGCCTAATTTTATCGCAAACTAAAGTGGTTTGTTTAAAATTCAGTTTTTTTTTTTTTTTCGGTTTGGCAAAACCCCCCCCCCCAGTGTTTAACCACTTAATAACTGACCCATAGCCGAATGACGGCTACAGGGTGGTTTGTTAACTCTGGGAGGTACATGGACATCCTCCCCGAATCGCGCCCCCTGGGTCAAGTCAAATGACGGAGCGATCACTTGTAAACAAACCAGCGTCATGACGCAGGTTCCTCTCTCCCCTCTGTACCGATCGGTACAGTAGGAGAGGGGGAGAGATCCTGCCATACCCTGCAATACTCTGCCTCTGTAGCCAGGCTGTGGAAGTCTCGCACATGTGGTATCGCCTTACTCAGGAGTAGGAGAATCTATTTTGGGGTGTCATTTTTGGTATGTGTTAGAAATGTTGTATAAATGAACAACTGTGTTTAAAAAAAAGAAGCATTTTAACCACTTCCTGCCCGCTGACCGTCATGACATTCTTGACTTTGTGCAGTGATGTCTGAATGATGCCTGCAGCTACAGGCATCATTCAGATATCAGCTTTTTCAGCTGGCAATTCCCTACACCATAAATGATCATAGCGCCGCCCTCCGGTGCTTCTACCGACACCGCTACGATCAAAGCCCCAGGATCTTCTACTTTTTTTTTCAGGTTTCCCAGCCTAGAGGTGAGATGTGGGGTCTTATTGACCCCATATCTCACTGTAAAGAAAACCTGTCATGCCATATTCCTATTACAAGGGATGTTTACATTCCTTGTAATAGGAATAAAAGTGATCAAAAAATTTTTGGGGGGGAAAAACGTGTCAAACTAAATAAAATGAAGAATTAAAACTTTTTTTTTTTTTTTTTTTTTTAAAGCGCCTGTGTGCTCGCATGCAGAAGCGAACGCATACGCAAGTCCCGCCCACATATAGAAACCATGTTCAAACCACACGTGTGAGGTTTCGCTGCGAACGTTGGAGCGAGAGCAATAATTTTGGCCCTAGACCTCCTCTAACTAAAAATAGCCTATGGGAATATTTAAGTAGCGTGTACAATTTTGAAGGGTGACATGTTGGGTATCTATTCACTCGGCGGAAATCTTTCACATTATGCAAAAACATTAGGCTAACTTTACTGTTTTGTGCTTTTTAAGAAAAAATAAAAAAAGTTTTTTACCAAAAAAAGCGTTCGAAAAATTGCTGCGCAAATACTGTGTGAGATAAAAAGTTGTAATGACCACCATTGTATTTTCTAGGGTCTTTGTTAAAAAAGTGTGCGTGTCCGAATTGGCCTGGGTGCTCCAGAACGCCTGATGGTGCTCTCTGTATGTGGCCACGCTGTGTAAAAGTCTCTTGTGGTATCGCCATACTCGGCGTAATAGCAGAATGTAATTTGTGGTATGCATATGCTGTGTGAGAGAAATAACCTAATATGACAATTTTGTGAAAAAAAATCTTTGCAAAAATCAAGACTTGTGGGGAAAAATGACAACTTCAAAGAAAACACCCATGCCTCTTTCTAAATACCTTGGAATGTCTTCTTTCCAAAAAGGGGTCATTTGGGGGGTATTTGTACTACTTCAGGTGTGATCAATTTTCTGATATTGGCACCATAGCTTGTGGACTCTAACTTTCACAAAGACCAAATAATATACACCAATTTGTACTTATTTTTACCAAAGATATGTAGCAGTATAAATTTTAGCCAAAATTTATGAAAAATTACTAATTTGCTTTTTTTATAGCGCAAAATATAAACCCAACGGTGATTAAATACCACCAAAAAAAGCTTTGTGTGAAAAAAGGACAAATTTCATATGGGTACAGTGTTTGTATGACTAATTGTCATTCAAAATGTGAGCATCGAAAGCTGAAAATTGGTCTGTTAAGGGAGTTTAAGTGCCCAGTTGTCAAGTGGTTAAATGCCACTAAGAAAGCTCTATCTGCCTCAAACTGAAATTAATTTTGGGTGCAGTGTTGCATGATGGTGCAATTGTCATTCAAAGTGTGACAGCCCTGAAAATTTACCTGATCAGGAATGAGGTAGAAGTGCCCAGTAAGCAAGTGGTTGAAGGGATAAAGTGTGTCTTTTCATATTCTTAAATGTCTGTGGGGTTTATTATTTATAAAATTCTGTTATTTTTTTCAGGCTAATGTGGAACAGACCACAACTTGTTCACAGAGAGGCTTGATGGAAACTGGTTACACAGCGAAACATGTGTCCTTAAATCCAGGTATGTGCTAAAGGTAAAATGTTATAAGTGTAGTGCAAAACAGGATTTTAATTTCCATACAGCAGGTCAGTCCTTTTAAAGGGCACATCTGGCTATAAATGTCACCTTGTGGCTTCTTAGAAGCAGACTACCAGTATATTATGGTGCAGATCAGTTATCCCTGTTAAATTGTTGCATAGCCCATTCTCTTCCTCTGGCTACCTCCCCAGGAGTCAGAGCAAGTGGAAATTTGGTCTGTGTGTATACAGTATGTGTCATTGTGAAAGCCTTTCTATTTGAAGTTTACCCTTCACACAGTCCTAAAACAAGCACATGCTTTGACAATCTTCATTTCTTTATCGTACACCACGGGACACAGAGCTAGTCATTACATAATGGGTTAAGGGTCACCAGCGGTGATTGGACACTGGCACAACCAATGCAAGACAGTTCCCCTCCATATAACCCCTCCCATCAGGGAAGTACCTCAGTTTTTTCGCCAGTGTCGAAAGGTGTTGGACGCGTTAGGAGGTGCTAAAGGAAAGCTCTACCAAAGAGACCCTCTGGGGGTAAAAGAGCTATGCTTTCGGATCCATCCAAGACGCCTACAAATGAGCTGAATCTGGATGGGATCCGGGCCTCATCCATGAGGCGTCGCCTGTAATGTCTCTCTTCGGAGGACTGGGCTCTAAGATCCAGCACTTTCGCTATTTCGCTATAAAGTCCTGGTAAGAGTCTTGTACATGGCCCAGGGGAGAGGTATCCTTTAAATAGGAACCCATATCCCTGAAGGTTGGCACACATAGCCCACCGTGAAGGGTGAAGTTTGGTATCTGTCTGAAATCTTTCAGCAGAAAAACCTGCGGCGTGGATAAGGTGAGATTAGAAGGTCCATAACTAGGTTGGGACCTTTTTCAAAAAGTGGATGTCTTCTTTTTTTCCACCACTGGGGGGAGTAAAGAGCTGAATATACTCACCTCACTCTGTTCAGTGTCGGCTTCGGCGAAGTACACTGCTCGTCACCTCCGCTGCTGAGCTTGCTGGGGCACCCCGATCCTCCTTTCGGTGGCCGACCAGACACCTGCAGATGCAGGTAAGTGGGAACAAGGGCTGATGAGAGTCCTCTCTCACTATGGCCACCGCCATAGCGCTAAGGGCCGCGCGCGGGAGCGCGCTTTATCGGAGGGGGCGGGGCGAAGGCGTGCGCGGGCACGTGGCGCGCGCAGGCACAGAAACGGCGCCAATTTTAAAAGACTGTCAGTGTGAGAAGCACTGCAGCAGCAAGCAAGCTCGTTAGTTCTCTTATTCCTGGCAGAGAAACACAGCAGCTATACAGGGACGTAAGACTCCATGTGGTTGGATTGGGTACTTCCTAGAAGACATCCATGTTATGCATAGTTATGTGTTAAAAGTTGCATACTTAATGTATTTGCTAAACTGAACACGGTAGTATATGCATTTAGGTACCTTGTATTTTGTCTAAACGGTAAGCCTTCCAGGGGAAGTAATACGGACAAAAAGAGATGAGAAAGCACCACCGCCTGAGAGGAGGCTCTAACTGTGCTGACTCGGTACCTTTTCTCTCCTGTGTTGCTAAATGCACCTGTTCAGGATGAGCCATTACCTCTGTCAGGTATGGCGGCTTCCCCAGTGGAGCCTGGGCCTGTATATGTCACTGAGGACACTTTATCAGCTGCCCTAAATAATCTGGAGGAAAAAATTGCTACCTTAATCGCTAAGTCCTCTAAAAAGGAACAATAAGCGAAGCAGGTCTCTTCCAGTATTGGACCTCCCTTCAGAAGTACCTGAGGGAGGAGGAGGCTACATCAGCAGAGGATGAGGAGCCAGATTTTAAGGTCACAGGTACAGTGCATTTAAGTTAACCTCTGCGGAGGTAACGGAATTACCTGTCTCCTCCCTAGGGTCATTAAGATCCCTGCAAGGTGCATGCTCCTTCCCGGTTCATCCGTTACTAGAGGATCTAATATACGCAAACTGGCAACATCCAGATAAGCGTTTCTCACCTCCAAAAAGGTTTAACATTCTTTATCCTATGGGGGAAAAAAATTTTTTTTAAGAAATGGAGCCTGCCTGCGGTAGTTGCGGCTATTTCTTGTGTAAATAAAAACCTGACATGTCCGGTGGATAATGTACAAGGGTTTAAAAGATCCTTCTGAGAGGAAGTTGAAATCCTCCTTTTTGGCCGGCTCAATTACCCAACCTGCAGTAGCAGCAGTCGGTATGGGTCAGGTCATCAGCCAACAGGTAAAGCAGGGGCTGAAGGAACTGCCTTTAGAGCAGGCTAGAAATTGGGAAAAATTTGCCTAAAGCCTTATGCTTCACAGTGGATGCCATGAGAGATTCTATCATACAGGTATCACGCCTTACACTCCAGCTGGTACAGATGCGCAGAGTACTTTGGCTTAAGCATTGGTCAGCGGAGACCCCATGCAAAAAGCTGTTGGCAAGTTCCCGTTCCATGGCGAACGCCTATTTGGGGAAGATTTAGAAAAATATATACAGAAGATCAAGTGGTAAAATGACTTTTACCTGAGAGAAAGAAAAACAAGAGATCTTGTTTTAAACGCTCTCTCCCCAGCTCCCGGGAAATCTGACTCCAACCAGTGGCGGCGGCCTGTTTTAGCCGCCCACAAAAGCCAAGGGGCAAGCTCAGAAGAACAAGAAGCCGTGGGGTGCAAGAGCTAATAAGCAAGCCCCCAAAGCCTCTCAGTGAAGGGGCGCCCCCGCTCGGCCGAGTGGGAGGAAGGCTTTGTCAGTTCTGAGCGACTTGGTGGTCAGAAATCCAGGACAATTGGGTAGTATCCACAATATCCTCAGGGTACAAACTGGAATTTCGAGAGATCCCATCTTCTCAATTCCGAGGTTCAAGACTCTCCAAGGATCCACAAAAAAGAGAATCCTTCTTCAAAGGTTTGAATCACTTAATGGCTCAAGGGGTAGTTACAGACGTACCCCAAAAAGAGCGAGGTTCAGGTTTTTACTCAAACCTCTTTGTGATTCCAAAGCCAAATGGAGATGTCAGACCCATCCTGGATCTAAAATCCCTAAATCGGTTCCTGAACGATCGCCATTTTCGAATGGAAACGATCCGATCCGTGGCCGCCACTTTAAAGGGCGGAAAATTCATGGCGTCCATAGATATCAAGGACGCACATTTACACATACCCATCCTCCCCGCTCACCAAAGATTCCTAAGGTTTGCGGTAGAAGATCGCCACTTTCAATTTGTGGCTCTGCCGTTTGGTGTAGCCACCGCGCCCATAGTATTCACAAAGGTGCTAGCTCCTCTGTTAGTAACCTAAGAACACGGGGCATTGCGGTAACAGCCTATCTGGACGATCTACTAGTAATAGATCAGTCAAAGGACGGATTGGGTCACGCTGTACACACTACAGTAGGATACCTGGAGCATTTAGGATGGATTATAAATTTACAAAAATCCTCTCTCCAGGCCCAAAGAAGGATAGGGTACCTGGGCATGATCATAGATACAGCCCAAAACGGGGTATACCTGCCAGAACCGAAGATACAGTCTCTGAAAGACCTGATCCACAAGGTCAAAGCAAACAAGAGGCCGTCTATTCGCCTTTGCATGAGACTATTGGGAAAGATGGTAGCCTCCTTCGAGGCGGTCCCTTACGCCCAGTTTCATTCGAGACTACTTCAAGGCAATATTTTAGCTTCCTGGAACAGGAAGAGCCAAGCTCTGGATATACCCATGCGCCTGTCCTCACAAGTACGCCACAACTTCGATTGGTGGCTAGAAGCCAGGAATTTACGGAAGGGAAAGTCCTTCCTCCCAGTGGCCTGGAAGGTGGTATCTAGGGATACCAGCCTATCGGACTGGGGTGCAGTATTCGAGGAGGCTTCTACCCAGGGAACCTGGGCCAAGACTCAGGGGATCCTGCCCATCAATGTGCTAGAGATCCGGGCGGTATATCTAGCCCTCAAAACCTGGACATACAGGTTACAGGGCTACCCAGTTCGGGTTCAATCCGACAATGCTACTGCAGTAGCTTACATCAATCACCAAGGAGGCACCCGCAGTCGGGCAGCCCAAAGAGGTGAACCGGATCCTGGCATGGGCAGAAGAGCATGTACCTTGCCTTTCTGCAATCTTCATTCCAGGGATGGAAAATTGGCAAGCAGACTACCTGAGTCGTCAGCAGCTGCTACCAGGGAGTGGTCTCTTCACCCCGAGATCTTTCAGGCCATATGTCTGAGATGGGGAAACCCAGATGTAGACCTGCTAGCTGCCAGGTTCAACAAGAAATTGGACAACTTTGTGTCTAGAACGAGGGATCCTCTAGCCTACGGGACAGACGCTCTAATAATACAGACGCTCTAATAACTCCATGGAATCAGTTCTCACTGATCTAGGCATTCCCTCCGATCCCTCTTCTACAAAGACTGCTTCGCAGGATCAAGGAGGAGGGAATACCAGTAATCCTAGTGGCCCCAAACTGGCCCAGGAGGCCTTGGTACGCCGAGATTGTAAAAACGGCGATAGGAAGGCTCTGGAAGTTTCCACTCCGACACGACCTGCTGTCACAGGGTCCAGTATTCCACCCTTCCTTACAAAGGCTAAAGTTGACGGCCTGGCTGCTGAGACCCACATTTTTAAAAAGAGAGGGGTCTCTGGTCCGGCTCTTTCTACGCTCAATGCTAGAAAGCCAGCCTCCAGACTCATCTATCTGAGAGTCTGGAGAGCATACGTTTCCTGGTGTGAATCCAGATGTTGGAATCCTCAGAAGTATGAAATAAGTAGGATTCTTGCTTTTTGCCAGTTAGGAGTGGATATGAATTTAGCCCTTAGCACCATCAAAGGGCAAATATCGGCTCTATCAGTCTTCTTTCAGAGACCATTGGCATCTCACTCCCTAGTTCGGACATTCATTAAGGGGGTACTGAGGATAAATCCTCCAGTTAGGACTCCCTTGTGTCCATGGGATTTGAATTTGGTATTGTCAGTGTTGCAAAAGCAACCTTTTGAACTATTCGCCATATTCCTTTAATTATATTAAGTAGGAAGTTGGCCTTTCTGATTGCTATAGCTTCTGCTAGGAGAGTATCAGAGCTAGCAGCTCTTTCTTGTAAAGAGCCTTGTCTAATTTGTCACAAGGACAAAATCGTACTACGACCCCATCCGGCTTTTCTACCTAAGGTGGTGTCAGCTTTTCACTTGAATCAAGACATTGTTCTGCCTTCCTTTTTTCCAAACCCGCGGACGGCGGGGGAAAAATTATTACACTCTCTAGATCTAGGGAAAGCGGTAAAGGTGTATCTGCAAGCAACCGCTCAGATATGTAAAACAGATGTTTTGTTTATTTTACCAGATGGGCCCAAGAAGGGCCAAGCGGTATCAAAATCCACCATTTCCAGGTGGATTAGACAAGTAATTATTCAAGCTTATGGTTTAAAGAACAGGACTCCTCCTTTTCCTGTTAAGGCGCACTCTACCAGGGCGATAGGTGCTTCATGGGCAGTGCACCACCAGGCTTCGATGGCTCAGATCTGTAAAGCTGCAACTTGGTCTTCAGTCCATACATTTTCCAAGTTCTATCAAATAGATGTGAAAGGACATGAGGATTCTGCCTTTGGGCGAAGTGTGCTGCAGGCAGCAGTATAGGGCTTCTGGTCCGCAAGCGGCCTGTTTTGATCTGTGTCTCCCCCCCTTCATATGAGCATTGCTCTGAGACGTCCCATTATGTAATGACTAGCTCTGTGTCCCGTGGTGTACGATAAAGAAAATAGGATTTTTATAACAGCTTACCTGTAAAATCCTTTTCTTGGAGTACACCACGGGACACAGAGGTCCCCCCCTTCTTATGGGAACCTTACTGCTTTGCTACAAAACTGAGGTACTTCCCTGATGGGAGGGGTTATATGGAGGGGGAACTGTCTTCCATTGGTTGTGCCAGTGTCCAATCACCGCTGGTGACCCTTAACCCATTATGTAATGACTAGCTCTGTGTCCCGTGGTGTACTCCAAGAAAAGGATTTTACAGGTAAGCTGTTATAAAAATCCTATTTTTCATTCCGGGAAGAGTTAAAGCGGTTCTCCCGCGGCCAAATCGTTTTTTTTTTTTCATGCCATTACAAAGTATTCTGCCTATTACATGTCTACTCACGTCTCTGTGTCTTTTAGTCCACCGCATCGCTATTCAGTTAGAAATGATAACTTTTATATTCCCTTTTCCTACGGATTGCCATTTTGCTTGTGGGCATTAGAATCCCACAAGCATGTACTTCCTCCTTGCGGCGAATGCTGAACTCCCAGCATTCACCACTTGTTCTTGTTTTCGAAATCGAAAACTCCGGTGGGTGTAACAAGATGTCCGCTTGCCCCCTTCTCACTCTATCATTACTGTGAAGGAGTGTGGGGTGTAGCAAGATGGCGGCGACGAAACGTCACTTCCGGAGCAATCTGTGATGGGTAGCAAAATATGACACTACATCGGCGTCGCAGAAAGTTACCGCCCCCTTGTCAAGCGATATCTTGCAGCAAGGCTCGGCAATGAATACTGGGAGCTATGACAAATGCTCCC